>CM019117.1:3600000-4297500 GCA_009720345.1 Fragaria iinumae
AGGCCTTGTACTAATGCATGTATAGAAGTATTGTTTAGTGTGACATAAGTTTGGTATGTGCTACATTGTGAAAGTTTTTAGTGTATATATATGCAATAAGACCTTTGAAAATGATGTTTCATTTCTACTCTGAAAAGTGAGCCAAATAAAAATACTGATTTGAAATTTCAACCGCACTTTTAAAAGTTATAATTCTTCGTAATAGTTCGCATTTTAGACATCGTCTTTGTTTTTTTGTCAAATATCAACCGTTAGACTAATTAATCTTATGTGATGATCAAAGCAAAAGGCTAGGCATGTGTCTCTTTTTAGAAAGATTGATTTGTACCATAGATTCTTGTCATTATAGTCTTGTTAACAAGGTTAATGCACGACAGAATTTTCCGTTTACAATAGGTGTTTTGGCCACGATCCTCAGCAGGGGGCGGAGAGACGGTAGCAGTCAATGCTTATTAGGAATGCGGGGCGTGCCACCTCGCGGACTAGGAAAGGAAGTGGGGTGCGTCAGGTCTTGACTTCTTGAACAAGCGGGGGGTTACCGGTGCCACCTCGCGGATAAGGAATTTACAAGCACAAGGCAATTCTATACTCACGGTGTCACGAGCAGAGCAACCAAAGAGAGATCAGAGGTGATCGGAGTAAAGTCTGAAAGGGCTATGGGAAACCTAGGCGGCAGCGCGCTTAAGGTTAGGGTTTTTCGAGAAGCTCGAAGAGTTTCAACTAGGTTGAAAGTTTGTTTTGTATTGTTGTTTGTGTTTTTTGAGAGAGAGAGCTTTCTGTAAGTCTTCGAGCCCCTTTATATAGTAGCTTGCCTTCGGCCCGAAGAAAGATATTCATAGTCCAATTCGGACTCTGAAACCGAATACCACAAAGACACTGCTTCATTCGCTTATACCAATCATCTGCATGACACGTGTCTAGCCGCGTGGGTCACTGCCTCAGCGCTGCCCAACTGTAGAGTCCTATGCGGACTCAAATTAGGAAAGTCCTTGCCTCGCGAGGTGCTACAATCCTTGTCATACTCCGCCCCGCGCGCCTCCGAAGCTCGCGACTTTGAATGGACTTTACATTGAAACGGGCCACAGATATTGGCCCAAATGTTATCCAAAACTTATTACGAGTCTTGGACCAAAATATCACCTCGTGTAGCACATCTACTCATGCATCCAGCTCGCGTGCAACTCATGTCACTGTTTTGATATGTGCGAACTCCTCAGCTAGCCTGATAATTTCAGTCCTTATTATATGTGAAGGTCTTTCTGCAATCAAACCCTACATCCAGCTCGCGTGATATTGCAGGTAAGGTAACCCGCCTCTAAATCCAATATTATTCGAGCTCGCCAGCGTGTCGTGGACTATGAGTTTAACTAATATTCACATAGACAATTACTGTCCAGAAAAATATTAATTTGGGTGTAAACATTGCCCCACAGCCTCGAAGTCATTGTTTGTCAAAAATGACTGAAGATGTTTATATTCATGCTGCTCCAAAGCCACTGGTATTGGCTCGGCTCATACATCAAATGACTAAATAACAAGTATGTGAATAGGCTCTTAGCATTGAAAAATAACTAGCGCTTCGCTTGCTCTGCTCTTGAAGACATGGTACCAAGCATGCACCTCGAGTAGATAATGTCTTGAAAGAGATGTAGCTCGAGTGGATATATTTGAAAAGGAACCGTCTGACCTCGAAGGGATGTACCTTGAGTAGATGTTCGCTTTGAATGGATTCAAAAATTGCCCTTCGCTTGAGCTCTTGACGACGGCGAAGCATCTTCGTGATAATCATGGAGTGACATTGGCCATGTACTTCACTACCCCCCCCCCCCCGCGTGCGAACCAATGAGGGTCAAACGCAGTGCCACATGATTTGGACAAGCGAAATCCCAAAAAGTAGGCCACAGGAATTGGCCTAAATAATGACCAAGACTTTAAGAAAGGTCTAAGTCTGAAATATCTGGAACACATATCTACCCCAATGTGCCCCCCAGTTTTGATGTCTGTTCGCCAATACTTGAGAAGAATGAAGGACATCAAAACTTTAGTAAGCCCCCCAGTAAGGGAGTTGTAGTATCGTGCATCCTTAAGGTTGGCAGACATTGAAAAAGGTCGTGGACCGGCCTTGAGTAGATCTCGGTGTATGAATAAAGGTACACAAAACATGTAGGGATGCCCCCCAGTAAAGAAAAGCAAGTTGCAAGGTCGTAAAAACACATTGAAAAAGCACATTGCAAATTCGCGCGTATCCTGACTTGTCTGCATTCGAACTGCAATAACTCTCTCCAAGAATGTCAGAATGACAAACCGTAAAATCCTCTGGAAAATAGACATCCAGGGCGTTCTGTTGATATAAGGCTCACCTGCTGGTTCTTCCTGGATCATTCCAGTTTAATCGGCGAAGTGGACTGTCTGGTAGTGGCTATTGCAACTTGCAGCAACTATTAGAATTTCTTCTCTGACTTGACTTCTTTGGCAGCAATTCAAGGCATATGGAATGTCTGTTGTGTTGTCTCCAGGCCTTAAGGATAGGCCTCAAGTAAAGTTCAAGCCTTTTGTAGGCAAAACCGTTGTCTTGCATTTCAGCAAAACTAAGGATCTCTTTTTGTATTTTTTGCTATTTGATTTTTTTGTATTTTCTTTTTTCAATGCAAGAAAGAAATAAAAATGAAAGCAAACAGAAGTAAAAACTGAAGTAAAGCTAAGAATAAAGGAAAGAAGAGAGTATAGCATGGTTAGTTACCCTTCGTAAGGCCACGGGGGAGGCCACCAATGCTTCACTCCAAGTCTCGACGTTGTTATGTTCCTGGCATGAAACTCTCGTTGTTGAGAATTTCCAAGTGTTGAGCAGAACTGCTTCGCATCAACAACTTGAAAATTTGAGCAAGGCGGTTCGTAGGGACTGCCCTATTGCCCCCCAGGCATCTTTGTCAATTGTCAAAACATGATCTTCAACTGCATACTTGCGGATAATATAATGTAAAGATCTGCCTAGGCACCGACTATCATGTCATAATACATGGTCTTATAGGGAATGGCAACGCATTGGTCATGGAAGATAACCACTTGCTGGTCTCTTTTCACCATATCAAGAGTTTTACTGTGATTGAACTCTTGTAGAATATGATTATGAGACAGATGCACCAACATATAGTCTTCATCATATTCATCATAAATTGGCTCTGTGTCAAAATCACATGCGGAATCAACAAAGGTCGGTGGCTCGACCTTCTTTGCAACCATAGGCATACATGGAACATGTACGTACTTCGCAAATAAACCAAAGTTCCGTCTAGGCCTCTGAACTTGCATATAAAAACTCCAACGGTATTGGATAATGCAGCCACGTAATGGCGTTGCAAGAACACATGTTGGTTGATAATTAAGTTGGCCATTGTTTTGGCCATACTTGAGGAAACATCTAGAAGCTAACTGACAAAGTAGGCTTTCACTTATTCCTTCACTAAGACGCCCAGCAGCTTCATGAACTTGTTTCTCAATATTAATGAAGGTGAGCTACACCTTGCCCCCCATGCGCCTGACCGGTGTCCACATATACATCTCGCATAGGAAAACTGGCTCCTTGGCCACCTATGTGAAATTGTGGTTCGCCCTCATCAATGTTTGAACCACTTTCTTCTCTTAAGATGGACTGTTCTGTCCTATCTTCAATTTCCTTTTCCTGAGGAACACCGTCAAAATTCGAGAGAAGATTATTATCCATAATCTCGCCGGCCTCAACCTCAGGTTCTTCGTCATTGATTGACAAAATAGTTTATTTTTTGGACGTAGGTTCGTCCAGAGGAAAATTTTCGTCAGCAGATTGGCTGTTAAGCAGTTCAATCTTTTTGGCAAGGACGTGTTCGTCAATTGTAGGCCTTACATTTAGGCATTGTAAAGCCTTTTCCAAGGCATCCCACTGCTGACGAGACTCTTCTAGAAAGGCCTTCCTTTCGGCTTTTTCCTTTTCTTTAGCAGCCTCTCTAACAACCCTTTCCTTAGCGAATTGCTCGAGGAGGGCAGCCATTTGCTCGGCACATTTTCTTTGGACGAAAGCTCTTCGTTCGAGATGTTTTCTATGGATGGCATCTAATCTTTCATTGCTGGCCGCTAATTTTTCTTGCCAATCCATTATCGCATCTTTGTTTCTAATCTTCGATCCTAAAAACCTGTTCCGTGGTGAGAGATCGGCAAGCCGCGCGGTTATGGGGCTTGTACCGTGGTGATCTGTGCTTGAGACAAGAAATCTGAGGTCTCCAATATGGTGATTCTCCTGGTTTCCCTATGGTGAATCGCTTGTACTCCCGGTCCCACTGAGTGATAATGTTTTGGCCACGATCCTTAGCAGGGGGCGGAGAGACGGTAGCAGTCAATGCTTCTTAGGAATGCGGGGCGTGCCACCTCACGGACGAGGAAATGAAGTGGGGTGCGTCAGGTCTTGACTTCTTGAACAAGCGGGGGGTTACCGGTGCCACCTCGCAGACGAGGAATTTACAAGCACAAGGCAATTCGATACTCACGGTGTCGCAAGCAAAGCAACCAAAGAGAGATCAGAGGTGATCGTAGAGTCCGAAATGGCTCTGGGAAACCTAGGCGGCGGCGCACTTAGGGTTAGGGTTTTTCGAGAAACTCGAAGAGTTTCAACTAGGTTGAAACTTTATTTTGTATTGTTTTTTGTGTTTTTTGAGAAAGAGAGAGATTTTTGTAAGTCTTCGAGCCCCTTTATATAGTAGCTTGCCTTCGGCCCGAAGAAAGATATTCATAGTCCAATTCGGACTCTGAAACCGAATACCACAAGGACATTGCTTCATTCGCTTATATCAATCATCTGCATGACACGTGTCTAGCCGCGTGGGTCACTGCCTCCGCGCTGCCCAACTGTAGAGTCCTATGCGGACTCAAATTAGGAAAGTCCTTGCCTCGTGAGATGCTACAATCCTTGTCACACTATGCCCCGCGTGCCTCCGAAGCTCGCGACTTTGAATGGACTTTACATTGAAACGGGCCACAGGTATTGGCCCAAATGCTATCCAAAACTTATTGCGAGTCTTGGACCAAAATATCACCTCGTGTAGCACATCTACTCATGCATCCAGCTCGCGTGCAACTTATGTCACTGTTTTGATATGTGCGAACTCCTCAGCTCGCCTGATAATTTCAGTCCTTATTATATGTGAAGGTCTTTCTGCAATCAAACCCTACATCCAGCTCGCGTGATATTGCAGGCAATGTAACCCGTCTCTAAACCCAATATTGTTCGAGCTCGGCGGCGTGTCGTGGATTATGAGTTTAACTAATATTCACATAGACAATTACTGTCCAGTAAAATATTAATTTGGGTGTAAACAAGAGGCATAGCCACCCAAATTAAAGAAAACGGACAATAATTTGTGCCCGCTCTGGGTCTCTCACTATCCTTATTATGATCAACGTCTCTCAACGACTTGTGTCCTGTGGGGACATCGAGCTAGCACAGGACTAAATACGTGCATAAAATCATTGCTGCTAGATCGAGATCCCCTGGATCGATCGAGCTTTTTAGCAACCATGGAGATGACGACCAAAGAGATCGGCCATAACCAGAATAAGCCTCTTCACATCGCCATGTTTCCATGGCTAGCCTACGGCCACCTTATGCCGTTTCTCCAAGTCTCCAACTTCCTAGCTCAAAAGGGTCACCTCATATCCTTCATCTCCACCCCTAAAAACCTCCGACGCCTCCCAACCTCTTTATCGCCGCTCATCAAACTCGTTGAGCTTCCACTCCCCGACGTCGACGGCCTTCCGCACTCCGCGGAGTCCACCGCCGACATTCCCATCAACAAAGTCCCCTTCCTCAAAAAAGCCTACGACAAGCTCGAGCTTCCTCTCACGGAGTTTCTAGAACATTCCGACGTCAACTGGATCGTCCAGGATTTCGCGTCCCACTGGCTACCCCGAGTCGTGACTCGGCTCGGGATCAACTCGGTCTACTTCACCATCTTCAACGCCACCACCATGGCCTTCTTGGGGCCCCCGTCCGAGATTCTCAGCGGACGTCAGCGGCCTGAGGACTTCACCGTCGTCCCGAAATGGATCAACTTCTTTAACTACGACGTGGCGTTTAAGCTCCATGAGGTGGTCTCTCACTGGGACTGCATGGAAGACGAGGTCTCCGATTTCCAAAGGTTCGCTGCCGCAAGTTTTTATTTTTAATTTATTAAAATCTTTTAACATACTTATCTCTTATATATGTGAGCGACGACGTTTGAACACATGAGCTCAGTACTGCTCAACGTTTTCTGTTAGGGTCGCTGCTGCAATTGAAGGTTGCGACTTTGTGGTCACGCGCACCTGTCCCGTGTTTGATGCTGACTCGCTGAGTTTGGTGAACAAGTTATACGGCAAACCGGTGCTTCCACTCGGGATGTTGCCGCCGGTGTTACCAGACACCGACCACAGTGCTGATGACGAATCAGAACATGGCACGTGGCGAAGCTTGATAGAGTGGCTTGATGGCAAGAAAGAGAAGTCTGTGGTTTCTTAAGAATAGGAAGTAGATTCGATTGTAATTATCTTAACCACTCCTGATATTTTGTCTTACCATAGCTATCCCTAGAATAGTGGATCGGATTAGGATGTATTCTGTATATAAGGAGATGTAACCTTGCTAAAGACATAGAGAATATAAATTTTATTCCTTCTCACTGCAATTCTTATATGGTATCAGAGCAAAACGTTCTTGAGACCTAGAAAACAAAACTCATGGCCGGAAAGGACGTGGTTCAGCCACGAGTTCCCCAGCCATGGGAAAACAATCCCTATCACGAACTCTACTTGCACCACTCGGATCAAACAGGCGGAGCCTTGATCCCCATTCTGCTCGAAGAGGACAACTATCAATCGTGGCAGGAGGCCATACAAGATGCTCTAGACGTCAAGAACAAAACCGGATTTCTCGATGGTACACTAGAGAAGCCGGAGGCGGATGGAGAAGAAAGACAACAATGGCAGCGCTGTAATACCATGGTTAAGCACTGGCTCCTTGGATCCATGAGCAAGACCATGCACAAGAGTGTTGTGCGGATGAAGGACGCTAAGGGTATCTGGGACGAGTTGAAGGAGCGGTTCACCCAAACCGGCTGCTTGTCGATGATTCAGATCGAGGAGGCGCTGAACAAGGTGGATCAGGGATCCTCCACCGTGAATGCATACTACACCAGACTCAAAACTCTTTGGGATGAGAGAGATGCTCTCATAGTCTACCCTACCTGTAAGTGCAATTTGACTCAAGAATGCCATTGTGAAGCGGCAGGCCGTAAGGTTCTTCAATCCTTTCTTGAAACCAATAAGACTATGAAGTTTTTGCTTGGCTTGAATGGCAGTTTTGCGCAAACTAGAAACAATATAACTGCGTTTGAACCAATTATGCCCCTTAACAAAGTCTTGGCCATGGTGCTAAGGCATGAGAAACAGGATGTCATTGTAGCAGATAAGCAGACTATGGTCTCTGTCGAAGCCTCGGCCTTTGCGGCTAAAATCGTGGCTAAGAAGGGCGGTAGCGACAATGGAGGAAAGCAAGGGTCGAGTGAATACGGGGGGCGGTACTGTGAGAAGTGCAAGGAGACGACGCATTCAACAAAGTACTGTCGTGCGCACATAACTTGCACCTATTGCGGTGGAAAAGGTCACTCCATTGACTACTGCCGCACGAAGAAGCGCCGGGAAGGACAAGGTGGCAGCAGCATGGCACCAAAGGCAAACGCAGTGGTTAAGAAACCGGACTTTTCTGGCTTCGGACTTTCAGCCAAGGAATGTGATAGCATGCTGGGCCTCATTTCAAAGATCAGGGAGGCCAGCCGTGATGCATCGGATGACAATCACCTTCTTGACATGATGAGCTCATCAGCTAACTTTGTTGGCAAGGGTCCATGCATTGACTACATGTCAGGTAATGTCACTGCTTTGGTTAGTAAGGCGGTAGACGCTCTTTGGCTTATCGACAGTGGGGCTACGGATCACATAGTTCATGATCACAGTCTCCTTACTACAACCCGCAAGGTAGAGCACAAACAAGTGCGTCTGCCAAACGGAGTTTCATTACCTGTTACGCACATTGGTACCGTGCGTTTTACAGATGAATTTGTTCTGCATAATGTCCTCTGTGTGCCGCAATTCTTTTTGAATTTGATCTCTGTGTCGAAGCTTGCTTTGGATACTTTGTATGCTACGGTTTTCATTTGGACTATCTGTTTTATTCAGGACCTACAAACGGGGAAGATGATTGGGACGGGAGTTGAGAACGAAGGCCTATACTGCCTCAATGTGCCACGGCCAGGAGCTTGCAATTCAGTTCGGACATCACCGGAGTTACCATGGCATGAGAGGCTTGGGCACCCGTCTGCTAAAGTATTGTCTCTGTTTCCTTTTCCAATTCCTAAACCTTGTGTTCCTGAACAATGCCCTATTTGTCCTCTAGCCAAACAAACTCGTAGTCCTTTTCCATTGAGTCAGTCTTCTAGTCAGTCTATTTTTGATTTGATCCATGTCGACATTTGGGGAGGTTATCGTGTCCCCACAATTTCTGGTGCAAAGTTTTTCTTAACAATTGTTGATGATTATTCTCGTGCTTCTTGGATTTTTCTTATGCATGCCAAATCAGAGGCTCGATCATTACTTCAGAATTTCATTATTTTGGTCGAAAATCAATTTGCAACAAAGGTCAAAACAGTAAGAAGTGATAATGGTCCTGAATTTAATTGCAAGGAATTTTATGCACAAAGAGGCATTTTACATCAGACTAGTTGTGTTAACACACCTCAACAGAATGGTATTGCGGAAAGAAAACATCGCCATTTACAAAATGTTGCTCGAGCACTTTTATTTCAGTCCAATTTACCACCTGAGTATTGGGGAGATACCATTCTCACGGCCGTCTACCTGATCAATCGGACACCTACACCTTTACTGCACGGCAAGACACCTTATGAAAAACTTTTTCAAAAACCTCCACAATACGATCATTTGCGAGTTTTTGGTTGTAAGTGTTATGTTTCTACTCACAATTTGAAACCGAACAAATTTGAACCTAGGTCTAAGGTCTGCATATTTTTGGGTTACCCACATGGAAAGAAAGGTTACAAAGTCATGGACTTGGACTCTCATTCAATATTTGTGTCAAGAGATGTTGTTTTTCATGAGAAAGAATTTTTTAATTGGGACACTTCCACTTTTACCGAAACATTGCCAACAATTCATCATCATACTCATGAGTCCATTCCCTCTCACCTACCTGTTTCACCGGTCCCACACGTTTTTCCTTTAGAGTCCAATTCTACTCACATCTCTCTTCCCTTGGACTCGTCCACTTCTCCTGACTCTCATAATGTTGTTGCTCCTTCTCCCTCTCCCATTCCTACTCCTTCATTCCCTCAACCTCCACCATCATCGGATAATCATCCTATTTCTGATCTCTCTACCGATTCTTCTGGGCCCACATCCACCAATATTCCCATATGTCAATCTTCCACCACTCCAATCATACCACACCCTATTCCATCGCTTCCAGCGCCTCTGCCACCCCCCTCCTCGCCCCTGCCTCCGCCGCGCCGGTCCACCCGGGCCACTCGACCACCACCGAAGCTTGATCAGTTCCAGGTTGAGACTCAACTGCCCTCTCGCTCGTCCCCGTCTTCTTCCTCGAATGGTCAGGTCCTGCCCGGCGCTCCTCACGCATTATCTACGGTAATTGGGTTTGATAAGTTACGTCCGAAATATCTTGCTTTTATCAACAATATCTCTATGGTGAAGGAACCTCATTCTTTCACTCAAGCACAAGCCAATCCGCTCTGGGTTCATGCCATGAATGCTGAGATTCAAGCGTTGCAAGACAATGGTACGTGGTCATTGGTCCATCTTCCGGCCGGCAAGAAAGCCATTGGCTGCCGCTGGGTTTACAAAGTCAAGCGGAAGGCTGATGGCACCGTCGAGCGCCTCAAAGCTCGGCTTGTGGCCAAGGGGTATAGTCAGGTCGCAGGGCTCGATTATCAAGAAACTTTTGCCCCGGTGGCGAAGCTCACCACCGTCCGCCTCTTACTCAGTCTTGCTTCCATCCATGGCTGGCATTTACATCAGTTGGACGTCAACAATGCCTTCCTCAACGGCGATCTCTATGAGGATGTCTATATGCACTTACCACCGGGTTTCGGCCGTAAGGGGGAGACTCGAGTGTGTCATCTACACAAATCATTATACGGCCTCAAACAAGCTTCACGGCAATGGTTCTTGAAGCTTTCAGCGGCTTTGAAGCAAGGTGGCTTCGTTCAATCATGGTCCGACTATTCCTTATTTGTACGGAGTCACAAAGGTACTTTTACTGTTTTGCTCGTTTATGTGGATGACGTGATAGTTGCTGGCAACAATATCCATGAGATTAACTCAACGAAAGAATTCCTTGCAAGCCATTTCAAACTTAAAGATTTGGGGTCACTCAAGTTCTTCTTAGGCATTGAAGTTGCTAGATCTACGAAGGGTATTGTTTTGTCACAGAGAAAATATGCATTGGATGTACTTGAAGACGCAGGTTTTCTTGGCTCGAAGCCAGCACAAGTGCCTTTCGAATCTGGTGTCCACTTAGACAAAGGCACGGGGGAACTCCTTCCTAATCCCTCACAGTACAGACGCCTAGTAGGTCGGCTCATATACCTGACCATAACAAGGCCAGACCTTACCTATGCGGTACATATCTTATCACAGTACATGGACAAACCCCGAGCTCCTCATCTTGAAGCGGCACACCGCGTATTGAGGTATATCAAGGGCACACCGGGGCAGGGAATCATGTTACCAGCGTCAGGAGAGCTGCAACTCACGGCGTACTGCGACGCCGACTGGGCGAGATGTCTGGATACCCGCAGATCGACCACCGGTTTTTGCGTCTTCTTAGGAGGAGCACCTGTTTCGTGGAGAACAAAGAAGCAGCAGACGGTATCGAGGAGCAGTGCCGAAGCGGAGTACAGGTCAATGGCGGCAGCCTGTTGTGAAGTTACTTGGATCACAAGCTTGCTGCGAGACCTTCATGTCCATCAACGATCTCCGATCAAGTTGTTTTGTGACAACAAGGCGGCGATTCATATAGCATCGAATCTGGTTTTCCATGAGAGGACCAAACACATCGAGATAGATTGTCATGTTGTGAGAGAGAAGGTTGAACGAGGACTTATTACTACACATCATGTTCGAACAGATGAACAACCAGCGGACATCTTTACGAAGCCACTAACGGGAAAACAGTTCCTTTCTCTTTTATCCAAGTTGGGTGTAATCAACATACACTCCAACTTGAGGGGGAGTCTTAAGAATAGGAAGTAGATTCGATTGTAATTACCTTAACCACTCCTGATATTTTGTCTTACCATAGCTATCCCTAGAATAGTGGATCGGATTAGGATGTATTCTGTATATAAGGAGATGTAACCTTGCTAAAGACATAGAGAATATAAATTTTATTCCTTCTCACTGCAATTCTTATATGGTTTACATTGCACTGGGGACGGAGGTGACACTGAGTCGAGACTCCATGCATGATTTGGCGCGTGGGATAGAGAAATCCGGGCTGTGTTTTATTTGGGTGTTGGGCCGTCGTCAAGAAGCTGGAGCTCCGGATATGATTACGGTCGGGTTTGAGAAACGGGTCGAGGACAGGGGTTTGGTGTGGAGGGGTTGGGCGCCGCAGCTTAGGGTTCTGGCTCACACCGCAGTTGGGGGGTTCTTGACACACTGCGGTTGGAGTTCGGTTATTGAGGCGCTAGGGTTTGGTCGGGCGTTGGTTTTGTTTTCCGGGGCGAGTGCGGATCAAGGGTTGATTGCTAGGCTCATGCATGGGAAGCGGGTCGGGTTGGAAATACCGAGGGATGATCGAGATGGGTCGTTTAGTAGTGAAGTGGTGGCGGAGTCGATTAGGAGAGTGATGGTGGAAGAAGAAGGTGAGGTACTGAGGGAAAATGCTTGGGCAATGAGAGAGGTTTTTGGTAACTTGAGTTTGAACAACAAGTATCTAGAGGAGTTCAATGAGGTGCTCGAATCGTGGCCAGCTTCAACGTCTTGATAATAAACGTACACGTGTGGGAGTGTACTTCAAGAAGTGTTGGAACTTGGAAATGAATGTAGGGTTTAGGGTTTTGAAATTGTTGTTGATGTCAATAAATATATTTCTTGGAAAATTTGAGAGAAGTATTGACTGTATTGTTTAGTGTAACATAAATTTGGTATGTGTTACATTGTGAAAGTTTTTAGTTTACATATGCACTAAGACCTTTGAAAATAATGCTTCATTTCCGCTCTAAAAAGTGAGTAAATTAAACACCTATTCAAAATTTCAACCAATATTTGAAGACTTACGATTCATTGCAATAATTCGTAGTTTAGACATCGTTTTTATTTTCAATTCAAATATTAACCATGCATTAGACTAATTAATCCTATTGCTTTTGACACACAGATTATTGTGAATGATCAAAGCAAAATGCTAGGCATGCGTGTGTCTATATTTAGAAAGATTGATTTCTACCATAGATACTTGTCATTCTAGTCTTGTTAACAAGTGGTCAGAAGCATCAACGAGGGTCGGTAAAATTGGTAAGGCATTTGCTTGAGAGGAAATTTCGCCCAGATTCGAGCCTCGACAATCTTAAATCGTTTATTGGTAGGTTACCGAGTACTGAAGACATGTGAGGCCCATATAACGCTGGCTAAAATTGTCAGCTTCCAAAAGAGTACGGGTGATCTTGATGCCCGACTGCGGATGCCTGCATGGTTATAAAGTGAAAACCTTAAAAGCCAACAAGCTTTGATTGCTCTCACGTGGTAACGGGCTTGGTCTCATATGTTAGTTGGGTTTATACATTGTCATAGTCTGTTCATAATGTTCCTAGCCTTATCAAAATGGTCTTAGGTTGGGGGTAGCGTCACAACCGGTGTTCCTGGATTAACGGACTGCATTCCCCAATCTAAATACTTCTTATAAAAAGTATATAGTCAGAAACCACCGACAGATTTCTATTAAGAGAAATGACGACTAAGATTGCACCGCGCGTACGTACTTTAAAGATGATAAAAGTCACCGCGACGATCAAAGTGCTAGTCAACATTCCAAAACTCAAAATCTACGAAAACAAAAACCCACGATGACGTCCGTAGCAGTGGCGGTTAACGGCGGCGATGGAAACGGAAGCCGACGCGCCGTGAAATGGGCGGTGAAGAATCTCATGCCCACTGCCGATCGCTTCGTCTTGGTTCACGTCATGCCCAGAATCACTTCAATTCCAACTCCATGTAATAACCTTTCCTTCTCTCCCTCACTGAATTCATGCTCTGCCCTCCACCGGTGAGTTGCTTATTGGTTGCGTTGGTTTCGTTACTGTGGTCTCGTGCAGCAGGAGATCGCATCCCGGTGGCGGAGCTGGACGAGGGCGTGGTGGCGACGTATGTGAAGGACATGAAGGACAAGTACGAGGAGGTTTTCACTCCGTTTAAGAAGTCATGCAAGTCAAACAAGGTGAGTTTTGTCTTCTAAGCTAGTTGTGTTTAAATTTTACTGTGGTGGTGTGGTAATTATAAGCAGTAACTTTTTGTAGGTGGAGACATTGGTATTGGAGGATGAGGCTCCTGCAAATGGGATTCTAAGCTTTGTATCTCAGTCTGATATCAATTGTTTGGTTTTGGGGTCTAGCAGTTCTAATTACATAACCAGGTATACTAGTGCTGAAGCATTGTCATTACTAATTGGTACGACTTTTCTGCTGGTTTTTCTATGAAGAAGTTACTTATTATGTTTTGAACAATGAACTCATATAGGATAATGTGTTTAGGAGGTCATGATTTTGAGGGGTTTTTAACTACATGTGTACAAATTTGGCATTTGTACCAGATTTGAGGCTAAGTTTATGTCGATGACTTGTTTAGGAAACTGAAGGGACCAGACGTACCGACAGTTGTTATGAAATGTGCTCCCGAGAGTTGTGATATTCATGTCGTTTCAAAACAAAGAGTTATCACAAAATCAGCAAGTCCCTCATCTGTTTGTGGTAGGTTATGCAAAGTGTTTGTTTTGTTGTTGATAGTTGATAGTGTTGGAAATGTACTTAATTTTTCTTCTCATTTTTAGAGTCTAGTACTGCTAACGGGCTGTGTAATGGAGGAGAAGATAGGGGAGGTTCCGGAGAAGTTAATGAGCGGATAACTGGAAGTCGTTCTTCCTACCGAGAGTCCACAGTTTATGAAGCTTATGGAGCACCGTCAATGTCAGACCTTAGTTATCTAAGTTCCGAAGCTTTTACGCGTATGGAATTTCCAGCAAATGCTAGTGTGGATCAGGAAAGGAGTCATCAAAACTTGGAAGAGAACATTGAGTTTAATTTTTTCCTTCGTGGAAGTTCCCCAATTTCTTCAAACACGGAGCAGGTGAATAATGCTGACCGTTTGTACTAATAGTTGTGTTCTCTTTTAGTATTGATCAGATACAACTATCATCCCGAGGCAGTGGTTTGATTGTTTTTGATATGGACTATTATTTTGCTGTCATATGTGCAGAATGAAGTGGAACAGTTGCGTGCTGAATTGCAAAAGACTCTTGGCATGTACAAACGAGCTTGTGAAGAGCTGGTACATGCCCAAAGCAAGGTGAGGGGACAACTATTATTAGACATTGCCAACATGATCCGCACCCGTTTCACCAAAAAAATAAAAATAACACTGCATAAGTAATGGCTTTGTACTAAGATCCTGTTAAATTTGAAAAAAGATGAGTTTAACGTGCCTGCAATATATGGAAAACCAATATGATCTGGGACAGGCCGAGTACAGTGGCATAAAGTTCTTTTATTGACGTATGTCGGTGTTGATGGTCAACTTCGCAGGTCCAACTACTTTCTTCTGAATGCCTTGAAGAAGCAAGGAGAGTGAATGCTGCTCTTGAAAATGAGGAAACTTTGAGAAAAATTGCTGCTGAAGAGGCAGCAAAGCATTTGAAGGCCAGGAAAGAGATTGAGGAGGCAAAAGTTCAGCTCGCTAAAGAGGCTTATGAGAGGCAAGTTGCTGAATTAAATGCCCTGAAAGAGTCGACAGGGAAAAAGGAATTTGTTGATGCACTCTTCTCAAGTGACAGTAGGTACAGGAGATACACTAGGAAGGAAATAGAGATAGCAACAAACTTCTTCTCAGAGACTAATGTGATTGGTGAAGGAGGGTATGGGAAAGTTTACAAGTGCAATCTTGATCAAACCCCGGTAGCTGTGAAGGTTCTTCGCGCTGATGCAGTCGAGAAAAAAGAGGAGTTTCTGAAAGAGGTATGTATGGTTTAAACTAAGTTAGTAATACTGAAACCGTTTGACTGCAGTGGTTTACTATTGTGGCTCTTTTCTTGTTGGTCGTTAATTAGTTCTTGACTCTTGGTACTTGATTTATTCACAGAAATTGTTGTGATAATTCATTTTAGTTCTCAATAGTCTTTGATTTCTTTGCTAATGATGCTAGACTGTGAATGATTGTTGGATATTAATACGTCATTTCTTATAAACAGTGAATAGTTGATGCCAAGTGTCTCCTGAGATGAATCAAGTTGATGTTTTCGTGACACAAATGTTCCCTAATGTTCTCTTGCCAATTTGTGCAGGTTGAAATTCTTAGTCAGCTACACCATCCTAACATAGTTTTGCTTCTTGGAGCATGTCCAGAGATCGGTTGCCTGGTCTATGAATACCTGGAAAATGGGAGCTTGGAAGATTATATCTCCCACCGGCGGAAGGGAAAACCAGCTCTTCCTTGGACTATTAGGTTCAGGATAATTTTTGAAGTAGCATGTGGGCTTGCATTCTTACACAACTCAAAGACAGACCCTATTGTGCATCGAGATCTAAAACCCGGTAATATCTTACTAGATAGAAACTACTTGAGCAAAATTGGGGACGTTGGGCTGGCTAAACTCATCACAGACATTGTGCCTGACAACATAACGGAGTACAGAGAATCAATTATTGCTGGTACACTCTTTTACGTGGATCCAGAGTATCAGAGAACTGGCACAATTAGACCCAAATCAGATTTGTTCGCTTTTGGGGTCATTATCCTCCAAGTATTGACAGCACGGCATCCAAATAGGCTTATATACATTGTGGAAAATGCAATTGCGAATGGTTCTTTTGCTGACATCTTGGATGGGACGGTCTCAGATTGGCCAGTAAATGAAGCAGAGGAGTTGGCTCGACTAGCATTAATGTGTTCAAAGCTTAGATGCAGGGATAGACCGGATCTTGAAACTGAAGTTCTGCCAGTTCTCAAAAGACTCGCCAATATTGCAGATTCTAATTCTAAGATTGACAGAAACCATACTGATGCACCAAGCCACTACTATTGTCCAATACTTCAGGTAAAGTGTAGTTTAGTTGTAGAACAAAATACTAAAGAATTCTAGATTTTATCTCTCTGAATTCTAGTGTGCATACATATCTTACTTGTCTTGAATCTTGATGCATCTTGTGGTTAATGTAGGAAATTATGGATGACCCACACATTTCTGCTGATGGCTTTACTTACGAGTACGTAGCGATCAAAGCATGGCTCGACAAACACAATGTATCCCCAGTGACAAGGCTTAGACTTCAGCATTCTGAGTTGACTCCTAACCATACATTGCGTTCAGCTATACAGGAATGGAGGTCACGCATGAGTGAATAGATGATTTTACTCATCAGTTTTTGCAAGCTTTCCAAAGCAGAAACTACATATCAGGATTCAATTCGTCTTACACTCTTAGCTTGGATGCTCATACGAAAATGAGCATTCAAAGTTCGGATTCTCACAGATCAAAAGAAGTATCCCTGAGCATGATCCACATTCTGAGTATTATTCAACTTATGTTATTGTTGTACACAATTGAAGTCTTCAGTAGTACATCTCCAGTAGTACATATGTTATCGCTATACACAACTGAAACTAGAAGGATTCAATTAGTTCCAACTTGCAACTTTTCTTTGTTTTTCACTCCAGTGGTGCATACCAGGGAAAATATGGTAGTGTTATTGTCGTAGAAAAAACGCATACTAGGGAAAATATGGTAGTGTTGAAGGAGAAACGTAATCTGAGATGTGTATTAAGGAATAACAAATCTTATTTATACTATAAATTTATAGAAAACCTATTACAACCTGGAGTGATTTCTCATATATTCCTGATAATATTAGATCAAGCCAATGAAGGCACACAAACATAAAACCCTAACCCTAAACTGAGGACATAACTTATAAGGAAAATGTTCATTTGCACAAAAAAAACAAAAGTCAAATCTCATTCCAATGACAATAAAACTTTTGACCCTAATTGAATTAGAAATTAGCTTATTTGTGCCTAAATACACAAATCTTTATTAAATTCATAATAAAATAATATTTTTAAGACAAGTGATCGCCGAACCTAGTCGCACCCGAAGACGTCAAAACTAGGAGCACTGCTGCCGATCAGAGGATGTACGTCACCGAAGTTGGTCTCCCTTGTCATCGTCGTCGCTCCCCTTGCCCGAACAAGGGACCGTGAGATCCCGCCACCGCTAACGAAACCCTAAGGTTTCCCTCTCAAGTCTCGAGAGCACTCCGGAAGATGCGGAGCACTCAAGAATAGTTTAACAATGGAGTGATGTTTACTCTTGTAAATAGTTAAATACAACATTTTTTTTTATTGAACAAAATTTCATTCAATAAACTACAATTACAAGACAATCACAGCACCCAACAAGGGATTACAACTACGAGCGATTAACTCTAGCCTCAATCTACTTGTCCTCACTCCGAAAAGGAGGGACTGACATGTCAATGGATACAATGAATGTTGAATTGGGCAACCATTCAAGTTAATTGACCAACATAGGTAGCAATTACTGGAATGAGATCTGACCTTTCACTGGCTGGGCCATCCCAGGATCTCACGGCATCTTCAACACAGGCTGATAATATGCTCGGCCAAAAACCGGCAAAAGTTTGGGTTCTTGTAACAACGAACCAGCCACCCAAATTCACACACTCATCATTATCCATGACATCTATCCTACAAACTCGAAAGAGCAAGTACTTATTTGAAAAGAGGTATTTGTGTCAAACATTAAGAATATTCTTTGTTTTTCTGCATAGTATTTTTGTGTTCGAACTTCTTCCTTTTCTTCTAGCTAGATAGTTGTCTTCATTTCCATCGGATATATACCGTTTTCCTTTAACATTCACCTTTTAAGCTTGATGGTTACGTTTTGCAAAATGTTTTAATTTTTTTATTATAAAAATATATTTAAAAAATAAAATAATTTCTAGGCGTAGCTAAATGCGTGAAAGGCGTATTTAAAAATGTGAAAGGCGTAGCGTTTTTAAGCCTTGCTGCCTTAACACCTAAACTGATTCAATTTCCAAAGCAGAAACTACATATCAGGATTCAATTCGTCTTATACTCTTAGCTTGGATGCTCATACGAAAATGAGCATTCAAAGTTCGGATTCTCACAGATCAAAAGAAGTATATATTAGAATCAGGGTTCAGCTTACAAACAAATTCTCAGATGTAATATTGGATAAACAAAATCAGAGGAAGGAACTGTTCCACAGAACAATGTTTACACATAATGCAATATTGTATTATAACACATTTTCAAGATTTGTGACTTGACCATGTACGCACCATATTCCAATCATTCTGAACTGACATCAAGGAAATCTATAAAGCCCCATCGGCTCACATATTATATGGCACCCCTGAAGGCATTTAGCCTATATAAGATAGTCATCGTTACAAAGCATAATCATCTGTACAAATTCTATAATCTCTATCATTGCCTGAACATGATGGCACCCCTGAAGGCATTATCAATATCACAATGCAACACTATGAGTGCTGCAACATGTCAGCCATCAGAACTGTGCAAATTCAAGAGCATTTTCATCTGGATCTCGGAAAAAAATTGCTGGCCTCCCAGACTTACTAAGCGTGTATGGAATACCTGCAGTAAAGATAATGCAAAGTAAGCCATCAACATTCCTTTCAAAATCATTCACATATGAAATGAACTTCATCAGATGAGGAAAGAAATGCTTGCCAGCTTCATCAAGGATTGCTTTCAGCTTAGATACATCCCGAATCTCGACACAAGTGTGCCTATCACGGCCTCCATGCTCAGGTCTTCCAGTTAGAGGGTCAGGATTGGGAAGCTCCATAAGGTGAATCATCTCAGAACCCACCCATAACCAAGCCCCTCTATAGGGGAGTTTGTCATCTGGCCTAGCCTCATTTATTTCAAGACCTATTGGGGATAGTTCAATCTTTCATTAACTAAGTTAACAACAAAGTACATGATGATGCATAAAAGGAGCTAAAGGAAAAAAAAAAACCATAACATACCAAGAATGTTCTGATAAAAGTCGAGTGACCTCTCCAAGTTCTCACACAAGATTCCAACATGGTGGAGACTAACTAGTCCATAATCTAGAACAGTATCAACAAATGAACATGTAAGAGCTCAACCCACTGAGAACAGAAATGCATATGCAAGTAGATAACAAACCCCAAAAATATCCTTAGTAACCAAACTAAGTGATAAAGAAAAAGAAGAATCACCCTTCTTGTCTTCAGCACTAACTGACTGTTTCTCAAGTACATCTCCTCCGATCTTAGCTTTTATCACAAAACAAAGCCCATGTCGTCCAAAATTTCTCTCGGGAATTCTGGATGATGGGTTTGTGCTGAACCTGATATGATCTTTCTGCCAAGAAATTGAAGAAACATGTTAGAATCAATAGTCAACTCGAAAAGAATAGAAGGAGATTAAAGATGCAATCTTTATTAGTAGATAAGAGTTACCTGGTGGTGTTGGAGTGTAATGGTTGGGGTTGGGCTGAGAAGGGAAGCCATGAAAGAGCAGCTGCTCATCTGGGTTCTGGTCTATTTGGTTCGCTACGCACCACTCACTATAGTGACCCAAATAACTTCACGAAATAAACTTCTTGTTCTTTGGTTGACCAAAATGAAAGCTTCTCTATTTCTCTTGGTGATTCTGCAACAGGCCAGAAGATGTGAGGAAGATATGTAAATATTCAAAATTGCTCTTTCCTTTCGTTTTTGAGATGAGATTACAGGTTCATTTTTAGATTACACTAAAGTACGAGTTTATGACATACTAATAAGCTAAGTTATAGATGTGAACGACTTAACTATATAAACCATTGACTTCCATTGTAAGTCGCATCTCTCTCAAATATATTACATTAATTTTGACCCATTAAAAAAAAAACAACATTAGTAAATTATCATAAGGAACACGAGCGCATGTAAAAGTCCGTTGACACGCCTAAGTTTAGGCTAAAAGAACACGAGACGACTGAAAACTTCAAAAGGGATGACTATTTGAGTATTTTTTTTCTAAATTTTATTGAATTTTCACACTAAGCATAATATGTTACATAAGGCTCTGATTGGGATGTATTTAACGTATAATGAAAATGTCAAACAATTGTTATATGACTCACGGTGTATGTACTACAGCCAGTCTTGATCATATTTCTTGATGGGTATTGACTACTGAATAATGTAATACTAATGTAATATGCTAATTTATGTTGACCATAACCAATTGTTCAACGCCGATGATACAAATGGGAATGTTTCCCTTCTATGACAGGTCAATAAATAATTGTGACGGAATCCATTGATGGTAAATCGAGGTAAAAGTTATCAACTTAAAATGGTATATTTCAGCAAAAATCACATAGATATTATTTCATCACAGTGATAACTTAAGAAGAATAAAAACTTCTTTACCTCATGATAAAAGTTGTTAACTTAGGAACGATCAAAATTCTTTTCCCTGACACATTAGATGGAGAATCAAACTTCATAATAAAAATCACTCTAGACGGATTCTCTCTCATCATTTCAACTCTCTTTTGTGTTATTTTCTTAGAAAAACGAACTAAAACATTTTGAACTACGTCTTGAATACAATGTGCGAAGGAACATAGATAATGCCCATAGTTAATTTCTATCATAACAAAAAAGATGTACTAAATTGTTACCCGTTATAAGAAAAACTAAAGCAACTCATAACAAAAAATGGTAAATATAAATGAATTATAAAATTTGAAACGTTACAAACTCGAACGATCAACATATATTCAGACCCGAAAACTTGGCAATAGTCGTCAAATTCGTCTTGTCGGTATCAAAAACAACAGTTACTCTATAGCCTATATTGTAAACGACGAAACAATCACAGATGACTACCGTTATTAAATATGAATTGAATACAAATGATTGCATCTATGCTCTGACATACATCTTAACGTCTCGATCAAGACTCGTTTGTCGTTCACGAGAAGAGTGATTTAACTATTTTACGTGTAGTTTGTAAAACGATTGCATCTCCCGACGTATATCAATCTTTTCAATCACAAACTTTTTTTCCTAAATCTACCGTATCATGCTCAAAACAGATACAACGAAGCTTTACTTTTGACAAAGTAAATAGTAAATAGTGAAATCTAGGTCGGGGAAGCTTATCAGATATTCTTAACCAAACAAAAGTAGTTTTGACACAAGAAGCAAAAGGGTATATTAATTGACAGAATCTCCGTCTTTTGGCTCTTTCCTCTTCTCCTTCCTCCCCAGTCCCCAGACACGAAACTTCTCACCCTTCTTCCTCCTCTTTATTTTTTCCCAACGTTTTTAACAAAACCATCAAACCCCCAAAAACAAAAAAAGAACCCAGATCCCCATAGACAACCGCGTAAAAGCTCCCCTCCTCTCTCTAAAATCCAAACAAAGTCAAGTCGCCGTCAAAAGCCGTAGCTGGCCGCGTTCACACTGCTGACACGCTTCTCCAGCGACCCGTATATATACACACCCGAGTCCACCTTCCTTCCTCACACTCTCACCGTTTCAATTCATTCACATCATTTCCTCTGATTCGCTCATGGAAGTCACCCCGTTCACATTTCTCAATCAAGAAGAGTACTCGAACTTCTTCAGCTTATATCCCGAGATGCAGGACTTCGGGACGAATGACGGGACTAACAACCCCCTTACCGGGTTGAAGAAAAGGAAGAAGACCGAGGAGGAGGAGGAGGAGGAGGAAGAAATGAAGAAGAACATTCCTTTCACCGACATCCTCACATCGTTGATGTTACTTGAAGAGGAGGAGAAGCAGGAGCAAGAGCTCTGCTCTGCGCAGTCCCAGCAGCAAAGGGAGATTCTTGACGCGAATTACAAGAAGAAGTCGGAAGTCATGAGCCGGTACTACTCTGATTTTCAAGAGGGCACCGACTTGGAGCAATCCCGCGGCAAAAGGAGCCGCGGCGCCGCTTTTTCCGCGGTTGCGGCCGCGGCGGAGTCCAGCAGTGCCGCGGAGGTTGCGGCGGCGGCGGCGGGACCGCACCGGAGGCTGTGGGTGAAGGACAGGTCGAAAGACTGGTGGGACCACTACAACAGCCCCGAAGTTTCCGAGGACGAGTTCCGGAAGGCGTTCAGGATGAGCAAGGCCACGTTTGACGTGATTTGCGAGGGGCTCGAGTCGGCCGTGACCAAGAAGAACACAATGCTGAGGGACGCGATTCCGGTGCGGCAGCGGGTGGCCGTCTGCATATGGAGGCTGGCCACCGGGGAGCCGCTGCGTCTGGTCTCGAAGCGTTTCGGTCTCGGCATCTCCACCTGCCACAAGCTCGTGCTTGAAGTCTGCTCGGCCATCAAGACTGTTCTAATGGAGAAGTATCTCCACTGGCCTGACGAGCTCACATTGCAGGGAATCAAAACCGAGTTCGAATCTGTATCTGGCGTCCCTAATGTTTGTGGTTCAATGTACACCACTCATGTCCCGATCATAGCGCCCAAAGCGAGTGTGGCGGCTTACTTCAACAAGCGTCACACAGAGCGCAACCAGAAGACTTGTTACTCCATCACGGTTCAGGGTGTGGTGGATCCAAAAGGCCTGTTCACCGACATTTGTGTAGGCTGGCCGGGTTCTATGCCGGATGACAAGGTGTTAGAGAACTCAGCTCTCTACAAAAGAGGCAGCTCCGGCCAACTGAAGGACGTCTGGGTCGTCGGAAACAAGGCTCATCCGCTCATGGACTGGGTTTTGGTTCCTTACACCCACCAGAATTTGACGTGGACGCAGCACGCTTTCAACGAGAAGATCGGTGACATTCAAGGAGTCGCTAAAGACGCATTTGCTAGGCTCAAAGGGAGGTGGTCTTGTTTACAGAAGAGGACTGAGGTGAAGCTGCAGGACTTGCCTGTGGTGCTTGGGGCTTGCTGTGTTCTCCACAACATTTGCACAATGAGGAACGATGAGCTCGATGCCGAGCTCAGATACCATCTTTTCGATGATGAGATGGTTTCTGAGAACGGTGTGAGGTCTGCTGGTGCAGTTCAAGCTAGGGATCACATTGCTCATAACTTGCTTCACCATGGCCTTGCAGGCACTGGGTTTCATTAGTCTTTTTTGTTCTGTTACATTGTTATGTCACCTCTAGTCACGTGTAGCATTAGCTGGTTGGGTATAGAAGACGGTATAGTTTGGCTTGGATGTTTGTGTGTAGAACACACTATTTTCTAGTCCCTGTGATATAGTACCTCATTTTTTATGTCTGATTTTCTGGTAACTGACTGTGATTGACTGTAACTGGTTGAGATTTGAGAATTTCAACTTCTGATATCATTGTCAAGTGTCAAGTGTCAACCATAACCAATGACTAATCAAACGACTCTTAACTTCATTGGGAGCGAATCTTTCTCTGAGCAATGGAAGTTCGAAGTAGGCACCAGCCGGGGGTACCGTGTTTGACAGAATTTGTGATGGCAACGTCAGAGCCCCCGTTTTTCAACATTACAGAAAGCCATTTTGTTTTCAGATTTTGTCAAACTTTTCTTTCTGGGGATTGAAACGCGTTTAGCCTTATCTTTTTGGCACCTCCATCATTATGAAATTGACCTCTGAATTGTTTGCTTCAGATTAGCACACTGGTCTCTTCGGCATCTCTGATGAGTGTGACAGTGATGCTTCTTGGTATCATAAGTTTCGCTGAAGCTATTTATTGAAACAAAGGAAATATCAAGGATTTTTCCTCAACAACACGTTGGAGGTCGTATCTTATACGTATCTCGTTTCTTCAATGCTAATTATTGAAGAGAATTTTAAGCTTTGTCACCCTTTGGCACCAAAGTGCGTCATTGTATCTCCAAATTAGTTTCTGAAAGCAGTTTCTGTGATGGTGTCACTGGTGACGATTGTTCATACGAGTACAACATCCATGGATCCCATCAATCAACTTCAGGGCGTTGTCAATGCAAGACGGGCCAAGTTGTTATTTATGGGTCAATAAGTGCATTGTCAGATGCATGTCCTTGTCCGTACACTTGGATGTTGCTAACAAAAATAACTTTTTAATTTAAATATTAAAAAAAAAAAAAGGCTAAACGGCCTTAACCATTAACGAAACCGCAGAATACAAGGAGGGGGGACATAAAGCATAAACCCCGTATTGCATAGACATCCCGAAATAATATCAGGAGATAACAATCATATGCATTCTAACAAGCACAATTTAGCAAATAGTGCATCATTGACTACTCTATTTGCTTTACAATTTCGGCGACATTCTGAAAAGACAATGCTCATGCAGAGCCATAAGTTACTATGTCTAACAGCTTTCCTAGCATGTTGCCATTGGAAGATAGCACCGGTGACACTAAGTCTCATCCTGCAACTAGGAGGCTGCGACCATTTGACAAAGCAAGGAACTCGCCGCCCACCTAAAGCATACATGGTATGCAATATACGTAAACCGAGACAAACCTCACATCTCCAAACCCGTAATGGGTGAGGAATTATTGAAAACATAAAATAAAAACTAGCTAAAATACAAAATAAAACTAAAGCCCAAAAAGAGAAATTTTTGTGTGCTCCTGAAGAACCACGTGACATACTGACGTGGTCCTCCTTGTCAATAAAAAGTTAACACGTTGCTTCTTGTTTAATTCAATTAAAATAGAGTTGTTTCGTTATTTTGAGAAAAGACGTTCTTTTACGTCTCCAATGGAAGAAGGCACGACGCCATCTTCATGAAGATTGATATGCCAGCAGAATGAAGAGAAGCCTGACGGTGGAGTCCTATTCCACATTCAATTAAACTTCATTCGTCGACAATTATAATCAGTAAACTTAACAATAACAATTCATATTTCTTCAAAGGAATAGCTTTCTGAAACCTTAAAAGGACTGCTCCCTCGGAAAAACTCGGTGTCGTCAACATGTTGCAAAAGTTTCTTTAGGTCTGCAAGATTTGCACATAACTTGAATATAATTATGTGGATTTTGGAGAATCGGGGCTATGATTTGTGTCTATGGATGAGATAAACAAATAATCAATGATTCCATCAACAACATTGGAATTTCATCGACTTACATCTTGTCTCACGACTCATCCTCTTTAGCCCAGAAATCTCAGTAATATCATATGAATTTGGTTAATGGTATGGACTTTGAGTATGTTTTGCATCTTCACAGGAGCATCAATAATCAAAGATTAAGATGCGGAAGAATACAATGAGATGAGTTGTTGGGGAGTATATATTAAAGAGCATGATAAACACTCAAGACTTAAGAGATCCAAAATGTTCTTTTAACAATTATACAAAAATATTTTATTTTAATTGAATTACACAAGAGACAACGTGTTAACTTTTTATTAACAAGGAGGACCACACAAGAATTTATTTCTCACAAAGGAAAGCCAATTTTCGGAAGCACAGCTCAGCATCCAATCAGACACCGCCACGCGTCGGGTAGACAATACAGAATAAAAAAAATGAAAAAAAAGAAGGCTGTTTTTGTCACTCGTCACAATCACCAAAAATTTAGAGAGAGAAAGAGAAGAGAGAGAGAGAGAGAGAGATGGAGAAGCAGAACGAGTCGGAGGGAATGGAGGAGGATCACCAGCGAGGCAACGCGGTGCCCAAAAGTGGGGCCGGGGTGGGAGACGACGGTGGTGGTGAGGTCGGGTCGAGCTTGACCCTGGAGAGGGTGGCTGCGGCCAAGCAGTTCATAGAGAGCCACTACAAGGCTCAGATGAAGCACATCCAGGATCGTAAGCTCAGGTCCTTTCAATCACCTCCTCCTCCTTGTCATTCTTTGTTTACTGGTTGAAATCATCTAATTCATCTCTATGTTCTTCTGATCATGTCTTGTTAATCCGTCGTAATTGAATGATATTGGTTTGCCTGCTTGGTTTTGTGTTCTGATTATACAATGCGGTTTCGGAGCGGCTTGATTTTGTTGTTTAGAAATGAGGGTGTTTAAAATGAAATGGTGTTTGTTGTTATATGAGTGTGTTCTTGGTTAGTGAGGTACAAGGGAGGGAAGTGCAATGTAGTTTCTTAAGTTTCGTTTCGTTTTTGGTGTTTTGCGTAATGTGTATGCTTGCATGAACTGAAAGTATTATTTGGATTCTCTTGCATGTTGCAATGAACATATTGTTCTGACATAATGAATAAATTGTAGGAATCTTATAAGGAATATCAAGCATTGGATACTGAGTAAGATTTGCAGATTAGCAAAGCACTGCACACTATTGGTTATAAGGCTCTAAAGCATGTATTGCAAAATAAGCTTTTGAAGTAATTAATGAGATGCAGCATTGGACAAATTGAGAAAGTTATTAAGCGTATCTTTGATTGTGCGGTTTGAGTCCCTTTGCTGCTTCACTTTTACAATAAGCGAACAAAAACGTGTTAGATAGGTCTTGCCTGGTAATATAAAAATGAGGCTTACTTTATATCGGTTTTGGACGTTTGCGGACATTTTCACATGAAAATTTGTGCATCTGGATTGTTTCTGATTCGTGCTTTTCTCATCCCTGCCACTAGGTTCTGTTTGTTTCATTCTAGAAAAGAAAAAAAGAATTTATGTTTCTTGTAAAAAAATGTATATACCTGCAGTATTTGTCACATTCTTACACATTGCTGAAGTGATATTAGCAATGATTAGACGATAAAGTTCCTGTTCAGTGTTTGATCTAGATATCTCTCTCTCTCTCTCTCTCATGATTTTACCATATTCAGACGCTCGGTGCTGGAAAAAAAGTTGGCTTCTGAACGTGTACCAGAGGAGGAACAGATCAATCTATTGAAGGATCTGGAACGCAAAGAGACTGAATATATGCGTCTTAAGAGGCACAAGATTTGTGTTGAGGACTTCGACCTTCTCACCATCATTGGGAGAGGAGCCTTTGGCGAGGTTAGAGTTATGTTTTGGCAACATGCATAGATGCTTGGTTTAATCTTTTCTCTTCTCCCTTTACATGTTCTTATCCTCTGTTGATAACAATTTATTTGCTGCATCCCTCTTAAGAAATTTAATATCTAGAGAAAGTGAGCATAAGCTTATTTCAGCTTGCTGTGTGTTGCTTATTGTTACAAGTCTTGTAGAATTCTAAGAAAAGAATCAATATGATGGTCGTTTGTTTTCATTTTTCTATGTCATTGTTCTGTATATTCATTTAGCTCATGTTTGGAACTTCATTAAGAAATCTATTATAATAATATTACAGGTTAGATTGTGTCGCGAGAAGATATCTGGCACCATTTTTGCCATGAAAAAGTTGAAGAAGTCAGAAATGCTCAGCAGGGGACAGGTAATGATGTATAGCGATTAAATACATATTTAAACTTTAGCTTCTGATACCTTTAAGATAAAGAATTATTAACTTCTATCACAGTTTCTTAAATTTCCATCCTGTTTAAGGTCTCTATTAAGTGGCTTTTCACACAACTTCGGTGAGAACATTCGACTTATTTTTATTTTTAAATGCAAAATCATATGACGAATATTATAGGTTCTGTATTCCATCTACGCGATATTTTTTACAGTTACTTAGACAGCTATCATTTAATGGCTGTTAATAATGGGTAACATGCAAATCTTTTCTCACAACCATTTACGTAAATTGTTGACCTGTCTGATCATCCTTATTCCATGATGCATGATCAGTCAACCTGGTCTATGGTGCGCTAACCATCTCTTTTGGTTTTTCGTAATGTCTCAGATAATTATATCACTTATATGTACTCTTGTAAAATTAAGTCAGCTAGTAAAGTGTTCTCTCCTTATTTAAAAATAAAAATAAAAAATTAATACATGATACGTTGAGTCTAAGTGAATTATGCAGCACAAATACTTAGGATTTGCCTGTTTTGCTTAATACAACTGATCCACTTGATAAAGAAACAGATTTAATATAGTTTGATCTATTAATTACTGTTTAATACGTGTTTTTTCCTGGTACTTCCGGTGTATATGAAGTTTCTTATTTGGCAGTTTCATTTTTCTTTTTCTGCTATCTAAATGGAGAAGATGAATACATGTTATATTCTGAAATTATGTCAGCTTCCATATTAGCTGAACTAGCAACAATAACAATCCCTTTGCTCCGTCTCAAATGTCCATGTCATTTAGTAGGATATTATTTCATCAATGTTGTCTTTGTGGAAAGATGCATTCATTCGTCTCCTATCTATAATGTAGGTCGAACATGTCAGAGCTGAAAGGAATTTGCTTGCAGAAGTTGCCAGTCACTGCATTGTAAAACTCTACTATTCATTTCAAGACTCTGAATACTTGTATCTAATTATGGAATATCTACCTGGTGGAGACATGATGACTTTGCTCATAAGAGAGGAGACTTTGACTGAAACTGTTGCCAGATTTTATATTGCTCAAAGTGTTTTGGCAATAGAATCTATTCATAAGCATAACTATATTCACAGGTTGGTTTTTCCCCATTATTTACATACTTGCCAACATACAAGGACAAAACTTATCTGCAGCTGCACTTATCTTCGTAGGTCATGCATCAACGTAACTTTATGTAATTCTTAAATTTGTTTTGTTTTCAGAGATATAAAACCAGACAATCTTCTGTTAGACCAAAATGGTCACATGAAGCTCTCTGATTTCGGTCTGTGCAAGCCTCTTGACTGCTCACATTTATCTTCCATAAATGAACATGAAGTGCTCGATGATGAAAACTTGCATGAAACAATGGATATCAATGAATCATCCCCAGAGACCAAAAATGGGAGGCGCTGGAAAAGCCCACTTGAGCAACTTCAGCATTGGCAGATAAACAGGAGAACACTGGTAGGGAAAAGGTTCTTCTCATACTGCTTTATATTAATAAGTCCAACCAACGGATGTTTGATATTTCTATATGAAATATGGCATAGTTAAAGAGCATTGAGTCTGAAAAGGAATTTCATATGTAACTAATCATCTCCCTGTGTCAATTTCATATGACAATTTCAGAGGTACGATATGTTAGAAATATTGTTTTCCCATCGTACTCATACCACTTTATTTTGAATGATAGGCATATTCAACAGTTGGCACACCGGATTACATTGCTCCAGAAGTATTATTGAAGAAAGGATATGGCATGGAGTGTGATTGGTAACTTCATATAATTAAATTATCTGTTCCTTATTTGGCTTTCTTACTCAAATGTGAAAAAAGAACATTGAATTTATAATTGTGTTTATAAGTGAAGATCTTTGGATTCTCATTAGATTTGTTGTAGTATCTAAAATAGTGTGATAACATCAATCATGCATTCTATGATATTAACTATCTTGATGGTAGGTGGTCACTGGGTGCAATAATGTATGAGATGCTTGTTGGTTATCCCCCGTTTTACTCTGACGATCCGGTAACAACATGCAGAAAGGTTAGTAACGAGTTTATGTTTTGATTAAAACTTTTAATTGGGCTATAGAATATTCTATTGGCTTTTGGTTCATCTTCTTTCATGATGGTGTTCATGGTAAGTAAACTGTATTTGAAATAGTAAAGTTTGCAGAGTCTAACAATTCTGTTATGATGTGCTTAGGCCATGGTTATATCTGAAGTCTTTGTAAAGATTTATTGTAAACTTAAATATAAATTCTTATGTGTTAATTGACATATTTGATCTGTAGATTGTGCATTGGAAAAATCACTTGAAATTTCCTGTGGAGGCAAGGTTGACACCTGAAGCAAAGGATCTGATTAGTAGGTTTCTGTGTGATGTTGAACATAGGCTTCGTACAGCAGACCAAATTAAGGTATTTTGTCTCCCTCGCTCTTCTTTCAATTACCTTTAAGCTGTTGCATGATTTTCTTGACCAATAATTTCATTTTAAATTTTGATCAGGCTCATCCTTGGTTCAGAGATGTTCAGTGGGACAGACTTTATGAAATGGAGGCAGCATTTAAACCGGAGGTCAATGGGGAACTCGATACTCAAAATTTTATGAAATATGATGAGGTGAGGTCTTGCATGTTCATGTCTTCCTGCATGTTGGTTTGTTCACAAGTTCAATATTTATGACCTGTGGGCTCGAGAACCTTAGAAATTTGCAAATGTGACTAGGAGTGCATTTGAATAATTTCTATCCTTGAATTTTATGCTTCCACAGTGCTCTGTGACCTCTATGCTGTTTCTTTTCTCCCCTTCAAATTGTTGGATTTTAGCAGATATCGTTCCCTCTGTTTAACATTGTGACAAAAAAAAATACAGTACTTGAAATGAAAAATTCTTATTGTGTTATAGGTAGATGCACCAGCGTCTGGAAGAATTGGATCTGGAATTATGAGAAAGGTAAAATTTCACAGCCAAAATAATTCAGACACTAGTGAATGATTTTAATTCTATCTACATGATGCTGGAATTTGTCATAAAAGACGCCTGACAAGGTACATTCGAGAGAAAGGACAAGTGTGGGAAAAAGAGCATTCCCTCTTATATTACAGTAGTGTTATGTTTGTAACCTCAGTCAGCTTCAATTTAATCTTAGTTTTGCCTTAGCAGTTTATTGATCTTGTCCTATATCTTGATTTGCAGATGTTGCTGACTCCTAAGGATCTTAGCTTTGTTGGCTATACATACAAAAATTTTGAGGCTGTCAAAGGTATGATGTCCAAAGTATAATTTTCTCGACTTCTTTTTCCCTTTGATTGTCTTGATGGAACATACTCCTAAATTTTCATATGATGAGCACCATTATTGCGATTTGTCAAGCTTCCCTTTTATTTGCCCTTCCAATCCCCGCAGCATCTCAATCTTTATTTTGATTCGTGTACAGGTTTAAAGAGGAGTACATCACTAAATCGGTCCTCCATTGACTCTGCAAACAGTAATATATCTTTATCCAAACTTGTTTCCTCAAATTCGGTTTTTAGATACACATCCATGGATCTGATGGTGACTCTGTACTAAATCCTCTCAGGTGACTCTGTACTGGACTACTCCAAAAAGTATTCAGTAGATGACATGGAAGCTCAGGTGCTTGCTGATTCAGGGGACATCATGTCAGAGTGACTCGTAGCGCCTAGTGTAGCAGGCGGACAAGGCCCTTCTATCAATACGTAGGGCATTCCTGCTTGTTTTTTTCCGTCAGGTTTTGCCCTAATCAACACAGTTGACTGCTACATCTTCCAGAACTCTCAATTGTACAGTAATGATGAAGAAACTTCAAGATGACCCGTTGATGGGTTTGTTTTGTAGGAATAGCAGTAGATTTCGAAAGCTTTAAACTGTATCCAGTTAGTTAAGGTTGTATCAAACTACCCAGGTTGGCAGATAAAGGACATGCCTTCACTTGTGGTTGTTTCTGGTCTTTCTTCCTTTCCTTCGTTTTCTAGGAAACTATGGCTATGTTAAACAATGACCCGCCCTGATAACTGGAATTGTATCAATGCCTTTGGCTTTGATTATAAAGTTTTATGGTGAATTATATTTTCAGTGATTTGCAATTTGGAATGATGAATAATCTGGTTGATAAACACTGAAAGTGATAATCAAATGGGTAGTCTTGCACTTGCTTGAACATTTGACCTCCGAAATAACTCGGGAATTCGATTATTCTCAATGACCAACATGTTACAGTTCACTGGTAAATTTGTTGTAACAACAATATATAGTTGTTGGCATAAAACAAAAACTCTCTTTATGTCTCTCAATGAGCAACATGGTATTCTACACGAGTTTTGAACGGTCCTACACGAGTTTTGCGTTCAAAAGTAGGCAATAACTTCACATTTTTTAAAATTCTCTTTAGCTACAAGAAGGAAGTTGAACGCTTGGATGCCATAATATGTTTTTCAAGGATCATATGCATATATCATCGTTACTCTATGACTTGCTAAGCGATATTTTTTTTATTTTTTTTATTTTGACTTCCTATGATCTATGCTTATAACAAGCACCATTTAACAAATAATGCAATACTAGCTACTATTGCTTTACCATTTTAGTGACATACAAAAAAAAAATAACGCTTAATGCTTATGTGGAGCCATAAAGTACTATATTTTCCATTCATTGTCCAGTTTGTCCTCCATAACACAATTATTAATACAAATTGTATTTGTCGAAAATCATGCCGACTGAAAATGTAGTCATTCAAATTTTTTTTTTTTAAACAGGGAAATATTTCTTTATTTGTATTATTATTAACGACAATAAACTTGACCCTATATATAGATTACCAAGGAGTGCATCGGTTCGAGCATTGACACCTCCCATCACCGTTTCGTCCAAACCAAGACACGTCTTGGTTGCAAGAGCTGAATTCATGACCTCTTTTATTGCACTCTGTTTTACAGTACTCGCTAGCTTTCACATCTTTAAAGCCCCAAAATCCTCTATCGCATTTCAAGTCCGTATTGTACGTCTTGAGACAAACTGGGGAACATAAGCACTCTTGTGCATCACCAAAACGAATCAATTTCGACGTTGAGAAAACCAAGAATAGCGCTATGAGGAAACCAGATACCCTCGACTCCATGGCTTATTTGCTAGACAATGCAATCTATCTTCTTGTGCTTATTTTTCTATGATATGTAGTATACGCAACAACAATCACTATTTATATAAATTTTGATTGAACGTAACTTATGATCACATTATTAAACACAATCGCAATAAATGGAGTTATAAATAAGCTTTTATTTCATAATAAATTATATCACTTAACTCATTCTAGTACAATAACGTTTCACAATATAGATGACTGCCTTTTTACTTTTTCATCATTCAATCTCTTATGCACACACACAAGACTCAAGATCGAAGATGTATAAGCGAAAGTTCTTCAGAGCACCAAAGTGCAAGTGAACCTGATGTTATTTAATCTCAGCCATCCATTTAATCTAGCCTCATAATGACATTTACTCCAAGTTACATAGATCTAAACATAGTTGGAAGTCCAATTTTATTCATTTTTGGCAATTGAGTTGGTCTAGGGTATCCTCGAGATGTCAATAGCAGTACTGATTTTAATCACAATAAAATCAGATTTTTGTTGATAATTCACCTTAAATGACATAATATTTGAGATTTTGAAAGTTTAAATATAAATTTCAGATCTCAACTTTCAATTCCAATACACTCCATGACCTATACATGTCCATTTTCGATCTAAAAGTAAATATTTCGCTCATAAATCATTAAAAGAGGATTATACACCATACTTCAGTTTCTTAGATTCGATTAAACTCGCAAATGATGACACAAGATGAAAAAGAACTCCACTACCTTAATGAACTTACATTTGAATGCACAACACTAATTCAACGAACTCCTCAAGTTCATATTAAAAACCAACTGAACTGAACTCGAGTCTACTATCACTCGTGTGAAATAACACATACATATCTCCAAACAAACATTGTAATAAAAAATCGTTGTATTTACCCACCCTCACACCCATTATTTCCAAATATCATAGATATTTGTTTTGCTTGATTAGGGAGAAAAATAAATACCAACCCGTATATATTACTCTTGGTTCAATAATATTTTCACACCTCCAAAATTGATCACCCCCCATGTGCATCTGTACATGAACCATACATAATACACACATACATTGACACTCTATTAGCTGTTTAAGCCTGTAATTTGAGCCGGCTCAACAAATTCTCCCCATCATACCCCCGCCCTCGCCCCCTGATTCAAACACCTCCATAAAACAATCCCATGGGCACATGAGTAATTTCCACAAGTCTCATTCCATTGCCGATCAAAACACAGGGCTCTTCTTCTTCGTCCTCCATGGCTTTTTTGTACGAACCTTCGATTTTTCGAGCTCCGAACTCGACACAATAAAAAGGTAATTATTTTTCCAAAGAACCCAATCGGAATATTCGATTCCACCGCCGTGTAATTGCTTCTCCGAATCGCCGGAATCGCCGTCGCTCAGTGGTGACATCATTGTCGGAGGTAAATTGCAGATTCAAACTCTCGAGCTTCAATTTTTGTTTTTAATTTTAATTTAATTTTACGTGATTCAACTCGAACTTTTTATTTTTCCGTTTTTTGATTTAGGGTTTGTAATGCTTCAGTTTGCTAGGTTTTCCCTAGATTCAACTTCTAGGGTTTCCGATTATTATCTGTGATTTTGTTTCTTAAATTAGCTTAAATTGTGTAAATAATTGAAATTAAAAGAGTAGAGGATGCTTGGAGTAAACTATAATTTAATTGACTGAGCATCTGTTTTGATAGGTGTGGATTTTGTTTGATTAGAATTAGAGAATTGTGAGCAGAATTAGAATTGAGGGAATGGGAAATTGAGTAAGATTAAGTAAGATTTTAGAGCACATTGAAGTGGAGGAAGCTTTAATTAGCTGGAACAGCTGGACCCAGGAGAAAAAGAGAGTATAAGGAATTGATTTTGTTGCTAAAGAAGGAAAGAAGTTGAGTACGAGTATTAAGCGGAAAGGGGAAAGTAGTCGTGGCGACTGCAGTTTTTCTCTCGTAAAGGTCGGGATAGTGGTGATCATTTAATTATAAAGTGGATTTTGTTATAAGGTAGAATTGAATTGTGAGTTGCTGTTGAATTGTGTGTTCGTGGTTATGTTTATTGGGTCCTTGTCTGGGTTTCGGATAATAGCATGTGTTAGTTTACTTCTATCTGTAAGATATTTTGAGCCTGGGGAGCTGGGCAATATGAGACGCTCATACTTGGATGGTAACAGTAATGGCTATATTGTCAGCTAATGTGATTTGCTAATCTACTCTATTCAGTTTGTTTGTGTATTGTTAATTCTGGGTACTCGCAGTTATCTTTGTTTTATATGCAATGCTGGTCTTTTTGTGCCTGAACTTATTTGAATTCCATCTGAGGAATGAAAATATTGACAGTAACAGAGATGCGACCACATTGTCTTTTATTTCCATTTATGTGCAATGCATATACTATGGGCATCGTTGCTCTTACATGATCCGTGAAATTGTATTGCTACATTGTTTATATACTGAGGGAGGATGTTGATAGCTCTTTTTGAATGGGTTTTTAGGTATATAACTAGATTGAACTCTATTGTAAAGGTTAATTTCTTTCCTTGTCCTCCTTCTGGTCCAACAGGAAAGTTCATGAGATAGTTTGAGATTTTTGGGTTAGTAATAGTTTGTGAGGTGTTTTTTCTTCTAATGATTTTTATCCATTTCAGGTGCACTGTCCAGTCATTGTTCTTAAGAGCAGGGCTTTATGTGCTGTACTTCTCCATCTTTGTCATGCACCTCTGTATTTACTGGCTTTGTGACACGGATAATGTGTGGAAACTGATGCAATGGCAACTTCTAGCAAGTTTGATCTCTCTTCTGGTAGCCCGGACAGACCATTATATACCAGTGGGCAGCGTGGGTCCCACATGGCTGCTTCATTGGAAAGACCTGGCAGCTTTCGTGAGAGCATGGAAAATCCAATTTTATCTTCACTTCCAAGCATGTCAAGAAGCACATCTGCAATAGCTCCAGGAGATGTGACAACCTTCTTGCAATGCTTGCGCTTCGACCCAAAAACGGTGGCCGCAGAGCACAAGTCTAACCGACAAGGGGACTTGAAAAGACTTATGAATGTTGCTCTTAGCATTTCACCTGATGATTCTCCATCTAGTTCTGTGAAAGGCAAGTTGCTACCACCCCCACTACCGGAGGATGTAAAACGAGTCAAGGCTGGTCTGCGTGAAAGCTGTGTTAAAGCCAGGTAGTTCTCTGTAAATTTTGCAGCTTTGTTTGAATTTGTTACTTGTACGTTGTCACTAGTCCTTAACTTTGAATCTTTTACAGGGAACGTGTAAAGATTTTCAATGAAGCATTATCGGTATTCAATAAGGTTTTTCCTAGTGTACCATCAAAGAAGAGATCAAGAACAGAAAGTTTTTCTAATGAACGGTCTGGTGTGGTGTTACCGGGTGATCGGTCAATGATGGGACCAAGCATGGGTAAGATTGGTATTCAGAATCATGCTGTCGCAGGTGGTTTTGAACTTGATCAGCAAAAGTCAGAAGAAAGGACAAAAAATTCTGTACCGAACAAACGCACACGTACTTCTTTGGTGGATGTGAGGGTCAGTATCTGGATAATTTATTTGCTATATTTTCTTTCTTCACTGATATTTTATTTTTTTATATCATGATCCTTCTTGAGTGCTGTATATGAGTTTCTAGGTTAATATATGGTTTTAGGAACTGTTATTTTTACGCATGGTAACACCATATCTTGTCTGCAGCTTCTTTTGCCAATCACCATATTCTTTTTGAGTTATTGATACATGTATATATGTAAGAATATATAGTTTCTTTTCCTATAGGAGTATAGGGTTTATACAAATACATAACCTTGAGTCCTTGACATACTGTGGAGCCTTCTTCCACTTGAATTTATCTTTTCAAATGACATGTATATCAATGTTATCTTTTCTCACTTGTATGATGAATATGGCTGTCATTGGTGGTATTCATTTTGCTGAGGTTTAACTGGTACCTTATATACTTCTTTACTTATTTTGTTATTATGCATACCTAGCTGCATTTAATTGTGAAAATGAATATATGTTTCATAGTATTGATTTTGTGGACTTGGTAGCCACAGCATTTGTCTTATTTTTTCGTCTTTGACCCTGTGCATGCTAGCTGACTCTATTCATGGACTATCATGTAAATAATTGATAATGTCTCTAATACCGTCAGCTTGACATCAGGGTTATATTAGTTCATACTACTCATTTGAATGAAGACTGACTAAAACTCTATAAATACAGATGGATGTGCGAAATAGTACTCTTAAAGGACCATCGGGGGTAGTAGAAAGAGAAAGGGAAATGATGAGGCTTGCAAGTAGTGGTGCAGTTCAGGGAGAGGAACGTAATCTATCCATTGGTGTTGACGGTTGGGAAAAATCAAAAATGAAGAAAAAGCGTTCTGGGATAAAACCAGATGTTTCTCCGATGGTGACTAGTAAACCAATTGATGGCTACCGTGAAACCAAACAGGGGATGCAGCAAAGGCCTGTCAATGATGTCCGTTCAAGGTTAAACAATGACTCCCATGGGTTCAGGTATTACTTCTAAAAGATGCAACCTTTTCTTCTTATCACTTAAATGAATGTTTTAATCCATACTATGTAAGATCTTCGCAAATGCATCCATTAATGGTTTCGACTACCATCATTTTGAAAAAAAGTTGATTGTTAGTAGATTTTTTTTTACGGCGCAACTCTATTTGGGATAAATCTCACTGAAGTGTGCAATCTGGACCAGCTTATGGTCATTTTATATTTTCACCGAGTATCCTAGGGGATGTGGTAGCCATTTTAACATTTTTCTAGGTTGCTGTCTGTCAGTAGTTATCTTCGCTTTTTATCTTAATAATTCTCGATCTCGTGTGTGTGTTGTTTAGCTTTTGATGGACTACTGGTCCATTTCACTTGTATTTTCTGAGTAGAGTTTGTGTTTGTTATCAAATAGATGGTTTAGGTATCTTGTTCTGGGTGGGGAAAGAGGGGTTTCTTGGGAGGAGGGCTAGTGGGTTTCTCCATGTGGCTGATGTTCTGTGTCTCATGGACTACTCATCCACTAAACTTGTACTTTTTCAGTAAAGTCGGTATTAAATATAAAAGAAAGAGTGGATTTATCTTCAGTTTCGTTTTGAAAATGAACAATTTACTTTTATCTTCTTCTGAGAGTCACTATGATTTAATGTTTGGCTTTTGTAGCATTTTTACTATGTTTATAAACAGAAAGTATTTATCTTCAGTTTCCATATAATATTGAACAATAGCTTTTTTATGGTTTTGAAAGGTTCAATTGTATTTTATGCATAGGGCTGGTCATTATAGAGATTTAATTGCATAAATATGTTTTAATCTTTATGTGGATATTGATGTTGACAGAGAAATTGTAGAAAACCAATTTGACATACCTTAAAAAATTGTAAAAGGAGTTGCACAAATCAGGCAAAAAATAATGATACCTATTAATATGGTTTATTTATTTTTATATATTCGAGTAAATTCTTTTCTCTTTATGTTGTTTTATCGTCCCATTTTGATAAGAAATAAAAATGTGTTTTTTAAAAACTTATAGTTGGTCATTATTGATTGGTTTGATTAATGCTGGTGGATTTTGCAACTAGTTGTTATTAACACTCCCACTATTACAATCTACACTCCTTTTGTAATAATAAAGTATTAATATGAGGTGTAGATTTGCATGATTGGAGTGTTAATAACAACTTCCTTTTTTATTGAGAATATCAGGTGTACGAAGAAATTTACAAATCATAGCTTTAAACAATTCCTTATTGAATAACCATCAAGCAAGACTATGTTCATTGTACTTTGTTCATTGGTTGATCAATGGAAAAGCATTCCATGTTATTAAAGGATATCCATAGGCTGTGGAGTCTTCCAACAAGCACTGATTGGTTCATTTTGATTAGAATAATACCATGATTTGACATATGCTATCCATGGTCAAATCATGATTTCACCGGATAGCAAAGAGAGCGAAAGGTTTCAATTTTATCAAAACTTTGTGATGATGGGTGATAGAAGATTTACACTTCTTGTCGATATGTTATATCATTGAAGTTTTGTAATTGCTCTCTTGGGCATCTTTCTTAAAAAATTTCAACTATATTCCTTTTGGTGTAATACTGAATGGTTAATCAATTTTGATTTTTGGTGGTTGTTATAGGTGGCCTATAGCCTGCTTGTTCAATTTTTTTGTGGGATTTCCTTGAGTGTTTTCAGAATAAAATTTGCTTCTTAGAAATGAAAATTCAGATGTCATATTGTTATCTGATATTCACGTCGTGTATCATTACAGGCCTGGAGTCGCCAATGGAGCTATTGGAGTTGGAAAGTCGGACGGAATCACACAACCAACTGGCCCAGCCTTCCGTTCATCCATCCCTAAGACTGAACCAGACAACCCTTCCCTTATCAATGATAAGAGAGATCGTCCTATGGGTTCAGATAAGGAAAGAGGGAACCAGAGAGTTGTTAACAAGTATGCATAAATCCTTGGTGTTTTCTTGAGTTATATCTTTTAGCATGAATTGTTGAGCTCTCAACAACTTTACAGTGCCTGCTTCTGTATGCTATTATTAGCCTACTTGACTCTTTATCGATGTGCTTATTTGTTTCACCGGCATGCCATAACACTACTTTCCTTTGTTCTATGTGTGCTGCAGATCAAATGCTCGTGAGGACTTTAATTCTGCCAGTCCTACCTCTAGTACAAAGATGAATGCATCTGTTCGGGCTCCGCGATCAGGCTCAGCTGTTACACCCAAGTTGTCCCCAGTTGTTCATCGAGCAACTGTACCTAATGATTGGGAGATATCTCAATGTACAAACAAGCCCCCTGCTGTTGTTGGACCTAACAATCGCAAACGCATGACATCAGCACGATCTTCATCCCCGCCTGTTGCTCAATGGGCTGGCCAGAGACCACAAAAGATGTCCCGCACTGCTAGACGATCAAATTTCAATTCTATTGTTTCAAGTAATGAGGAAACCCCTGCTATTGATAGTGCATTGGACATGACTGGTAGTGACATCGGTCAAGGATTTGCCAGACGCTTACCTGGAAGTTCTCCTCAGCAAGTTAAGTTAAAAGGTGAACCTTTGTCTTCAGCAGCACTATCAGAGAGTGAGGAGTCGGGTGCCGCTGAGGTCAAATCCAGAGACAAAGGCAAAAAATCTGATGAGATAGATGAGAAACCTGGACAGAATATTCAAATTCAAAAGGTGCCTAGTCTGGTCTTGCCATCAAGAAAACAGAAGTCGGCTGCTGGGGAAGACCTTGGAGATGGTGTTCGGAGGCAGGGGAGAACAGGACGAGGTTTTGCTTCGACAAGGTCTATTGTGCCGATGACTGTTGAAAAGATGGGAAATGTTGGTACAGCTAAACAGCTGAGAAGTTCCAGACTTGGTGTAGATAAGAGTGAAAGGTATATCATTGTCAACCTGTGTATAGTTCTCTGCCAAATATAGGACACAAGTACCGGAGTTTCTTAGTTTGAAACATTGCTACTTAGATTGAATCTCATTGTTTACTGTAATTTCTAATGCAGCAAGGCAGGCCGTCCACCAACTAGGAGGCTTTCTGATCGAAAGGCCTATACACGTCAAAAGCATACAGCAATTAATCCCGCAGCAGATTTTCTCGGTAGTTATTCTTTCCAATTTCTCGAGGAATAATTTAACTTGACATCATCTATTCAGCTGTTAAGTAAGAGTTTATTTTTATTTTTATTCTCCATTGACTCTTGTATCGACTCTCTCAGTTGGGTCAGATGATGGACATGAAGAGCTAATGACTGCTGCAAAAGCTGCTGTTGATTCTGGTATCATTGTTGCTGTAATTTATCTCATCCTATTCCTATTTAAATGCTGTTGTCTAATTAGTCATGTCATTATTTCCACAGCTCGTTCCTGCTCCAGCGCATTTTGGATGAAGATGGAGCCATTTTTTCGTTTTGTGTCTGATGCAGACATTAATTACCTAAAGGTAATGGTCCTTTTTTATTAGGGGATTAATTGGATCAGATAATATTCAAACCGATGCTCATTAACATAAACATGCCTTCACTTGGGATATAAGTACAAAAACAATGTCCACAACATGTGATAGTATTGTGTTACAAGCATCTCTTGATAAACATAGCCATACAACCAAATTGTTTTTTCACTGCATATTTATGTACAGAAGGCAACCTGTCTGTTTGTCTCTGCTGTGAATCTGTGATAGCAAGGTAGTCTAATTATACATCAATATATCAGGGAAACATTGAATCTAGTGTGACCACTCCAGCTGAAGTCCCTTGTAGTTTAGATGGTAACCTTACAGTCCACTATGGACGGGATTCGAATGAATTTGAACCAAGGAGTGGAGAGTTTCGTTCCGAACAATCAGTGCCAGGCACTGGGGATCACTCTGAAATTCCCCTCTGTCAGAGACTCATAGCGGCATTAATTTCAGAAGAGGATACTAGTAGTGGAAAAGAAGATCCTGTGTTTGATGCATATGGAGTTGAATCTGATCTGGATGCAGAGGTTGAATCAAATGGTCTGAATTATCAATCTCAAGTCAACTTTCAGTTTGCTGGAAATGCTGCTTCAAATGGTTATAGGATTACTGGGAGGCCGGAACATGATGAGCCTGAAGGTGGAATCCGCATTCCAAACAGAACAATTAGTTCAAACTTTGGTCATTCCCAAAATGGTGTACTTCCGGATGAAGCATTTTTTTCTGGTTTCGCCTGTTCAGAATTCCAGTATGGTAACATGCACATAAATGAAAAACTTCTGCTGGAGATTCAGAGTATTGGAATCTACCCAGAACTACTGGTAAGTGTACCTCTATAAGTCCGTTCTCAATTTGCGTGCTATATTCGGGTGGGTTATTATACCACGCACACACATTACAAAGTCAGTGGGTGATTTTCTATGCTTAGATTCTTTCTTATTAGTGAGGTTTCAATTTATGTATCATGTTAAGCTTCTCCCTTGGAAGTGTTTATTCTTTCCTTCTATTTTCTTCTGCTGCTGAGGTTTTGGAGGGCAGAGTTTTTTTGTTTTTGAAACATTGACTTGATTCCTGTGTATTATATTCTGTGATTAATTGATAGATTCTATCTTTGCATGTTCTTGTTAAGCCTGACATGACACAGACGAGTGATGACGAAATCAGTGGGGAAATTAGGAAATTAGAGGAAAAGTATCATGAACAGGTATATATATATATTTTTTTATATTTATTTATTATTGAAATGTTTACTTTGTTGCACTGCTTTATTAGAGCATTATATGAGGGATATATACCTTTGTTTATCATTTTGAATATAGTGCTACAATATAGTTAGTCTTTCCAAATTTCTTAAGAACCTTGTTCTTAAGGTTACCATTTAATTTGTGTTTTTACTGCTGTGAAAGGTCTCCAACAAGAAAGGGTTGCTGGATGGATTGTTTAGGTCTGCCTCAGAAAAGAAAGAACGCCAAATAAAGTAAGTAGACCTTTACCCTGTGCAATATGTTTGCTTTGTGGGATTTGTATAACCGTTGTAACAATTGAATCTTTCTTTGATGTAGGGATCTAGAACAGCGTGCGCTTGACAAACTCATTGGAATGGCTTATGAGAAGTATTTGGTACTTCCTTTCACCTTTGATACATGTCTCTTGTTTTCCATTGGTCTTTATCCACCTGTTCAGCTTGCAAATATCTCTAGAGCTGCAATTATTAAGTGACCTGTAGTAGCTTCATAAAAGAAGACTAATGCTTCCTTGGAAGGCCGTTTGTTCTGGTCAAAGGTTTTTTTTGCTGTTTTTACCTCAAGTAAATGTGACTATTATTCTGCATATTGACCAGTATATTAGTGACTAGATGACCGAGGTTTTTCAAGATGGGAATATACTGTTGTCCCAGATTTGTTATTGTGTGCTATACTCGAACTATGACTCTTTCTCGCTCTCAGTGTCACACTTATACATACACAAAGTATGATTGTACTTGTGCACAGACCTTTTCATGTGGTTGCATAATTTCTTTTCTTACTTTCTTGAGTATTAAACACATGCTAACAGTGTCTTACCTTTTCTTGTGATCTAAATTGGATCTGCAAAATGTTTAAAAGAAGAATTGAACCCTCTGTTAGCACTTTTAGTTTAATATGTCAAATACTCATGGAGCTATCTCTTGACAATTGACTTGCATACATGGTGGCTGAGTTCATTTATTTTGATCAATTTGATAGGCTCCAAATGCCACCGGGGCAAAGAGTTCCAGTAATAAAATGGCCAAGCAAGCTGCCTTAGCATTTGTCAGAAGGACACTGGACCGATGCCATAAATTTGAAGAGACAGGGACAAGCTGCTTCAGTGAACCGGTATATAGGGATATACTTCTTTCTATGGCTTCCAATGTGAATGGCACACGACAAGCAGAGGCTATTGCAGATGGTGAATCCACCAAATCATATGCCTCCACTCGTTGTTTGGAAGGTAGTCTTTCAGGTATTTACTTTGGGTCCCCTGAACTGATCATATGCTCTATTTACCCTATATCTGCTGATGCATTTCCTTTTACTACTATGTTCTCCTTCGTATAAAGACATGAAGGACTTTGCAGTTTCTGAGTATTTTGTTCCTTTTGACATTTTTCTTCTGTGTGTACATTCCTTTCTCTAAAGGTTACTCTTCTTGTATCTGTTCTCATGTGCAGCTTCCATGGGCTCCAAGCAACACCATCCACAGTTTAGTCAGAATATGGATAATACCGTTACTTCTTCAGATGTGCTTCCACCTTTAAATCATTTACCCGAACAAAGTACGGGTAGAGAAGAAACATGGACAAACAGGGTGAAGAAGAGGGAATTATCCCTTGATGATGTTGGTAGTACTATTGGAACTTCAAATTCCCCATCAGGTATTGGAAGTTCTCTATCTAGCAGTGCAAAAGGAAAGAGGAGCGAGAGGGATAGAGATGGAAAAGGGCACAACCGGGAGGTGTTATCAAGAAATGGAACTGCTAAAATTGGTCGGCCAGCAGTGTCCAATGTTAAGGGTGAAAGAAAATCAAAAACTAAGCCTAAGCAGAAAACGACTCAGCTATCTGTTTCAGTAAATGGCCCTGTTGGTAAGATATCAGAACATCCCAAACCAGCATTGCCTTCTGTACCGAAGTCTGGTGAAATGACTACCAGTCGGAATCCCAAGCAAAAGGATCAGCATCCTGTAGATGCACTGGAAGACCCTATTGACTTGTCTCACCTGCAATTACCAGGAATGGATGTGTTAGGTGCTGATGATATTGATGGTCAAACACAGGATTTAGGTTCATGGTTGAATATCGATGATGATAGTTTACAAGATCATGATTTTATGGGTCTTGAAATTCCAATGGATGACCTTTCAGACTTAAATATGATGGTTTGAAGTTGCTTCTCTGTATAGTCTTGTTCATTATACTATTGACAAATGAAACAAAATTGCTGTTTCAAGAATGACCAGTTATAAGAAGTCATTTGACTATCCAGTCGCAGTTACAAGCTTAGTCACTTGGCTACCGGTCCACAATTAGGTTATATAGATTCTTTTGTAGGCTCCTACGCAAGTTGAATTTTGAGTGAACCTTTCGGATGTTTTGGATTTTACTCCTGTATTAAGTTGGTGACTTTGACTGTAAAGATCTTTTTGTTCAAGGCACTAGTTAGTATGTCTTAGTGATTATATTTTAGAAACAATGTATCCTGTCTGTAGCTTTTACAAATCAGAGAACAACGGCCTCTTGTACATACATTTTATATTCCTAATAAAATCAGCTCTTACTTCAGTGTATTGTTCATTAGCTGGAAGATGCAAAATTAGAGTTTTTTCCTCTCCCATTTCTATTGGTCTATGATTCTTCTACAGATCTTTGGTCAACTTATCAAACTGAAGTGGGGGATCTGAAGTTGGTACCAGATACATATGCAGCTGCGTGAGGTGTGGTCTCTCCAAGTCAGCTAGTAGCCTACATTTTGGAGGTATGCAGCTTTTTTAATATGACCTTTGATGCTTGTCCATTTTTGCTCTGCAGATTTTGATATAGTGGAATACATACATATGAAAGGATATACTCTACCTGGGTTTAATAGCTCCATTGTTTTGGATGTTCGTCTGTGGATTTTAAATACTGAGGTAAGTGTTAATTCCTGAGTCCATAACTACTGGCCAGTGGGAATTTGCTTCAATTCTTTACCTCAGTGTCCGATTATACCCTTGTTTCTATGCTTTTAGGTGGTGTTGGTTCTCGGCTTGTTTGGGGTTTATTTGCATCATAATCCTGATATTTAGCTACCTCCAAGTTTGTCATTTTGTGCCTCATTTGCCTACAGTTTCTTCACAGGGTATGACACTACTGTTTTTTGAGTTCATTTTCTACAAGACATTGATTGCAGAATTTGCAAATAAAGTTTTAAAACCATTTTGTTAGTAATAATCAGGGATTTGCCTCACAGGCTTGTGATTAATTGACTGCCACTGTCCCTTATTCCAATCATGTTTTTATTTTCTAGTGTTTTTACTAGCTACTACTGTGTTCAAATAGGAATATCAGGAGCTCTTGAGTGCTTTTGAGGTTTCTTCTTGATTTTTGTTTTTTTTTTTGTCAATTTTGATGCCCTAATAGTTTCTGGGGATTGATTGATGCTGTTTTTTGGATATATATCTACTAGTTACATTAATTTCCACTAAATGTTGATTTATATCCTGTAGTGATCTTTCCTGTTCATGTGCTTGTGTTACAGCTGTATCTTCCTTGCATATGTGCATCCTCTTGTATAGACCTCCATAAAAGGAAATTTAGTTCAAAGTAATTTGTTGGTGACCCCTAGTTTTTGAATTACTGAATGACGTTCCTTTGCTCTTAACGCGATAAGCATTATCCTTCAGTAGTTTCATGAACCGTTTCTTTCTATCCCCTCAGTTTTACTTGTAGATATATATTGCCAGGTTTTCAAAGTAAATGAATGTCCGAACAATTGTTTAGACATTATGCTAAAATATTGTCATTTTTCATGCAATCCGTTCCCACAATTGCTTTCTTCCTTACCCTTTCAATCCAAGCACAAACATTGTTTTTGGAGTGTAGTACTTATTGTCATCTCCCATTGTAGTATTTATTGTCATTTCGGTCTGAATTTCCCATTTTGTCTATTGACTCATTAACCATTTGTTATTTTAAATTACATTGCTTCAAATTCCTTTCAAGGCAGGTTTATTTGGCTTTTCTTTCTTTCAAATAATTGTTTTTTAGGAAAGAAATAAACTAGAAAAGACTGCCATGGGTGCCTTGGCAAAGAATGCTTGCATCTTTTGGTTGGTGTTTCTGTCTCATTTTGGTTTTGGGTTCAGCAATCACGAATTTTGAATGTGGGATATTCCTTTAGGTGCGCTGGTGTGGACTTCTGGTGTTATCTGTCTTTTGTGTTAGAAGCTAGGTCTGCAGCCCATCGCATTAGGCTCAAGTTTCTCATTATCTGCCTATCAAGTGTCACTGAAGGCACAAGGGAGTGTGGGATACAGAAAATAGGTTTCCTATGCAGACAACATTTACATGAATATTAGGTTTGTTTTTTTTTTTTTTTTTTTTTTTTTTTGAAGATAGGGAAAAAGGAAAGAAAAAAAGAAAAGTGTTTTTTTGCCACTTATTACCTTCTATCTATAACTGAACAAATAAACCATCTGGATTCATTTACCAAATTTGCTGTACCAGTTAGTGTTGGATCTCATTTGTTGCAGACTTGCAGACACACATGTAAACATGTATTGTAACACACATCATTTGGTATGCTAATTCTAAGAGTGATGAAATATTTTATTTTAATAAATCAAATTCACAAGTGTAATTATCTATATAAAACGCCTGGATTGAGCTTTTATTCATTCTACCCGCACTAAGCTTTCTCGAGTGTTCGGAATGAAGTAAACCCGACGACTTACGGATTTCTTATGAAAGAGTTTCCGGCCAGAAAAGGAAAGAGTTTCCAATTCCAGGCTTTGGGCGGGGGAACACAACAGGTAATTGCGTGTCGGAGTTGGGAAACCTAACTAAACCCATGATTGGCAACACCTGTCGGGAACCCAGAGGGCGGTGGGTGTCGAGCACGAAACTCATATGGCACAAAGTAAAAGAATCCCACAAGATTGGTACAACACTCTGTATTTTTTCTACTAATGTTTGTTAATGTGTCACCGTTTCTAAGACTTCAGTGCATGAACGTATCCAATCCCATTCGACCATTCAAGTCCGTCAGCCATCTGTGTGTTGGTTTTCTTTTGGTTCCCTTTGTTTGTTTATCTAAATGGTATGGTACATCTCCCCCCAATACTTCCACCCTACCCCTACCACGTCACCCCCTCCTCCTTTAACAACATTTTCAGACTCGTGATGACGTGACATGTTTACAGTCATGGACGGCTGGGTTGGTTTGCAGCTTTGTTTATCCTCCGTGGTCAACTTTCCCATTTGAATTCTGTGTCCTAAGTTTTGGGTTTGCAAATTATTACACCAAATCACGACCAAATGTCTTGTTATTTGACCGTATAATACTTGGAAATACGCTAATATCGAGGCTGTTTCGATAAAATTTTACTAACTTCACGACCATATCATGGCGTTTTCATTTCATACGGATTTCATAAAAGATAATAATTGAAGTCAACTACGAAAAATTTAGACAAGACAAGTGTGTTTCTTACGAGAAGCTGCGACGTGTCGGATGTTTTTTATAAAAATAACCCATCATTTCTAAACTCCACTATTATTTATAGGACAAAAAACTTAAAAATGAATGAGTTAGAAGCTAAGAAACTTGTATGATTAGCTAATTGCTTACTTGTGCCATGAATAAGATCTTAAAATAAAATATTATACAGGTATACTTTCCTCGGAATAGTCTTTATACATAATATTTTCTCTCTCTCTCTCTCTCTCTCTCTTTTGTTTGTTTATAAATTTGCTAGGAAAAGAGCGTCACGAATCACTTTTTGGAAGATATGATTCTTATATGTTAGGATATTTTGATCCGACTTTTTCTAAATTATTAAGATGATAACGTGTAGATAGATGCTTTGCTTTGGTTAATTCTCTTCTCTGGTAAATCTGCAACACGTGTTGAATCCTTTGATTTTTATATACCTCCTTCCTTCTTGGCCTCTTCTCCTTCTTCAAAGAACTTACATTGTTGCATGCAGCTTAAGTACCTTGAAGTTTTAGCAACTCAGAACTCAAAAACGTACACCTTGTTTCTTGTCCTCCCACCATTTTTGGTTCCTGCCGAAGTTTGGAGCGTCATATTTGGTGAAGCTGAAAGAAAAAGCTGAGGGTGATAAGAAAAGCTAAAGTAGTAGTTGTTGGTGACTCAGCCTCTGCTTTTGATCAGTTGGTTGAAGCTGGTTTAGTTGAAACAGGAAAGTTGTAGAGAAAGAGATAAGCCCATCAATTTTCTTGAGGCTGAAATGAGTTGCCTTTGATCTAGGGAACTCAGGTTTTCAGTGTGGTTTTTCTGCATTTGCTTGTGTTTGGTTCATTTCATGTATTGGTTTCCCTTCTTTTCTCTTTCCTATGAATCACTGGGTTGGTGAAAAGCTAGAGAGATCACATAAAGAGAAGATTTTGGTTCTTATCCTATTCTGTTTCTTTGGGTGATAGAGAAGAGTCCAGAGCTGTAGAGGTTGAGAGTGATATAGAGCTTTCTATTTATAGCATTTAGTTTCAGCATATTCTTTTGATTTACCACCAAAGCATCAGATTCAACTTCCCTATTTCCATTCAATTAGTACTTATAGGCATCTTGGTGTTTCTTACATGTGTCTCAGATATAGGACATTGGTTTCTCACTGAAGGAACAACTTGTTCTTTTTCATTATCTTTGATTCTTCCTAGACTAATATATATTATAGAGGGAGTTGGTTAATTGGAGACTACTAGTTTCAAGAGGGTTTGGAAGGTTTAGAACATCCATGGAAGACATAGCTCAAGCAGTTGCAGTTCCATATAGGTTAGGCAATCTGATTCATGAGGAATCAGCAGTGAAAACCCAAATGGAAATCACTGGTCTGAAGCTAATATCAAATACATCAACCTTGTTATCCAATACTTCTTCAAAGCCAAGTTTACCATGTGAGTCCATTTCTTGTGGAAATCAGCAGTGTTACAGAAGCAAAGTTCCACAGGATGAAAACAGAGATCTGATTTCTGGTGAAACCATTAATTGGGGAAGTAAGGAGTGCAAGTTCATGCCTTTGTGCAATCGGGTACTTGGTAGTTCATGCTTCAAATCTTTATCTCATGATGAGGGTGAGATTTGCAGTGGATCCAATACTTCTGATGCATCCACCATGGTGAATCGGGCGAAGAAAATATGCAGAACAAGCTCCAATGGGAAGGTTTTCGATTTGGATCGTGCACCCTTTTGGGGATACACATCCATCTGTGGAGGAAGACCAGAGATGGAAGATGATGTTGCAGTTGTTCCCAGACTTTTGCAGATTCCTAGTCAAATGTTCATGGATGAATCTGATGACTTGGGCCACAACCCAAGTCAGTATACTGCCCATTTCTTTGGAGTTTATGATGGACATGGGGGTTGTCAGGTACTTTGCTTATCATTCCTCTTTTTGTGTATTGATGATCTTTCAAGTTGTGTTCTTTTTAACTCTTAAGTACTAATACCAATTCTTCAATAGGTTGCTAATTATTGTCGCGAACGTGTGCATTCGGCTTTGGTTGAAGAGATTGAAATTGCCAAATCAGGCTTGAATGAAAGCACTGGTGAGTCTTGGCAGGAGCATTGGAAGGAGGCCTTCACCAATTGCTTCATGAAAGTTGATGCCGAGGTTGCAGGAGCTCCCATAAGCACACATTCAAGCAGCACTGGTGCTTCTGAGGCTTCTGTTGATCCTATTGCTCCTGAAACTGTCGGTTCTACTGCTGTAGTTGCTGTTGTTTGTCCATCACATATTATAGTAGCAAACTGTGGTGATTCAAGAGCAGTATTGTACCGTGGAAGAGTGGCGATGCCATTGTCAGTAGATCACAAAGTAAGGCCTCAAAATATTTATATTTCCATGACGTGTCTCTTCTCTTTGAAGCTCATAACTGATTGATTTTGTTGTGGTGTTTAGCCAGATAGAGAAGATGAGTATGAAAGGATTGAGGCTGCTGGAGGCAAGGTCATACAGTGGGATGGTTCTCGTGTATTTGGTGTTCTTGCAATGTCACGCTCCATAGGTATGAGCTCCACTCTCACTATTGCAATGTAGTTATGTAGTTTCATGTCCAAATTTTTTGATGTACTCATGCTGATGATATATTCAATATATTTCTCAGGCGACAGATACTTGAAACCATCAATCATACCAGATCCAGAAGTCATGTTTGTTTCTCGAGAGAAGGAAGATGAGTGCCTAATCCTAGCCAGCGACGGGTTGTGGGATGTAATAACAAACGAGGAGGCTTGTGACATTGCGCGGAGGCGGATCCTTGTATGGCATAAGAAATATGGTGATACAGTGGAAAGGGGTGAGGGAGCTGATCCTGCAGCTGAAGCTGCAGCAGTGTACCTCACAAGGCTTGCAATCCAAAAGGGAAGCAAAGACAACATAACTGTTGTGGTGGTAGACCTGAAAGCTTCAAGGAAGTTTAAGAAAAAAACTTAAACTCAAAATAAAGAGCTGAATTTACAGAGATATACCAGTATATGTTTACATTATAAGATGATTATAAACACTAATTTGACTCACTCAGCCCATTAGTTTTTAACCTGGGTTCAGTGTGGTCATGAATACTCTTTCTGCATAGACAGTATAGCCTTCTTAAGATTTTGGTTCACCTTTTGCTTTTGTTCATACATTATACTAATTGTGCATAAATCAGAGAAGTTCAATGAATTTCACAAATGATATTCTGTTTCTTTTGTAGTTCTTTGATAAATCATCATATTGTGATGTAAAACCCCACTGTGAGATTCTAAGCTTGGCATAACAACATAAAATCACGGCTCTGCGATTCTCAACAACAGATATTTCTTCTGCTTTTAAGCCACAACGATAGCTGTTAATCTTATATGCTTGATGTTATCATGTTATGGTTCAGTAAAACAAGACAGATTGGTAATTAAAGAGTACGAAACAGGGTACTGTCCCTTAGTTATAACAGTTACCAGCTGTGGTTAGCCTCACTTGGCAAGACTGCAAGAGTCTGCAAGGAAGGCTAATGATATAACTGTATCCAAACAAGCGAGGCCAAGAACATGAAAAATGCAATGACACCCCGGAATGATGTCCCAATACAATTAAGAACACCATTTTTCAACAAAAAAAAAAAGTATTGATATTGATCATGGCTTCATATTTCGTCCGGTCTGAGCCAAAATGCTTTGCTATAGCAGATTACTGAGATTAGTTCTGGGGAAATTTCACTTTTTCAGACCCATGGCTTTTTCTGATCAGACTTCAAATGTAACTAGTTAGCTAAGTAGTCAAAAACTCCAACATTCCAAGCATTAACAATAATTTGTCTATTACAGAATAGCCCTCTCACTACCAAGGGAACTAATACTGAAGAAAAGTGACCAACAGCCTTCAGCAGAGCTTTTGATTTTCCGGCATTACCTTCTCGTCCCCAATACCTAGGCAGTCCCCATCCTGGAATAAGCGGCACTGAGAGTGATGACTCATCTCATGATCCGGTCATTCTCTGAATTTGCAAGGAATAGAAGAATTCAGAGATGAGCTGATAATTACTGTATTCCAACTTCCAAGTTCATATTTAGTCCAGGATTTGGAGTTAGCTGAAGAATAGAACATACCAGATAGATTTAGAAGGTTGCAAGTGGAGATCCTGCTTCAGTGAAGTAAGAGGACAGGTCAATATTCAAGTCGTCATACATGCTGATGAAAGGATGCGCCTGAATTCGCACAGAAAGAGAAAATGAAACAGTAACTTTTATAGTATCAACAACATCCTGCTAACTTTTACAGTAAACACTAACAAAGGATTTCATAGGTCTTACTAGGAGATCATGTGCTGACAGCCTTTTCTTAGGATCTTTCTGAACACTGAGAAAGTGAGAAGTTCCCCAAAGTAGAATTAGTCACCTCAAGAATTAATTAAAAAAAAAAAGAATAAACAAAAGTCGACAAAGATAAATTAGCCACCTCATCAACAGAGAATAAAATAACATCTAATATAACCAAGAGACAGAGATAGATAGAATTTAAGGAAACTCGGTTCTTTTGGTCAAGGTTCCAATCACTTTGGGATAAAAATGACAGATAAAACACAATTAAACCATATACAGTGCATTGCACTTGTTTTACAATGACTATGGGTCTTTAAGCAGATAAGGACGCATATGTATAAATGAAATTGAAGTGAAGAACACTCTCACAAACAGTTACAGACTGCAGCAAAGCATCACTAACTGGAGCACACTTGAATCTATTCGATGTTTTAAACAGATCCACCAAGCAGTTCATATTTTAAAAGATGACCAACTAGTTTTGCTTTCAAAGCAGAAAAGTTAATCCTTACCATGCAGAAATAAATGAGCAGAACTCTGGAGAAAACTGATCGGAAGGTGCACAAGGCGGCGGCAAGTCAACAACAGCACTCATAAGCTCAAAAAAGTTTTCCCATCCTTCACTTTGATCTGGTGGTGTATATGGGAATTTACCTGTCGCACACTCCAGCAGTACTAAGCCCAAGCTCCAAATGTCACTTTTGTAGCTATAGCTGTGACCTTGTATTCTCTCTGGCTACAAAAACAAATTTAACATATACAGTCAGTTCCCTGTGAGGGAAAAAAATGCTTACAACCCAATAGCCATGACCAGGAGAGCAAAGGTGTTTATTGAAGCAAAATAATTTACTCACCGACATATAGTTGTAGGTGCCAACAAAAGTATTTGCCTGTTCAGAGGTGTTTGCCTTTATTGCACTCACGCCAAAGTCAGTTATCTTAATTTCTCCTCTGTGATTTATTAACAAGTTTGAGGGTTTGAAGTCCCTATGAATAATGTGTTTTTCATGATGAAGATACAACAAACCACGCAGCACCTGCATCAACAAAGGGAGACAAATATAATCGATATTTATCACAGTGAATAACACTTTCAAGGTTAACATACACATTAGTTTTTAGTCACAAGGTTAGCCTTGTTAGGTAACTTACCTGCTTACACATGGCAGAAATATATGGCTCTGGAATTGATCTGACTTTTCTCAGAAGATCTGCTAAAGACCCACCATCCATGTACTCTAGGATAATTGAAATGCAACCATTATCATAGAAGGACTGGTAACAAACAACAATATATGGACATTGTGATGATTGATTAATTTTCAATTCTTGTGCAATCTGCTTGCGAATAGACTCCTGAATATTCATTTGGATTACCTGAATGTGGAAATTGCATAAGACGTTAAGAACACTACTAAAGCAAAAGGAACAAGGAGTTAATAGTAGATTATGCAAAACATTCAACAGCATAGTGTCAAAGAGCTCTAGACTAACAAGTCCAACCAACCAGAAAACTAAATACCTGTTAATAGTGTGGATTTTAATAAATGTAGTAGCGAATTAAAGAAAATGCAAGTAAACTCTATTAACTTTAAGCATGGTACAAGATCTAAATCTCTAACAAGACTGCAACTAAATATACCTTTAAATTGCAACTTATAATGTAAGGTTGAAAATCTATAAGAATCTGAATCAAGGAAGAAGAAGACATTTGCTCATAATAGGACTACAAGAAGTCGATAAGGGAGCACAAACTTCTTAACGAACTACACCATAAGCTACTTGACTAGAACAAAAAAGGGGCAAATTATTCGCAAAGAGGGACACGTATGATACCTTCAATGCAAAAAACTGGCCAGTCCATTTGTGCTGAACCAACTGCACAACCCCACCATTCCCCTTACCAATGACTTTAACCACGTAGAGGTCTGCTAAAATCATCTGATTGTCTGCTGCTTGAATAGGGGCTGGCTGAACATTTCATTTACATTTCCAACAAAAAAAACAGAAACACTTCAAAACCCCTTTTTTGACATGAAGCTTAAAATAGATAGACTCACGATGCATGAGCTTGAGTAATAAGTAAAACACTTTGTTCTAATCTTAATAATGCATACTATATTGGAAACACTCAGTCTAGTTCACTTCCAATACTCAAATTTTGAGACAAAAGTGAAACTAATCTTGCTTTGAACTTTGAAAATCTAAAAGTTTATGAGTCAGAGACTCACAGTGCATGAGCTTGACTAATAAGTAAAACCCATTATCCTAATCCTAATCTCATCAAAAATGCTGAACCAATTCAATTCTAAATGGGATTTGCTGGAAAAAGTAAAAGCTTTGAGATTTGAAACTCTTACAACTTCAACTTCTCTATTAGAGACGATCCGAACTCCTTCCCTATTGACCAGCAGATCCCCATCCATAAAGGTACCACTTTGAGTCCTACAAAAAACCCATCACCAAACTCAATTAGAAACACAACACCAAACACAAACACATACATAGATAGAAAACATAGAAAAAGAGAAACTTACAGGAACTTCTTGATAGAAACTTCATCAGGAGGAGGAAGAGTAAGCTTGAGCTTAGACCCCAAGCTTCCTTTGTTCATGTTGACTCTTGGGTTTTGCTCTCTTTGCTCAAACAGCCCTTCAGAGTTGTTCACTCTTCCTTTTATGGTTTTGCTATTGCTCTTGGTCCATAGTCGAAAGGAAGAGTCTTTGGGATTCAAGTATTTAACAAGTCTGATTAAATAATAGTAATTAGAGGTGGGACCCCATCAGTTGGACTAGGACTAGTGTTGGATGGAATTTGAGAAAACTTTGAAGAAGACTACTCAACCTTCTCAGAAAACTGGAGGAAGACGATGGCTCCGTTGACATTTCCCTTGTATAACCCCCATCTCACATTTTCTGCCTATCTAAAAATTTATTAAGCTTTTTTAGTACATTAACCAAAATTTAAAGTGAATTCTTTTTCTTCTGCAACTACTTCTCCTCCACAAGTTGCTGATTGACCCAGAAAAGAAACATGTTTATAAGTTATCCTTGCCATCCAAACCATCCCATTGGAAAATAGGCAAATATCCATAATATTTGTAGAACAAAGTCAAGAAAGATCAAACACGTGAGCGAGAATGGGAAACACAGGAGAAACTGGAGGGAGAAACTATTTCATCTCATATTCACACCAGGACGGTGATAGGTGCTCTTTCAGGCATGCTTTGTATAGTTCAAGTTGATGAGAAGAGAGTTGTTGTGAATATGCAAATTCAATGACACAACTCGCTTCTCATCAACTTGAACTATACAAAGCATGTGTGAAAAATTACGATTCACACATATTCACGATTCATCTTCAAACTTACAGAGGATTGGGTGTGTCAAAAATTTTACAAAATTAAAACATGCGTAACATTCATCAAAACATAATGCAACCCGTATAGTCGGTACAGACTATTCTTCAATTCTTACGAGAAAAATCTAATGTCTTTACAACAAGGAAAGCTAGAGTGAATAATGCTCCCCAACTATATATGGACCTATTGGTTCTACATTATTTCTGCAAATAATTGAATGAAAGCGGCTCTTGTAAGTTGTAACTATTACCATGGCCGCCTTCATATCTGTCTTCCATCATCTTTTCATGTCGGCAGATATGAAGGTGATAAGAATCAGTGATGGAACATTGCTCTGACATCATATATATCTCTCTTGTCTTCTTTTGCGTCACACATAAAGCTAGAACATGACCAACACTTGCCGTGAGGCGGAACGGAGGGTTCTCCGGCTGCTCCACGGCCCTAAAACCCTGGCCCACCTAACCGAAATCCACGGCCACCTCCTCCGCCACGGCCTGGAGCAACTCAACCTCGTCCTCTCCCACTTGATCTCCGCCTGCTCCTCCCTCGACCAAACCCACTACGCCCATCTCATCTTCCAACAAACCCACCACCCCAACATCCTCCTCTTCAACTCCATCATCAAGTCCTTCTCCCTCTCCCCCCCTTCTTCCCACTCCTCCCTCCTCATCTTCTCCGCCATGAAACGCCGCCGCATTTGCCCCGACGAGTTCACCTTCCCCCCTCTACTCAAGTCATGCTCCAACATCTGTGACTCTCGTCTGGGCCGATGCGTGCATGGGGAGGCTCTGAGAGGAGGGTACGAGTGGTTCGGTTCGACAAGGGTTGGCATTTTGGACATGTATGCGACTCTCGGGAGGATGACGGATGCACGGAAGGTGTTCGATGAAATGTCTGAGAGGGATGTGATTGTTTGGAATCTGATGATTCGCGGGCTTTGTAAGATGGGGGATGTGGAGACTGGGCTGGGCTTGTTTAGGAGGATGGGGGAGAGGAATGTGGTTTCGTGGAACACCATGATTTCGTGCTTGGCGCAGAGTGGGAGGGACGGTGAGGCGTTGGAGGTTTTTAATGAGATGAGGGAGGAGGGTTTTGAGCCGGATGAGGCTACCGTGGTGTCGGTTTTGCCTGCGTGCGGGCGGTTAGGGGATGTTGAGGTTGGGAAATCGGTACATTGTTATGCAGATTCCAAGGGACTGATAGGACAAGTTGTGTCCGTGGGGAACGCGCTTGTGAGCTTTTACTGTAAATGTGGAGATTTGGATGCTGCGTGTAGTGTTTTTAGGGGAATGGCGAGGAAGAATGTTGTATCGTGGAACACTTTGATTTCGGGGTATGCTTTTAATGGGAGAGGTGAGCTTGGGATCGAGTTGTTTGAGGAGATGATAAATGCAGATGAGAAACCGAATGAGGTGACGTTTGTAGGGGGGTTAACGTGCTGCGTTCATGCGGGGTTGGTTGAGAAGGGAAGGGATTTGTTTGCTTTGATGACTGAAACACATGGAATTGAGCCTCAACTAGAGCATTATGGATGCATGGTTGATGTTCTTGGCAGAAGTGGATGTCTGAAGGAGGCTCATGACTTGATCAAGAGCATGCCTATGAAGCCTAATGCTGCCTTATGGGGTGCACTGCTGGGTGCTTGCTCTACTCATGGTGAAGTAAAGCTTGCGGAACTTGCAGCTAAGGAGCTTATTGATGTTGAACCATGGAATTCCGGGAATTATGCCTTGTTGTCAAATATTTATGCAGAAGAAGGCCGGTGGGATGAAGTTGAGAAAGTCAGGGATTTGATGAAGGAAAACTGCATCACCAAAGCACCGGGCCAGAGTGCCATTGGAAAGTCATAAACGTCCACTATAATGAGGAAAACCAGAGATATTGACCACAGATAGCCAGAATGCAGGTCATTCTTCTATTTCCAACATTTGTTTCAAAACACTGAGAACGATCCTAATTTTCTCTTCCAGTTCTCCAAGATAACCCACCATAGTAGGTTGAATGAGGGAGTTTAGGTAGCATAGTTTGAACTGGAATAGATCTGAATCATGTTTATGCCCTACAGAAGAACATGACATCATTTTATTATTGGACTAACTTGGTACTCCAGATATTCTTTTTATGATTTTGTGCGAGGAAGGTTGCTGCGATACTTGGAACAGTAAAATTCACCCCAAACAGAACAAGTATATAGTTCAAAACAACAATCATATTGTTGTTTACATCGGTGTTCTAAAATATATACATTCTGCACGCCCACGTCAATATTCCTAGAGAATTAGATGCGTTGTTATTGCTACAAACCACACTGCACACTCCATAATTGTAATTTATATAATCTCAAGCTTCTATAATGTTGATGGTGAACTTCGATAGCATCTCTGGAACACCGGATATAATAGGTCCATAAGTCTACAACCAAGAAACAATTAAAACAGTTACCACACTAGACTGATTCAATCTCCATTACTAGATCACTCATAAACAAGTACCACTTAGTTATGAAGTTCATGGATTACCTCGCGATTTTTGTTGATCTGGCACAGTGGAATAGCCAGCAATTTTAGGTTCTTGGGTACAATGAACTTCCGACTTTCCGGCAACTTTACAAGAAAGAGTTTCGTGCGCTCCTGCACAATGAAACAAGATAAGAATTTATGCTTCTTATGCTTTCATATGCTTTCCAGTCGGGTCGGAGTAACAACGCTGTTCATATGCTTTCTTTTGTTGTTTGGCTACAATAACGTCAACCTAATTGAATTCACCATAGCACAGTTTTCAACCATATAAATGAGCTTATAACAGTTGGGACTTGGGAGTGTACTTACGACCTTATAACTTGTGATAAAATACTGTGATACAATAATGTGTGATGTAGCATTACTCACTGTAAAACCAGACTAGCTACCTTTGGACTTCTCACTGTAGATGGCAAGTCCCGACATGGCCATGTTTCAAAGTCCGGCCTCCACCATACATCAAGGCATTCACCAACCTAAATATTGAATCTATTAGTTGCTCACGACCTTTCAATGAGAACTCCACATGTTCTAATTTTCACATATTGAACAGTACCTCCCAAGCAATCCCATCACCATCAGCATTGACACAGAGCTCCCTAGATAGTTTTCGTTTCAAGCCATCAATTTCTGAAAGTAAAAAAGAAATCCTGATTTAGAAAATAGAGCCTTTTGTAGAACCATCTTCTCTGAGTTCTACAAGCAGATGACCGTACCTAATTCACCAGGTCTCAAACGACCTCCAGGAAGCTTAAAAATGCAATTCCTTACTTGCAAGAGTAGTATATGAGGATGTTTGAACAACTCGACCTGGGTTATAAGACAGTGTCATAAACAAGTACTAGTACTACCATTCAAGAAATTACTATTCATGAAAATCCAAAATCAATTTGATGGTGTCTAATCCCCATTAGATCATCAAACAGTTGAAACTTCCTAACAGGTAAATGAGGACAGAGAACCAACCAACATAACTGCCTCTACACAAGTCCTCAATCCATAAGCAGCATAGCTACCAAATAAAGAATCACACAACAGAACAAAGTTAAACATTTTGAAGCAAACCAACCAAGTAAATGAAAACAGAAGGAACCCAATTGAGAAAAAAAGAAAGAAAAAGTTACTTGGAGTTCAATCTCTGAACACGATTATCTAAAGTCTCATCCTTGAAAGGAATGGCTTCCTTGGATCCAAAGTAGTAGCAACTGAGAGGGTATATGTCAAGTTGACGGCTCTGATCATCGTTGAGAGTATGATCACCTCCGTTACTGTCTGACACACGTACAGAACCCTCTGCTTCTTCCCCCATCCTCAAGTTTCGTGAAGCTCCCAAGGACCCAAACTCACCTGAGAAACCAGGACCAGAGACACAGAAGTAGCAGAGAATATATATATATATATATATATAAAAAGGGAGAGGAACACGTAGTCGAAAGTAGAAGTGGGACTGGGATACGTGGCTCTGTGGGTTTTGTCTGTGTGATTGACGGACTGTGTTGGAAGAGTAGCAGCGTTAAGGAATTAGTGTTGAACGTGGCGTTCTAGAGAGACCTTGGCTATGGAATAGGGAGCAAGATGATCGGTACATATATGAGCTATGGAATAGGGCCTAGATTGCTTGCTCTACAATTCTACATGGCCCAATGTAGATTAAAACCCAAGGACAGTTCATGGATATTGTGAATGTGTAGACAATTCTAGGTTCACGCTAGATACAGCTTTGGAGGAGCTACGAGGGACAAGTGAATCCGACGATTGAGATCTAATTGTTACTCATAATCACTTTAAATTAGCATTTAGTCATTCAATTACTATCATATTTAGTCATTCAAGTACTATATCAAACAAGCAAATGGTTTTTTACAATGATAAAGATTTTCGCTATCATATTTTAATTCACAATCGAGGTTAGAAATGATGATCACAAATATGAGCTTAGAAATGATGTTCTAGTAGATATGGTTACAATTGAGGTGAAACACAATCAAGTTCAATCTTGCCAATCATCTATATACCTTGAATGACTTAAAGTTATATGCTTGTACAACTTGATCCTCTAGAATAGATCACCAACTATTAAGTTGCAAGCTCCAAAACATGAAGAGATGATCAGCTTAAGCTACCGTGCAAGTTAAGTAACTTGAAGGATTACAAAGGCCTTGCTTTAAGATGAGAAAGTTTGCAGTTAAGAGCTTTAATGCAATTCCATGAGTCTGTTAATCTATCATAAATGCATAATGAAGGTTAAGAGTTGCCTAACGATCTCATGCATTACTTTCAATTACATGCAACACCAACCAAAACCAAAACCAAAACCCAGGCCACCCACCATTGCCCAAATTGGCACTCTACTTTCCCCATTGATTCAAGCTTACTACTACTAATACAGTAATGCCTTCTTATTTTATAGCAATCGGTAGGGAAAAGCATGCACATATATAGCTGTAGTGGTTGAAATGTCTTGAAAACATCTATTACATTTACCAGAAAAATAAGTTATAAAAAAAAGAGGGTGTTCTTCATAGCTTATACACAAATGTGAAAAAAAAATGAAAAAGATTTCCGTTGCCGGGACTTGAACCCGGGTCTTTCGGGTGAGAGCCGAATATCCTGACCAACTAGACTACAACGGATTTGATACCTAGATCATGTTTGTTTTTATAAGTATTAATAATTAGTAGTTAAATTGCCGGCACAAGGCGGCTAAGTCACTCACCAACAAGAACGCAGAGGTCTGTAGAAAAACAAGAGTCAAAAAACAGGGCTTAAATGTCTTTTCGTATCCATCAACCAATCATACTTGATGATTGCTCCACCAACCATTCTGCAAATAATTTTAACAACAGCCGAAATTAATTATTCATAAAAAAGCGAAATAATACAAAAATACCAACTAAGTATGTTATAAATTCATATATTTATTTCCTTCAGTTTTGTTTTTCTCATAAAAGAGAGAGAGAGAGAGAGAGACAAGAAGGGAGTCAATTTGCTTGAGCTCTCAGTGGTTTAATGTTGAAGGAAGCCTTTGCTTGTCATGTAGAAGACCCCTCTCAAATACCCCGAAAAAGACTCTTTCTTTTTGCGTCTTCTACTTCGATCTCTGTACACAGCTCTTTAGAATTCTCAATCACAGGTAAATTTTCCTCCTTTTCTTTTATTTGTTTTGTGTGTAATTCATGTTGTTCCATGATTTCTTTGTTCTGGGATTTGTGGAATGTGGATAAAGATTGGTGCTTTTGGATAAGTTTTGGTTAGTTCTTGATGGGTTTTCAAGAATTTGTCTTGCTGTTGTTTTATTTTGCTGTTGTAAGCTTGTTTGAATGATTTCTGAACTGAATTGGGATTGTGCTGTGAATGGTCTAAGTTGTGGTTGTGGGAAGGTTTTTTAATGCAGAGATAGATACATGTAGAATTTAAAGAATGAAACTTTTTGAGGACCCAAAGAATTTATTGGATTGATCAACTTTTTGAGGAACCAAGAATTAGGATTCTGATTCCCCGTTCATGAGTTGTGTTAATTTCTTCATCATAGCTATGCAATTGAATTTATCTGCAGTGTGCGTTTGATTTTGAATAGTTTCTGACATGGTAAGTCGAGGGGTTGTTAAGCCTTAAAGAGTTGCAAAGTGATAGTTTTAAGCTTCGAACTTCGCGTCTTTGTTTCTGGCCAATCTGCAAGTTTGGTAAAAATGAATGGTTTTCTCATATCATGATCCTGAAGTAAAATTATATTCTTTGGAACAGGTATATCGAGGTGTGGCAAAGAAAGTCGGCACTTTTGAATCTTCAAGTTCATCAGCTCTAGCAAATATGGATCAAAGTACTCAAACTTCTTTTCATTACACAGCACTATATAATATTTGAACTAACATAGTAAGTCTAATAGATTCATCTATGAACCAACTCTGATTCAGAATTTATTGCTGTTGCAGAAGGTTCGTCAGAAGATTTGAGAACCGACGTTGAGTTAGTGAGATCATCCTCTGAAAAGCAACTTTTGAGACCATCAGCTCGATATTATTCAGTTTTTAAAGGTATGCATATCTTGTATGGAATCTTTTGGAGGGCAGTTGACAAATGTCACTCTTCCTCTCATGTCTATGTCTCTCTACCTCTCGAGTCTTTGACAGATTGCGACCGGAATTTAGTATAACCAAGAAATGACATTTTACTTTCATATTGTATATTTGTACATGTCAAGAGCTTAATCAAGTTGTTCACACTAATAGAGGGATACAGACCTATATGTTTGGATTTCAATGTAATAGTTGGCATGCTATAATTGATGTTTGTGTTATCCCCATTATTAGACATGCAAGCAGTTGGATCTAAACAAAGCTCAAGAATCTAATTTGAAATATGCATATATATAGCTTCTATTTTTATGGGTACACAAGATCTTTATAGAATTTGGATCTTTTATTATCTAGTGTTTATCCAGACAAGTGAGAGGTATTATTGTCATGGTAGGGCAAGCAACAGATGTGGATCCTGAAAAAGGAAGATACACCCTTATTAAAGATGCAGAGGACTTTCCATCAGGAATATACGAGAAACAGCTTCCATGCTTTGGCTGTGGGATAGGATGGTTTTCGTGAGTGTCTTTAACTCCTTATCCCTGATTTATTTCTCCGTTTCTCCTTGTCTCATTCTTATTTCTTGCATTGCAGATTTCTTTTAGGCTTTGCCTTCCCATTGATGTGGTACTATGCTACGGTTCTCTACTTTGGAAATTACTATCGCAAAGATCCTAGGGAGCGAGCTGGACTCGCAGCCTCTGCAATTTGTGTAATTCTCTTTCTATATGTAGATATTTACATTTTAACCTCTTGACGTAAGTAGCATAACTGTGCAATTGGTTTTTGGTTTGCAGGCACTGGTTTGTTCTGTTGTGTTGGTGGTCATACTACTGTTTCTGATATTCTAGCCTTGCGTAATACAATTCAAAGTGTCTTCGGAGGTCTTGGCAAGCATGAAGAAAGCATTGTTGGATTGGAAAGGAGTGTATAGACATGGAGGCTAAAACTTTTGCATAGAAAGGAAGGAAAATGAAACTGGAGAACAAATATACTCTTACTTGGCAATTCTTCAGATGTCTATACTACAAGCTTTAATGGATCAACCGTATTCATATTTTCTTTTTGTTTTATCAAGTGGATGAAGAGAAACTATGTTCATAAACATTGTAATTACACGGAATTTTATAGTGGTAATATAGAGCTGTGGGAAAGTCCAGGCCTTTTGTTCAGTGTACTGTTCTCCACGAATTGAGTTGGTTCTGCTGAATACATACCATCTTTAAACTATGCATACCGAGCATCTGGGATTGTATCAATTTTAGTTCATATAGGTATAACCGTAGCTATCAGTACCAAGACCAGGGCCACAACACATATTGCCAACCAAAATTTAGGCGTGAGTTTTCTTGTTTATTCAATGCCTTGCATCAAGGCCGATTATAGACGTGACTTCAAGGTGTTGTTGGAATATATGCATTTCTACCTTGCAAGTAACCCAAAACCACCAGGCCTCGACCAGCATCTTAAACTAGTTTTCAAGTCATTACCAGACAAATATTTTCAGAGGCCTAACCAAAAATGAAGTTTGATACTTTAACATATCCCATGCTAGCTGTCATTTTAGCTTGCAAAGACCTATGATGACAAACAAGAAACCTTCATTACCAAAGAGGAAGACCACCAAAAAGGCAGTTAAAGAATGGATATTCTGTTACGAGACTATTCTGAATATGAGAATACAACAATGACACTGACATTCCTCCTGAAAACTTGTCAAACAGATAAAATGTCCGAGATAACATAATCTCCTCCAAATCCTAGACTCCTAACTCCGCATACAACAAGAGGACCAGCTGACCATCTGGATTTCATTTTGGATTTAAATGGCAATAGAAGGCGAGCAATGCCACATCATGCTACAACTCTCAGTTACACCGATACCAACTGTAGTTTAATCCTTCACCACCAAGTGAACATACTTGTTCTCAACTCTAAATCTGGAACTTGAATTGATCTGTTACCAAACAAAAACAATGTATCAAAATTACTTTTAAGGTGAAATCAATATTCACACAAACAATAAAAATGACCAAAAGGGTTAGTGGATTAACCTTTTCCTCAAAAGTTGTACTCAGGCTTTCTTCATCTTCTGTTATGCCAGATTCCGCAATAGCATCTAGAACTAGTTTTTTCAGCTTTCTCATCTTCAGAACTCCGTCTTTCTGCACCATTCAATGAAAAATTCAATTAAGTATGCACTTAAAAACGGACAATCGTATAATACAGAAAACAGAACAGCTGCATTTTCTTTATCATGATTTCAATCCTGCAGAATCAGAATTCTTCTCATCCCACAAAGTTAACATCCTAAAAGGTGCTGCATTATTCTTTTTCTACAAGTTCTTGAAATGTGTGCATAAAGCACTGCGCGAATTAGTGAGATTTATATTATCCAGAATACTTACCGATTGTAAGGTTGATGTAATCAACTTCTTCCACTTAATTTTTGTCTCAGCATCTTCCTTATCTTTCTTCAACTTGGTCTCTTTTCCATTTGTTTCTGCTTTCCCGTTCTGAATCACTTTCTCATTGCCCACTTCCCCAGATGTAGCATCCTTGGTCTTTTTTCTCGATTCATCATTCTTGGACTCTTCTAGCTTTCTCTTTTTCTTTGACAGCTTCCCATTCTCTGCTTCAGAACTTTTATCAACAGCATCAATTCCTGATGCTTCCTGCAATGCAGGTTCTTCTGTTCCTTTTGGAGTTTCCTCAGGTTGGGGTTTTGTATCTGGAGCAGACTCTTCCGGCTGCATAGCCTTTTGCTTGGCAGCATGAATAGCTCGAGCTTTTCCCCTGTGCTTCTTTCCTTCAGCATGGAGCATCAGTGTCTGCCTACTGGTCGCATTAGTGTTGCAAAGACTGCACACCAGAGATTGTCCAAAACAATATGATCAGTTCCCAATCACGAAACCGATTGCAGCATAATATCTCATACATATTATATCTACTTAGTTGGTATCAATATCAAAATTGATGATGCATTACGCAGAATTTAGCACCACAAATGCATCGAACAGTTTAACAATACACATTATGAACAACCACGGTAAATTCACATAAACGGATCAATTCCACGCCTGAAGAACATTACCAATAACAATCAGTAAGTGATATACCTACAAAACCACGGTGGGCGCTCAGATAACCCAACAGTAATATCGAAATCGGCTTGCTGCTTTGAATCCTTGTTGGGCTTGGCTCCCCCATTCGATGCTTTCACTTGCCCCTTTGGACCATATTTTTCCTGCAAAACACAAACCCAGAAATAAGCCACAAACCAAAGCTCATTACCAACATAAACTAACTACACAATGCATATTTTCAGTAACCCAATGCATAAATGATTACCAGCCCAAAATTAACCAACCAAAACTTAAACATAGGCAGACTGTAAGAGACCCACCGCTTCAGTAATACACTGGGTGTGACCCAGAACGTTTTCTCTGCTAAAAATCTCACCACAATCGATGCATGATAGCTGTAAATATCAACATCAAACAGAGTCACCAATCCAAAGTGAATGCGTAAGAATCAAAAGGATAAGCTGAAAGATGAATGATATATGATACCTTGTGAGCAGAGCAGGTGTTGAAGTGGTAGGGCAACTTGGGTTTCCTCAGATTGTCTCCACAGTCCTCGCATTGAAACCACACCATTTCTGATTCTGTATGTACAAATTTTACAGACCCAGAAAGAAGAGAGCGACGACCTGTGTTTGGGGTTTAAGGCATTTACAGGAACACTAGGGTTTTTGTGTTTGGGTACCCATTTCGGCCCAACAGAAGCCCAATATAGCACTAGACATCTAAACCAAGCCCATGCTTTGGGATGACGGTTTGTCTGGAATTTACCACCGTTCATTAACAATGAACTTTTTTTTTTTTTTTTTTTTTTTTCTGAAATAGGTAATTTATATTTTTCTTGATAGGCTCTCTCTCGTCAAAGTTTTTTTGCCCTCCATTTTTGACTTTTCTTCTGCCTCCTGAATCTTCCGGATCGATCTTGCCTCTTCAGACCTCCTTTATTTTTATTTCTCCCGTCTCTATATCTATACTAAAACTTGGTTAACTGTTCATAAGCATATGAACAATATACTAACCATTTTACCCCTGTTATTTTTAAGAAACCACAATATTACCATTAACCTTAGATATATAATCAGTAATAACAGCTGGGTATAATTTGCATGTATAACATTCTATGAAGTACATATCAGAAATATTTCTATCAATCAATTAACTCATTGACCAACTTCATAACGTTGTTTTTGGATAAAGTAATTTTAATGTTCATAAAAATTTCAAAATCATGGGAATTACAATTCCATGAATTTAAATCCTTTTAATTGAGAATTTCATTGTTTAGATTTCATGATGTAGAGTTTTAAAATGACAAGAATTTGTATTCAGACTAACCTTAGTTAAGAGAATTGACAAATGACTTTTATTTTGTGAGGAATTTAAGTCAGGAATTTAAGCTCCCAAATTCCACGATTATTTTTCCATGAAAATTGCTAATTCCACGGGATAAGTATCCAAATGAGGGAAACCATTATAAGAAATTGAGAATTCTTTATTTTTGATTAAATTTTCGGGAATTCACCCACATCTAAACACACCGTAAATGTATACACCGCGTCAAGGCGCGGGTATAATTCTAGTACCTTTCCAAATCCAGATAGGGGAATAGGGAATAGGAATAGGGTTGTAACTCCCTTCTATTTAAGGAAGGAGCCTCTCCTAGCTATAGCCTTGAATTCATATTTTCAATATACTATTTCAGAGTCAGCTGTTTCACTTAGCTACACTGTTCATCTTCCTAGGAAATTACGGTTCTATCTCTGCTCTTTTTTTTTATTTACGTCTCTACCAGTGCAAAACTACTGAAATTTTGTCATCAGTTTATATATATGTACAAAACTGCCCTTAGTCTGTTGAAAGTTACATTTTTGTTCTGATATTTTATGTTAATTACAAATTGTCACCAGAAAAGATAAACCTCTCTCTCGTTACTGCACTCCTTTCTCACTCTCATTGGTTTCCTCCCATGCATTTTATGCACTTCCAAATCACATAAACGATCAATCAAGGATAGTCCCCCTTCTATACCTTTTGATTTTTGCACTTCCAAATCACATAAACTTGATATTAGACTTTGAGGGAGAGTGGGAGACTGTTTCGATTTGAAGAGAGAAAGAGAGACTGCTAAATGCTGCGTTTCTTTAGGTTTACTATAAACTGTTTACATCAGTTTTTTTTTTTCTTAGAGGGTTGGGCGGGTTCTATTGGGTAACCTGTTTTCGCTCGTTAGTTAGCGGGTTGTTAACCCGTTAGTGTAAAACTGTAATAGGGCGAAAATAAACGGGTTATTAGCGTACGATTAATGGACAAATAGCGGGTAGCGGGTAGCGGGTTGAACCGCCAGGTTGAAATTATTACCCATACTCGCATCTCTTCATGTCACATTTCCTCTCCAAACTAAATACCAAAAGGTTGGGGTCCAAAAAGAAAACTATTCAAAATAAGGGACTTCGTAGCAAATTCTTAAAATGCGGGAAACTCCAGTACTTCACCCCCTATAAAACCACCCCCACAAATCCCAGTGTCCCTTAAATCCTAGGGATCCGTCGTCAAAAATGGGAAGAAGAAAGAAGACTCAGTCCATTTCCACCTCACCAGAAGTGAAGAGCTGCTTGGATTCCAATTCCAATTCCAATTCCATTTCAAATTCCGTTTCCGATTCCGGCGAAGCCAAATCGAAGACCTCCATCGAGCAACTGGAGTCTCAGATCCACGAGCTTCAGATCTCCCAGTCTCATCTCCACAACCTCATCGCTCTCGAGACTCTGCCGGTTTTCCACGGCCGCGCCGGCAACGACAACGCCGTCGACTGGCTCACCGCCACCGAGCGCCACTTCGCCTACCTCGGCATCCCCGCCGCCGACCGAGTCAAGATCGCCGCCACTCGCTTGCACGGCGACGCGAGCCCCTGGATGTGCTGGTACGAGTCGCGGTACCCGGCGACGGCGCCGTGGTCGATTTTCCGGTACGAGTTTCTGAGGTTTTTCCGGCCGGAGTCGCTCATCGCCGCCGTGTGCAATCTGGAGCAGAATAGGTCGGTGAAGGAGTATGAGGTGGAGTTTCTGAGGGTGGCTGCCGGAGCTGGGGATCCGTCGCCGGAGTGGAGCGATGAGGCATTTTGTTGGTGGACTGAAGGAGGAGGTACGGCGGAAGGTGGAGTCGTTTCGGCCCAAAACCCTAGGTGACGCCATGGATTTTGCTCGCAATGTGGAAGCTGGAAATGCATAATGGTATTACTCTTAGCTCGTAAAGACTAATAGATTTGGGTGATGGATTAGAACAGTTAGCTTTGCCCTGATTTGGCTAATTGCAGTTTATATATGAAAGTAGTATATCGCTTATAGTAGGATCTATCTAATCACTTTAGTACTTGTTAGCAACTAGCTAGCAATCTTTTGGTATAAATCGAAGTTGGATTGTGGAGCCATATTGAGGAAGAGGGACATGGACTCTTAATTCTGTAGTGACGAAACAGCTAGGAGTATGATATTCGATTGTAATGAAACAGCTAGGAAGATGATGCTTCATTGTCATGAACAGCTATGAATATAATACGAGTAAATGTGTAAATGTTGCGACGGATTACAATATCAGTCAAATTGTGTGTTTCGTTTATTTATTTCCTTTATCTTCTTTTTGTTCATACTTTGATTCTATTGGGACTCTGATTCATAAGCATATCTGTAGCATTCATTTTTCTTGTTCCATGAGGCAACAGAAGTATCCAGAAGGAAAGTCTTCTGCTCTGTGTCGTGATGTGCAATATGTATGGTGTTTTTGCCATGTATGGTTATTCCATGTTAGCTTTGGCTGGAACTCCAGAGAGTTCAGTTTGCTCTTAGAGCAAAAGAATGCAAACATGGTTAGGCAAGTTTTAGTTAAGCATAGAATCGAATGCAGTTATTCTTTTACATTCATAGCATACGGTGTAGTATATGATGGTCACTTCCTTTGAATTTCATATTCCACTGCGTGAGGTGGAATAACCACCTGCTTGAGTTAGTAGGGTGAGCTGTTGTGGGTGACCGGGTGGGGGAGGGTAACTTCATACAACATTCTTCATTTTAGGCCGTTGGAGGATATGCAGACTTAGGTTACTAGATTATAAGAACTATGGATTTAAAGACTTTGGGGAATCTAGGAGATGTCTCACACTAACAGGCCAGCCTAAGTCAAATAGCTATGGTTGCATCATACGACATATATTAGTTCTTTTAACTGTAGCAACGGAAGTAATGAAGAAGGAAAGCCTTTTTGTATGTGTTGTAATGTGCAATATGTATGTTTTTTCAGCAATGTGAACTAGCTAGGTTATACAGAGTACTAACGCTTCACTGTAGATGGAACTCCAGAGAGTCAATATGATGTTAATGAACAAAGAAAGACCAGAGACTAACCGATGTGATGTTATGAAGCCAAAAGTAAGGGTGTTCAACCTACCCTGCCTGAATAAAAGTCCCTTTACCTGCTGTACTGTAAATGCTGCCCTTTTTCCCGTTCATGGTGACTGATTAAATCAGTGCCTAATAGCCTAAAAATACCATAAGAAAAGTGAAACATGAGTATCTGATGTTACCAGAGGAATTATGTTTGTTGAACATTGAGCTTTGAAACATTTAATTCCTCTAGCAACAGTCAGTGCATTGCACTAGGTTGAGTCTTTAAGTTTTAGCCTTGTCCAAATTAGATCTCATCCAAACTCTCTCTTTCTCTCTTTCCTTGTTTTCCTTTCTTGTGAAATGTGAAGAAAGAAAGAAAGAAAGAGAGAGTTTGGAGGACTTCAATATGGATCTCTTCCTTAGAGCATAAAGATACAAAATCTGATCTTGATTTTATTTTCTCGTCTTTTCCCGTGTGGTTCTCAAGATTAAAACTAAACAGGGAAAGATGAGAAACTTCAGAACTTATAGACTGATATTTCGACACTGAGGTTTAGGCTACTCTAAATGGTCTGTTATGTAGAAGAGTTCTGGATTACAAAAAAACCAGATGAATCAATACATGTTCTTAGTGTGAGTTGTTTGCTAGTACATGGTTTGTTGCTAGCTACATCCATGGTGTGTGACTCTGTTGTACTACTGCAGCCGCAGCATGCACTTCCAGCTCTCTTTACCAGAGGCAACTAACATGCATATCAACCTAAGATTTGGGCACGCCATATAACTTGGCTTCATCATACTATATTATACGAGTTAGAGTACTTGAAAGTTCAACAAATCAAGAGCGAAATTGCAAATTGGTCTCTAAAATTGAGAAGGAAATATAGCAAATCACATATACATCATCCAAAAAGATTTGAAATACAAATAAATCCACTTGTGTTGTTGTTAAACAAATAAGGACTGTTTTTAACAATTAAGGACAATCTTTTCTCTGCATGTCATATGTCATGATTTAATTTACCAAATTAACCCTATACTAATTAAATATGTTTTTAGAAGAGAAAAGTCTCACCTTTTAAGATTTTTCAGTAAGTGGAATACAGTGGTAGGTTTTCAATAACTTAGTGTAGTAGCAGTACGCAGTAGCAGCACACAACAACAACACGCAGTAGCAGCACACAACAACAACAACACACAACAACACGCAGTAGAGGCACACAACAGCACACGTAGTAGCAGCACAAAGCAGCACAAAGCAGCACACGCAGTAACAACACAAAACAGCATACAACAACACACATAGTAGCAACACACAACAGCACGCAGTAGCAGCACACAACAACACACAACAGCAACACACACAGTAGCAGCACACAACAACACACACCAACATCACATGCAGTAGCAGCAGCACATAGCAGAATGCAGTAGCAGCACGAAACATGAGCACGGATTAGCTACAAATGATCACTTTTTGCTATCAAATTCAAAAGATATGAGTTTTAATTCCAAAGAATCTTTTGAGTAAACCAAGTTGTAGAGATCGAAGAATAATCAAATCAGATCTGGTTGGATTCGGCGAAGCCTTAATCAGCATTCATCCTTTCATTATTTGGCTCCTCCTCCCTTCCTCGCCTCCTAGCGATTTGGTTGGAGCGGTGATCGGCGAAGAAGAAGAAGAAGAAGAAGAAGAAGAAGAAGAAGAAGAAGAGGAAGAGGAAGAGGAAGAGTTTCTCAGATCTGAAAATGGTGGAGAAGTGGTATTTTGAGCCAGTGACAGTTTTGTAGATATTTTAGAAAATAATGGTTTTTTGGGTATTTTGCGTAAAAAAATGCTGACAGGATGTGGTACTATGCACTATGGGCCTGAGTATATGTCCTTATTTGTTTAAATCTGTTAAAAGATGGTTTTTCTGTGTTTTGCATCTGTCTATGGTAGTGAGATGTCATTTGCTCAAGGAAATATCGCATCAAGGAAATAAAAAGATATCATCAATTAATATAAATTCAGTAACGTACAGACAAAACAAAAGACATAAATCAACTAAGCTAACTAATTGGTTTTAATCAAAGCAGTTCAATTCCTCTGACATTAGCCTATGTTTGGTCCTTAGTTGTGTCTTCGCCTTGCCCTGAATGGAAGTCCTCAAAACTCTTTCTTTCTTCCTTTGCTCCGCTGTCATTGTCTGTGGATCTCTTCCTCCAAATATGACCATATTTACAGTGATCTTTTCGATCGTAGGCACAAAGAGTTCTTCACCCACATTGTCATTGATATTAGGATTGACCTCAAAATAGCTCTGCAGTTTTTCTTCCTTGGTCATGAAGTTCTCAAATTCTTTCCCTAGAAAACTCTTCAGAAATGCCAGCTGAATCACCTGATACCATGATGTCAATTCCAGCTTCTTTTCACAAACAGTTGGACGTGATATCGGGCAGTGAAGAGTCTTGAAGTACTCCACAACATTCGTGTTCATGTTAAGACTGCTCACTTTCTTCAAAATCATCTCCCTGAGTGTTTCTCACAACTGCGAATATGGCAAGGTTGTATCATTTGCTCCGTCCCAGAATTTGTCAAGAGCATCAGTCTCGAAAATCAATGCTAGGGCTGCACATGCTGCCCCTTGAACTAATACTTCATCATTGTTGTCCAAGATGTCCATGAAGAAGGAAATTGCACCTCTCCAATTTTGGTTCAGTCGCCATCCATCCGTGCTAGTAAGAAGAAAGCACCAAGAATATATTGCAGCAACTAGGATCTCCTGTGACTGCTTCTTTCGGTTTATCTCCTGCAACTACCGGATTCAGACTTGAAACTCATCAAGAAGTCCCAGATAACCTTCATTCCCTATTGAGTCTCCTCTGCGCCAATTGCACCAAAAAAGGTGACAACTCCCAAGCATTCCAGCATCTTCGTTGTGTTTGTTCCAGCCTTCTTTAGACAAGCATTGCTGGAAGCTGCATCAAGAAACTCCCTGTAAATCTCAGCCATCTTTTCTTGACAATCAACGGTGATTGAAAGCAAACCAATCACTTGCAACGCATTCTGAACCTCTTTGGTGGAGCCTTTCTTCACACTACATAAGCATTGGTAGAGAAGCTCTACAACATATCTCTCTTTCAGGTCTTCATGATCCAACGCTCAATTACTCCGGCCAATGCTTTGGCTCGCTCCGGTCCACGTTTGTCATACAACTTTTCAATTAACCAGGGAGAGGCTCTTGCAGGTTTAGGTGGTCGTTGAGGTGTAAGTTCCCGAATCACTGCAGCGGCAGCGGCGGCGGCAGCATCATCTTCATCATGTTTTCTTGTTTCGATTTCACGCTTGATCTCGCGTTTTGCTGACACTGGGGTTTATGTATCCTCCAGCTTTTTGCTAAGCTGTTTGGTATCGATCCTTTGAATACCTTGTTGCATGAGAGTGGAGAAAGCATCTCTTTTTTTTGGGGGAGCAACTTTCTGCCGAGATGCCTTGAAATTTGAAGATGCGGAACTTGATCTCCTGACACAGTTTGAAGAGCCAGAACGATTGTTACCTCTCATCATCATCATCCTGAGAAATCAAAAGGGTGGTGAGAGCTGTACGTTGAAATTGAAATGGGAAACCAACGGGTGTACGTACTATATATAAAGGGTTTTCTTGATCCTATTCCCATACGAATTTGGATTTGGTTTCTTGTTCCCGTTCGGATTGGGATTTGGTTTTCTGTTCCCATTTGAATTTGGATTTGGATTTGGTTTATATTTTTTCTATTCCCCATTTGCAGTTGGTTAAAGTATAATTAAAAAATAAATAAATAAAAATAAAAAACCACAATAGGAAAGAACAAAAGCTATTTCTTTGTTAACTAAAAAAGAAAAATTATGAAATAAACTGTTCTTATCTCTTCTTTTTTTTTTAACAAAGAACGCCTATTTTATTGATCACAATTTAAGAATAGTTGCAACAATATGAACATAATCCACCCACATTGTGAGCTACGAAAAAATTGAATCATGTAAAACTACCGAGTAGACACTAAGCAATCTCTATGTTGCAGACCATGAGATGACGCACTATGACTAATCTTCCGTGGTAGCAAACGGAACAAGTAACCAGCCACCGAGACACAAGGAGGAAGGGACAAGTCCTTAACCTATCATTATTGACTACTTACAAGACCACTCTACACAGAGGGGGCAACCCCAGAGCATCAACAAACTTAATTAAATACTGAAATCAATAACTAAGAAAATGTTGTAGACCCATAAGCAGCGTAGTCTGAAAAGGGATAAAAAAGTAAAGTAGAAAAAACAAAGTCAGGCCCAAAAAGGATCCTAGCCCAATCTTCTACCCTACCAGAAGACCAAGCCCAATAGAAGGAGTGAAAGATGGGCCCAACCCTCTTGGCCCAAGCCTCTGCCTCGCCACCATTCTCCCTCGCCATTGTTGGTGTCGGTGTTTACGCCTAAATTAATATTTTACTGGACAGTAAATGTCTATGTAAATATTAATTATTTCTTGGACCATGTCATACCGGCGAGGTGGAGTCTCTCTAAGTTTACAAGTGATAGTCCGCTTAGGCAATGAACGCACGCGAGCCAAGTTAGACTTCACTTAGCTCGAGACGAACTGGACTTCACTTAACCTTCGCGCGGAATGAACATAGGTGGACTACGCAGTTCGCGTGGAACACTTAGCTCGCGCGCGGAATGCCTTCGCGCGGAATTACTATTTGCCAGTCCGCGAGGCGAGGTGAGATGGACTCTTCGCGAGGCGAGGCGGAAATGTACTAGGCGAGGCGAGATGGACTCTCCGCGTAGGCGAAGCGAGGCGAGTTGGCGAACTAGCTCGCGTAGAAGACTTCGCGAGGAAGCGACATGCGGAGTCCGCGCGCACCACGACAAACGTTGAAGACTTTGACAAGTCTTTGACATGCTTCGGGCCAACCCCTGTGGCCCATTAAATATAAAAAGCCCTTTTAAGGCTCGCGAGTTGCAATAGCCCGCGAAGTGGACGCGAGCTACAGAAGCACGCGAGATAGCACCCTGTAGCAGCCCGCGAGATGAGGATGCTCCTAATTGCAGTTCGCATAGGAGTCTACAGTTGGCAGAGCGGAAGCAATGCCCTATGCGGAATGGAGTGTGCGAACTGGGCAAGTGTCACCAATTGGTTAGTTCGCATGGATGAAGCAGTGTCCTTGTGAATTAGTGTTTCAGAGTCCGACTTGGATTCTAATCACTTTGCTTCTGCCGAACTACTATATAAGGGGGCTCGAACCCTAACAGAAGGGTCTCTCTCAAAATCAATACAAACAACAAACACAACACAACTGAAACCCATTTACCCTTCGAGCCTTCCTCGAAACCCTAACCCTAAGCGCCGGCGCCTAGGTCTTTCTCCAGAGCTCTCCGGACTCTGCATCCCCGCTTCTCTCTGAACTCCCTATAGTTGCTCTGCTCGCGCCGCCGTGAGTATCGATTCGCTTGTGCTCGTAAATCCTCCTCCGAGGTGGCACCTGTAACCTCCCTTTGCCTGATCAAGAAGTTAAGCGCACCCCCTACTACTCTTTCCTCGTCCGCGAGGTGGCACGCCCGCAACACTCATCCTCCCTCTTTGTTCGCTAGAAACCTCTGCTCCGCGCGCTGAGGATTCTCTGGCCAAAACATTGGCACGCCCAGTGGGACAGGGAGTACAAGCGAATACATCATTGGGAAACCGGAGGAAGCGCCGTACCGAAAGCCCCAGCTTTCTTGTCTCAAGCACAGATCGCTACGGTACAAGCCCCATAATAGTGGGGCTTGCCGATCCCTCACTCAAGAGCAGGTCCTTGCTCAGTTTGGTAATCCAGATTACAGCGAGACCGCCATGGTAGGCTCTCAGCCGACCCAAGATACAGACTTTGCTCCATCTATGGAGCAAGTCGTCCAGATGTTCGCACAACTCACGGGGCAGATCCAGGGTTTGACAACCCAAACCCAGCGTTTGACAACCCAAAGCTCCGCCACTCAACAAAGCCTCACCGACCTTGTTGCTAAGGTCGACGGCCTTGCTGAACAAGTCAAAAGGGACAAAACCCTTTAGGAAGCAGACCAGCACAACCTTACCGTACTCACTGAAGACTTCAACCAGTTTGTCAGCGAAACAAGGGAAACCAAGGGCTTGGTCGAAGGAAGTCTTCAACAGATCCGCTCGGATCTGGATCAGAACACGGAGACCGTCAAGCAAGGCGCGGAGACCGTCAAGCAACATGCAGAGGTTCTGTCGCTCACTCGCGCGACAGTAGACGAGCAGACTCGCCGCTTGGACTAGCACGACACCAAGCTGCATGACCAACAAAATGCTTCCTTCTTTGGAAGTAAGAACAGTCTAGAAAAGCTAGACGAATTCAAAGACAAACAGGACCGGCTGAACCTACGGGTCCTTGAAGTTGAGGACTGGATGAGGGCGCAGGCACCAAAAAACCCTACTCTAAACCCTACCGGCCCAAGCGCGAGCGAGGGGACAGCCAAGTACATTCCTCCCAACGAACGCGCCAGGGGAAACCCTAAGGTCGGGACTCCGAAGTCCCCGCAGTTCGTGCCAGGGGCAGGAACGTCAAAGACCCCGCTCCTGCATGGCTCGTTTGCCTCCCCCAGGGGGCTGAATAGTTCTCTACGTCAAGGAACCGGGACACCAGATGACCCGCTTCTCGTTCATTCCAGCCTTACTCCCAAGAACGGCGGACAGGTCGTCAGTTTCTCTGCATGGCCAAACCATGGGGAAGGGGCAGAGTCCGCGCCCGTGACCACAGCCGACTGGCGCCAGCTTATCTCCTCCATTTTCAAGGAGCAAACCGGACACGGTGATGCTAACTTGCAGTATCGCGACCCCTATCCAGATAGCGTGGCGCAATACCCCTTCCCGCATGGGTTCAAGAACGTAGTGTTCACTACCTTCTCTGGCGAAACAAGGGAGGACGCAGCAACCCACATGACCCGCTTCAAAGTCTAGTGCGGCCAGTACGGGAACAATGACATCCTCAAGCTCAAGCTCTTTGGGACCTCTCTGTCCGGAGCTGCATTTACTTGGTACTCCAGGTTGAAGCCGGGATCCATTGCGGACTGGCCTACCATGGAGAAGCTGTTCCGGGAGACCTACGGTACCATTGAGCCAGAGGTCGGCCTTGACTCCCTCACTCAGATGAGTCAGCAAAGCATGGAGTCAGGAGTCTCCTTCCTCCAGCGGTTCAAGATCCAACAAGCCAAATGCGACTTTCTCCTACCCGAACAGGAAGCCATTAAGTTGGCTGTCCGTGGTCTCGAACACTGCCAGCGGCTGAAGCTGTCACGCCCCGGTTCTTAAGTTATTTTACGGTTATTTACTTTGGTAATATTTTGGTCTTTTACCGTTTTAAGTAACCGTTTACTATTTAAGACTCCAAACTTGACTTTTTCTTCCGTATGGAATTTGGGAAAACTTTCTTCATGAAAGTCGTAGAGGATGTTATTACGAGTTCGTAGACATGCTACGCGTTAAAAACAGAGTTAGCATGTAAAAGTTATCATTAAAAATGTAAGTTTTATTGGGGTATTATTTTGGGGTGTTAAATTTTGGAGTTGGGTTTGGTTTATTAAGTTGGACCGGACTATTTTTTGGTCAAAGGCCCAAAAATATTCCTCTCTTCCTCCCGTTTCTTTCTCTCTCCTCCCACCCGATTTTCTCCTCCCTCCGCCCGGAAATTTCACCACCGCCGTCCGCCACCGTCCGGCCACCACCGACCGCCAGACTGGTCCCGTTCGGACCCTTGCCTCTTCCTCTCTCATCCTGGACCGGTGCACGCGCGCGGAACGCCGCCGTGAAGGACCGGTCAACCCCGAAAGGTTCGTCTGCCGGAAAGGGTTTTTCGCCGGAGCTCCGTCCTCCGGCCACCATAGGTCGTGATTTTTGGCTCAACTTGTAGCCCTCATCTAGGTGAGTAATCCCTCAAAAGGATTCGGCTAAATTCGATTTCGTTAGGGTGGTTTGTATAATTGAAAGTTTTAGGGATTTATGGATGTTTTGATTCGATTACCATAGTTAGGCTTGGAATTGGTGTTTGTGCTAGTTAGAAAAGTTGTAGAGGACATTGAGAGGAAGATTCTGTTAAAATTTGGTAGCATTTGCAGGTTGCCGGAGTTGGTCGCCGGCCGCCGCTGCTGTTTTGGGAAATTTTGTGGTTTTTGATGTAGAATATTAAGGGGATATTATTTATGTGAATTTAGGAATTTTTGGAGGATTTTTGGTTAGGTTTTGGAATTTGTAAAGTTTGGTATTTTTGGCGGATTAATAAGTTAAAATCCGGCCATTGGATTATTTTTATGATTAGGACGTTGGAAGGTGATTTTTGAGGATTTCGGTATTTATGGAGATTTTTGGTTGGCAGTGAAGTTAAGATTTAGGACGATAGGCATGGTTGGGCACGAGAAACTCATATTTAATTATGCCTATTTTCTTTAAACGTTGGGATTTTATTTAAGGAATTATTTATGTTTTGGAACAGGACGCGAGGAGGCTCGAGCAGAGGAGACCTCCGACTGACTTCAGGCTTAGGCCTAACTTGTGAGTGGACTTTTGTTTTAAATAATGTGCATGCAGTTGTTTATTTAGTTGGACCATTTGACGTCATTTTTATTTGACGATTTTACTCATTGTGATGAGTTACCGAAAATGGGATTTTCGGTAAATTATAATATATTTTTAAGGAGAGTATGTATATAAATGCTAGCTAGCGATATATGTCTGTCCACCTTAATGACATAGTATATAACTGCATTATGGTGTGACGTGAGCGTTGGACGCAAGCGTAGTAGCCTTATATGAGTGTTTAATTCATATAAGGGGTATGGGCACATATTTATACACCTGTCTGTCCACCTTAATGACATAGTGTATCACCGCATTAAGGCGTGACGTGAGCGTTGGACGCGAGCATAGTAGCCCTATATAGATTATTATTAATTTATATAGGGAGTATGGGCGAGTGTAAATATATACATGTATATATTTTAGCCTGAGAGGCTGTATTTTGATATATATATAGTTTTGAGCAGTAGAGGCTCGATATTTATAACGATAAGAGAATTATCGTTTAAGACATGCATTCGTTTTCTTGGAAATTAAATTGAGAAAACATAAATATTCTTTTTATTTATTTTTGTCCACTCACTCTAATTATTGCGAATGTTTTTCCCCTGGGCTCTTCGTTTTTAAAATGCCCAGTCTGCAGAGTTCGAGTTAGAACGAGTAGGAGACGACGAGGCATAGTTACCCATTTCTCAGCCACCATTCACCAGTAGGTTACATGTTTAACCTACTAGAGTATTTTTCCTACTCCTCTAGTGTATAGTAGCTCTGAATACTCTTTGGGATTTATTGTAATGTTTATGGTGGTGTGCTTAGACTTTTATTGTATTTTTGAATATACGAAGTTTGTAATTATTTACTCACTTTCGTATAATTGTGGGTTGATTTGGAGGATGCTCAAATTTATTTAAGAAAGTAACACTTTAGTTTTCTAGGTTAGGGTTGTCCATTTTCAAGGGAGGTTTGCTTTTTAGTAAATTTTCCTTGGAGGTGGTCCCCGCAGGACTTACCTCGGGTTTCAGGGTGAAATTCGGGGTGGGTCTTGACAGTTGGTATCAGAGCTTTAGGTTTCATTTCCTACCTCCTTGGTACTACCATATTTGCCTAAGAAGCTCGTAGTTCCTATAGAGTGGTGATCCGACCGCGGCGGATTCACTAGCATTTTATGCTTTGGATGCTATGTGTTATTGGGTATGTGTGATAGTCCTGCTAGTCTTATCTTTAGACTACTAAATATCTCCTTCCCTAGGTACTATGCCTCCTAGACGCCGACCCCGGGTAGCTACCTCGACCAACGTGGATGAGGGTGATGAGGTCAGAGGATTAGTTGATTCCATTGGGAGTATGCTGAGGGGTGTTTTAGACAGGGTTCAACACCCACATTCTGTGAGGAAGAAGGATATCTTCGATGCTGGAGCAATTGAGTTCAAGGGTGCCAAGGGACCCCTTGATGCATATACGTGGGTAGACAAGATGGAAAAGGCTTTCGAGAGCACTGATACACCGGAAGAAAAGAAAGTGAAGATGGAAGTGACTTTTCTGGATGACTCTGCACATCATTGGTGGACTCTCGCTAGCAGAAATAATGGTGGTGCTCAGGACATGACTTGGGAACAGTTTAAGACGCTCTTCTTAGGTCAGTATTTCAGTCATGCTCATCGTATCAGGATCCAGTCGGATTTTCTGAACATGAAGAAGATGGATGATGAGGGTGTCATTGAGTTTGAACAGAGGTTCACTACCTTGAGCTACCATGTGCCTTATTTGGTTCCTGATGAGAGGACCAGGATTGACATGTTCATTGGAGCACTTGGCGGAGTGTACGCCGAGAAGATGACCGGTGTCATTTACCCGACCTTTCTTGATGCGGTTACTGCAGCCATGGCCATCGAGACCAGGAGGACTTATAGTGCACGGCCCCGAGACTTCGGTGGTCCCAGCCAGGGTCCATCGAAAAAGGCCGCTTCATCATCCGCTTCTGGATCTTCAGCGGGTAGTAGCAGTAGTGGAGGATCAGGTTCTAGTTCTCGGTTTAGGGCTAAAGGACGTAACATGAGACCTTTCAGGAGCCAGTTGGGTAGGCAACAGACTGGTCAGTTTGGTTCTAGTGGCAGTTTCCAGGGTGGTCAGACTTTTTCTTTTGGTCGTCAGCAGCAGTTTTCTGGGTGCTTTGAGTGTGGTAGTCTGGACCATTTCAAGAGAGATTGTCCCTTGTTGGCTCAGAGAACCACCCCCACTCCTACTCAGCCAGCCGATCAGCCTGCAGCCAGAGGCTCCAGTATTGGTACTCGTGGCAGTTCAGCAGCCAGAGGTGGCTCTCAGCAGGGTAGTGGTCAACGTGGACGTCCCATGACTCGTGCCAGACTTCATGCTATGACTCAGCAGGAAGGTCGTACTTCTCTAGATGTCATCATTGGTACGTTATTAATTTTTAACCAGCCAGCTTTTATTTTAATTGATCCCGGAGCCACGCATTCATTTATGTCTAGTAGATTTGCCCTCCATGAAAATGTGCCATCATCGTCTCTTCCAGGCGAGTGGCATGTGTCTCTACCCTCCGGTGAGGTGATGAGAATAAATTGGGTGTTTAGTGGTTGTGAAGTATTGGTGGAAGGAACTAAGTTTAAGGCGGATCTAATCCCTTTAGATATTGTGGAATTTGATGTGATTTTGGGAATGGATTTTTTAGAGGCTTATAGAGCTATGGTAGATTGTTTCCGAAAAGAAGTGGTGCTTCGAAGTCCAGATGGATTTGAAGTTGCATTTCAAGGAGAAAGAGATGTTATTTCGAGTTGCTTGATATCAGCTATTACTGCTAGGAAATTGTTAAGTAAAGGCTGTCAGGCATACTTAGCTCACATTGTGGATACAAGTATGAGAGTGTTGGAAGTAGAGGATATTCCTGTAGTAAGGGAGTTTCCAGATGTTTTTCCCGAGGAGTTGCCTGGTTTGCCTCCTGTAAGGGAGATAGATTTTTCTATCGAGTTATTTCCAGAAACTATGCCTATCTCACAGGCACCTTACAGAATGGCTCCAGCAGAATTGAAAGAGTTGAAGACTCAATTGCAGGAGTTGGTAGATAAGTGTTTTATTCGGCCTAGCAAGTCTCCATGGGGTGCTTCGGTGTTGTTTGTTAAGAAGAAAGATGGCACCATGAGACTATGCCTTGATTATAGGAAGCTAAATCAAGTCACGGTGAAGAATAAATATCCGTTACCCCGTATTGATGATTTATTTGATCAGTTAAAGGGTGCTACTGTTTTCTCAAAAATTGACTTGAGATCTGGTTATCATCAGTTGCGGATCCGAGAGAATGACATAGCCAAGACTGCTTTTCGATCACGCTATGGTCATTATGAGTTTGTGGTGATGCCTTTTGGACTTACTAATGCACCAGCTGCGTTCATGGATCTCATGAATAGGGTGTTTAGTCCATATCTTGACCGCTTCGTGATCGTATTCATAGATGACATTTTGGTTTACTCAAGAAGTAAAAAGGAGCATGCCAAACATCTAAGAATGATATTGCGGACTTTGAGAAATGCTCAATTGTATGCCAAGTTCAGCAAATGTGAATTTTGGCTGGATAAAGTGGGATTCTTGGGTCATATAATTTCGGCTGAAGGTGTTAGTGTGGATCCCCAAAAGGTGGAAGCAGTGTCAAATTGGAGAAGACCTACCACTGTGACGGAGATTCGTAGTTTCTTGGGATTAGCAGGTTATTATCGACGCTTTGTGCAAGATTTTTCAAAGATTGCTGTTCCACTTACAAGATTGACCAAGAAGGGAGTTAAGTTCGAATGGTCAGATCAGTGTGAGCAAAGTTTTCAAGAATTAAAGAATCGCCTGACCAGTGCTCCTGTTTTAGCACTTCCGGATGATAGTGGGGAATATGTGGTTTATTGTGATGCTTCTAAACGAGGTTTAGGCGGGGTATTGATGCAGCATGATCGAGTTATTGCCTATGCTTCTAGGCAATTGAAGCAGCATGAGGTAAATTATCCCACTCATGATTTAGAGCTTGCAGCAGTAGTTTTTACTCTCAAGTTGTGGAGACACTATCTTTACTGAGCCAAGTGTCAGATTTTTACCGATCACAAGAGTCTTCGGTACGTGTTCACTCAAAAAGAGTTAAATATGAGGCAGAGAAGGTGGATGGAATTAATCAATGATTATGATTGCACTATTGAGTATCATCCTGGAAAAGCTAATGTGGTAGCTGACGCTCTTAGTCGAAATCCCACCATATCCTTGTCTCACTTGAGGATGGTTAGAGTTCCTCTTCTTTTTGAGTTACGAGCTACTGGGGTGGATTTAGCGGTGGATAATGTTGGTGCCTTGGTAGCTAGTTTCCATGTCAGGCCAGTTTTGGTTGATAAAGTGCGGGAAGCGCAGTATCATGATCCTTCCATTGTTCGGTTGATGGAAAGAGCAGCGAATGGAGCCGCCGTGGATTTTTCGGTAAGAAGAGATGGAACTTTATTGTTCAAAAATAGACTTTGTGTTCCAAAGAGAAATGAAGAGTTAAAGATAGAGATAATGGAAGAAGCTCATAGTTCTGCATATGCTGCTCATCCGGGTAGTACAAAAATGTATCGGACTTTGAAAGATTATTATTGGTGGCCAAACATGAAGAGGGAAATGGCAGCTTTTGTAAGTAGGTGTTTGATATGTCAGCAAGTGAAAGCTGAAAGACAGAAACCTTCAGGATTGCTTGAGCCGTTGCCTATTCCAGTGTGGAAGTGGGACCACATCACCATGGATTTTGTTTTCAGTTTACCTCGTACCCGTGAGGGGCATGACGGTATTTGGGTGATTGTGGATAGACTCACCAAATCTGCACATTTCTTACCGATGGGAAAGAAGTATACAATGGATAAATTGGCGGAGCTTTATGTGAATGAGATTGTGAGACTTCATGGTGTACCTGAATCAATAGTGTCGGATCGGGATCCTAGATTTGCTTCTAAATTCTGGAAAGCTCTTCAGACAGCTTTAGGTACCCGATTACACTTCAGCACTGCTTTTCATCCTCAGACTGATGGGCAATCAGAGAGGACTGTTCAGACTTTAGAGGATATGTTGAGAGCTTGTGCCTTGCAGTTTAGGGGGAGTTGGGATAAGAACCTATCTTTGATGGAGTTTGCTTATAATAACAGCTACCATTCTAGTATTGGTATGGCTCCCTTTGAGGCACTTTATGGGAAACAGTGTCGTACACCTCTATGTTGGAATGAAGTAGGAGAAAAAGAACTTTGTGGTCCTGAGTTAATCCATGACACAAATGAGAAGATCAAGGTGGTTAGAGATAGACTCAAGGCCGCTCAAAGTAGGCAGAAGAGTTATGCAGATGTCCGCAGGAAGGACCTTGAGTTTCAAGTTGGTGATTGGGTGTTTTTGAAATTATCCCCTTGGAAAGGGATAGTACGTTTTGGTAAGCGTGGGAAGCTTAGTCCGAGGTATATTGGGCCGTATGAGATAATAGAGCGAGTTGGCTCACTTGCTTATCGATTACTTTTGCCTCCAGAATTGTCCAGGATACATAATGTGTTTCATGTATCCATGCTTCGCAAGTATATGGCCGATCTCTCTCATGTGTTGCAAGAGCAGCCAATTAGTTTGACGAAAGATTTGACCTATGAAGAGGAACCTGTACAGATTCTTGACCGAAAGGAGCAAGTACTGAGGAACAAGACAATTCCGCTTGTCAAGGTGCTTTAGAGAAGTCATCAAGTAGAAGAAGCTACTTGGGAATTAGAGGAACAAATGAGGCAGCAGTATCCCTACCTTTTTGTTTGATAGTTATGTAAATTTCGGTGACGAAATTTTTATAAGGAGGGGAGAATTGTCACGCCCCGGTTCTTAAGTTATTTTACGGTTATTTACTTTGGTAATATTTTGGTCTTATACCGTTTTAAGTAACCGTTTACTATTTAAGACTCCAAAGTTGACTTTTTCTTCCGTATGGAATTTGGGAAAACTTTCTTCATGAAAGTCGTAGAGGATGTTATTACGAGTTCGTAGATATGCTACGCGTTAAAAATGGAGTTAGCATGTAAAAGTTATCATTAAAAATGTAAGTTTTATTGGGGTATTATTTTGGGGTGTTAAATTTTGGAGTTGGGTTTGGTTTATTAAGTTGGACCGGACTATTTTTTGGTCAAAGGCCCAAAAATATTCCTCTCTTCCTCCCGTTTCTTTCTCTCTCCTCCCACCCGATTTTCTCCTCCCTCCGTCCGGAAATTTCACCACCGCCGTCCGCCGCCGTCCGGCCACCACCGACCGCCAGACTGGTCCCGTTCGGACCCTTGCCTCTTCCTCTCTCATCCTGGACCGGTGCACGCGCGCGGAACGCCGCCGTGAAGGACTGGTCAACCCCGAAAGGTTCGTCTGCCGGAAAGGGTTTTTCGCCGGAGCTCCGTCCTCCGGCCACCATAGGTCGTGATTTTTGGCTCAACTTGTAGCCCTCATCTAGGTGAGTAATCCCTCAAAAGAATTCGGCTAAATTCGATTTCGTTAGGGTGGTTTGTATAATTGAAAGTTTTAGGGATTTATGGATGTTTTGATTCGATTACCATAGTTAGGCTTGGAATTGGTGTTTGTGCTAGTTAGAAAAGTTGTAGAGGAGATTGAGAGGAAGATTCTATTAAAATTTGGTAGCATTTGCAGGTTGCCGGAGTTGGTCGCCGGCCGCCGCTGTTTTGGGAAATTTTGTGGTTTTTGATGTAGAATATTAAGGGGATATTATTGATGTGAATTTAGGAATTTTTGGAGGATTTTTGGTTAGGTTTTGGAATTTGTAAAGTTTGGTATTTTTGGCGGATTAATAAGTTAAAATCCGGCCATTGGATTATTTTTATGATTAGGACGTTGGAAGGTGATTTTTGAGGATGTCGGTATTTATGGAGATTTTTGGTTGGCAGTGAAGTTAAGATTTAGGACGATAGGCATGGTTGAGCACGAGAAACTCATATTTAATTATGCCTATTTTCTTTAAACGTTGGGATTTTATTTAAGGAATTATTTATGTTTTGGAACAGGACGCGAGGAGGCTCGAGCAGAGGAGACCTCCGACTGACTTCAGGCTTAGGCCTAACTTGTGAGTGGACTTTTGTTTTAAATAATGTGCATGCAGTTGTTTATTTAGTTGGACCATTTGACGTCATTTTTATTTGACGATTTTACTCATTGTGATTAGTTACCGAAAATGAGATTTTCGGTAAATTATAAGATATTTTTAAGGAGAGTATGTATATAAATGCTAGCTAGCGATATGTGTCTGTCCACCTTAATGACATAGTATATAACTGCATTATGGTGTGACGTGAGCGTTGGACGCAAGCGTAGTAGCCTTATATGAGTGTTTAATTCATATAAGGGGTATGGGCACATATTTATACACCCGTCTGTCCACCTTAATGACATAGTGTATCACCGCATTAAGGCGTGACGTGAGCGTTGGACGCGAGCGTAGTAACCCTATATAGATTATTATTAATTTATATAGGGAGTATGGGCGAGTGTAAATATATACATGTATATATTTTAGCCTGAGAGACTGTATTTTGATATATATATAGTTTTGAGCAGTAGAGGCTCGATATTTATAACGATAAGAGAATTATCGTTTAAGACATGCATTCGTTTTCTTGGAAATTAAATTGAGAAAACATAAATATTCTTTTTATTTATTTTTGTCCACTCACTCTAATTATTGCGAATGTTTTTCCCCTGGGCTCTTCGTTTTTAAAATGCCCAGTCTGCAGAGTTCGAGTTAGAACGAGTAGGAGACGACGAGGCATAGTTACCAATTTCTCAGCCACCATTCACCAGTAGGTTACATGTTTAACCTACTAGAGTATTTTTCCTACTCCTCTAGTGTATAGTAGCTCTGAATACTCTTTGGGATTTATTGTAATGTTTATGGTGGTGTGTTTAGACTTTTATTGTATTTTTGAATATACGAAGTTTGTAATTATTTACTCACTTTCGTATAATTGTGGGTTGATTTGGAGGATGCTCAAATTTATTTAAGAAAGTAACACTTTAGTTTTCTAGGTTAGGGTTGTCCATTTTCAAGGGAGGTTTGCTTTTTAGTAAATTTTCCTTGGAGGTGGTCCCCGCAGGACTTACCTCGGGTTTCAGGGTGAAATTCGGGGTGGGTCTTGACAGAAGCACCATGGGGAACGCTTCATGTTTATGGGCGACCTCATCAACAAGGTCGGCAGCTATGAACTAATCCTCAACGAGATGGACGAGAAGGCGAATGCCTCCAAAGGGACGTACGTACCGGGGAGGAACAGGATAGTCGGGGTGTTAAACCTCTAATCCTCCACGTTCGACCCTTACTACGAAAGGCAGGAGGAGAATGAGGCCACGCAGGGGTATGTTGACGACGTCGGAGCAGTCGAACTGACCGGGAAGCCTCTAGCTCACAAATTGAAGAATCTTAAGATGACTCGTGAGCCAATGACCATTCAGTCCTTTGCATGGACTAAGCCCGAATACGAGTCTTACACGTATGATGCGAAAAACGCCCATCTTGTCTTTAATGACTTGATTGAGGTGAGCTACGTGCGCTTGGACCATAAGATCCCGTCCAAAGAAGAGCTAAAGGACAAGAAGTATTGCAGTTTCCACAATGCTTACAATCACGACACCAAGGACTGTGTCAAACTCCGCGACCAACTGCAGACTTGGTTGAATTCGGGCGCCCTGAAAATGAAGACGCCAGGAAGCACAGCTTCTCTGGTGGACGTGGATCCTTTCCCCGCCATGGTTGGTATGGTCGAGGTGAATTGGGCCGACTAGCCAAAGGTAACAGCCGGCACCGCGCACCAAAACCAGGCGAGCGGCGAATTACCTTAGACCTAGCCGAGCATCCAGAGGATGATAGTCCGCGCCGGGTGCTTAAGCGAGACCGAGAGGATGGTAATGATGACACACGTCAGCCATCTCGCCGGTACACTTACAACGTCAACCTCGCGCACGAGGTCCTAGACGATCTTATTGACGGCGGACTTGTCACTGTGTTGAGGGCCTTGCCCTATGTTGAATACAAGGAGGGCCGCGTTGATCTACGCATTTTATGCTTGATTATTAATGTCTTTCTCTCTACATTTTGCTTTGTTATGAGCTTAGTAAATATGTTTCTAACTTGTTTTATGTTTTTAGGTAGAAAATAAAGGAGAAATAATAAAGGAGGCGATTTGGACCAAAATATGTGCAATTACATGGTATTCTCGGCCAAAGAAGAATTGGAGTCAAAAAGGAAGCTTGTGTTGACTAGGAAACAATTTCCTATGTTGACTAGGATATGGAGCAAGTAGTGATGCATGGACATTGATGAAGTCTAGACGGGGAGCTAATATGCATGGCAGTTTTCGAAAAGGAGCTTAATTGCCATGGATGTAACGGTGGTGAGTAAATTGGGTGAAACGGATGTATAATTGAAACGGTTTTGAACGGCTACTTAAATAGCTTAATTGACAATTGCATGGATGGTGTTATGCATGGCTGGATTTGAAACTGTTTTGCATGGCTGTCTTTCATGGCTTAATGGCATGGATGAATGGATATGCTTAATTGCATGATGTAATGGTGGGAGCTTAATAGCTAATGGCTGTAACGGTTTTGTATTGAATGGAGCATAATTGTGCATGGTTGTATTTGAAATGAGGTGAACGGCACCATCATCATCCCCTATATAAAGAGCTTTGGAGGAGGAAGAAAGGATCACACACTCATCGAGCCGAAGCCTTGTCTAAACACTAACCCCTCTCATACTTAGCCAAAATCAGCCTCTCTTAGTCGAAATACCATCTCCACCACCTCATAGACACCCTTCCTCCATCCGTGAGTGCTCTCTCGCTAGATTTGGCTTTGAACACTTGCGTAGCCATCCTCCACCAAAGGGACGTGCGCTCGGAGCTTGCAGAGAGACGAATTCCTCGGAGCAAAAAGTGTAACATGGCCTCTTTGTATTTATTTCGACTTTGTATTGTTTTTTTCAAGGCTTTGTATAGAAAGACTAATGTTTTGGTGTAAAGATGATTATTTCTAATTTGTTTTGAATTCTTCCATGTGTTTATAGGTTGATTGGGACGTGTATGTATGCTTGCCATGTTCTTAATGCTCTGGAATTTGCTTAGGATGACACTAGATGATTTGGTTCACCCTATGCATGTTTCACCGATCTGATCAAGATAAAATTGGGTTAGGGAGTTTGCTAGATGATTTGGCTGCCCTCTAATTCGATGCAAGTGTGTGTATATGTTCTAATTAACATGTGAATTTCGTAGGATTCAGCCAAGGAGGGAGTAATCGGCCTAAGCAACATGATGTGATGATCACTTGTAAATAATAGACTTAGGAACTTATTTTCGGCTAGATGCATGTTAGGATTATGTGCTCTTGATTGTTTGCTTGTCTATGAGTTTAAACATGTTAGAACTTGTGATTTCTTGATATGTATCTACCCATCTTCTTGTTTTATTTCGTAGGAACTTAGAACAAACAATCTTGCACCCCCCTAAACAACCTTAGCATAGTTATGCAATCACCCTCAATCCCCGGTTAAGAACGATCCCTACTTACCAATGCTACATCTACAAATAAGGGTTTTAATTGTATTTGTGTTTGATTGAGTGTTTAAATAAGTGCTTGAAAACACGCGAATCAATTTTGGATTCCCCCACACTTAGACTTTGCTAGTCCCTAGCAAATACAAAACAAAACAAGGGCTCAAAAACAAAGAAAAACAATAAAGGGAAAAATAACAATGGGGAAAAAAAAACGTCACAAAAACACTTAGAAGTCTCAACGTTTCAAAGCCGCAAATTTTCATGTTATCATGCTTGAAAACGTAAGAGATACTAAGTAAAACAACACTAAGCCCTTAGTCAAAATTTGTCTCAGAAATTTCTTAATGTATATGGCAATGGATTCACAATGTGTCAAGCATGAATGACCTTTGAATTCAATAGATAATAGAGACATGATCACGCTATGAACAAGTAAGACATAGAGAAAACAATGGTGAGTTTAAGTCTGTGCATGCTTCGAATGAAGTTCAAATCAACTCACATGGATGCTCTCATCATATTTCCACTCATGCAAAGGGTTCACTCAAAGTGTTTAAATCAATGAATGGAATGAATTACTTGCTCAAATGAACCAAAACCATATGCTTACTCATGCAACTTACTCCACAGATTGAAGGCTACTCATCTTAAGGATCAAAAAGGACTTTTAAGGGTTGTAATGGGGCTGAGGTTAAGGCATTCGAAATTTAGATATGTGGTGATTAAGAACATTCTAAAGACTTAGCCAAAGTACCAAAACTTGATCAAATTTAAGCTCCCATCTCGCCAAAAACGTCACCATGTATGACTTTGAAGTACAAGGGCCGGATTTCATCATGTTGGGCCCTATCTTCATTCTAAACTTCCCTTGAGCTCTGTGAACCGGACAAAGGCCGTATTTTGCATTATTGGGCCTTCTATTCGAAACAAACTCCAAACTCACAAGTACGGGGGACATTAATCCAAACTTTAGACACTTAGAACCTATTGCCGGAGAGCTTTTTGATCTTTCTTTTGTTCTTGCTCTCGAAATTTTCTTTTGTTTTTCGGCAATCATCTTTTTTAACAAGCTGTTTGAACAAGTCTATCCCCATACATACATTCCCTTACATGATTCTCACGCCATTTTCTTTGTTTTAGCTTCAAAAATCCCACCAAGTCTTTAGAACAAGGGTATGGATAATCTACACTAAGTTTAAGTGTTTAGATTCATATGGCAATGAAAGAAAGGCTTAATGTAGGCTCAAATGGGCTCATCTAGGGGTGTCGCAACTCATGCGCACATATGGGATACATGGCAATTTAGCAAAGTGGTGGAAAACCTAAGTGCCTTTAATCATATCCAAAATCAGGGTATGTAACAATTATAAGCTTTGCAAGTTGACATGAGTAAGTTCTAGTATTCTCTAGTTCATTAAGATCTATGGCAAGTGAGTGTATGAATGATTCTGAGACCTATCATATAAAATGCACAAAATTCACTCTCAAAGAAGTAGTGTTTAGGCTCAAAATCTCAGTTTTAAGGCTTATATGATTCAAAACTTATTCTAACATGCGAATTTCTGTACCAAGTTTTGCAAACCATATCTACTACATGTCATAACACTCAAAGATGTCTCAATTAGCACATGAATTCATTCTTAATGATTTCCAACGCCATATGTATGTTCTTTCGGTCCATTTTCATCATCGACTAACTAAGGGCATCCTAAGACTCTTTAAAACACTAAGTTAAACAAAAAGACTCAAAAGTTGTTTTTTTAGGGCATCATCCTCGAGTTAGACTCTTATCCGCCCAAGTTTTTATGATTTATGACTCAAAAAAAAAATTGTAAACCCCTCCCCCACATTTAAACTCTACATTGTCCTCAATGTACCAAAGTAAAGTCATAGAATTCAAGCATGGAAGCTAGGACTTACGAAAACTAACTAAATAAATAGAAGCAACGAAAATTAAAAGAGTAAGGGAAGAGAATGCAAATCTGTTGAAGACTCCTCCATTGGGTTGCCTCCCAACAAGCGCTTGTTTTTTAACGTCTTACAGCCTAGACGTGATGCATCTTCATGTGTTTGAAGTAGGTGGATCCACGAGCTTCTCTTCTTCAACGTGATGCTCCACAAAGGTATCGTAATAGTGCTTCAAACGTTGGTCATTCACCTTGTATAACTTGCCGGTGTCCAAAGTCATGATGTCCACAGCTCCATGGGGATAAACTTGTACCACAATGTAAGGACCAACCCATCTAGAGCGTAGCTTGCCCGGAAAGAGTCTAAGTCTCGAATGGAAGAGCAACACTTTCTGTCCGGGTTCAAAACTCTTTGTATGGATCATCTTGTCATGAATGCACTTTGTCTTCTCCTTGTAGATCCATGCGTTGTCAAATGCTTCATTCCGGATCTCCTCAAGCTCACAAAGTTGAAGTTTTCGATGTAGACCAGCCTCATCCTTGTCCATGTTGAACTTCTTGATCGCCCACCAAGCTTTGTGCTCTAATTCCACCGGAAGATGACAAGCCTTCCCATAAACAAGTCGATAGGGTGACATGCCTATGGGAGTCTTGTATGCCGTCCTATAAGCCCATAATGCAAGGAGGGCCGCGTCCACTGCAAGCTCCATGACAGTTGGGGACACAGAACTCGCGACTGTTACCAGCTCCGCGAGCAAGTCCAGGACTGGTTAGACCTCAAGTATATTCGCTTCGAGGACAAAGGCGGCTTCATGATCACAGTTGCTGACATCGCCTGGCCTCACGTCGGCCAGCGCGCGATAACTTTGGACTTATCTCCAAACGCGGGCCAACGCGACCCGCCAGGTCGAAACCGTAAGAGGCCGGCGAATGACTACACCGTTCTGGCGAACCAAAATGGGAACCACTACCCCGCAAGGGAGGTAGCCGCCAGACCACAGCCCGATCGCCTTTCAAGAAAGGATAAAGGCAAAGCTACCATGCGGGATGATATACCGTCTCCAGCTGACAACTATCAACCCATGAGTCCCAGGACTCGCGCGGAGCTGGAACAGAGGATCAAGCGCCTCGAAACCTTCGTTCAATCACACTGGACTAAAGATGTACCTTCCTCTCCAGCTTCAAGCGAGATGGACATCTCCGACTCCGGCAGTGAACGCCAAGATAGCGAGGCTTCAAGCCCCAGGCGAGGTATCTTGATTGACCCCTATATTCCTCTGACATCCAAATCAGCGATCAAGGAAGGGATTTGGTACACCCAGCAAGGGGGAAAGCCGGTTACAATTAGCAGATCCAAGAAGCGGAAGCTACAAAAGAAGTATGGCAGCATACTGCGTGCCTTGCGAGCGGCTGATGATGGAATCATCCGACCCTCGCAGCTCGCGCAGACACCCGAGAGAATGTGGAGAGAAGCTGAGGGCTTACGCGCTCTACTCCAAAGGCCACCTGTCACGCCTCCACGTGTCTGTGCGCAGGCAGCAGACGACCTCGCTCCAAAGGCGAATGTCTTCTGTCGCCTTACCGTGCCACCAAGACAGGATCCGCGCCACGCGAGGTACAGATCATCACCGGAACCGGCAAGGAGAAGGGAGCCACAGTTCTCCCGGCACAAGCCTTCATCGGAACCTGAGAGAAGAAGGGATGTTTTACCTCCTCGAAGGCGCAAGCAGTCGCCGGAAGCCGAACGACGAAGAGACCCACCACCTCCACCAAGGCGAAGGCAGTCGCCAGAGGCTGAGAGAAGACGAGAACCGTCTTCCCCAGCGAAGCGAAGACTGTTCGCCGCATCAAGGCCAGAACCAAGGCGCGAACTGCCTCGGTCATCACATCCTCCGAAGCCTATTCGCCAGGAACCTGAGGCTAAAAAGGAGCTATCACGACCGGGTCCGCCCCAACTTCAACCCACACAGGAGCCTCAGGTCTCAGTCCTTCCTCCACCTAGGGCAGAGGACAATGCCAGAGCCTCACTAGCCGTGGATAAGCTTTCAGCCGAGGACAAACAGCCTTCGACCAAACTCGTGTGGCGACCACGGCAACCAGAGGGTAACGTCTCGCCAGGGGTCGAAAGTAGCACCTCCAGCCCTAACCTCGTGGAGCTCATGGCCCAATGCTTCCGCGAAAATTCACTGAACGAGGAGACTCATTCCGAGCCTCGAATCGACTTGGGCGACGACCAAGCAGAAGGGCAGGGTGAATCATTCACCTGCAATATGCTTGAGGTCTCTGCATGGCCAGAACATGAAGAAGTCAACCCGGCGGAGAGCGCATTTGCTGTGCTCGAAGGAGACAATGGACCCATTGAGACTCCACTAATCCCCGTCCACGAACAATTTTCTTTTCAGGTCGGAATGGTTTTCTTCATATCTGAGAGATACGCTCTCCCGCCAAATATGACATGCAACGCTGCGGATATTCCAGACAATAGCGAGAATGTCTGCGACATATCGCCCCCTTGCAGCAGCGAGATGGGTCCAGTCTTGGCGGAACCTGTGAACGCTCCACCAGTGGAAGCTATGATCAGCGTCACACGCATGACGACTCTGACCTTCTCCACTCTGACTCTGGATATGGCCACTCACATGAGGCCATTGTATATCACGGCTGAAGTTGAAGGGATCATGATAAACAAAATCATGGTCGACACGGGGGCGGCAGTGAATGTCGTCACCACCCGCACTATGGGACTCCTTGGTATCCCACGCTCGATGATCCAAACTACGTCCTTGACAGTCAAGAACTTCACCGGACAAGTCTCCAGGACTCTAGGTTTGTTGTTCTTACGGGTCAAGGTGGGACCGGCTTCAAGGGTCTACACATTCTTCGTCGCCGAGTGTGCTTCCTCCTACAACATGATCCTAGGCCGCGACTGGATACATAGAAGTTTCTGTGTGCCTTCCTCCATGCACCAAGAACTCCTGATTTGGGATACAGAGAAACGCGAGACGGTCCTCATCCAAGCAGACCCGCGTCCCTTCTCCATTTCCGCCAACTTCAATGACGCCCGCTACTACAATACTGAATTGGGTCCATTGGATGTCCAAGGCGTCGATTCTAAAGGCCGCCCATATGGGGTTACTGCCTCCAACTTAACACGATGGGGACTCACTCAGGCGAGGGACGACTTACAACGTCCTCACACCATTGCGGACCCCCTCCAACCGTCTTATGATTAGTACATCCTCAAAAGAAGCACGCGAGGTTGGCGAGTCCTTGTGTGAGAGACTACTCTCATATTGGGCGGAACGCGAAGCCTATGACAGAGTCGCCACTATGGAGTACGTAGACGAGATAGTGGACTATACCGATGCCGAGGAGGAAGTTATTGAGTTAGCTCCCGCTGCCTTGGACGACACACCGCCTCAAGTCCGCGATCCCACCTTACAAGTCGACGTGGGAACTGTAGAGAAACCCTTATTACTTTCCATCAGTGCCAACTTGGCGGGACAAGAGAAACCCTTATTACTTTCCATCAGTGCCAAGTTGGCGGGACAAGAAAAGGAAGACCTTCTCGCCTTACTACATGAATATAGGGATTGTTTCGCCACGCAGTAAGAAGACATGCCTGGCCTATCCCCGGATTTAGTTTGTCACCGTCTGCCTACTCACCCCAACAGACGTCCAGTTCGCCAAGACGGCAGATTCATGCGAACTGAGACCCAGATCTTGGTCAAAGAAGAGATTGAGAACATGCATCGATCAGGTATCATTCGCGTAGCCAAATACAATGAATGGCTGTCCAACATCGTTCCAGTCCGCAAGAAGAACGGCAAAACGCGCGTCTGTGTTGACTACCGTGACCTCAACAATGCAACGCCTAAGGATATATATCACATGCCTGTTGCTGACCTCCTCATTGACGCGACCGCGGGGCATGAAGTACTCTCCTTTATGGATGGAACCGCTGGGTACCATCAGATCCCTGTCGCTGAAGAAGATCGCCACAAGACTGCTTTCCGCTGCCCAGGGTTCGCGGGCGCATTCGAGTATGTTGTCATGCCATTCGGCCTCAAGAACGCAGGGGCAACTTATCAACGCACCATGAACCTTATCTTTCATGACATCTTAGGCAAGTTGATCGAAGTCTACATCGACGACGTCGTGGTTAAAACCAAGACGCGGGCGACACACGTTGAAGACCTTCGACAGGTTTTCATGCGGATGCGGAAACACCACTTGAAGATGAACCCCGCCAAATATGTTTTCTTCACGGAGGCAGGCGACTTCCTTGGTTTTCTCATCCATCAAAGGGGTATCGAGATCCCCAAAGACAAGGCGCAGGCGGTAATCAACGCCTCGCCTCCTACGACCAAAAAGGAGCTCCAACAATTGATCGGGCGAATCAATTTCCTCCGTCGTTTCATTTCAAACGCGGCAGGGAAGGTTCAGCCTTTTTCGCCTCTTCTAAAGCTCCAGGGTGCAACCGAGTTCGTTTGGGAGCCACAACACCAGGAGGCCTTCAATTGTATTAAGGACTATCTTGCAACTCCACCTGTTTTGGTTCCCCCTCGCCCGGGCGTTCCGCTTAAGCTCTACATCGCTGCTGCTGACTTGTCCATTGGCGGACTCTTGGCACAAGACGATGAGAATGGGGTGGAACACGCCGTTTACTATCTTAGCAGGGTGTTGACCGATTGCGAGACGCGCTACCCCCCAATGGAAAAGTTGTGTCTCGCCCTTTTCTTTGCAGGTTGCAAGCTCCGCCACTACATGTTAGCCTTTACCACGGTGGTGATCGCTCAGTCCGACCTAGTCAAATATATGCTTTCCCGCCCTATCCTACGCGGACGCATAGGTAAATGGATATTGGCCTTGTCTGAATTCTCGTTGCAATATGTTCCCCAAAAGGCAGTTAAAGGACAGGCCATAGCGGACTTCCTCGCGCATCACCCGCCCACTGAGCTGACAGCATTCCGCGAGTTGGAAGTCGTTGCAGTCTCCCCTTCTCCATGGACTTTCTACTTCGACGGCTCGCGCACTGAACTCGCTACCGGTGCTGGGATCGCCATCGAGAACCCTACAGGAGACCGTTTTTCTTACTCTTTCCAGCTGGACTTTAAATGTACAAATAATCAGGCGGAATACGAGGCGCTCATCATCAGCCTGGAAATCTTGCTGGACTTAGGAGTCCGCGAGGTTCAAGTCTTTGGCGACTCCTTACTGGTCGTCAACCAACTTGTGGCGAAGTTCAAGTGTTTAAGCTCGTCCATTGAACCTTACTTGCGAAAATCTTTTGATGTCTTGGACCGCTTCGACGATGTTCACATCGAACACATCCCGCGCGAATTCAACTTCGCGGTGAACGAGCTCGCGCAGATCGCATCCGGTCTTAGCCAGCGCGATGGAGTGCGCGAACGACTCCTCAAAGTCGAGCGACGTACACTTCCTTCTTTTCTTGCTAGGAGGCAATATGACACAGAACCTCTCCACGTCGCCGCCTTAGATCCTATCGATGAAGATTGGCGGCTACCGTTTATTGCCTACCTCGAACACCCTCATGACGCCATCCATTCCAGGCAAATGCGGTTTCTCGCCCTCAACTTTGTGCTTCGCAATGGTGAGCTTCGCCGGCGCGGCGAGGACGGTAACGACTTCCGCTGCGTGTATGGCAATGAGGCTAAACGGCTAATGCGTGAGGTGCATTCCGGTGTTTGTGGTTCGCATCAGGCTGGACCCAAGATGCGTTGGTTAATCCGCTGCCATGGTTACTACTGGCCTACTATTCTCAAAGATTGTATTATTTTTGCCAAAGGATGTCAGGATTGCCAGGCTCACGGACCAGTGCAACACATTCCAAACATTCCGTTACAGCCGATCATCAAACCCTGGCCATGTCGAGGTTAGGCGATAGACTTCATCGGTCTCATTCACCCCCATTCCTCTGAGCAGCACAAGTTCCTTATCGTGGCCACCGATTTCTTTACCAAGTGGGTTGAGGCTGAGCCACTCAAGGTTGCTTCCGCGACCTCGGTCCGTAACTTTATTTTCAGTAACATTATCTCCCGCTTTGGTATTCCAGAATGCATCGTGACGGACTGGGGGGCAGCTTTCATGGCGGATTCTGTAGTCACTTTTCTCACTGGTTATGGCGTCAAACTCCTGCATTCAACCCTTTATTATGCCCAGTCGAATGGTCAGGTGGAGGCGAGCAACAAACTTATCCTCGGCATCCTGCGACAGATGCTAGAGTTGAACCCCCGCGTTTGGCATCTAGAACTTCACCATACTCTGTGGACCTACCGTACCTCCAAGCGCGGTCCGACCGATACCACCCCTTATGCTCTCATGTTTGGCCATGATGCCATCCTCCCCCTGGAGGTTCACGTCGCCTCGCTTCGTGTCCAGGAACAGCACCAGTTGCTTGGTGACGACTACGTCCAGGCAGTGTGGCAAGAGCTTGAAGACCTTGACGAACATCGCATCACTGCTTTCAACAATCTCATCCTCGAGAAGCAGCGTGTTGCGCGGTCTTATGATAAAGTCACTCAAGGGCGGAGTTATGCCGAAGGCCAAACGGTATGGCGTGCTGTGCTCCCCCTTGGGGAGAAAACCGAAGGCCGCGGAAAATGGTCCGCGCGGTGGGAGGGACCCTTTATTATCCATCGCATATTGCCTAAGGGGGCATACCATTTGCGTGACCTCGACGGTCCACTCCATCCTAACCCTATTAATGGTCGTTTCTTAAAACGCCACATCGCTAGTGTTTGGGAGCGCGCAGATCCTCCCCTTTCTCCTGATCCCGCGACCACTATCATTAATGTCACGCGCCGTCGCGCTTACGCTCCATCTCCTCCCACTAGGGGGCAACCCAAGGGAGAAGCATGCAATTAGTTTTTAAAACGTGCGTGGTCTAACTAACAGACCAGTACAAGATTGTGGCCTATTCCAGAGGCCCTAAATATATAGAAAATTTTTAAATTCAAGTGTTTCTCAGTTATCAGTTTTTCCCTTTGTAAACGTGTGTGGTCTAACTAACAGACCAGTACAAGATTGGGACTTATTTCAGATGCCCTAAATAAAAAACAACTTCATTCAAGTATTTCTCAGTTCGCCGACTCTGTTTCGTTGTCTCTCATTGGTTCGCACTGGGGGGCAGCGAAGTGCATGGCCTTTAAAATTTTTTCATCTCTCACAGGTTCGCACTGGGGGGCAGCGAGGTACTTGGCCATTGTCATTCCTTGTTTATCACCAAGTTGATTCGCCATTGCTAAGATTTCGCGAAGAGCCTTTTTTGGAATCTAATCAAGTCAAACGTCTGCTCAAGATACAACCATACGAGCTACATTCGTTCGCGGTATATGCAATGTACTATGTCTTCTGAGCTAAGGGCAGGCGATTACATTCGAAGTTCAAGTCCAAGGTACCGAGACTATTGGCTTTGGAGCAACATGAACATAAACCTCTTCAGTCATTCTCGACATTTCATAACTTCGAGGCTAGGGGGCAATGTTTACGCCTAAATTAATATTTTACTGGACAATAAATGTCTATGTAAATATTAATTATTTCTTGGACCATGTCATACCGGCGAGGTGGAGTCTCTCTAAGTTTACAAGTGATAGTCCGCTTAGGCAATGAACGCACGCGAGCCAAGTTAGACTTCACTTAGCTCGAGACGAACTGGACTTCACTTAACCTTCGCGCGGAATGAACATAGGCGGACTACGCAGTTCGCGTGGAACACTTAGCTCGCGCGCGGAATGCCTTCGCGCGGAATTACTATTTGCCAGTCCGCGAGGCGAGGTGAGATGGACTCTTCGCGAGGCGAGGCGGAAATGTACTAGGCGAGGCGAGATGGACTCTCCACGTAGGCGAAGCGAGGCGAGTTGGCGAACTAGCTCGCGTAGAAGACTTCGCGAGGAAGCGACATGCGGAGTCCGCGCGCACCACGACAAACGTTGAAGACTTTGACAAGTCTTTGACATGCTTCGGGCCAACCCCTGTGGCCCATTAAATATAAAAAGCCCTTTTAAGGCTCGCGAGCTGCAATAGCCTGCGAAGTGGACGCGAGCTACAGAAGCACGCGAGATAGCACCCTGTAGCAGCCCGCGAGATGAGGATGCTCCTAATTGCAGTTCGCATAGGAGTCTACAGTTGGCAGAGCGGAAGCAATGCCCTATGCGGAATGGAGTGTGCGAACTGGGCAGGTGTCACCAATTGGTTGGTTCGCATGGACGAAGCAGTGTCCTTGTGAATTAGTGTTTCAGAGTCCGACTTGGATTCTAATCACTTTGCTTCTGCCGAACTACTATATAAGGGGGCTCGAACCCTAACAGAAGGGTCTCTCTCAAAATCAATACAAACAACAAACACAACACAACTGAAACCCAGTTACCCTTCGAGCCTTCCTCGAAACCCTAACCCTAAGCGCCGGTGCCTAGGTCTTTCTCCAGAGCTCTCCGGACTCTGCATCCCCGCTTCTCTCTGAACTCCCTATAGTTGCTCTGCTCGCGCCGCCGTGAGTATCGATTCGCTTGTGCTCGTAAATCCTCCTCCGAGGTGGCACCTGTAACCTCCATTTGCCTGATCAAGAAGTCAAGCGCACCCCCTACTACTCTTTCCTCGTCCGCGAGGTGGCACGCCCGCAACACTCATCCTCCCTCTTTGTTCGCTAGAAACCTCTGCTCCGCGCGCTAAGGATTCTCTGGCCAAAACAGTCGGACCAGCGCTGATGTCGCCAGTTTCGAACAAACGCCACCCGCCACCAAGGAGTAAAATATCGGATATCGAGGAGATATCGATAGTCCAGAAAATGGAAATTTCGAAGGAGATATCGGAAACTTTCCATTTCAGTAAAATATCCATAACATGTAAGATACTTATTTACAAAAGATACGCGAGTAATAACAAATCCTAACACAGCAGGATTGGTTGGGACATGTGGGTTTTCCTACCTTGTCCAAGCTTCGAATCCCACTCAAGGCATACTTTGCCTTTTTTTAGCGATTTTTGTATCTAATTTATCAATCTGGGCCTTTATTGGGCTGTTGTGATACGAGATTTGTACCCAATTTCTCAATCTGGGCTGTTTGTGATACGAGAAAATGGACAAATCATGATATATCGAAATATTATGATGGTTTGTGAATATAATATCGCCAGCTCAGAAAAATAAAATTTTCTCCGATATTTCGGCGAAAATCTCGATTTTTCACTCCTTGCCCACCACTGACCACCCACGCGCTAGGATAACCCGATTCAAAGCCAGAATCTAGCACTCTCTATGACCTGCAGAGAAAATAAAAGTGGTCGGCAAATTTGTATCATAAAGGGAGATGTATGCAGCATGACACCAAAGAAAATGATTTTAGTAATTGATATGAGTTCACATTTTGAAATATGAGAAGAAAGGGAGTCTTTCTAGTGAGGACTCTTAAGTTGAAGACTTTTCGGTTTATGGTTTTAAAAACCCTTTTTTTATCACATTTTGACATCTCATCCGTTCAGTTTTTAGGTTTATATGAGTAGATCATTTCTACAAATTTTCAGCCAAATTGGTGTTTGTTAAGACAACAATCTAGATCAAATTAATGGACGAACCAAATCTGTCAAATATGAACCGTTCAAGTTCATAATTGATAAATCACACTTATGAATGCCTTAACAATTTTCAATATAGCTGAAAATTTGGAGAAATGATATACTCATAAATACCTATAAACTGAACAGTCAAGATGTGGATATAATATCGAAAGATGAGATAAGCCAAAAAGTCATCAACAAATCCTCAACTTAAAAGTCCTCATTAGAAAGGATTCCTAAGAAGAAATTAGAATGTAGCTAGCTAGTAGCGCGGTGTATCTTCTTCTACTGTTCAATATGTCATATTTCCTATTTCCAATTTCCTATTTCTATTTGGATTTGGTTGATGACTCCAATTCCTGATTCCTATTTCCATTTGGATATAGTTAATGTAGAATTTACTTTCTGTTTATGTGTTGTATATTTTGTATGGATATAACATATATTTTCTTATTAACATTATACTTGTATTTCTATATAAACTTTATATTTGAAGATGAATAATATATTGAAGCATTCCAAATATATCAAATCTTTAAACATGTCGTATCCCATCCAAATATATCAAAGCTTAGCTTGCAGCCATGAGACCTTGCTCTTTTTTTCATCTACAGCAGTATCACTATTTGAATTTGTAGCCATAAGGACAAGCGTGGGACTTGGATGAACTAAAGCACTAGGATTCAAATTATAGCTTTTCCCACAAACATGGCTCGGTGCTTCTCCCTCTGTGATATTTGTCAACTACTATTCTTAATTTGTTGCCACGATCTGATAACTTTCTCAAGTTCTGGGTTGGCATCTGTAATAGCCCGGCTCAGTCCATTGAGATATTGTCCGTTTTGGGCCCACCGGCCCTCACGGTTTTGTTCTTGAGGTTTCACCCCAAAATACATCTCAATGTAAGGTGCTAGCTCTGCATATTTAAGCATAGCAAGTTGTCTCTCCCGGGCGATGTGGGACAGGTGCACCTACTAGCTTGCCTGCCTAGTTAGGTCACCACAATAATAGAATTTCTAAGTCACACCCAATGCCGTCCAGTTGTCCCTTCTCTGTACACAGTACCTGCATTCATACACTGTTGTAGGAGTGAGCTTTCGTCCTCGCTGCTCAATAAACTTTACCCCAACTAGATGTGAAAACAATTTAAAACATTTGTCATGACTAGTAGTGAAAATAATGCATAATGATTTAAAATGAGCATTCCTTGTAAAAATGCAATTAGGGCCCAAAGTAGATATACAAACCTGATGACCGATCTATCTCAAGTCAACTACCATCTTACCATGATTATTATCGTACACACTAACAAGGTGTAGCGAGAGTGTCCATTTACGCTATACCGCCTAGGAGCGACGCCACACCTCAAAGGATGTTAAATGTCCTCTAGTCCGTACAGCACCTCCGGAGGTTTAGGAGATCAAAACCAAAGGAAGTCACTATGCCCCGCTCACTCTCAGGTCATCAAACAATAATTCACAAGGAATCGAAAAATATATCTTTCATGCATAAATCACTTTACTTTAATATCATATGCATAAAACACTAACTGAGGCAAGTCCAGAATCCCCTACCTGGAATATCGCTGCTTGATTCCATTAGGTTTCTCTAGGCCAACACCACCAAACTCAATTTTAAACATATAAACAGGTAGAGCTCGACAAATGGACCAAGTTTCATACCTTGATCGAAATCAAAGGTCGCCAGAAAACTCAGAGACTTCCTCTGCTCGATTCTCCCTCCTTCAGGCTTCTCTTCGAAAGCCAGTACAACAACGATGTTCAGGGAGTTGAGACGAAGCTACCAGCACCGGTCATGGTTGTCGTCGGGGCCGGAATCCGAAGATCATTTTCTGATACCATTTTCTGTAACACCCCGATCTGCACCTCATCAAATCGAGCACATTACAATGCCGCGTATTCATAAAACCTAAGCTAGGATCCATCACTCATGTTCTAAGAACCCGCAAGGCAAAGAAAAATTTAAAATTTCAAAAATATTTGCAGAAGCGTTTATTTTAGAATGAGGTGAAATTATATAAACGTTTAGATATTTTTTAAATCAAACAAGTCCTCTCTGAACAAAAATCAATATCAGTCTGATTCAAGATCAACGTACAATCGAAAACTTGCAAGAGGAATAGTTTATCAAATAAACACATACTCAATCAAAGGGTTAACAAGGACATGATAAATAAGGAAACATGTCATACGGATTTAACGCTGACAATAACATGAAGTATCGTGTACGATGTCTTTACGGGGATTTTGATATTTCTAAGGTATCGAGACGCGTTTTGGGGTGAAACCTCAAGAATAAAACCGTGAGGGACGGTGGGCTCAAAACGGACAATATCTCAATGGACTAGGTCGGGCTGTTACAAATGGTATCATAGTATGTCCCTGACCGGAAGTGTGCCAACGCGGATATAGGGCCCTAAAGGGGGGGTGTATGGTGGTGACCTAACTAAGCAAGTAAGTTAGTAGGTGCACCCGTCCTACATCGCCCGAGAGAGATAAGTTGTTATGCTTATATGTGCAGAGCTAGCACCTTACATTGAAACGCATTTTGAGGTGAAACCTCAAGAACAAAACCGTGAGGGCCGGTGGGCCCAAAACAGACAATATCTCAAGGGACTGGGCCGGGCTGTTACAACATCCCTTAGAAAATTTTGCACCAAATGTTTCTCTCAACTATATTCAGTCAGATCATAATATTCATGGCTTGATGGGCGGCCTATCCTCGATCTAAATACCTTTGATAAAAAAAAATCTATATATCCTCAAAAGCTTAAGTGAAGTCCGATAAAAAAAAAGACAATAGAAAGAAAAGGAGATGCATAATCAACAGTATACCCATTGGATACTAACAACATAGTAAAGCAATAATAGAAATGATAAAAGAACGGGTTGGGGTCTTTCTAAATATGCTGGTTTGACAGTGTGTGACCTAAAGGCACATTGTTGGGGTGTTTTATGGTAAAGGATATAGAAATCAATGATTGCAACCACGCTCCAATCATTCAAATAATTTAGAAGAAGAAGAAGAAGAAGAATGACATGAAAATGGTCGAGGGCTTCTCTGTCGTATAGGATATTACCCGTGCAATAAGCAATATGGAGTTGCTTGCCTTAGAAAAATACTTGAAAAGAGTTCGTATGTGCGTATCTTTGGAGGATCATTATTTGGATAGAAAAGACTCATACTTGAAGGTTTTCAAAAGAGTTTCTATTTTGGCATTGCATTATTGTTGATTAGAAACCCACTTTGGTTGAGGGATTACACTCAACAATCAACTACATAATCAAACCAAAATCCTTTTATTTGTATTGATGCATAGTGCATGATTGAGTTTTGATTATCATAATCCACTTGTTTCCTTTTTAAGTAAATGACATAACCACATGATTCACACCCCAATTCAAATCTTATTGTTTTAAAATGTATTTCATTTTAAGATAATCCATCTATTGAATGTTATTTGGTGTGAATGATTGAGTTGGTGTTTTGGCAAAAATTTGCATTTGATAGGACCTAATAAAGAAACTACGACCGATATATTTAATGATAATTGACTGATCGATAATTTATTATCTAGAATCAAGTGGAATAAAAGAGAACAGTAAATGGTGCAATGTGCATCTAGCCACAATACTCGCCAGCGGACTAGGTTTACGATCGAGGAAGAAAATAATAAACTGATTACATCTTGATTCTCACGAAACTCCACATATCGACCACTAATCTCCACTTAAACTAACTATACATATCAATTTCAGGTCCGAACGATACCCGTTTTCATGTTTTTGGATGTAATATGCAAACCCCAGTGAATACTTGTATGAAATCACAAATCATGTTATTAGTGACATTAAGTTTGTGATCGATGTTACAAGCTTTGTTGTTACAGAGAGGTTACGGAGTTTAATAACAAGAAACAACAAACGTACAAGCCAGAACCAAAAACATTATTTCATTTCTGTGTGAGACTCGTATCTCTGTCCTTCCCAAAAAGCCAACTCCTTTCCCGGCCGAGTTTATTTCTCATTCTCTTTCTCCACAAGCAAACCCCCAACTCCAACTCCAACTCCAACTCCATCCCTTTTATACAAATGCAACCACACCACCACTGAAACACGACCCACCACCACAACCACCACCATGCCTCGCCGTCACCGATCCTCCTCCTCCTCCCCCCTCCTCTCTCCGCCGGTCCTCATCATCCTCCTCCCCACCGTCATCTTACTCTTCCTCATCTACGCCATCCCTCCACTTCTCTCCCTCACCTCCCACATCCTCCAGCCCACCGTCTCCGTCAAGAAAAGCTGGGACTCCCTCAACGTCTTCCTCGTCATCTTCGCTATCCTCTGCGGCGTTTTCGCTCGAAAACACGACGACGCCGGCGAGGGCTTGCCTGATCCCGACCACCATCACGTCCATATTCACAATGCTTCCGACCCTTTACTTGATAGAACCACCTCATCTTCACAATCAGAATCATCAGTTCTTCATGTTCCACAGCAGCAATGGTTTGGATACTCGGAGAGAACGTCGAGGATGTACGACACTACTCCGGTTAAGACGCCGGAAAACGTCAGCGGCGGCGGCAGGCTGAGGAGGAGAAGCTCCTACCCGGATATGAGGCAAGTTGAGTCTTTGTGGGAAACTCTAGACGATGTTCAAACCAAGTCTCAGTTTCGTTTCTTTGATGACTTCGAAATCAGCAACTACAAAACTCACCGACACAACAAAGAGACCACGTCCGATGATGTGAAGGAGATAAAGGTCGATACTTTCGTACTTCAACCTTCTCCAACGCCGCCTCCAAAGTCTCCGACGCCTCCACCACCTCCGCCTCCTCCTCCGCGCCGTGAGAAACAAAGGACGTATGAAACAGTAGGACGTCGAAGCAAGGAAAAAGTTGAGGAGGTGAAGTTTGAGGAAGTACGATCCACGCCGCCACCGACACCTCCGCCTCCACCGCCGCCGCGGACGGTAGCTCCGCCGTCGCCAATGCGGGTCAGATCGGACCAGAAACACGGGAGGCTTGAACGGAGGAAGAGTAACGTAAAGAAGGAGATAGCCATGGTTTGGAACTCAGTTCTGTCCAATCAGAGAAAGAGAAAGAGGAAGCAGAAAGCTACAAGAAACATTTACGACACTGCTGCCGCTACGGAACCCCCGCCGGAACAGTCGCAACCGCCTCCTCCGCCACCTCCGCCGCCGCCTTCCTCGGTGTTTCATAATCTATTCAAGAAAGGAAGCAAAACTAAAAAGGTACATTCTGTCCCAACCGCACCGCCACCTCCGCCGTCGGCTGCAGTTTCAGTACGAACACATCAAACTCGTTCCCGGAGCACTCTCCCGCCACCGGCACCACCAACCCCGCCGCGCCCACCACCGCCAGCGCACTCCCGGCGCCGGCCGCCGTTGCCGACGAAACCAAGCATCTCCTACGAGGTCGACAATGTGAACAGCGGCTGCCAGAGTCCGCTGATTCCTATCCCACCGCCTCCGCCGCCGTTCAAGATGCGGGCAATGAAGTTTTTCGTGAAGGGAGACTATGTTAAGATACGGAGCGCCCAGAGCTCCCGGAGTGGGTCGCCGGAACCGGAGGAGGTCGTAGCTGGTCATTCATTGCCAGCTGGCAAGGAAGAGTCAACGTCAACATCGACGGTCAACGTAACAGACGGTGGAGACGGAGCTGGTAGAGCGTCGCCGTCAGTGTTCTGCCCCAGCCCTGACGTTAACACGAAAGCTGACAACTTCATTGCCAGGCTTAGGGATGAGTGGAGGCTCGAGAAGATTAACTCTCTCAGAGAAAAGAAGATGAATTGATCAGAGATTTACTGCAGTAATACTGGGTTAATTTTACCATTTTTTACTGGGTTGCACACACATATTTACAGTCAATTTAACACGTTACAGTATGGTACAGACTACAGACTACAGGGTATGTTACTATGTTAGTGAAGAAAGTATGGGAAGGGCAAGCAAACTAGGGCTCTGATGGTGTTTTTTTAGTTCATCTTTTGGAGCACGGTTTGGATTGTTGGTTTGATGATATGATATAATGAGTGTGTATAATCTACTGCGGGCGACGGGTTTCCGGTTGTGATCTTATTTTTTTGCATCACATCTCAGAGCTCATTGTCGAAATATGGAGTTTGGATTTCGGATTTTGGATTTCGGATGTATTGTTGGTATTGTACAAGATATGTGCTTGAGTTATGAAATTGACCTATTTGAGAGAAGCTTTGTATGAGCAGAGTAGCCCTGAAATCTCTTGGTTCTTCAGTATTTTACTATAAAATGTTCTAGTACGCAATGTTCTCCTTCTCAGGGTGAGAAGGAGAAGCTCGGTTATTCTCTAAGATAGAAATGTATGAAACTTGGATCAACATACTAATGAGCTGTGAGGATGGGATCATTGCTTTATGTCAAATTTAAAGAACTGGGGCAAGCTAGGTGGGGAACTGAGGTGGTCTGAAGTGAAAGGGAAGTCACTGATGAAACATAATCCAGTACGGGAAATGATTGCAACAACTTAAATTCAGTAACAGTATGAAGTGCGAAGCCCTGTTAGGCACGCCAGGTGACTGTCCGGTACTCGAAATGGGGACCGGAGCTGCTCGACAGATATCTCTTTCAGGACTAGCCTTAACCATCTCCAGTACTAATCAAGCTAGTTTGGTAACTAGCATTGAATCAACAAAAGCTCTTGAAATGTAGTCTTACCCCAAACGAGCACCTAGGAACAAATCAGAAGCAGACCAAATCCAGCTACCATAAGCATCATTTTTGGCAATTTAAGTAAGCGTCGCAGGCCCCATTGCTCACCAATCAAGCACTTGAATACAGAGTAGGAATTGACATAACAGCTCTTGCTCGAGGGGGTCCATAGTAGTTGTTTGCGGCCGGCGGCATAAATTGAGTACATAGGTTGGGTATCATTTGGACAGCTCAACGCCAGCTTTTTTATTTTAGTTTGAACCCCCTTTGATATGTCACTAAGCCCCTTTGATACGTTACCAAAGTTGGGGGAAACAAATTTTGGGCAAATTTATGACACCTAACTATCTATCACGATCTCTCGATAAATTTATACCGAGGGACGGGCGGTGGTTTCTTAGTTGTGATAATCCCCTTTCCTTCAGCGTTGAAGGTGTAATGTCAAAAATTTATACCGAGGGACGGGCGGTGGTTTCTTAGTTGTGATAATCCCCTTTCCTTCAGGGTTGAATGTGTAATGTCAAAACTGATTCACATAATGTTAGAGGAGCTAATATCGCATAATCTTCTATTCACATAAAAAAACAAACAAACAAAAACACAAATTCTCTCGCTGCATCGGATCCCGACTGACCTAAACAGGAATTCTTATCCATTCATATTCAAAATCTGGAGTTCATAGGAGTAAAGGGTGTTATTACATCCTGGAAGGACTTGTTACAAAACCTCTCTTACCAAAATGAAGTCAGTTCTGTACGAAACTGGAAACGATAAGTTAGAGACCAAACCTTTCAATAAATCTCACAAACTCAATATGAAAGAGAAAACATAAAACAAAGTCCAATAAATATATGACCTGTGTTGTTGTTATACATGAGGTTCTATCTACTTTTTGAATAAAGAAAAAAAGAATATTACACCACTTAATTACAAATTGCTCCCACCACCACAAAATAAACGACCTAAGAAAATGCTTTCACTCAAAAACCAGTAGACGACCTTCCTTTAAACCCGACACACAAGAAGCTACTGGACACCAACAATGCCTTGACCAGGCATTTCATCACATAAATTGTGATATGACTAACTAACAAATATGAAAAACCCTCCCTGTTGATAAAACTCGAGGGAAAAGAATGAACTCGCCCAGCCATCGATCAAACCAAGATCAAAGGCATGAGCTGATAAAACAACCACTATTCACAAGGATGAGTACAAACAATGAGACTGTATGCACAGGTTTCAGCACATCAATTGATGTACTTCTGCGTTTCGGATATAATGATGTGATTTATAATGTCAGAGACTATGATCATCAACATCACTCTAAGCGAGGGAGTAAGAACCCAAATCCCGAGTGTTCACGAATCAACGGTGGAGGTTCAATGTCGGTTATATCTACTTGTTCCATTGTCTTAGAGATGTCGTCCACCGAGAATGGTATGCTGGATTTAAATTTCATTATAAATTAGCAGCAACAACAAATTTTAAAATTAAAAATTCTTGAGCTATTAAATACGCGATCACTCTGTAATCAGAACCATGGATTATTACCTTGAGTCGTCATCTAGTAGGAAAGAGCTGCTTACAGCATTGTTGGAATCCTCGGTCATCATGATTCTCATGCTTGATATAACCTATATAACCCAGAAGAGTTTATTTAAAATGTTTTTAAGAACAGAAACAGGTCTGGAAAACTAAAATCCAAGGATATAGGCAAGAAATTAAAGTACTATATAATGGATGGTATAGATTATTAAATCTTGCGCCAATTGAACTTACATCTGAAGACACACTATGTGTGCCATATTTGTCATCCCAGTACATTGTACTGATCCTGTACAACTGCTGTATGCTAAGCACAGGACAGAGTTCTTTCGTTATTTCATTCAAGGTCTTCTTCGGCTTTTGATGTATGACCTGAATGGTTAAGATATTTTCTAAAGTCAGCTAATTCTGCAATACTAATGATAACAAGATATTGCAATTGAAAGATCAAAGCCATGAATTTTACAAGGAATCCAACAGCCTGCCTGATATGCTTTAACTCGTCCCAAGCTGAGCCTGCATACTGTAGACAAATATTTCAGTTATGCAGAATACAATTGAAGCTTAGAAACCAAGACATCAGAACGCAGCACAAAAAGATTCATAGGAGAGTAGCATGGCTCTTACTTCCTCGCTTGCCCCATAGCACCACTGTTCCAACTCAGCCAATCCGGCTTTTACGAACTCCCCATTACTGAATGAACAACACTCCCGCCGTAACAGAAGACTACAAAACATAATTGAATAGAAAATGACTATTGTTATGGAAAACTGACTAAAAGCAGGACAGAAGGATATATATGTGAGAGAGAGAGAGAGAGAGAGAGAGAGAGTACTGATTGGATCTACCTATTGAATAACTGAACATTGATGAAGGAGAATATCTGAGTGAACACCTTGCGGACCAAGAACGGAGGCACCTGCATAAAAGCCAAATAATATAAGAGTACGTTTTCTTTTAAGGTATAAGAAAACTAATCACAAATTTCAAAAATCTATAGGAACTATAGAACTCACATAATTTGCTTTCATTATCTTCAAGTAATTGTCTAAGCTTTTCACAATGCTTTGCCAGTGAGCAATTAAAGCTTGCTGAGCGACGGCATTAGCTTGGGCACGTCCTTTCAATAAACTAGCCCGTGATGTCCTTGGCGCCTGCATTGTATAATAAAAAAGGAACAAGAGTAAATTTCTTGCTGTCCAAGTTGGTAAAGAGGAGATATCCACAACTCTGACACACAGGTCAACCAAAGTCTTTCGTGCATGTAAGACAGAGTTGTAAATTTCTCTATTGTTGTCAAGACTTCTTTCGGGCCAGTGTAAACAAAGATTCTTAAATCTACAATCTTATAGCTATGGATGCTATGGGTTACAACAAAGGGATATTTAAACTTCCTTGGTAGATACAACTTATAATATTATGATGGCACTTCCTTTTTCGCCACATTACTCTAGCAGTTACACAAAATATTAAGCTAACCCACCTGGATACATAATCCGAGTACTGGTGAGATCTCTTTCTTCAAGTTGTCTCTGATCATTCCATATATCTTCTCGAGGAAAGCAGTCAGCTGCTGCTTAAACAATAATGCAGGATATTTGGCCTCAACTTGCCGTAAGTCATCCAGCCTACCAAGTCCTCCTCGACCATTAAGAAATGAGAGTCCCGCACTTTGTGGAGAGGCCCGTAAACCCTAAGATTGAGGGTAAAAATGAAAAAATGGGGAGAATAGTAAGGAAAAGAAACAATGTGATCCAACAGAATATTAAAACTGCCTCAAACCTGAGACATCCTTCCAAAAAGAGAGGCTGATGATGTTCTCCGCCGCTGTGGTGTCAAGCTAGCTGCTCCACTTGCTTTAAGTGTATGTTGGAGTAGCAACAATAAAGTTGAGGTATTTGATAACCAATACGCTAATGTGTCATTATTGTCCTGAACCTGTAATGAGGAAAATTTACAAACACTATTATTTAGCGTGTTCAGCTTGTTCTAAGTACTCCTAACTCACAAAAGATACTTACCTCTATAGCAGAAGCTACTGTTTGAATGACACGGTCGAAAATGCCAGTCCTTTCGACTTCAAATGACCTCCAGTGAAGAAGACATTTGTATATGACACAAGCAGCAATTGGTCTTCCCCCAAAAAAACCCAAATCTTGTGTTATACACTTGATCAGCAACTCCTGGTTCTCCTGAAAATAGAAAGTAGATATGTGATAACCTATCAGAAAGGGGAAGTAAAACTAAGATAATAGAGCATGAAATAGCCCCTTACCTGCTGCTTTTCATTTAGAGACTTTTGCGGTTTTTCCTCAGACTCAGGCTCACGTGCACTTGATATGGAAAGAGATAAATCCTGAAGCACATATCAAATAATAAGCAATACAATTACAAAGAAAATCAGTCGTCACCCGAGAACTTCATGAATATTTCATTATAGAAGCAAAGACATCCACTTACTGATGTGACCTTGGACTCGCCATTTACAATATTTCCATTCTCTGGTGTTCTCTGCAAAGTTCAAGAAACACTCATCTATAAGCTTAAGTGACAACAGAAATAAAAGCACAATGAGTAAGGATCCCGAATACAATAGATACCTGAATAATCACTGTCTTTGGTCTTGAAGACAGAGCTTTCGGTGACATGGTCAGTGCTTGTTGACGAAGTACTTGATTCTCTGACTCTGTGCTGGAAAGTTTCTCCTCTAGCCTGAATTATGGAAAATAATCAACTTGAATGAACATGAATTCACAACAAAAGGAGAGTGAGAAAGAAAGCATATCTCGAGTCAGTCAGGCATGAGCCAACTGCCTCTAGTCCCCATAGGAAGTGTTGACAAACCTTTGTACAGATTCCTGAAGTTGATCTACTTTTCTGCCAGCATCTTCAAGTTGTCTGGTCAGCTCTGCATTTCTAGCCTCAGCATCGATACAAGCCTTCCTGGCCTCTTCGGCTGCTTGTCTTTCTGATAGCAGCATGGTCTGTATATTTGGAAGGCCCCATTAAGTCAGCATGCCCATGAGCTCAGTTTTAAGGTAAATCATCAATTATGTGTTCCAGAAGTCATCGAACAATGAAAGCAATTCTAAAGCTAAGGCTAGGAACATGCCCAGTTCAGTACGAACTGCAACGGTTGAGCCTGACCTCAACCGCCTGACATTTGGGTCAGAACTCCTAACCCAGAACCCACTAAAGCAGTTGGGTAAATATAATTGTCTATTATGTCATCATTAGAGACATGACCTCGACTAAATAGAGAACTCACTGACATCTATCATTATTTATCTGGCTTAGTTGAAAAATGCATAATAATTGTTGTTAAATCTGTACAAGTAATAGTATGAAGATCTGGTCGAACTCAGATATTTTATTACAAGAGAACGAGCAAATCCAAGTTAGAGTGCATACCTTCAAACTCTCAACCTCAGCTGATAACGAATCAATCTTTTCAGTGTCTTGAATTAATACAGGAGTCTCCTTAATGAGAGGAGGAGCATCTTCGATTGCCTTCTGAGCTGCTTCTCGTTCTCTAATTGCTCTTGTATTGGCTTCTTCCAGTTGTATTTGCATTGCATGCAAAGCTTCTTGAAACTTAGCAGCTTCTTGGGCTTTTTCCTCTTCCAAATCAGTCTGCATTTCGGTTCAACATAATTTAATATATAGTGCAATAAGATTGTTTCGAATTCCCTCCTACTAGATATTAAGTTTAAAAGTAGAATTACCCTTAATCGCTTCTCAAGTTGCACGCGATATGTAAGTTCTTCCACACGCTTTTCTAATTTGTCTTTAGCTTCCTTTAGGGCCCCTGTTTCTCTTGCAGCCTGAATTGATTTAAATAGTTAGTAGAATTACACAACTGTTACATCTTCTTCTGAAAACAAAATTACACAAAGGACTCTGATTGCAAACCATTTTAAGATTTCGGAGCTCTCTACGGGCAACCCTACGCCTCCACCCACACTGTGTAACTATTGCAGCCTTCTGGAGACTCCTATAATATGAATATGCTATGTGACAACGCAAATGAGCCTGCAAGCAACCAACAAAATGACCAAATACTATTATTTCTCTTGAACAATACATGAAAAGAAGCATAATTGTTCTTGCAGTCATCATGCAAACTAAATTAGCAACATTAATCTAAAAGTTCTTAGACCTTCTTTTCTAGATTTTTAAGAGAACCCAATCAGAAGATGAATGAAATAGGACCTGGAGAAGAATTGCAGCCTTAGTTTGCTTTCTGAATCTGAATTCATTTCGAGCAGTCATTGCTCTCAACCCAGTCTGTAATGTGACTGCAGACAACCGAACTCTCAAGTAGGATTTCCTTGCAATGTATCTCCACAAGTATTTCTGTATCTTGACAGCCGCTGCTTCTTGCCGCAACTTCACAAAAATTTCACGAGAAGAAATACCTATACACCAAGAATACAGTTATAATCTGGAGGATATAAGAATCAATTAAAAGAAGAGCATACATACCAGTGAAAGGGGTATCTCTCTACTTTACAGAATTCACTCATTCAGTGTGATCGAGAAAGTTCTATTTGGTATGAAATATTAGCATTATGATACTTCTAAATTATTATACGCCATTTTACTCATTATCAGTTCCCAACGATCATTCCAATTAATACGTAACTAGAGTTCCATGATATAAAGTTCAACATCCTCACAAATGTCGACTAATAAATGGCTTTATTCCACAGCAAAGTAAATGTCACTCGATTAAAAGAAAAAGGCACTGAGGAAGGACTATTTAAGTGGCAATTTAAGAAGATACCTCGCACATAGGATTGTAATTGAATAGCAGCTTTACGTACTGCAATGAACTCCTTGCGTGCCATATGGGTACGAATTTGCCTTTGTATGGTTCTGGCTGCATTTCCAAGTACCTCTGCTCTTTTAGCATCCAACTCGGCCATCTGACCAGCTCTTAGGAAGACCTTTGTCTTGCCTATCTGCCAAGGCACGTTGAAAAAATGAAATAAGAAAACAACAACATTGACAAAAAAAACTCGGCAAATAATGAACGGTAGAGCAAATTATGACGATCCAAGTAAAATGCATTTGGAAATTTCGAACAACACGATTAAGCAGCATCTATAGGATATATAAGCACAACGAAACACAAAGGAGTGACATATATAGCAATAGGTATGGACAGCTAGGTTTAGATAAAGTTCACGAGGACAGAGGGCCACAACTGGGGTTGGGGCACTGATGGCCTCACATTAAGAGCTAACAAACAACAGATAAGCTATAAAGCACATGGTATATAAGGGCCACACTATTCCAACAGCCATAGCTAAGTAAAATCATCACAACGATATATACATTGCAATTTGAATCACCTGATAACCAGCCAATCCCATTTTATCAAGGATCATTTGACATGCAACCTTGTCGTCGCAGCTGTTGACAGATAAGTTGAAACAGTTTAGTAACTCTTCTGATGTGTGTGTGTGTGTGGACATACTAGTCCACAAGAAGAATGAGCGTACATATTTTACATAGCAAGAAATAGTAAAGGAAATAATAATTACTTACTTTCCTTCCAAAACATCAGGAGCTAGAACCCCAAAGCGGTTAAGAAACTCATAAAATGTACGTCTGGTAGGGTATCCAGCACAGCTGATCCTAATCGCCTCAAGAACACCCTGTAACATATATTAATGACTTGTATAAAGCTACCCACAGAACAGGATTCCAAATGATAATTCTTCCTGAGATGATACAGAATAAATGAAGCACATCTTAAATGTGATGGGCAGCTCATACTCACACCACAGCGCAATTGTTGTATTATGTTAAAGTTCTCAAATATAGCAGGCTTGAGGACATTGTTTGGCTTCACACATCTGATATAGTGAGGTTCTGTTGAGCTCAAGGTCTCCATCAAAGATTGAAGTTGTAACTGCATATTTGAGAAAAAGAAACTTAGCCGGTGTTCCATAGCTTTATACTTATTGATATCTAAAAATGTAACCAATAACAGAGACTAGATACTCAGCAATATAAGTTAGTTATAATATTTAATCCAATTTAAGGAGCTTGTTAAAATTAATGGAGAGTGATACCTTGAAGCGTGATCCAATGGAAGAAAATTTTGAAGACTTGGATGATTCCTCTGGAAGTGGAGGAAATAGCCCTGCCACAAAAGGGCATTTGGAGGCTGTCAATAGATCCTGGTGTTCCGCTATCACATAATCTTTGTTTTTATCAATAAATTGATCAGCCAGATAAGTCACCTGAAACAAAATTGGTGATGTTTTAGTGCAGAACTATAGTTTACAAGACTGTTACTACATTACAAGGACATGCGTAGTGGTCCAAACATTTATACCTCTCCTGCGTAGTGAGAGATGGTAAAACTAGTTCGAGAAAGCTTAGGTTTGATAAACCGCTTGTGGTTTTTGAATGTCTGGTATAACTTCTGAGCGAAAGTTTCATGTGTGGATTTAGGAAACATACTGTGCAAAGCAATGAACCAACATGAGTCCAACCAAACAGACGGATATAAACATGCAAGCTTGAGTAGAAGAATTCATGAACAATTGTGAAAGGTACATACCAGGCTTCATCCAAGAGTGAAATTACTCCTCCAGGTTTCTGTAAAATTGGAGAGAAAAAAAACACACACACACACACATTAGAAGGAATAGGAAACAACCAAAAGTTTGTGTTCTGTCATTTAGAGAAAAGAAAACTCATGAAAATATCGTAGCTATGTTTAAGAGATAGAGCAAAGTCAGCAAGTAACAAGATATCACCTTTTCAATCAGATCCAGCACATCTTGGTTATCAACAAACTCAATGTAGCTCCAATTGATTTCTTCTTTAGTGTATTCTTCCTGTTCCATCTTAAAGACATGCTGCAGGATGCAATTGCAAAAGAGTTTGATTACGACTGCGGAAGAATACGTATTAAAGAGTAAGAGAGACCTGTGCCAAAAGTCACCAACCTGATTGAAATGTTGTTGCAGCTTCTCATTTGTAAAATTGATACAGAACTGCTCAAAACTATTCAAAAGGAACCATGTCAACTACAAGACCACATCTTATTCTACAAAAGAGAATATCTAAAGCTGACATTTTACCTATTGAACTTGAAGCTCTCAAACCCATAAATATCAAGAACTCCAATTAATGATTTTGAGTTTGGATCTTGTCCAATTGAGAAGTTAATCTTCTCCACAAGCCTGTAAAGATCAAGGAAAACTATATTAGAACTGGTTGGAATAAATATGGATAGGCTGATATTATATACCAGATACTAGAATATTTGAATAGTAATATGGATAGGCGGCATGTGCTTGCACACCAGTACATACAGAGGCAGTGGTAAGGAAGTCACATTACCAGTCAAACAAACGTGAATAAACAGTTTTAGCCAAGGCATCTCTGCTAGCCAATGCAGACGCTGGGTCGAGCGTTCTTGTGATGACCTCTTCTGGTGTTACCATTACACGTTTAATCAGAGCATCTTCCAAGCTCTTGGGATCACACCTACAAGAAAATACAATTGAAGTCTAGCATAAACAATAATATTTATCGGAAATGCATCCAACACAGTAAAGGTCATATAAAGCATACTTAAGCAGCTCAGCTGTTGTACTAAGATGGAATCTAGACTTCTCATCCTTAATTACAGAAGAATCAATTTCCTCTCCTTTTGCAAATTCAACATTTCCAAGATGCAGAATTGCAGCTACCACCATAAAAATTGCATCCTGAAAAGAATAGTTATTAATGAATAAAATAACTCTTATTATCAAACTGAATGCAACACCGCACACAATTTACATTGTAGAACTTCTGGAAACACCGACCTGCTCTTCGTCACTGATCCCAACTACATCCATAGCCCTTCGCGTTGCAGCATATTCTTCACTATCATCTATTCCATCGAGAACATAGCAACTAGATTGATTCAAGTAATGGTATTCTTTAGGGTTTCCCAGCTTAAATTTCTCCCTATCCTGAAAAGTTATGAGAATCAAAATATATTATACCTTTCCATCATGGCTACCGGAAGCAAAACATATGGTTCAGGGATGTTTGGGGCCAGGGGCCATATTCAATGTCAAAACAGATTATCAGTACCTCAGGTGGTGCAGCACAAAGAAGGTAAAAGCAGTGATAGTTTCTTTCAGGGTCTGAAACTTGGCAAACACGAGACCTTTCAAGCAAATAAGTGCGTATAGCTGCGCCAGAGATCCTCCCACTCTTGTCAAACTGGATCTCCACAAACTTACCAAAACGACTGCATGGATAAACAGAACAGAAAATGAGAAGTGAAATAACCTCTGAGAAGTGGAACATGTACACCAACTTCTTGTTCATGGTATTATCCACAGATTATAATATGTCATAATGGCGGGTACTGAAGACCCAGAGTTTCCAGAACTAAAGAAAAGCAGCCACTAAGAATTTTTGAACAAGTCTTACTCTTTTCTATAATAAAATAGCACACAATTCCATAGTGTTGAGTGTAATGCTATTAGTTTCATTCATCTCATATTAAATGTATTCCATCAGATCATTTAAACATCTGCACTACAATCCCAGAGTTAACGAACACTCACCTAGAGTTGTTATTTCTGACCGTTTTGGCATTGCCAAAGGCTTCAAGAACTGGATTGGACTGTAAACAATTAACCAGAAAGAACCATTCAGGTAACAGAAACATCCTAAACTGAATTGAACTGTATACTATTTTAAATTATAGAGAAATATATTAAGAAAGAATATAGTTTCATCGTACTTCTAGAACTTGCTGTTCAACTGTCCGCCCTTCTACACCTGATCGCCCACCAAGGTATGCAAGATATCGCATAAGCATCTTTGTCGTCTCTGTTTTACCAGCACCACTCTCCCCACTAACCAGAATTGAATTGCTCTTTCCCTCGTTGATCATTGCTCTGTTACACACAATATTGAAGTAGTCAGAAGATGAAGGGGGCCGGGGATAAAGCGGGGTCGGGTGTGTGAATCGAGAAAAATACAAATCACATTTGACAAGACATATTGAAGTACCTGTATGCAACGTCCGCAATTGCAAAAACATGAGGACTTAACTCCCCAAATCCAGCTCCTTTATATTGTTCCATCATATGTGTGTCATACATGTGCGGTAATCTTTGAAATGGGTTTACCGCAATCAATATATTGCCAGTGTACGTCTGGAAGATATACAACGAATAAGCAAATAGAAACATTTCTTATCTTCAGCATAGGAAAAAGGAGAAATGTGTGTTTCTTACATAAATTTCATTGAGTTCATATCTGGCAGCCAAATTATGCAGAACTCCTGGCTCATGCAAATATGAGAGCTTTGTCATGTCATCTACACCACCAGGAGGAGCTTCAGTATCTTCTGGAAAAACTTTTGAGATATGTGTAACAACCTGCAACCAGGTTTACAGTTAGTGAAAGTTACAAGACCTCAGAGTTCAAACTTCAAAGTGGTCATATGTAAAATGAAATTCAGGATTACTTAAACATCAATTTCCACTTTAGATTACTAAATGAATGTCGATGAAAAGTGCAAACTCTTAATCACATGGAAAGCTCCACATTGGAGCAACTGAAGTTTCTACTCCACAAAATCTTATTTTCCCATCACTAAAAGATGGCCATAGATATGGCATTTATGTACGACTCACCGTCTTCCCATTTTTGGTGTGGACGTGTACTTCTTCACCATTGATTCGGGAAACTTCTCCACCAACCCATGCCTCCTTTGGATCTTCAACCCAGACATGAGAGCCTACAATAATGTTAACTGGTGGAGCCTGAAAACACAACCACATCAGAAATGGAAATGGTTATAACACACTGCAAGAAACTATTTGTCACAATGCATAGATTACTGGAACTCAAGATTCTAATATTCACATGTTAGCATAAAAAAATAAAAAGCAATATTAATGAACAGGATAGCCAAATTATTTGGTTTGTTTGACAAGAATGAAAGTATTTTAGTACAACCAGTCTCGATCAAACAGCAAAGAAGCGATTTAAAAGAAAAGAGAGAGAGAGAGAGAGAGCAAATGGAAAGGAATTAAATTCAAAAGCAAACCCCATATAAGTACATTTTCAGCCTATTGTGTATAAAATATATATCCAAAGAATTTCACTGAAATTCTAGGAAGTGTCTTGAAAAGTTGGAGTCGATTAAATGTACTCAACGCCTATAAAACTCATCAGGATACAAACTTATCTGTGAGATTCTAATAAACATTCACAGGCCACAAACAACATTATGCATAAAATCCATGCCAGTGAGCAACCAAAATTAAAAGTCCTTCCTAATTAACAAAGCCTATCAAATATACAATCACAACAGTCTATATTGACTTCAAACTTTACACCGCTACCTGAGTTCTAATTGGAACCCTTTCTTTTTGGTAAGAACATTATTCTGTATATGACACCTACTCCAACATATAACTTAATTCCCTCGTAAACGCAATCCCACAAGTAAATTATCCACTGAAACTCCATTGCTTTCACCACTATGCTTCTGCTAGACTTCACCTCTAGCATCTAAATCAAACTTAAATCCATTCATTTCTTCTTCTCACCATAACACCTACCTAATCATATTCACTAAATTCACCGCTACAAATATAACTAAAATAACAATTCCGAAAAAGAAAAACAGAAACTTAAACCTTCATGTATTGCCATTGCAACATAATTATAGCTACATACCTAATCAAAAATCCTAATCTCTTCAAAAAATTTCAATCAAAAACTAAATCCGAGCAAAACTGACGCAATCAAATGAATCAAACAAATCATCTAAACCAAAACTTAATCACTTCCAAATTTACCATATCGATTGAGCTCGACGATCGCCTCCGCTAGCTCATCCAATACGCGACCGAGTCAGATCGGCGAGAAAAACACACCGGTGAGCTCCAGAAGCTTCGCCGGCAACAATTCTGAGAGACCGAAATTTGAATATCGAGCTGGAGAAGCAGAAGAAGAAGACGATAAAAGCAACCGACCAAGCTTTCAATTTCTTCGCCCTATTTTTCTTTTGGTATTTTTCTCTATTACGAAATTGAGGCTATGGAAGCTTATATACGAAAAGGGCATTTTCATGAGCTTCTCTGGCTGTTTGTTTCTCTCTCTAGAGTTTTTTTGAGCTGCTTGAGTTGGTGTGTGAGAGTTTCTCTCTCTAGAAAATAGTTTTCTGCTTTGTGTTTTTTTTTTTTACTGGTTTGGTCAGCTGGGGGTCCTTTTGGAAGAGAGCGTGACCTCCACAAACACTGGCTTTCGGCTCTAATTCCGACATTGTCGAAGAGAGCTATTTATGCGCCAAGGCCGAAATGAAATTTTACAACCGTTTCGGCCAGGTTGTTCCTCTTATTTACCAAAACACCCTTCTATTTTCGACCGTCTTTTTTAACTCCGCTCGCTGTTTAAGCATTTCCAACGGCAGACCGGAAGTGTTACGTGTGCTCTTTATGAGTATCTGTTTAGAGATTCTAGATCTCGAGTGAAGTTTTCGTCGTCTGCTGATGAGATAAAGTGGAAAATCTAGATCTCGAGTGAAGTTTTCATCGTCTGCTGATGACATTCTAGATCTCGAGTGAAGTTTTCGTCGTCTGCTCTGACATACTATATGGGTGTGGTTTGAGAATTATGAAGAGTGGGACATGTGCAGCACCGTGCCGGAAAGTAGAAACATTGTGTCGAATGATGATGTACTTCTTGATAAAGACGATGACCTTAAAGAAAATTGTCTCTCTTTTATATTCTCGTGAAGATGTATTTTAAGTGTTCGTACCTATTAACATAAAGGTGAGGAACAAAAAAAGTTTGAACATATCCACTCATTCATTATGTGGTTGGTAAGAACTGTAATCACCCTTTTATAAATTTGGTTTTCCTTGCCTAATATGCACAATCTAATTTGATGATACACTTTAACACCAACTTTTGCCAAAAACTCCTCAATTGTGAAACTCTATGCAATCTAAGATGGCTTTCCTTACCCATTTTCGGTAATCCCATTTTTGAATTTTGGGTAACGTTATCATATCTAAGGCAATTCAAATTCACCTTTCCTTTATGCCTTTAGGGGTAACATGGTAATTCTTTGAAACCATAAATGTAAATATTTGAACATAATTTAATATAATTTCCGACAAAAAATATAGAATTACGTTTTACGACATGACAATCTGATTTCCGCTTACAATTCGCTGGCGCCTGAATCTTTTATGCCTATATTCTTTGGGGACCGAGAGAAGTTGAGGTGCAGATCGCTGACACCGTAATTTGGTGTGTGTGGGTTTGCCAACTTGGCCGCCATTACACAATCAAAAGCAGATTATTATAAAAATTAGACCAATAATAACTACACGATCTAAACAAACTAGGATTATTTTTCATGTGGGTGGGGACCAAATCAAAATGGAATGAAAGAAAACCTTTACATCAAAGTAATTGGGCCGAGCTTAGATGGGCCAGCCCAAGCACAAAATTGTAAGAAGTTAGGGTGCAAGTCGAATTAAGAACCTCTTTCAACTAGTAGAGAGAAATCAGAAATGCAATTGGATCTACTTGGTCTCCATCTCATATTCCACTTTGATAATTTGTTTCATTTTCATTAATCTTGCAGTCTAGTCTAGTGTAAATATCCTTCTTAAAAAGATAATAATCTAATATTGTAAATAAAGGGGTTTGAAACATCAATGTTCCCGAATGAGTTTCGAGTTTCGATTTGTAGAACTTGATTGGAGTTGAGTCAGGTTATCGATTGTTTTACAAGTCTAATGTATGTCAGAACGGAACCAAATTATCTATACATGAGAGGACCGACCGGGTCCTAGACACTAGTCGCCAAATATGAAGTCATTCTCAACTTATCCAAATTGGTAGGTGGCCTGTCTAGAAATGTGAAGCCAAGTCTATTCTAGCGATGGACCGTTATTGCAAACCATTCAATTTGGTGTTTACTTTTTCTTTTTGGGCCAAATACCTTAGAATGTGGCTGCATGGTTTTAACTTGGGTGTCTGAGCACAGTGCTAGTGAGTTGGATAGTCGGGCTCATACGATCTTCCTCATTTAATGTGACCATTGTTTATGTCTAAATTAATATTTTACTGGACAGTAAATGTCTATGTAAATATTAATTATTTCTTGATCCATGTTATACCAGCGAGCCCAAGTTTCTCTAAGTTTACAAGTGATAGCCCGCCAGTGAGACCACGCGAGCTGAGTTAGACTTCGCGCGGAACGAACTGCATGCGAACTGGACTTCACTTAGCTCGCGCGCGGAATGGACATAGGCGGACTGCGCAGTCCGCGTGGAACACTTAGCTCGCGCGCGAAATGACTTCTCGCGGAATTACTATATACAAGTCCACGTAGGCGAGACGCAAATGTACTTTGCGTAGGCGAGATTGACTCTCCGCGTAGGCAAGGCGAGGCGAGCTGGCGAACTGGCTCGCGTAGGAGACTTCGCGAGGTAGCGACATGCAGAGTCCGCGCACACCACGACAAAGGTCGAAGACTTTTGCAAGTCTTTGACATGCTTGGGGCCAATCCCTGTGGCCCTTTTAAGGCTCGCGAGCTGCAATAGCCCGCGAAATGGACGCGAGCTACAGAAGAACGCGAGATAGCATCCTGTAGCAGCCCGCGAGATGAGGATACTCCTAATTCCAGTTCGCATAGGAGTCTACAGTTGGCAGCGCTGAAGCAATGCCCTATGCGGAATGAAGTGTGCGAACTGGACATATGTCACAAGATGGTTGGTTCGCATGGACAGAAAAGTGCCCTTGTGCTATAGGGTTTCAGAGTCCGACTTGGATTCTAATCTTTTTCTTCCGCCACAAGTCGAACTACTATATAAGGGGGGATCAAACCCTAACAGAAGGACAACTCAAAACACTCAAACAAATACAAACACAAACTGCAAACCAGTTACCCTTCGAGCTCCTCGAAACCCTAACCCTAAGTGCCGCCGCCTAGGTTTCTTCTCCAGAGCCCTCCGGACTCTACCCCGACTTCTCTCTGAACTCCCTATTAGTTGCTCTGCTCGCGCCGCCGTGAGTATCGATCGCTTATGCTCGTAAATCCTCGTCTGAGGTGGCACCTGAAACCCCCGTCGCCTGATCAGAAGTCAAGATCTCGCACACACCTACAACTTTTTCCTCGTCCGCGAGGTGGCACGCGCCGCAACTCTCCCCTCTCTTTGTTCGCTAGAAACCTCTGCTCCGCGCGCTGAGGATCGTGGCCAAAACAACCATGTTCAAGCAAACCAAAACTATAAACTTGCATCTTTACGCCCAAAAACATAAAAATAAAAATAAAATTAAAAGCTATAAACTTGCATAGAACTAGCCCAAATTTGCTAGCACAAATTCATTGATTTGGGCTAGAAATCTAGGTAACATGATCAACCCAAAAGCTGAGCCCACGATGTGTTCTCTGGTATTTTATTGAGCAAAAGAGACTGTTTTTTTTTTAATGAAGAAAGAAAAAACAAAGGGAAACTTACAAACACGAACCCGCAACTCACTTTCTTGTGCAGCTGATCCAAATGAAACGCCGGGACATAAATAAAGGATGACAAAATAACAAAATTTTGAGCAGCTGCAAATCATAACCTAAATCAATAAGTTTATCTGTAACGTAATTTGCCTCTTTACACACATGTCACATCTCACGTTTAAATCACACATATCACATAATTAGAACGTTACATAATGTGAGGTTATCATGCATAAAAAGAAGACTCTTAAGTTGAAAACTTTTTGGCTTATCTCATTTTTTAATCTTATATCCGCAATTCCACATCTTGATCGTTGAATATATAAGTATTTATGAGTAGATTATTTATGCAAATTTTCAGTCATATTAAAAATCATTAAGACATTGATAAATGTGATTTACCAATTATGAATTTGAACGGTTCATTTTTTACATATTTGATTCATCCATTTATTTGATTTAATTTGTTATTTTAACGATTATTAATTTGACTGCAAATTTGTAGAGATGATTTATTTATATAGACTTAAAAATAACCTCATACTGTTTGTTACAAAAAATTGAATATCAGAATCAGCACGTGGACATATAGACAGGTGTCTCCAAACCATCTCTCTTAAGACCAGTCCACCACTAACTCCCCTAAAACCCGAAACCCAAATAAGCGCCGCACACTTCCCTCCCTCCTCCTCTCTTCCTTCTCACAATGGCTTCCTCCTCATTACTCCACCCTTCTCTCTCCTCCCTCTCCCCAAAACGCACCGTTTCATACCAATCCCCCTCCCCCCGACGCCCACTCTCCGTATCCTGCACCTCCTCCACATTCGATCCCACCTCCGCCGCCACAAACTCCTCCCCTCCACCTCACCGCACCCGCGCCGCCGATGAGAACATCCGCGACGAGGCCCGCCGCCACCGCCCTACCCCACACAACTTCTCCGCCAAGTACGTCCCCTTCGAGGCCGTCGCCGGCGCCGGCGCCTCCCCGGAGTCCTACTCGCTGGACGAGATCGTCTACCGGAGCCGGTCCGGCGGCCTGTTGGACGTCCAGCACGACATGGAGGCACTCGGCAAGTTCGACGGTGCGTACTGGCGCCGCCTCTTTGACTCGCGCGTGGGCCGCACCACCTGGCCCTACGGCTCCGGCGTCTGGAGCAAGAAGGAGTGGGTCCTACCGGAGATCGACGACGACGATATCGTCAGCGCCTTTGAAGGAAACTCCAACCTCTACTGGGCCGAGCGGTTCGGGAAACAGTTCCACGGCATGAACGATCTGTGGGTGAAGCACTGTGGAATCTCCCACACCGGAAGCTTCAAAGACCTAGGCATGACCGTCCTGATCAGCCAGGTCAATCGTCTCCGAAAACTCAAACGACCTGTCGTTGGAGTCGGCTGCGCCTCCACCGGCGACACGTCGGCGGCTCTATCTGCCTATTGTGCCTCAGCAGGCATCCCGTCCATAGTGTTTCTTCCGGCGAATAAGATCTCCATGGCGCAATTGGTCCAGCCGATTGCGAATGGCGCTTTCGTGCTGAGCATTGATACTGATTTCGACGGCTGTATGAAGCTGATCAGGGAAGTGACTGCAGAATTGCCGATTTACTTGGCCAATTCGTTGAACAGTTTGAGGTTGGAGGGGCAGAAGACGGCTGCGATTGAGATATTGCAGCAGTTCGACTGGGAGGTTCCGGATTGGGTGATTGTTCCGGGAGGGAACTTGGGGAATATTTATGCCTTTTACAAGGGGTTTAAAATGTGCCAGGAATTGGGGCTTGTGGATAGGATTCCGAGGCTTGTTTGTGCTCAGGCGGCGAATGCTAACCCGCTTTACTTGTATTACAAGTCAGGGTGGAAGGATTTCAAGGCGGTGACCGCCAACTCTACTTTCGCTTCGGCTATACAGATTGGTGACCCTGTTTCGATTGATAGAGCTGTGTATGCGCTGAAGAATTGCAACGGGATTGTGGAGGAAGCTACTGAGGAGGAGCTGATGGATGCAATGGCGCAAGCTGATTCGACTGGGATGTTTATTTGCCCGCACACTGGGGTGGCTCTCACCGCATTGGATAAGCTTAGGAAGAGTGGGGTTATTGGAGCTGGTGATCGGACCGTGGTGGTGAGCACTGCTCATGGTTTGAAGTTCGCACAGTCTAAGGTTGATTATCACTCGAAGGACATTCCAGAGATGGCTTGCCGGTTTGCCAATCCACCCACAGAGGTCAAGGCAGAGTTCGGGGCAGTCATGGATGTTCTTCAGGACTTTTTGAAGTCTAAGAAGTCAAAGTGAGCTGAGCTTTTTGTATCAATGTAGCACTCGTTAACTTGTGCACTTCACTTTTCTTCTGCTTTGGTTTGCTTTTTTGAATTTTGGTGTTGCATAGGTTGCTTATAATTTCAGGCAATTTCTTTCGTTTATGTTTTATACTTCACATATGCTTGGTGATTTTAAAGTAAAACCAGCCCTCGTAAACATAGCAGAAGTTAGAATAAGCTATTGTAAGCAAGAAGGTAGAGTAAGCTCTATTTTCCATCAACTGTAACAGGGATGTAACTTCCATATTTCTAAACTTCTCATACTGTCTACTCTAATTCGTGTTTCGACTATGCAACGGAGTCACAATGATTTTGATGAGTTCCATGTAGTTTTCAGTTCTGTCTCCTTATCGTTATCGAGTGCACGAACAAATTTTGTGCTCAGAACGTTTTTAGAGGATAAATTTCATGGAGTCAGGTCATGGAGTTTAAGCATCAGCGGCATCAGGTAGAGCTGATGCGAAAGGAAACTATATGATCAAAATATGAAATGATCAAAGGTAGATGCGAGGCTTGAGAGGAGAGGAATATAGTTTTGCTGAAGGAAGGTTACATCATGAATGAAATGTTGAAAATGGCAACAGAGGGAAGGTTCACAGTTTGTTATATTTGCTGAAGGAAATAGAGATACAGCGTTCCTACTAAAATGAACATCAGAGTTTGGAAGTTGACACAAAGAAGCAACCAAACTTGGGTAATGCCATTGTATATTCTTATCAATCGTCTACTCTTACCCATGTAACAAACAAAAGTGGAGGATTGTCTTGCACCATAGCACAAAAGAGTACAATACAAGGGTCCTGTAGATGCTCACTCCAAACAAATAAAAAGAACTTAAATTTGTACACAAAGCAAACATTCCTACCTGGTCTGTAAAACAAACGTAAATTTCTAGTAGTAAGCTACCTCTAGGTATACAACATGTATAACAAAAGAGGATTGACTAACATGGAGATCAAAATACAGCTGTTAGGACTGACAAGTTTGGGAAGCCTCAACAGAAGTGCTGGCGGCTGCATCATGGCCTAAGGGTTGGTCTAGCTGTGTTTTTGTTGGCTGCACTTCTAAGGTTTGTTCTACCTGTGTATCTGTTGGTTCCACTACTGCTTTCTTCTTCTTCTCCTTGAGAATCACTTGTCTAGGCATTACCTCAAGTAAAAAGCTTCCTCCATTCCAAACAGATGTGCAGACCTTGAGGATCTGGAAAATTACATGTAATTCATACGACAAGAAGATAGGGACTGTGAGTGCCATGGTTGCCACAGTAAATATGGCTTGGAGCAGAATGTACATGAACAACCGATTTTGATCCCCAAGCAAACCACTTAAGCGCCACCACATATTGTTTGCTTTCTGTGCCTTCTTTGAGAGTTCTCTGTCAAGAATGATATCATCAGATAAGGGTCAGAGAAAGGAAATTAACCAAATGCAGGGAAAGAGGACGGTGAGAGATTGAACCTGTAAGAAGTCATCACTTCAGGATCCCTTAACAGCCTCTGTCTGCGTAAAACGTTGACAATGAGAAAATACAAAGCCTGCCAGAGGGAGTATGCAACCAGGGGCACCAAAAACAACCATGTCCACAGATAAGTTTTGCTTTCTACATAAGGCCAAGAAGCCCTAGCAGAAGATCCTTCCGGATGCATAGCTGCAAATGTCGTTGGATCCCACCATCGGATAGTGAAGAAAACTAACCCTGAAAAGAATTTAGTATTTTCAGGGGAATGAACTTATCGAACATACAATTGACACATGAGGGTTGATCATCATTAAACAAGACAGTTATCATAAGTTTTAGTTTCTTTTCAAACCCCTTTCAAAAAAAAAATATAGTTTCTCTATATATGAGAAGGTCCAAAATAGTATCCATCACTATAACTACACAATCACCATAATGGAAGCACACTCTCCAATCTCATGCATGTGCATAAACATGCATGCTACAAAACCTATGAGAGTGCTGTTTGCAAGTTTTCCAAAAAGAAAAAGATGCTAGAAACTTATTTCAGTGGAATCTAAAGAAAGGACCAACTCACCTGGTAAAAGATGTATCAGGACACTGACCAGTTTGTCAAGTGAACTAAAAACCAAGCTACAACGCCAAACAATCAGTGCCCATGCTAATGGCCCCTGCAGAGGCATTCAAAACAGTCAGCAATTGGAAAGTGAATACTTACTTCCTCAAAAGATAAGTAACTGAATTTGTTGCTTACCTCAGCAAATGAGAAGCAAACCATGAAAAACTTTTCATTCCTTGGATATAGAAGAAGGTCAACCAAAAAGATGGTATTGGCGTAGTAGCAGAAGTCCTATGACATATAAACAATTCATCATTGCCTCTAGTTGATCTTTGAAATAGTACAAAGGTAGTAAGACAATATAAGAGCACTAGCAAACAATTCCAAGGACTGCAAAGTACTGTAGTTGACTGACAGAAAGGGTGAAGACACCAACTCCTTAAATCATAAGAACATAAAAATATAGAAATTGGCCAACTGAGACACCTGGTTCCCGTTTCCTTTCTTATCTAACTTGAGTAATATGTTAAACAATAATTAGAATAAAGAAGTTAAGACAGAAATCAATATAAGAAAGAAGTTCCGATATAAAATGAATCTTCTGCTACTCGCATGGAGTCAAAATGTCTGCTTACTATCTCAAAGCGAAACCAGTTATCACTCTATCCTTGTAGCACACACAATCCATTTGTACCATGTGTTGCAGATGGCAAAACCATCCTATCGGGTTTGGTTTTTGTATATTTGTATACAACTTATCTTCTCTCGAATCTATATGAACAATATGTTTTAACATTGTACTAAAACAATTTGCCTCCATACCATAAGTCCAAACTCAAACATCCATTGTCTAACAAACAATCCTATATCCGAAACTTTAACCAGCTAAACAGTAAATCATACGAAACCACAAAGCTTACCAAGAGATAGTAATGCCATTTCTTGTACCGATAGTATATCCACCGCAGAGGAACAAAGATGAAATAGAACAAACAATATACATATCGAGTATCTTGAGGCCCTGTTAAAAGAAAACCACAAAATTAATACACAACACAAAATTCCAATTTCTGTTTTTTGTAAAAAAGAGCAATTTCCATCAATCAGAACACTCACTGGCTCCTAACAGAAAGCAAAAGCCACCAAACCCAAGCACCCCAACAAGATGAGTCACCTGTTAAGCAAGAAAAAAAACTCATATCACAAAAGGATCAAACTTTAAGCATAAACCACCTTCACATTCACAGAATGAAACAAATATAAGAACATGGTATTGAATCAACCACATCAAATTGTTTAAAGATCAAAACTTTAAACCCGCCCACCTTATTGATGAACTTTTCATGCTCTTCAGCTTGTTTAGCGATCTTCACAGCCTGTTTTGATAGGATCTCCTTGGTCTGCACCGCTTGCTTCGACAAAATCTCTTTCGTTTGCGCCACTTTCTGCAAAACCCAACATCAAACAAACGCAAACCCACAAATCAAAATGACGAAATTTCGTCGACAAAAACAAAAAGCAACCATTTTTGGCCTATATACCTTGGATCGATCTTTTATCCGTTGCTTCACTCTGTAAAACGAATGCCCATTAGCTACTTCGACGGGCTCCGCATACTCCTCCATGGATTCGTCGCCGTTGGACATCTTTGGCGTCGGAGACTATTGAAAAGGAGGGAAGAGAGAGAGAGAAGGGGAGGGAAAGAAGGAAGTTGGTGTGTATATAACGTCACGGATTTTCTGTTAAAAGAAAATGGCTGGCTCTGTGTCTCGGGCTGCTTCCACACATAATAGAGGTTCGTACTTTTAACGTTTTTACGTTTTGTGTAAAGCTAATTGTGATCATTAAACTTTCTTTTCTAAGTAAGTTCTCCAATATGAACAAGGAAAACGAACTATCATAATGTGGAATGCCCACTCGTACCGTGGTGCATAAAAACCATTTCGTAGCACCATTATGATTTAGGTTTTTATTTACAATTAAGTAAATGTCATTTGATCAGCATAATAGATTATTTTCGTTCTGTTTTATATTATATGTTTACCATACATACAAAGTTATTTAGCTCTCATTTCATCATATCATCAACAGATTGAGTTATTCTTAAACCATCCTCGTAAATAGCATTAAAAAAAGACGAGTTTACATTTATCGTAGTCACATATTTTCTTATGTATTTAGAACGAATTTAAAGAGTTATGACTAAATACATGATAACTTAAATGAATGATTTATGAATTTCACTCATAACTCTTCTAGATCTGTCATGTAACTTCCACATAGTTTTATGTTTAGCAACATTGAAAGTCAGATAAAGTTATCTATATTTAATACAGTAAATATTTTCTTTTTCAACCGACAAAATTTGACATGTAAATGATCATAAACACATTATGATCGACTTTAAAATTTAAGTCTAAATACCTAAACCCTAAAACCCTAAGCCATTCTCTCTCTCCCAGAGCACGGCCACCAAACCCAAAAAGCTCCATCTTTTATCGGTTCTCCTTGTTTTCAATCATTCTTATGGCCTATTCGCAACCAAACCTTGATTTCTCACCCTCTTCAAAATGATCGAAAAACAAGTTTTCCACCACTCAATCGCCATCTATTGGCAAAAACCCTAGCATAGCCAATATGCTAGCATCATCATCCTCTTTGGGTATTCAACACCCTAGTCAAACATATGCTGCCTCCTTAGCCTTTGCTACCTCAAAGGTTATTGAACTCTCAGATTGTGTCTTTGCTCCTCTCAAAAAGAAGAGAAAACGCTATATGGGTTCACGGAACATAATGGGTCAGAAGAAGATGCAAGAGAAAGAGAAGCCTCCTACCATAACCCATGAACCAGTTAAGATGACATCGGTTGCAATTGAAGGTCAAAAGAAGAAGCGGGGACGTCCTGTCGGCTCCAGAAACCCAAAAGAGAAGATTCGACTCCTTCCTCGAAGCCCTAATTTGAAAGGCAAGGAGGTTCTTTGAAGTCTTTTTTTTTTTTCTGTTCCCTTTCTACAATTTCAAGTGTTTTTGCTTATTTCATAACAATTGCTCTTGGTCCATGTTTTTCACATGAGGGAGCTTTTATTTTCTTGCTTTTAGTTTGTTAGAAACAATTGCCTAGGATCTATATGCTATTAGATTATAGGCTCCTTGTGAGCCGAAATTTGTAAGGAGGATGCAACCCTCATACGAATCAGATGATCTTGTTTGTCCTCTATACACATGACAACGGATCGATTCGTATTGTACTCTCTACTTTCGTACTAATGACAAAATTGTCTTTGAGTTAAAAAAAATAAAGAATTTAAGTCTAAATCAAGAAAACACCTAATTTAAAAATGTGGTTATTTTATTTTCAACCCTAACCATAAACATAATAATAGTTTCCTTAACCAGTTATTGACTACAGTAAAATCTCAATAATATAATATTCGATAGATTGATAATTTTGATTAAATAAAAAATTAATGTAAAATTGATTAAATAAATTGATAACCTTGATTAAATAAAAAATTAATGTAAAATTTATCCAGTAAATTATTAACATCGAGTTCAATGGTAGAAAAAACACCACTGTCAAATAAAAAGTGCAGAAAAATGAAAATATCAAATCCTACTGAAAAAGGCCAAAATAAAGTTTATTCTTCAGGAAAATAAGGTCGATTTTGGTGCGACGTGTTAGGTTTAGACAGTATTGGGGTGACGTATGAAGACACATACGTGGCGGAGCGTGATGGTAACACCCGTAGAGAAATACGAGTGACGTGGATTGTATGGGTTACTGGGCCTAGTCCACACTTCTCCATTATAGAGAATGGTCCTCCTCTATTTTTTGACCAAACGACAAGTTCACATTTCCAATGATCACTGAATCTCACACCGGAATCATTTTCTTTATTTGTTTTGGACTCACCAATTTTGTTGTTCTTCATTTGGGCAAAAGGGGTGTTCGAATGTATCGGGCTTTGCAAGAACAAAACCAAAGTTAGCCCAATTTGTTCTAAAATACCTTCGAATCTCCGAATTAATTTTCGACACACAACGAAGTCAAACTTCAAAGTAAATTTTAACAGTGCATCAATATACGGGTACATCAAGTGGACTTTGTTCGACGGAGAAATAGAGTAGTTCCACCAATATATGGAGCTAATTCGATAACCTCTAAATCGAACTCCTCCACTTGATGATATGGTATATTGATGTACCGTTTTGCTTTATGGGCACTTCTCTTTGGCTATTAGTCCTTTGGAGATTCAACGTGAGGATTTTGAAGTTGTCAATGAAGTTCAAGACATCAAGATGATCGGGCAAAGTTGATCAAATTAATACCAGAGAAGGTAGAGCAAATAAATAAAGTAGTTTCATAGACTTGAAAATATGCTACAATTTGTCCGAGTTTGAATTCAAATTCAAGGGCATGCTGCCTGCATACATATGAAGACAGACAGAGACCAACAAATTAAGTTGGCGTGTCATTTTAAAATGTGAGGTAGCTGAGGCTGCTGAGCTATGTGGGTCATCGTTGATCAGCTTCCTGTGTAGTATGAAGTTTTGAATTCCAATCAACAGTAACAACCATGATGAGCTTGCAGCTGATCAGCTACGTATGTAAGAATATCCAACACAGCAGGTCAGTTGGGATTTGGGAATGAATGAATTGTCTTTGATCGGTGTCTGAAGGTACAAGGCTGTTGGCAATCCTTATGTTGAACAGAACACAACCTATGAAGCCTAAAACAATTGAGATATTGGTCTTTCACAGCTGAAAACAAGTTTAAGAAGTAGAAGAACCAACATGATCTCATGGAACTTAGGTAAAATCATGCATGTGCATTTCATTGTTTTTCACAGAGGATAACAGTATCACTTGCCATCTTAAAAACCTGAGTTTCCAACTTTTTGATCTTTTGTTCTGTTGTCTTATGTTTAAGTTTTTTTTTACCCTTGTGGCATTAATCTTATGTCTAGGGGAGATCCTAATTTAAATTTTAAATTGACAACTAGAATATATAAAGTTCTTGCCTTTGTGGTCAATTTATTTTTGGGTTGTATTGTTCATTAGTCTCTAAGTCTTCTTCTTGTGATTATAAACCTTAGAGCTGAAAAAAACATTTTCTCTTAAACTCATTGCATTCTACATACCATGAGATCAGTTGGTAGTGCAACAACCCCGAAAGTGTTCATGAAAGAAGCAGCTGAGGATAGTTGAGTTCTGATATATCCCGCTGAGGTAGCTGGGTTCATGAAAGAATCAGTTTAGGATAGCTGAGTTTCTGAGAGTGAAACTTCTGAAAAGTGTTCAAGAAGAATCAGTTAAGTGATAGCTGAATTCTGAGTTGAAACTTCTTATAGCTTCATGTGTAGCCACTTAGAGACAAGAGAGGTAGATCTAGACTAGTTTGAGACTAGGTAGGATAGCAAGTCGTTGCTATTTCTTATACTGTAATCTTGTAAGGAGTGAGGTACTCAGAAACAAGAGAGAAAGTATAGATTTAGACTAGTGGGTAGTTTAGGCAGGAGAGCAAGTCGTTAATGTATCTCTAGACTATAATCTTGTAAGAAGTGAGTTTTACATAGTGGAAATGTTTGTCCCTCAAGAGTTAGGGGCACGCAGTTTTTCTCCCTGGTTGCATGGTTTTTGCGAGTAAAAAACATCTTGGTGTTTATTGTTATTTTACTGCAACTTTTATTTATTATCATTATGTATTTATTATTCAGGATAACTATAACCCTTGCTATCCCTAAGAACGAATTTATACAAAAAAAAAATTGTTAAGGGCCTATTCAGTATTCACCACTCTCTACAACCTTTAGTGCCAAGGTTTTTGAATATGTTTCCAAACTGGGTTGGAAGAATTAAGTTTTTGTATGAATGTTTTGTCTTTAACACCAACGTTTATAGCTAATTTTGCTCTTAATGTATATAGATACTTGCAAGTTATGGGATATACTTACATTTGGCTTCATTCTCTTGAAGTACTTTGGCATGCAGACAGACGGTCACAGACCACAGACCCCATGTTAATGTTGATGGTTAATTATGAAAGCAAAGTATATCAGAAACCAAAAGGGACATCAAAGTGTCTTCCTACTACATTGATGTAACCTCCTTTCCTATTCAAAGGAGCAAAATACTTAATATTTGCTAATTGCATGGATGACTTTTAATCACAATACAACAAATTGAGGCCCATAAAACGTTTATCGGTTACTAATAACTAATAACGAAGTTAACGTAACTCAAAAATTAGATACATGTTATGTTCGTATAACTTAGTGTTACTTTCTAGTTTCGATGTTGATGATGAATATCATACAAGTTTCTTACAATAACCATCTTTATATACTTCCCAAACAGATTAACTTACCCCATTTACAATATCACACACTATTCATCTAATCAAACCACAGAGATAAAGGACTAGATTCACAAGAAAATATTAACGTGAGTCTCAATCCTAGTATATTGGGAAGATGTATATTCTGTAATCAACTAGGATTATGTAAATATTTCGGTGTAATTAGTTTCCTTCTAGGGATAGAACTGTGCTTGTATATATACCCGACTTGGGGTTTGTTCAATACATCAGAAAATTCCCAACCTTTTGTGTTTTGTTTGCCTTGGCATCAGAGCCTAAGTCAATCCTGGCAATCTTGATAATCTGACCCTGTTGTTTTCCGCTGCAAATTTGTTCTAAATCTGTCTCAATTTGATATGTTCGACGTGTCGAAGGAAGCTCTCGATTTCATCGAATTCTGTTGTACTTGTTTTGTTCCTCTGTCATCAAATCCTCTTTGTTCTTGCAATCTTTGGTGATCAACCTGAAGTTTCCTGTGAACCTGATTTCTATGGAGTAGGAGGACAAGACCTTACCACAGGTTTGTGTTCTCAGGAGAAAAGAGGTAAAATTGGTATTACATTAAAAATTTCTGACTTTACTGGTAGTGATACATGGATAATTGATTCTGGTGCGTTTGATCATATGACATTTGATAAGTCATTTTTTTTCGAGTCTGTCCCCATCTCCACTACCTGAAGTTTCTAATGCAAATGGGGTGTCCTTCCCGGTCCTAGGTATAGGGTCAATTCAAGTTACTCCAACAATTGTGTTAAACAAAGTCATTTATGTTCATGCTCTATCACATCACTTATTGTCTGTTTCTGAATTGATTTCACAAAACAAATGCTCTGTAACCTTTTTTTCTATATATGTTATCTTCCGAGACCTGTCAAAGATCTAAGTTGGAGGCTCGTTCCCTTAAGTGTGTGTTTGTTGGATACAGATCCCATCAGAAAGGATATAAGTGCTACCATCCTCCGTCTCAACGATTCTATGTCACAATGGATGTCACATTTAGTGAAGACCTGTGCTATTTTTCTCCTACGGTATCTCTGAGTGAGGAGGAGAAGCATGTTTTTTATGAAGATCAATTTGGAGAACTAGAAGATTGTGTAATTGTTGATAGTAACCCCGTTGAAAAGGATCTTCGGCCTGTCACCGACCAGATCCAGAATCCGAGAGATAATACTCTGGAACCTCAAAAAGTGGTTCAATTTGTTGAACCTGCCTAAGTTGAGGCGTCTGTTCCCTGTTCTGAAAGTGTTCGACATGACGAACAACTGTCCGACACGTCGAAATGAGGAGAATTGAATAGTAATCAACCGCCAGTTGTTGAAGATGTACATGCAAGTTCAGTCTCTCCCCCTACATCAACGATCTCTCCTGACTTGTCATCACCTGAGGTATGTTGTAGCACTATTCCGTTGTCATCCTCCAATGTCCCTAAATTTAGTAGTCTTGCCTGCTAGGTCAACCCGTGGTCAACCTCCTAAAAAATATGAGTCTCTCTTGTCAGCTAAAACCAAGTATCCTATAGCCAACTACATGTCAATTCATAGATTGTCTAAACCTTATGTAGCCTTTGTGAATCAATTATCTGTTGTGTCTCTTCCTAGTAAAGTGCAGGATGCAATCAAGGAGGAGAAGTGGGCCAAAACAATGGAGGTTGAGATGGATGCTCTCAAGAAGAATGGTACTTGGGATTTAGTGCCATTACCACCTGGAAAGAAGACTGTTGGTTGTAGATGAGTTTATACTGTGATGCATAATGCAGATGGCTCAGTTGACAGATATAAGGCAAGGTTGGTTGCAAAATGATACACTCAAAAATATGGGGTGGATTATGATGAGACGTTCGCACCTGTGGCAAAGATCAATACCATTCAAGTCCTCATGTCTTTGGCAACTAATATGGATTGGCACATGCAACAGTTTGATGTGAAGAATGCATTTCTTCATGGAGATTTGAATGAAGAAATTTACATGGATCTTCCTCCAGGATATAATACTTCTACGGGCGAGAAGGTGGTGTGCAGATTGAAAAAGTCCATGTACGGATTAAAGAAATCTCCAAGAGCTTGGTTTGGAAGGTTCACGTCTTTCATGAAGAAGATTGGGTATAGGCAGAGTAACTCATATCATACTTTATTCCTGAAACACCGATAGGGTAAGCTTACTGTCTTGATCATTTATGTAGATGACATGGTAGTGACAGGTGACGACATTGGTGAAATTAGAAGATTGAAAGATCAGTTGTCTTTCGAATTCGAGATGAAGGACTTTGGGAATTTAAAGTATTTCTTGGGAATTGAGGTAGCTAGGAACAAGGACTGTATCATGCTGAGTCAAAGAAAATATGTTCTAGATTTGCTAGCAGAGACTGGTATGCTTGATTGTACACCAGTTGATACATCGATAGAACAAAACCATCTGATTGCAAAGTATCCTGATCAAGTTCCGATTGACAAATCTCGATATCAAAGGTTAGTTAGAAGATTAATTTACTTGTCGCATACTAGACCTGATCTTGCTTATGCGGTTAGTGTGGTGAGTCAATACATGCACAATCCTAGTGAAGATCATATGAATGCTGTGATGAGAATCTTGAGATGCTTAAAGTCTGCTCCTGGAAAAGGTCTGGTGTTTCGTAAGCATGGACATTTGAGGACTAGTGGTTACACTGATGCAGACTAGGCAAGGAACATCACTGACAGACGTTCTACTTCTGGCTATTTTACGTTTGTTGGTGGAAACTTAGTCACATGGAAAAACATGAAACAGAATGTGGTGACCTGTTCTAGTGCAGAAGCTGAGTACAGAGGTATGCCTCAAGGAGTCTGTGAGTTGTTATGGTTGAGAAGTTTATTAAAACGTCTGGGTTTCAAGCAGGAATGGTCAATGCCTCTTCATTGTGACAGTACTGATGCGGTTGAAATTGCACATAATCTTGTTCAGCATGATCAGACAAAGCATGTAGAGATTGACAGACACTTCATCAAGGAAAAGCTAGATGCTCGCATAATCTCGTTCCCATTTGTTCATTCGGAGGAGCAGCTAGCTGACATCCTTACCAAAACTGTGTCATCCAGGGCGTTCAGTGACTCACTTGACAAGTTGGGCATTCAAGATTTGTATGCACCAACTTGAGGAGGAGTGTTAACGTGAGTCTCAATTATAGTATATTGGGAAAATGTATATTCTGTAATCAACTAGGATTATGTAAATTCTTCGGTGTAATTAGTTTCTTTTTAGGGTTAGAACTGTGATTGTATATATACTTGACTTGGAGTTTGGTCAATACATCAGAAAATTCCTAACATTTTTGGTTTTGTTTGACTAAGGTGGTAACAGGGGGTAGAGAACCCAAATATAGAAAACTCCATAAACACATTTTTTTTTTCTTCGATTTTTTGTTTGTTGTAATTTTTTGTTTGAAAGAGGCAGCGGCAATTCAAAGAGAGAAAAGAAAAGGCTCGGAGAGTGAGACAGAGACAGGAACAGCGAAACGCTCAGAAAACTCCGAAACTCTCTCCCTGTCAGATTTCCCGGATTTTCCAATTCCCTCTTTCAATTCAAAATCCTCCGACTTTTTCTCCAAAATCCCAGCTTTCCAATCCCGCACAAACTCCATGACTTTGATTCGACTAGTTTAGGGTTTTCGATTCTGATTCAGTCTCCGTCGCCGGCCGCCCATCTCCAATCGGTAATTACAATTCCACCATTCCTTTTTTTTCATTTCCTGATTAGGTTTCAGAGTAATTTTATACTTGTATTTGCTTAGTTTGTGATTTTGAGATATGAGGATTTGAAATGTGATATTGAATTGCAAAGATTTGAGCTTGTTAGATAGATGAAGTAAGTAGAATTGGGTTTTGCATAGTCTGATTGTTTTGAGTTTTGGGTTGTGTGTGAATGAAGGCAGAAGATGTCGAAATTTGAAGGGGGGAGGAAAATGGGTGGGGATTCGAAATTGTTGAATGACATAGAGAGTATTAGTAAGGCTCTGTATGTTGACAAAAGGCCCTCCAGGAGTAGTAGTTCAGTTTCTTCGGGGAGTTATGTGCCGAAATTGCAAGGGAAGACGCTTTTGCCTGATCCAAAGTCGAAGCCGAAGCCTGGTGGGGATGACTTATTGCTCAAAGAGAAGAAGTCATTTTGGAATTGGAAGCCCTTGAAGGCATGGACTCATATCCGGAACCGTAGGTTTAACTGCTGCTTTTCCCTTGAAGTTCATTCCGTTGAAGGGTTGCCGTTGGATTTGCAGAATATCAGTCTGTGTGTGCATTGGAAGAGGAGGGATGCGATTTTCGTTACTAATCCGATGAAGGTTGTTCAAGGCGTGGCGAAATTTGAAGAGAAATTGACTCACACATGCTCAGTGTACGGTAGTAGGAGTGGGCCCCATCATTCGGCAAAGTATGAAGCAAAGCATTTCTTGCTGTATGCTTCTGTGTTTGGTGCACCAGAACTTGATTTGGGGAAGCATAGGGTTGATCTCACGAGGTTGCTTCCTCTGACGTTGGAGGAATTAGAGGAGGAGAAGAGCTCAGGGAACTGGACAACGAGTTTTAAACTATCAGGAAAGGCTAAAGGTGCAATCCTGAATGTTAGTTTTGGGTATACGGTGCTTGGGGATAATTCTAGTGCATCAAGAAATAGTCAGAATGCTCCTGACGGAGTGCTTTCGAGGCAGACTAACTCGAGTTTGGCAAAAGTAGGGACCAAATATGGTCAGGTTGATGCCAGGAGAAGTATGCAGCGTGGTGAGAGTCTTCCTAGTCAGCGTTCAAGGGCCTCATCTCGTTCTGTAGAGAATTTAAAGGATCTTCATGAGGTTTTACCTATATCAAAGTCGGAACTATCCAGTTCAGTTGATGAACTCTATCAGAAATTTGATGAAGAAGAGAAGTTGGGTACTCCAGCTGTTTACAAGCCTGAACTTGAAGTGCTCGTTGAAACTGTTGAGCCTATTTCTAGTAAACTAACAGTAGAGAATGAGTGTGAAGAGGATGACTTTTCTGTAGTTGAGCAAGGGATAGAACTGCCATCAAAGGAAGTGATGGAGTCAGAAGTTGTTACGGAGGCTGCTGATGCTTCTGCAGCAGGAGGTCATGTTGCTGAAATCCCTACCGGTCTACAGGTAGCTGCTGAAGAAGAAACTGAGCTCCATTCCCAGGTTGAGGGTCAAAATGGTTGTACGGAAGGGCTTGTGCTATGTAATTCCAGTTCCAAAGAAGATGGCTTATGCACCAGAGAATCACTTATGCAAGAGCTAGAGTCGGCTTTAAGTATTGTGTCAGATTTGGAGGCAGAAGGACTAGAATCTCCTGATGAAGACCTAAAATGTTATGTAGATGATACACTATATAAAAGAAATGTGATGGGGAGTGCATCTAGCTTGGATGATGTTACAGAATCTGTTGCCAATGAGTTCTTGAGCATGCTCGGGATAGAGCAAAGTCCATCTTGTATTAGCTTTGAGAGTGAACCCGAGTCTCCAAGAGAGCGTCTGCTAAGACAGTTTGAGAAGGAGACGCTTGCCGCGGGTTGTTCTTTGTTTGATGATTTTGACATAGTAACTGATGAACAACCAGAGTGCAGCTACAGTGATGGAACGGGGTCTGATTGGGGCCACCTATCTGAGAGTTTTGATCTATCTTCCATGATTCAAGCTGCAGAGGAGGAGCATCTGATGGCAGCACAACCAGCAAAAAGTAAAGCAAAGGCCAAAATGTTGGAAGACTTGGAGACAGAAGCATTAATGCGTGAGTGGGGTTTGAATGAGATGGCTTTTCAGCATTCTCCACCAAAAAGCTCTTCTGGTTTTGGAAGTCCTTTGGACACACCTCTTGAAGATCCACTTGAATTGCCTTCCCTTGGAGAAGGGATAGGCCCTTTTCTTCAGACAAAGAATGGAGGATTTGTACGGTCCATGAATCCCACACTTTTCAAAAATGCTAAAAGCGGTGGGGACTTGATCATGCAGGTTTCCAGCCCAGTTGTGGTACCAGCAGAAATGGGCTCTGGGGTAATAGATATATTGCAGCATTTGGCATCAGTAGGAATCGAGAAGCTTTCTATGCAGGCAAATAAGTTAATGCCCTTGGAAGATATAACTGGAAAGACAATGGAGCAAGTAGCTTGGGAAGCTATGCCTGCTTTGGAAGGACCTCAGAGGTTTGTAGATCTACTATTACACTGGTTTTTTAAGTTAAATAAATCCAACTCTTCCCTTACATTTTCTGAAATGTAACTTAGTAACAGTTCATTCTTATTACTGCAGGGATTGTAGCTTGCAACATGAATCAGTTGTTGGGCAAGATGTACCAGATGCGCGAACGAGAGATAAAGGAAGTTCATCCGGGCCCAAGTCTAAGACGTCTAAGAAAAACACAGTTGGCAATGAGATGGCCTCAGAATATGTTTCTTTGGAAGATCTTGCACCTTTAGCCATGGATAAAATTGAAGCACTTTCAATTGAGGGGTTGAGAATACAGTCTGGGATGTCAGATGTGGATGAACCTTCAAGCATTAGCACACATTCTGTTATGCAAAACCCAGCTCCCCAGGGCAAGGGTGTTAATGTTGGCGAACTCCTGGGTTTGGAGGGAGCTGCTGGCTTGCAGTTAATGGACATAAAAGATGGTGGCAATGATGTTGATGGACTAATGGGCCTTTCATTAACTCTTGATGAATGGATGAAACTTGATTCTGGTGAAATTGATGATGAAGATCATATTAGTGAGAGAACTACCCAAATCCTTGCGGCGCATCATGCAAACTCTTTGGACATGATTCGTGGAGGATCGAAGGGAGAGAGAAGGCGTGGCAAAGGAGCCAGAAAGTGTGGTTTATTGGGGAATAATTTCACAGTAGCATTAATGGTGCAACTTCGTGATCCTCTAAGAAACTATGAGCCGGTTGGAGCTCCAATGCTTGCTCTTATTCAAGTTGAGAGAGTGTTTCTCCCACCAAAGCCCAAGATTTACAGCACAGTTTCTGAACTAAGGAAAAGTAATGAAGAGGAAAATGAGTCTGGGTCAGTGGTGAAAGAGGACATTAAGGAGGAGAAAAAAGATGAGAAACTTCCTGAAGAGGAAAGTATTCCTCAGTTTAAAATCACTGAAGTCCATGTTGCTGGTCTGAAAACTGAGCCCGGAAAAAAGAAGCTATGGGGTAATACAAACCAGCAACAATCAGGTTCGCGCTGGTTGCTTGCAAATGGAATGGGGAAAAACAATAAGCATCCTTTTTTGAAGTCAAAGGCCAAGGCTGGCTCCGAAATCTTCTACCTCAGCAACAACAAAGGTGCAGCCCGGTGATACATTGTGGAGCATCTCAGCTCGTGTCCATGGTGATGGATCAAATGGAAGGAATTGGCAACACTAAATCCGCACATGAGGAATCCCAATGTTATTTTACCAAATGAAACTATCAGATTGTGCTGAGTGCTTGGTGGCCTTGAGTTCTGCCCTTTTGTGGGATTTTGATCCATTCGGCTGGGGTGTAACTGGAGTCCATGTAAAGAGGTAGTTCACAGAGTCCAGACTCCAGACAAGGTTGATTGTTGTGCTTGTGAAGTTATTCTTGTATTTGCTTGAAACATGGTCACCGGACCAGCAACAAGAGATATAAATCCATCTCATATTCAAGTCATCTTCATTTCTATTTTAAATCCTCAGGTTTTGCAAGTACTCATGCAATAGTTATGTTCAAAGCTTGTAATTGCTGTAATTGGCGTGCAGCAGTTGGAATGTTTTGCAATGAAATGAATATATTTTTTGCCACTTCGATTCTTCTATCAATAATTCTCTCTTTTCACTTATTTCCACATTGGATGCGCATATTAAGATACAACTGTCGTTACATTTACAAAGATGGCACTCATGGAAGAGAAGAAACAATCACATAAAACATACAATGTACTTATACCGAGAAAATGACTCTGACTAGTACAACATTTTCAGCATGGCCGGTGATCTTTCTTCTTCATTATTGTCGGCGAGATGAATCCTATATGTGCAGGCAATGTCACCTCCATCATCAAGTTCCCCGAAGCAGGCTGCTGTGGAGTGTTAGACCCTGATCGAGTACCTGTCATCCAATCCTCCCTAACGACATCTATGCATGACGGTGGGGGAAAAAGCCCTATGCATGTGAAAATGTGATCATGGGGTAACAACTACTTCTACTGTCCCTTTGTAGATTAGGAGGCTCATGCAGGTGCTCTGTTAATATATCATATGTGAGAGATAGAACATCGATCCTATTCGCCTAAGAAGACACATATTGCCACATAAAACGGGCTTCGGCTTTATCTAAGCCCAAAAACCTACATTTTTCCTTGAGAGCATAATAGTAATACACTCTCTAATAAGGGCAAAATGATACTTTTAGGGTGCATCCACCCTATTTCTATAAATACATGTTTTCACCCCTTATTTGGGTAAGTCTCAATCTCCACCATATTCATACCTTATTTATATTCTCATGTGGCTGACTTAGGCATCGGAGGGTCGAAGGCCGGCAAACCTGGTCTTCCCTCTAACGTCGTTTGCTCATGATTGACAGATTATAGGTCTTGAAGATGGTGTTCTTCCCGCATTCTGCATGATTCATCCCCTCAAGAATCACGCCGAAACATGCTCGTTCCTATGTTAGGAGAGTATGTGCAACAAATTTCATTCCTATACTTCTTCCTCCATAAATACTAAACAGATTCATCTTTCAAACCACAAATTCATTCTCTTCTTCTTCCAAAATGAGCATATTGATCTTCTCCCTCATCCTCCTCTCATCCACCACAACAGCCATCTCCACTCCACCACCAACCCCCCCACGCCGCCACATGAAATGTATGTGACCATTTTCATTAGAGCACCTCCCCCAACCTGCTCCGCCACCGTAAACCTTTGTCCCGGCGCTGCAGCCAACGTGGAGGTTGGGGAGGTGGGGAGGTGGTGTAGAGGGTCACATCAATGGCTGGCGGTGGTGCCGTGGTGGAGAGAGTGGTGTTGGTGTTAGGGGAGATAGGGTCATCTCTTATGGCATGTAATAACAAGTGCAAACAAGATAGAAAAGGAAACAAGTAGCTAGCTAGGTTGCTGGTGGTGAGGAGGAAGATCACCATCATACAACAGAATTAATATCTAGAGATCACTAAGAGAATTAAGCGAGGTAAGTTACTGCTTGTGGTTTTAAGCTAGTGAATGCATATATATTTATAACAATAACCTAGTTGGATTGTGTACCTAGTTCACTCCACGATTGCATGATCAACCTTTCTCTTCCAATTCTGGTCAGTCTTGCCGTCCGCGTGGTGCTGACAGTGCCATCCGATTCACTGTTTGATAAACCTACTTGAGCATGTTATTGATTATTACAATGTTCACTGCGCTCTTGTGACACTGCTGATTGAGGGAAAGGTCCCATTTTTTTTTATCTGTAAATGTTGGTGCAAATGTCTTGATGGCTTGACTTGTTATTTTGGTATACCAAACACTCGTTACTAATACTCATGGAGTCATGGATTAGTATCTTCCCATGTTCCATAAGCTTATGTTTTATATATCTTAGTTTTGCTACCAAATTGGTATATTTATTGCTTATGAAACCAGCCATTTGTGTGATAATGCTATACTTGTTTGCTTATGACGTACTTCACCTCTATGAGCTGTTCCTCGACTTGTCAGTCAAGTTGCTTCAAAGACCAGCCAGATGAACCAGATGCCTAACTCAACAGTAACAATTCATTTCTATTGTAAATTCACAGGTTCTGCAAGTACTCGTGCAATAGCTGTTATCTTCAAAGCTTGTAATTGCTGTAATTGGCGTCAACAGTGAATGTTTTGCAATGAAATGAATAAATTTTTTGGTACTTTGATTCTGCTATCTATAATTAACTCTCTTTTCACTTATTTCCACACTGGATGCACAGATTAAGAAACAACTGTCATTACATTTTCATCAGTAGAAGTGTGTAGAACATAACAATGGCATTCTTATCAAGTCCATTGAAAGAATCAGAACCAAGTACATTTCCTTTGTTATTTACAAAGATGGCACTCATGGAAGATAACAATCACATAAAACATACAATGTACTTTATACAGAGAAAATGACTCGACTTGTACAACATCTTCAGTCAGATTTGCTTTGCTGCTAAAAACAAGATCTTCAAACGTTTGATCACATACTTGAACCCTGCTGCAAAGTTTCTAAAATAGTACCACACTAAAACAGTACCTCAACACGCATACATGAGCAGATGCGACTCCAGGAGGTATAAAACATCAATGAATCCAGTGTCAAAATCAACTATGACCAAAAACCTGAGACACCAAAGACTACAATTGCTCACTGTAATCTTCAGCTTACACCTCTTCTTCTTCATCAATTGTAGCTAATTGGTCTCCCTCTTTTGGCTTGATATAACCATACTTTCTGAGAACCCATAAATTCAAACGAATGACATTCCCAAAGAAAACAATCAACACTAAACACAACCATGTCAAAACAGATATTGATGAGACCTGACGCAAGACGTGTTCCACATTCTTAGGGGACATGTGACGGAGTGAGAGAAAGTAAGTTGCTACTTGTGTAGTGATGGCAATCCACATTATGATCATCTGTATCCACATCCACCTCCGCTTTTTTATAGGCAGTCCACTAACAAGAAGAAGAATTATGCTCAAGGATGAGAGGAAAGCGATTGTGTTAAAGATCATGAATATACCATACTCTTCTGTGTTGCTTGTGGCCATGATAGATGTTCCTACGGTGTGACCAGGGTCACCATTTCCGTCTGCTTGGACGTCATCTTGCCAAACACCTCCAGGTGGTGTTACTGCAGCTTGGAAGGCCACAGTTGCAAGCAGTGACGCCACCACCATCAATGAATCTCTCTTCCTGCCAAGCCACTCAGTAGGCTCCGGTTTCACCTCCGGTTTGTTAGAATCACTCTCTTTTGAGGATACTTTTGAGCCTAGGCGCCTTGTTACCTGGCGTTCACCACTCATGGATACCACAGAAGTTGCACGTCTTGTCATTGTCCTCTCACCATTCGAAGACGAAACTGAGGAGGCTACACGCCTGGCCGCCTGAGATTCTTTTTTCGGAACCCATTCATGCTCAATCGAACGCATGTCCTTCGCCCTCTGAGCTCCAGCCTCTCGAAGACAATCCTCAATCTCCATATCCTTCAAATCTCTAGGACTCTGCAGTAGAATGTCTAATGCAGTAGAGCCATTCACATTCAAAGCATTCACATCCACTCCAGTACTGGTCAGCAAAAACTTAATCATCTGCACAAATCCAAAACACCAATGCCTAAACAAAACTGCAACCAAACCATACAAATCAATCCTTCTAAACACATAATGAGTAGACTTCACTTCAGTTCAAGCTGTAAACACTCACTAACAATTTTAATTACACAAACAACTCCTCATTACCTATCCTATATGCTAATCTCATAAAGCACTAATATTTTAACTCCCCAAATCCAAATTTCATAAAGCATTACTCTTTAACTACACAAGCATTATTTTCTATATATATCAAGAACCCAATAAGAAAAAACATACCTCAAGTTGCTTCTTGGCCACAGCAATATGCAAAATGGTGTTACCATTCCCATCCTTCCAATTCAAAACCTCATCATCTTTCCCAACACTCTCCACCAAAACCCTCAACCCCTCCAACCTATTACTCCCCGCACACAAATGCATCACACTCTCCCCTCTATCAGTCAACGCCCGAGTCGACTCAGTCCTCGCTTTTACCAACTCACCCACCACCTCAGCTCTCCCCTTAACCGCCGCCACGTGGAGCGCCGTCCTCCCATCCTGGTTCCGCACCAAACACGCCGCGGAATCCGCCCAAAGCAGCTCCCTCACGACCTCCACGTGTCCTTTAGCCGCCGCCAGGTGCAGCGGCGTCGAGCCGCCCGAGTCCAGCTCGGTGGCGAACTCGGGCTTGCGACTCAGTAGCTCCTTGACCAAGTCCAAATGGCCCAACATTGAAGCTATGTGAAGTGGGGTTTCAGAGAAGCATGAAACTAAGGCTCTGTCTAGTACAAGTGGGTCTTGTTGGATCAGATCATTGAGCTTCTTCACGCTTCCTTCCATGGCTGCATCGGAGAGCTTCTTCTCCATTTTGGGTCTTCTGGGTCTTTGGTAAAGTCGTCTGCTTTTTATGGGTTCAGAGCTTTGGAGACATCATCTGATTGAGAATAAAGATGAGTGGTGGATCTGGTACTCTGAAAGCTACTAAACAAATGGTTTTTGAGGGCAAAGAATTTGACCCAACTGTGAAGAAGTCAAGAGTTGATTAATGTAGTTAAGAGAAGAAGGGAAATGCTTTGCTTTGTTGAGACTTCGGGGTGGGACAGTGGTGGGAACCTTTGGAAGCTTCCATTGAGGCTTGTCCTCCTGTATATTTCCAATTGATATTTATAATTGTGATCCAATTTTATGGGACTTGGTTGATAGACTTGGGAGGAAAGCAATGGTTGACCTTGTGAAGTTGTGCTCCTGAGGTTCCTAGAATGCTTTTTAACATTTCGAAGATTCATTTGGAGAGGCATAAGCCATTAAGCACATCAGTTACATGATGAAGTTGATTTTGCTTGATGGCAGCAAGCACCGGAATGCAAGCTGCAGCTAGAGACAGAGCTCAAAGTCTCAAACCCTTTCTCATCACCAAGTCTCTGATTTTGCAGCTTCTCCATATGCTTTTCCCTCTTCTACATTGATCGCGTTTAATATCAAATTAAGTTGATGTTCTCAATTCTATCAGGGAAGAAGTGAAAAATCCACACGTTGTTATGTCGGTTTTAGCTGATGCGTGTTTAATTGTGTCATCATGTTGTATCAACCGGAATATGTTTCCCTCCGTTCTTGGTTAAGTACCCCTTTTCATTTATCAAACCCTGAACTGAATCCGAAGTCATATATGCATCATTTGGATGATATTGAGCTTGTAAGGTTCTGGTTTAATTATAAACTTAGGTCACTGTAATACAATCAATAGCAGAAGTTGGTACTTAGAATTTTCGTCTTGAAAAGATGATGTTTCCAAAGTCAAGAGCAGCTCTGAAACATGAGTTTAGGTTTCGGACGAGGATTTCAACAACAGGGTCAAGCCAATTGAAAACGGATGCTGTGTTTTCGGTTCAATGTTTCGTGTGACAGTCTGCGAGGGATGCTATATGGTTAGGTTCACTCCCAGAATGCATTGGCTTGATGAGGACGGAGGAGGAGGTTCGCATTGTTTTCAAGTGGTTAGATAGGAAAAGTATGATCACACTGGTACCCGTTACATGATCAAGTTGATTTTGCTTGAACTGTATATAGCAGCAAGCACCATAATGCAAGCCGCAGAGGCAGAGCACAATCCCACCAATAGTCCTCATCAACAAGTCTCTGATCCTGCTTGTCCAAATGCTTTCCCTCTTCTCCATCGATCCTGTTTAATATCAGTTGATATTCTCATTTCTCAATTCTATCAGGTAACATTTGAAAGCACCACACATTGTTATGCCAGAAACGATTCCCGGTAGTAAGAAAAACGTGTAGAAAGGGTGGAGGAAAATCACTTCATGATACTTTGGTATCAGCATTGGGATGCAGTTACAGTTCGAGCAGAAGATACACCATCTTCCTCTCATTCACTTGAGCTTTTTCAATGTTTAACACTACAGTTGACACTAAATCAAGGCCTCTCTATCAGAGTTTGTTGGTAAAGGTCTTGTGTTTTATGGGCGATAACTGGTGCATTGCAGTTGTAAACCCATTATAAGATTTCGATGGTTGATCGAAGAAACTATAAGAGGGTGTATCGGAAGAAAAGAATACTCAATACTGTAAGGGAACTCAGTTGTTCTTCCTCACTCAGAGGCCGAGCCTCGTGAAAAAAGGGCTCTGACCGTCTGCTAAGAAGATTTGGATTTGTTACTTCTGATTTGTCTCCTTGAAGTAGATTTAAAGTTTTCATTTTTCGCCTGCAGTCAGTTTTAGCATCTATAAAGAATAGCCCTTCGGCTCAGAAGAGAAGAGAACAGCAAACATTTACATGAAAAAACCTTGCCAAAGTTGCAAGAACACACATTTGTAGTCATATGATCAGATCATAAAGATTGAAGTTTGAAATTAGATAGAAGATAATTTAGCACACAGGGCATTTGTCGGAACATGTTGAAACAACACTAAGCCGGTTTACAATCATATTAAACAACCCAAGTTCAGATCCTTCAAATCACCACAACACTAATATCACCAAGAAAAAAGTACTAGGTTCCACCAATGCTTAAATGCACATAACTCTAAATAGTTAGCCCGATCTATCCAACATCACTTACTTACGACTAACCCACCTTGCAAAATCAAGGCCGCATTCTCTTGTTGCTACATGCAGGGCACTTGTAATGCTTGATGTGCTCAGCTCTGGCAGGAGTAATCTTCACACATTTGCCATGGAACCACTTCTCACATATATCACAACAAATCCAGAATTCATCCGCAGCATAGCTGTCCCCACAGGCACCACACATAGTTTCCCCATGCTCCTCATCTTCTTCCTCATCCAGTCCCTCGTCCTCGTCCTTTGGCAGCATTTTTGAATATTTGCCTGGTTCAGAGCCTCGCTGTTCCCCAAAAAAGGATAGGAGTTAGTAATATGTAAATATGGAAACGTCTGAGTTAAGTTATGATCATTAATAAGCCGCATAACACAAACCAAGCACAGACAGAAAAATAGGGTTTAACCTAGACACAATTAAATGCTGAAGGTAATTCGTGGCAGCTGAAGTTATAAACCGGCTTCTATAGTAGTAAGCCACCAAATGAAGAAAGAGTGAATATGCTAGGCAAAAAACAAATTCAAGTTTCTTGCACACCCACAAACAAGTTCAAGTTCATTTATATTGTATTAAATTCTGTATTTCTTGCACGCTTTTATACTAGTAACACTTGTGCAAACTCAATACAAGTATACGACACTTGTGGGGATTGGTCTGGTGAGAACTAAAATATGGAGTTCTCTTAGCACATACCTTTTACTCTAGTGGGCAAAAGTAAATTCCTATAATATAGTAAATAGTGTTAAAACTTTGATTTATATACAATCTGGCAACTCATCCTGTTAACATTCACACACAGAGACTAATAAAAGCACACAAAATGTCAATAGAACAATCAATTACCAATTAACATGTAGGTCCAGGTTTCCTGAATGATAAAACTAATCAATAAGACTAAAGTCCAGAACTAAGTTTTTACCCCTCTAGAGCTTGACTTTGGCTTATGGATGCTGTTATTTGAAACTACTGACTTCTCCATTGGCTGTTTCTTCACAGAGCCTGTCACAATCTCAAACACTGATGGCAGATCATTTATCATAGTGAAGAGACGTTTCCTGCATCAGAAAGCTCAATTCAGACAGATGATGATTTATTGAATCACAACCTATAAATCATTTGAAGCCCTATCACACAAGACTTTCTTCAGCGAAAACCAGTTTTTTGCTTATTCCATGTTAGTTGTCGAGGAAAATATGTGTGTTTTGTTAATTGCAACAATCGAGTTTCTAACGGCTATTTAAACCTACGATATACAAGCTTAGCATTTGATTGACAATGAATTGCAGAAGCTAAATTTTATCGATATTTTATCTTCATTGTGCTTGGGTAATTCCAGCACTTCTAACAACTTAGTTATATATGGATGTGGCTTAGGGACTTAACAACATTAATTAATAAAGAGATAATAAATGACACAAGATCAACAAATAAAAGCAAAAGCAGCTCACCAACAAAATTATTTTCATGCTAACAATAAAAAAAAACATCAGATAGCAGCATGAAGGAAAATAGAGATACCTGTCAGCCCTGTCAAAACCGAATCTGGCACCAAAGTAGAAAGCCACTGCAAGTAACCATGCATCACTGTGAACTGCAACCAGAGACAACCAGTCCTTTTCTTTCATCCCATCTCTGGCAAAGTTGATGCCCAGAGCAGGTTCAGGAAGCTCTGGAGGAACTTCTTCTGCAGGTAGATTAACTTCCCAGTCCTCATTAGGCAGTCCATACAAACATAGATTCTCCTTCTCTGAACATGCACCGATTAGTTAAAACATAGAATATCCCTTCCAACCATCAAAGTAACTCACACAATCTAAGACATTCCAGATTTTACCTATTTCACAGTATAGCAATTGCAAAAATAAAACAGAACAATGCAAGAGCATAACATGCGACTGTTGATGGAAAAGCCACACAGGCAATACAGACACTAACCCAAAAAACAGTTATGCTTTGTAGAGTACCAACTGAAAACTTCGATAAAACTTCACGTATAGCAAGTTAAATAACACATGCTCGAGACATTTTTATGATCCAAGTTATTGCAGCGTAAACCTTAATGACATTGTACCCAAACACACAAGGAGCTCCCAATTCATGACTACTACAAGAAAGTAAACAAAAACTCGGTTCGACAGTTACGCCAATAAAGAGGGAGCAGTAAATGCATCCAAGTCACCTCGATATCCAAGGACAACAGTACCATGACTCTTTCCAAAAACAATGCCAAGAATAATGCAGAACTAATTGCATGTATTTATTCGTGTAAAACAATTGATTACGCACAACACAAGAAATACGAGCACATCAGGAAAAATCAGCCAAGATACCAAAACAATGAGCAGAGAGAACAAGCAATGTAAGTTAGCAGCACCAAAGCTAGAAAATAATAATATTTTTTTAAGCAAAGCTAGAAAATAATAAGTTAGCAGCACCAAAGCTAGAAAATAAAAAGCTAGAGAACAAGCAATTTTATTTTATTTTATTTTTATTTTTTTAAGTTTATCAAGAAAAATTAACAAAAAACCTTCACACACAGCTCAAAATACTGTAATTTTTTGTAACAAAAAAAAATACTGTAATTTTTTATTTAATTTTCCAGATTTTCAGATAACGCCTTTGTGCAAGTTTAAAGCTGGAGCATGACCATTTCACTTAGCAATTTCAAACCAAAATAAAAGACAAAGAGATAACAAATAGTAGAAACCTCACCAGGATCGCATTGCTCGTAAAAATCAGCAACATCTGCACAGAGGAAGACGACAAAAACACACAGAAAATATAAGAAATCCAGCAGCAAAACAAAGTCAAATTTCCAACACAAAAAAGAAAAAAGAGTGAAACCAGAGAGAGACCGGTGGTGAGAGCTTTGACTATGCCAGCTCGCCGGCACTTGAAGTCCCTGAAAACCTCCTCGACGGTGCGCGGGCTGAGCTGCGCCGTGGCTGCACCTTGTCCTTCCATGACTCTCACACTCTCTCAGAGCTCGGAGCAGGGGTAGAATGGTAAATTCAGAGCTAATTTAACCGTACTTATGGGGATGAGACGACGGCTAAGGCCAAAAAACGCAGAGAGAAATTTCAGTAGCAGCAGGAGAGTCTGAGGAGAGAGAAAGAAAAGGATTGAGGACTGAGGAGGGTGGTGGTTTTTAAAGGGAGGGAAAGGAAAATAAAAGAAAATAGAAATGGAAAAGGAAAAAAGAAGAAAGGAATTTTTGACCTTTGTGGGGAGTTACGGCCCCTTTTTGTGACGTGGCGGGAGAGGATTGGAGCGAGAAAGAGGGGAATTTTTCTCTCTGCTGAGGGTTTTTAAGCGGACCCGAAACGATTTTCGAATAGAGTTTTTTTTTTTTGGGTGAGAAAAAGTGAATGCTGAGGAAAATGGGACTGCCGTTTTGAAAATCGTGGTCCACACCAGAGACAGTGTCTCCCTGAATAGAGAATTGTGATGGGACCCGTCTTACCTGTAGGATTAGATCTCCGCACACGTGTCGTGATTTGGACCGCTCGTCTTGGAGGCGGAGCTGGATTCGGCCCGCGGTGGAGCACCACCGTGGACTCAGCGGCGGAGCGGGCAAGGTCTCTACTGGCATGTTGAGATGGACATGGAAATGGGAGCGGCGTTGGGTTCATCGCATTCTATAGATTAGAGATTATCTGGAGCTCATAATTTGGAAATTGACTGATGTGCCATCACTAACCATACATGATTGTGAGATGTTTTGAAGGCTAAATTAGGTACTCTCTTTCTATTCCGGACAAGGGAGCTAGATTGGGGACATTATTTGTTTTCGATTTGTCTAGGAGCATCTTACATTCTTACAGACTAGGGCATGAGGCATGTTTGATTGTTTGTAGTCTTAATATTATTTGTCAAAATAGACCTGCGAGAGGAACAAGAATACTATTCCAGTCTAGGCAGAGAGGTAAGTACACGAATAAGACAAGTGAAAGAACAAACCTGAAGGGTCTCAGTCTCAATTGCCAGGTTGAGTCTCACATAAAAGATGTAGAAAACAAGCTATAAAGTAGATAACCAAGAACATAATCTCAATTGCTCAATACACAGACACGGGAAACATGCATGCCTCGCTGTAGTATCCAGTAAGACCTAATCGACCACACGAAGCTTTGAATGATTTCAGATCTCAAACTAACCATTTTATAGCATAGTCCTAAAGCACCACAATAACTGAGATACAAGCAGTCAAGTGCTAAACTCCAGATATATATTTGCAAGAAATCTTATTTCATACAATGGGGGTTAGTGCGGGGGCAGATTAAGATTCAGGTTTGTATGCCAGAAGCCATATAGTAATATCCAAGGCATTCACATTCGTCTGCATCCTTCTGAATTTCGTAAACAACAAAGAATCTTTTACAGGGGAAACCTGAACAGGTGGTGCAGGTGGGTCTTGGCAGAGCGACTCCTCAAATAGAGCTTTTAACTGCTGCAGCTTCAAAAAAAAGGTAGAAAAATGTTTGAGTCCTGCGGGGAGCCAATGATATATGCTTGGAGAAGTCTAAAATCCATCCAATCACTTTGCCACCACATCTGAGAGTGGAGAAAGATGTGGTAAGAATCAAGAAGCATAGGAAAAGGGAAGCAAAAGAGTAGTAATAATGAGTCTGGGTGCTAGCAACCACTTATCGCGCATCAAGAACCAAAGGAAAAAGGCAAGCAAGCACATAGTAGTTATAGATTTGGGTGCTTGCAACAAGTTCTATTACCATTTAACATTCAAAAAGAAAACTTCAAAAGACTTGACATATATACATGAGGTAGTAGTAATGCCATGTCAATATCCTTGTTCAAGAGAAACAAAACTCACCAGTCTCTGATGATTCATCATCTCGTTCCTCTGGAACATGCTCTTTTAGAAACTCCTTGATTGTTCTCCAATATTGATCACCACCCGAGAGCCAAGTATCCATATGCATACCATTAGGAAATTCCACAAAAACACATTGCCTATTATGAGCAGCTGCTTTTGCATACAGCATTTGCATGTGGACCGGGGGAATCATCTCGTCTTGCAAACCAGAGAGAAATAGGATCGGCTGCTTAACCTGCATTTAAGATAGTTGAGTATGAGGTATCACTAAATCTGTGAATTCAGAAAGCGACAGAGTGATTAGGAAATGGCAAAACAAAAACGACTCACGCCAGTGAGTTGATTTTGATACATTACAACATATAATTACAAAAGAGTTCAGCGTCTCTGAAACCAATGTCTTACACTTTTTTTAATAGAATTTCCATTGCTGAACTGTAAAGAGAGATGTATAAAAATGTCTATTATACATACACTTCCTATTTACCTTATATAGTGCATGACGGTTTCAATATATACATGCAGACCTAGCTAGTCCATTCAGATGTTCTAAACATGGTGCATTCATATAAGAAAACAGAAAGACACAGAAATCTGAAAAAGTTGACTAATATATGTCTAGCATAGGATTTCCATTTCAGATGTTTATTTGCAGGGCAAACAAGAAATTCTACCACCATATAAGCTCACCTCGCCAATGACATCGATTGTACTCCAAGGAGAACGCACAAGGAAATTAAGGATTTTGGGACCTTTACAACCACTGCCTCCGATAAAATACTTCAGGAAGGGCAGCAAAACTCCAGCCATGTCCAAAATGGATGTGAAGGTGTTTTCAACAATCAATGCAGCAACCTGCAATACATAAACAGAACAAAACTGTTTAAGACCAACTCAATCTATGGGGCCTTCATTCTGGCAGCAAAATTCCCAGATATTGAAAAATAAAAGAAATAAAAGGGGACCATATACTGTAATTAGTTAAACAAAATTAGCATGTTTAAAATTTGCTAGAAAAGCAGAACTCACTCCAAATATATTATGAACGAAGATGACATTAAGGTGATTCATGAGAAAAGGTTGCAAAACGGATTAAAAATTAACACAAATACAAAGAGAAGCGACTCAAAACTCAAAAATTTGTCTGTGTTGGGGATTCGCTCTCCATCTCAACCCCCTCAATTGGATAATAGTGCAAAACCATAAAGTTAGAAAAAACTATTTGAGAGATACCTTATCAGGATTGTTTTTAGCAACCACAGATCCAACTGCACCCCCAAGCGACCTTCCGAAGACAACTATTCTAGATGTGTCAATGTCAGTCCTCTCAGAAAGATGATCCAACGCAGCCTAACAGAAAGAAAAGTACACAGTAAACATATAGCACCACAACATAAATATATGTTTTAATCTTCTCTTTGCCAGAAAAGATACCTGAGCATCTTTAATAATTCCATGTTGAGAAGGAAATCCGTCACTTGCTCCATACCTGTGTATGTCATAAAACATTTGCAGTTACAGACTATCCGTAAGCACATACTAGCCTTTTCTCTTCCAACCAACATTTATCAACCCAATGAAGCTACTGATAAGATAACAAAACGACTAAATATAATCATAGCAGAAACATACCCTCGATATGAGAGCATAAACACGTTACACTGCAACTTTTGCAACATTATGCGAACCATTTCAAGACGATGCGCAATATCTGGAGGTAAGTAGTCAAGGCCAACACAGAATACCAGAATCCAATCAACTAGATGTAAATCACACTAGCACAAGTAATACTAGTGTTTCGTAATTGAAGTAATAAAAGTCGAAAAACTCTGCGGAATAGGATACTTCCAGCATTCTCTTGAAAAAACAAAAGCGTTGGACCTGCCAAGCAAGCAAAACAACAAGATGAGCACGACGAACAATCCGAAAAATTAACAAGCAGAAGCAAAAAAAAAACAGTCTAGTGCAGTCCTAACTCCACAGAATCCGTAACGAATCACATGCGAAATGAATGAAAATTACTCCAGTAGTTGATGCATTCACTCTATAGTCAACAAAATCAAATCCAGTAGCGAAAGCAGCAGAAGCAGAATTCAAATCAAAACAAGCTGAAAATTCAGTTCAGCAATCACACTAAGCTCCACAGCTACCTAAACCCTAACTCGCTGAGTAAACTCAGCGCCAAATTCAGCACTATTTCAAGCTTAAAACAAAACAGAGACACGAATCGGGTCAAGAATTCGGATCGGACCTCGGCAGTCAGGGAAGAGCTTGATGAACCAGGCGTGGAGGCGAACGCCGTCCGGGGATCGGAGCCAGACGTCCTCGTAGGTGAGTCGGAGCCGGGCCGGCGTAATCTGGTAAGACTTGGTCAGGCCCGGTAGGACCGGCACGTAGACGAGTCGTTCCTGGAGAGCCACCAGTAGAGCCATGCCGGCGACGACGAGGCCTCCGACGCCGTACAGCAAGGCGTTCACGTACGACACCATGGCTTTGCGTTTTGCTTCTTCGGCGACCAGTCTCTCTCTCTCTCTCTGCCTCTCCTTCTGTTTGGAGAGGAGGTTTTAATTTCGGTTTTTAATTTATTTATTTTTTTGGTGAGGCGAGGATTTAATTTTGCCGTTTCTAATTTGCTGGAAAGTGAAAAGGAGAAAAATGCCGTGAGGCTTTAAATCTGGGTTAATATTTCCAGGTGGGAGTGGGACTTATCAAAGGTCGGGGCCCTGTCTTTTACACCCGGCCCAGCTGGACCGGGTTCTGGATTTTATGATAGATCCGATTGGCACACCAACAGGCCTCACCGCATACTGACCGGAATTCTATTTACGGTGAAGCCACGGCATTGTACATAAAATCATTAGATCGACACATCTCGCTAGTTTAACGTATTCATACGAGTATTTGTTAGAAACACTTATAATTCGTGATACTTTGTGTAAGATATCTGTAATATTACTTACTATCACGAGTAAGATACATACCGAACCTTGTTTAAAAAGATGAAAGGGAGAGAAATAAGAATATAATAAAATGAGATTTAACTCCAATTAAGGTAAGTCCGCAAGATTTGAACCAGGTATACATCTTACGAACTCGACTGCTTAGGTCAAAAGATTCAGCACATGAGAAATGTCTCTCTGACTACTTTTGACATTATCAGGAGTAGAACGGGATGCTTCTTTCCCTTTATTAATGAAAAAAAAAAATTGATTAGAAGAGAAGTATCTCATACTCTGTTTTTGATTCAAGAAAAGTGCTATTCTCTCAACTCCTGATGTTTGATTAGAAAATAGGTTTAGAATTTGGATCGGTTAAGGTTTGATCCCTTGCAAAATTTGATCATCTTGGACTCGAATCTGACTTCTGCTATCGAGATGAAGATAGTAAACCAAAATCAGAATTATACTTGGTCTTGAACGGTCGAACACTGCGAGGCTTGGTTGTTCTGTTGTTCACAGCATGCATGACTATTAGCTGGAAGCAAATATGAGTACATCACTTCATCACAACCTATCATACTCCGTTTCATATCTTTTCAAAAGAATTTGTCAGAAGAAAGCAAAGCATCTGTGATAAGAACAGTACCGGAATCTGACTAGTAATAACCAAACTGTTTTGTTTTGATCAGATACACATATCTGAAATTCAAACAGAATCTTATGTGCTGTACTTCAACGATTTCATTATGAAAAGACAATACTAAGACCCCGTTACATTACAGGGTCTACTAAATGCCACTTCCATGAGATAAATGTAGAATGTCGAAGTGACAAAGCCAAGGATGAATTGCCAAACCGGTGAGATGGTCACAGTTTGTGCACACCTCTCACCGGACAACAGAAGCACAGTGCTGGTTTCCACCGCCCATAAGCCTCCCACTGAATTGCATGGCTCCACTCATGTGGGAAGACATGCCACCTGAGAACCTGCGGTCTGGCTGCCGAAACATAGCATTGGTACCAGAAACACTTGTTATGCCCGAGTGACTTGCAACAGAAGTGACTAGATCACTGCTTCCCGAGTGATGATGTTCTCTCTGTGGTGTATCCTTCTGATGGAAGTCGATAGAACCCGAGACATGATCATTGGAGCTACTGTTGTAGTTCTGATCATATTGTTGGAGCTCCTTTTTGCTAAGAAAACGTCCACCAGAACCCCTAACCCTGTTCAGTGCATGTTGATGCCGAGACTCATGAAGATATGGCTGCATTCATTCAAAAGTGAGAAGGAAATAGGTTAAAGGTTCAATTCATTTTGAAGGAGAACAAATTTAAAGAAAGGACAAAGCTGCTTTTGATGGATGAGGTATCAATTGCTTGTTACACAATCGATCCTCACTTGGACACTTAGTAATGCATCTATAACTTAAAATGTATACTTACAGGTACCAAATGCAGCGACAAGAGTTCACATCAATGAAGAGCCGGTCGATGTAATGTACATACCTTTCGAGCTTTTAGAAGTTTGTTTTGAGCCTCCAGCTTTGCACGTGACTGTCTCCTTCGGAGGATTCCATGGTACTGTTTTGCATTGACGTAAATGGGTCCGTCTTCTTGAAGATCAAGAGGCAATGGAACTCGTGGAGGTCCCATCCCAACCATGGGGGGCTGAGAACAGTCCATACATAATTGTGAGTACATACTAAGTAGCAGAAATAATGAGAAAATCTTGAATCATTCCAAAGCTCTGAATGATGGTGCTAAGATCAATATGATGTGAAAGATGGTATATCAGCATTCCAACATAAAAAGTTACAAGATGATTGATTTAAATTAATACGTTAATACAATAAAACACTTTTTTCAAATAGATATATCCAGTTGCGTGTAATTGATTCCAAATATAACTGAATGGCAGTGCAATAGTAGCTACAGATGAATAGCTAATGGAAACATTAGTACTTGGAAAAACTTACCATAGCCTGTGGGCCATATGGAGTCAAGAATGCACCATAGTAAGGATCAGCATAAGGATGGAATTGAGGCTGCAAAGAAGGAGAAGGACAAATTAACAACCATGTAACAAAATAAGTTCTGGTTATTAAAGCTCAACTTACCACTACATTGCTGTAACCAGCTTGAGAAGGATGTGGCATGAAATCTAAATTACTCAAGAAAGCTGGCTTCATTGTCCCTTCAACACCCTTGCCACGAGCATCATCCTCACCTGGGAGCAGCAAGAATAACTTATTCAAGGACACTATAACTAGAGAGCTGAGTACAATAAAACAAGAGGAATAAAATGGTAAGGATACCACTATGGAGAAATGAAGGTCTCTCTATCGTTAGTAACATGGTAAAGTTAGAACAAACATTTACTGTATGTTATATGTAGTTCTCCGTCTTCAGAAACTTAACTTCTTATGAAATATATAATTTGTTCTTTATCATAATATCCCTTTAGAAGTTGGATAGCCGCTTAAAGTTGAAGCACAGTGGACCAAACTATTATTACAAAATCAAAAGACCAGAAAGAAATATACCAGATTCGGAAGAAACGCATTGACCTTGAGATTGACCAATTGACTGTGTTGTGCCTGATCCGGAGTCAGGTTGTACTTGAAGGCCTAAATGCTTTGCATCATGATGAAGTTGTGGTGGAAGTTCCATTTTGAAGCTCACATCCTTAGATACAGGAGGTGAAACTTGTCGTTCATTTGGATTCCACGACATGCAATTAGTATTAAGGGGCATTGACTGGACGGAACTTTGATAAAAATTTCTCTTTTCCAAGTTCTGGGTTGGTATTGCTAACTCTAACAGTGTGTCCTGAATTTTTATGGAAAATGAAAATGATCGTTAATAAGGAAAACATAATTCTTGGCACACTTGGAAACTCTCTGCTCAAACTAAATGCAAATTAAATGGAACATTTGAGGGCATACTATGCAACATTTAATCACGTTCATTAGAACTTACGTCATGAATAAGATTTGCTTGACACTAGGTTCGGTTCTAACACAAATACAATGATGAATTTCCAAAAGAGAAGTACTCAGACAATGAACTGAAACTAAAAAAACAGATTGATCAACACAACGTAAACCGGTTAAGTGATTTATTATTGACTGACCAAAGCCTCAACAGACGGGCAACTCCATCATCAATTTTTACTTACCATAACATGAAAGCTTTTCAGTTCCTTTTATTCCAAAACAGTCATGTAACCACTATGAATTAACATACAAGATTTGCAGCAAACAACTTGGAAATCCAGTATTAAAAACATTTCAAATGAAATTTCACACTCTACATACATAGAGAACACCATGAAGAGGTTTCACAAAGTTTCTGTAGACTGGTATGTGTATCATCTCATTTGCATAGGTCCATAGAACCTGACCCAAAAACTAGCCATCCATTATCATATTTCAGTAAAATTACAGGTAAAAGAGAGAGTTTTCCATTACATGCAACATCAGCAGGCCTAAATCAAAGCAAAGCCTTTCATGGAAACAGGAGCATATCAATGCAAGACTAACTAGGCAAACAATTCAATCGAATAGAGACTTCAGAATTCGATACCAATCCCAATAACATCACCAAAAGAAATCAAATCCTTTTCTTCAGCTATAACAAACAGCTATAACAAACAGCTCAATCCCACAGAGCAAAGCATTGTCCTCAAAACACAAAAACACAAGCAGAGCACCAATCAAAGTAAGAACAAACAAAAGAAAACCCCGAAAACTCGCCAAAAGAAAATGAAAATGAGCTAAAAGGAACACCCTTCACCAAAAAAGATAGGGAGAAAACAGCACACCCAAAAGACCAAAAAAAAAAAAAGAGAGCCAGAAACCAAGAAATAGCTACACAGCTTTACCAAACCCAAAACCAAATCATCATTATTTTCATGATCATGATCTCAAACACCACATGCAACCACAAAACACAACACAGAATCAAACCCACATAAAGCCTGGACCTTTAAATCCACCATCCACAACCAAACCAGCAAAAGCAGACCAAATTTTACACAAAAGCTGATAGAAAAGAAAGGAAAAGAAAAGAGAAGACCAAATGAGAACCTTTGGGATCTGGCAAGGTATGGATAAGCAAAGAATAAGAGTGTTGGGTAGAACATGGACATATCTGTCTCCTACCTTGAAACTCTCTCTCTCTCTCCTCAAGTCTTGCTCTTGTTTTTTCTCTCTCTAGAATTTGTTTCTGAGTCTCTATTTGTGTTTGCTTTCCTTGTTCTTGGGCTCTGGTCTGATTGACAACACAACACTACAGAAAAGAGAAGAGTCATAAATTTACTAATTAAAACCACACCACCACCCACCACCACCTCACTGACTCACTCTCCCACTCTCTCTCTCTCTCTCTCTTTGTATTTTTCCTTTCTTGGTGGTGGCCCACGCGCACACATGTACGCGCCCTTAACCGTTGGCTGCATCTTTTTTTTATCTTCCCTGTTTCTCAGCCGCCGTTCACTGTAATTGTTGCCTTACGCCCACGCGCGTTTCCTACGCGCCGTCGTGGTTTTTTCCGTCCAGAGAGAGGAGATTTTGAGTTAGGGGTTGAGGTGTGGGGAGGTGGTTCCGACGCTCCAGCTTTTTGCGAGTGAGGATTCTGGGTGAAAAGATTCTAGGATAGATTGGGATGGTTCATCCAAAACTTTTTTTATTTTATTCTTGACTTTTCTTTATGTATTTCCAAACTTGTGAAATTAAAACATGACCCATTGAAAGGGTGTACATTGAGAAGGAGACCAACCTAAGACGTAATTTATGAGGTGGTAGTTGGTTAAAACTTAATTAAGCTGAAGAATCAATATTCTATGCTTTCTAATTTTCTATCAATGATTATCTTCTTTTTTTAACTTGACTAAGAATAGAGGAAGAAAAATCAATAAGATATTATAAATCATACTAGATTAGAGATCTAAAATCTCATGTATGTACATGTGAACTGAACCTCAAAATGATATCAAATTATCAACCTGTATCATACTTGTGTTTGAAACAAAAATGAACAACTTTAGTAACACAACGTAAACAATGAATTGAATAATAAAGTACTTTCGAAATAACGTTCATTAAAATTATGAAGTATGATAATGTGAAAAACTTAAAAACACAGGCTAAAAGCTGAATCCGACCTCCACGTTATCAAGTACCGGCTAACCACCCTAAGGCTTTTTGCAATACATATGTTATGCCATACAAATAATGTTGTTTTTGTTGTTTTTGATGTTGAAACAGTTTTTCTTTATCCATGGGCAATGAGTTTCGATGTATTGGGAGTGTCCGTATTTATAGAAGCTTTAATTTTCGTGCTTATCCTAGTTGTTGGTTCAATTTATGCATGGCGAAAAGGGGCATTGGAATGGTCTTAGCTCTTGAACAGCCATCACAAAAAAATAACAAAGATTGAGACAGTTATGAATTCCATTATTGAATTTCCTTTACTTGATCGAACAACCCAAAATTCAGTTATTTCCTTTACTTGATCAATCCTTGGATCAATTGTGAGGCATACATACCAAATGTACCACAAAATTTCCCAACAATCTTCAAACGATACTTGCTTCTTCGAGACCACTTCTTTTTACTCGAACGAAACCATCTTATTATTGCCCAAGACTTCAATGGACCTTTCAAGTTAGTAACCTCTGAATCTGATTGGAACTTAAAGATCTCATCTGCTCGAGTAAGACCCTCTATATTTGACATCTTGGAACTATAATCTCCAAACTTGTAAAATATGATATTTGAAAATCCTCTCATGAGTGCAACATCGTTATTCCAACGAGTTGCAAAAGAAGCAAAAGGATCCAGTACCTTGATCCTTATTATCTGTCTTTTACTCCATACTTTGTTCTTGTAGTCCTCCATAACCCAAAGCTCCATGGAGTCCTCTCCTTCACAAATCCATGCAAGACGTCCTTGGTAGTCCACCACCTTATTCTCATTACGATCGTCGAGCACGGTGGTGCAAGTATTTCCCAGTTCTCTTCTTCTACATGAAAAGCATGTTGGAAAATAATATTGGACACTGCATTTATCTTTGTCTACATAAAATAGTTTTGAGATTAACTTGAATATAATCAATAGAAATATAAATGTAAAACTCTAACTTGTTATCTATTGAGGTGTATGTCTCTCATTAGAAGTTGGAGACTTATCAAGTTGATTAACCTAATCAACATTGAGTTCTTGAGATAAACCTAAAGACTTGTATAGAAATAGTAGTGTCATTCTGTGAAGAAACAAGTAGTATAGCATAGAAGATTTTCCTTGATCTGTGTTTTGTGAGATTGCAGTTTGTGTTGTTGTGTTGCTGAGAAGGATGACTACCGTGAGTGGAACCCCAATTGATGCTGGCCCTTAAGGTAATCACCTAGTGCAACTAGGAAACTCTTTAAGCTATTGGTTTTATGATTTATACAGTATTGTATTTGTGTTTATTGTGAAACCATCTTGACTTAAGTTATTATGCAATTCAGTTTCAGGTGTAATAAAGCAAAGACTCCAACTTGGTCGTCGGACAAAAGCCAATGGAGTGCACCGCAGGCTGATACTGCCGGTGTACAGCTCAAGAATGCATCCTTGGGTAGAGCTACATTGTTCAACAACTGTTTCCATGCTCGAACTTTGGAATCATATATCTCACACCTGAGGTTGTACTTGTTCTTGGAATATTGACACTTTGGTTCTGATAATCGGACAATCTTGTATCTTAAGGGGTTTGATCTCAACACCATTAAGGCAATTTTCACCGTCATATACCTCGTTTTCGGATTATGTATCTGCTCCCATTCCTTGGTAGTTGGCTTGCAGACATAGTATTGAGGTACACGTTTTTGTGTTACACAAACAAGCTTACCTTCATGAGCAGCTTTATATCTTAACCGGCTGAGGCAGGAAGCTTAAGGAGAGATGCTTGGAATCGGAGATGTCGACGTTGTTATCCACGGTTTGAACAAAGGTGGATATTGATGGGTAAAAATATCCCTCCTTATTTGGAGGAGAAGTCAATTGCCTCATGCCCAATCAATCTGCAATGAGGCAAGTTGCTATTCTATAGCTAGCATAGTTGGTGCAGCATGCATTTGTTGAAATGCAAGAGAGCAACCTATGCATATAGGTGTTGTGGGTGGCTGCAAAGATTGAAATGGAAGAGCATGCATTAATGTGGCATGGAAACATTGAGCATGAAACAAGGAAGACTTATGGAATTCTCTTCCAAGTGATGGACGTGCATGAAGAATGCATGCATATATTTGCCTATATATAGAGGCATTTGCAATGGTGCAAAATATAGAAGTACCGGTGAGTTCACCTTGTGCTATACAAGAGTGTGAGATAGAGAGAAAACTCCAAGTTGAGAGTTTGTATGTGTAACAAAACAAAGTGTGTGTGAGAGTGTATCCCTTCAAGAGTGAGTCTTGAAGTAGTGTTTCTCTCCGTGTAACCTTTATTCGTATAGTGGAGGTTCTTTGTTGTTGTTGCCCCGTGGACGTAGGCACTTTGCCGAACCACGTTAATTCCCGGTGTTCTTTATCGTTTTCTTTCCACTACATTTTACATTTTTGGTTGTGAGTTTTTTCAATTCTATTCTACAGTTTATTCTTCCGCATATCCCAACAGTGGTATCAGAGCTCTTGGTTCTGACCGGGAGCTGCTAGAATGGAAGGATCACGAAGTACCATGATCAGACTCAACCACTCTAACTGGATTACGTGGAAGCCGAGAATGGAGGATATTCTCTATTGCAAAGATTTGCACGAGCCGATCGAGGGAGACAATGCCAAGCCAGAAGGTACTACACCAGCAATTTGGACGAAGATGAACCGCAAAGCCATCAGTCATATTCGTGAATGGGTGGACGACAGTGTGTTCCACTATGTTGCCAACGAAACCAGTGCGCATGAGCTATGGTTGAAGTTGGAGTCCTTGTTTGAGAAAAAGACTACTGCCAAGAAAGCTTTTCTCATTAAAGAGCTCGTCAACATGAAGTATCGGGGAGGCGTTCGAGTGACTGAGCACCTCAACAACTTCCAGAGTGTGCTCAATCAATTAGCCACGATGAGCATGAAGATTGATGATGAGTTACAAGCCTTGTTGTTGCTCGGGTCATTACCAGATAGCTGTGAGACATTTGTTGTTACTGTAAGTAACTCTGCTCTTAATGGTGTATTATCTATGGAAAATATTAAAGATAATATGATGAACGAAGAAACTAGAAGGAGTTCTTCGTCAAGTTCAGAAAATGGTCAATTCTTCGTTGCGGAGAATAGAGGAAAGAGCAAGAGCAGAGGACCGAGAGGCCATGGAAGAAGTATGAGCAAATCCAGAACAAGGTTTAACGGAAAGTGTCATCATTGTGGTCTTCCAGGCCACATGAAGAAAAATTGTTACAAGTTGAAGCGGGAATTCAAAGAAAAGCGAGAAGATGCTACTCATCAACAAAAGGAGGACACAAACAATGTTGCTGCTGCGGTGTCTCATGATGAGTGTGAGTTCCTGTCACTTGGAGGTGAATGTCTACTGGTAGATCATCCTGGAGTTCAATGGATTGTTGATTCCGGAGCCTCGTTTCATGCCACGTCCCACGTAGAGTTCTTCACTACGTACAAAGCAGGTGACTTAGGTAAAGTGAAGATGGGCAATGACAGCTACTCCAATATTGCTGGGATTGAAGATATTTGCTTGCAGACGGATGTGGGCTACCAGTTAATGCTGAAAGATGTGAGACATGTTCCTAGTCTACGTCTCAATCTTATGTCAACCGGTGTACTTGATCAACAAGGCTTTCATCATCATGATGGTGATGGAAAGTGGAAGCTTACCAAAGGATCTCTTGTAGTTGCTAGAGGAAAAATGTGTTGCACGCTCTACAAGACTTATGGGAAGATTTGCAAGAGTGAGCTAAATGTAGTCGAGGAATCCTCTCCAAGTTTGTGGCATAGACGTCTTGGCCACATGAGTGAGAAAGGACTACAGATGTTGGCGAAGAAGTCGCTAATTCCTGTTACCAAAGGTAACTCACTAGACTCTTGCGATTATTGTTTATTTGGTAAGCAGACGAAAATCAGTTTTTCGAAGTCTTTCACAAGGAAAGAAAATATTCTAGATCTTGTACATTCGGATGTGTGTGGTCCGATGAAAGTCGAATCATTGAGTATGCATAAGTATTTTGTTACTTATATCGATGATGTTTCACGAAAAGTTTGGGTTTATTTGCTGAAATCCAAAGACCAGGTGTTTCAAACGTTTACAATTTTCCACAACATGGTGGAAATGGAGACTGGAAGAAAATTGAAGTGCCTTCGCAGTGACAATGGCGGAGAGTACACATCGCATGAATTTAGAGATTATTGTGCGAAGTATGGCATCAGACATGAGAAGACGGTTCCTAGAACACCCCAACATAATGGCGTAGCAGAGCGGATGAACCGTACCATTATGGAGAAAGTCAGATGCATGTTGAAGATGGCCAAATTGTCAAAAGAATTTTGGGGAGAAGCTGTGAAGACTGCGTGTTACCTCATCAACAAAGCACCGTGTGTACCTTTGGAATTTGAGACTCCAATTGGAGTTTGGACCGGCAAAGATGCATCATACTCGCATCTGAGAGTATTTGGATGTAAAGCATTCGCACATGGATCCAAGGAGCAGAGATCAAAACTGGATGACAAGGCGTTGCCATGCATATTTGTTGGCTATGGCGATGAAGAGTTTGGCTACCGGTTGTGGGATCCAAAGACGAAGAAATTCATAAGAAGCAGAGATGTGGTTTTTCATGAAAACCAATCAATTGCAGATTTCGACAAAGAGATACTACCGAGAAATGCAGCAACTGACAACCGCATTTATGATTCACCATTGCAGAAAGAATCTAATGTTGGGCTACAAGGTGATAGAGTTGAAGATGTACCAGACATGGTTGATGCTGAAGCTGAAGATGAGGGGGGGCTTGATCAGGGGGAGCAACCTGTGAATAATCAAGCAGCAGTTCGCAGAAGCACTAGGAGGCTGATTCAATCCACCAAGTATCCATCATCACAATATATTTTGGTGACTAACGATGGAGATAATCCTTATGCAAATTACTTCCTTTTGACTAGTGACGGAGAGCCTGAAAGTTATGAGGAAGCAAAGATTCATCAAGACCATGACAAATGGAGGCTAGCCATGGAGTCTGAGATGGAATCTTTACTGAAGAACGGCACCTACGAGTTGGTGAAGCTTCCTAAAGGCCGGAAAGCACTCAAGAACAAGTGGGTGTTCAAGCTGAAGCGAGATGAGAATGAGAAGCTTACGAAGTACAAGGCTCGTTTAGTTGTCAAAGGATTCAGCCAGAAAGAAGGAATCGATTTTGATGAGATTTTCTCACCTGTTGTCAAAATGACTTCGATTAGAGTCATTTTGGGCATGGCTGCGAGCATGTATGTTGAGGTGGAGCAAATGGATGTGAAGACTGCATTTCTTCACGGTGATTTAGAAGAAGAAATATACATGGAGAAACCAGAAAGCTTTGAAGTCAACGGAAAGGAGCATATGGTTTGCAAGTTGAAGAAAAGCTTGTACGGATTGAAGCAAGCACCAAGACAGTGGTACAAGAAGTTTGACTCCTTCATGGGGAGTCATGGGTACAAGAAATCGTCAGTTGATCCGTGTGTGTATATTCAACAATCCGCTGGAGGTAATTTTATCATCTTACTACTCTATGTAGATGATATGTTGATTGTCAGCAAAGATACTGCTATGATTCAGCAGTTAAAAACAGATTTGTCAGAGTCCTTTGATATGAAGGATTTGGGACCAGCCAAGCGGATTTTGGGCATGGAGATTACCCGTGATCGAGGGAATAACAAATTGTGGTTATCACAAGAAGAGTACATCGAGAAGGTATTGGAGAGGTTCCACATGGAGAAAGCAAAACCAGTTGCTACTCCACTTGCCAGTCACATGAAGCTCAGCTCAAAGCAGAGTTCTACAAGTCAGAAGGAGGAGGAAGAAATGGCAACAGTGTCATATGCCTCAGCAGTAAGGAGCTTGATATACGCGATGGTTTGTACCAGACCAAACATAACACATGCAGTTGGTGTTGTTAGCAGATTCGTATCTAATCCAGGCAAGGAGCACTGGAATGCTGTTAAGTGGATTCTGAAATACTTGCGAGGAACTTCAAAGATGAGTCTATGTTTTGGAAGTGGCAAGTCTGTACTGGTTGGCTTCACAGATGCAGATATGGCTGGGGATATTGACACGAGAAAGTCCACATCAGGGTACTTGATTACATTTTCAGGGGGAGCTGTCTCGTGGCAATCAAAGCTACAAAAATGTGTTGCTTTATCAACTACAGAAGCAGAGTATATTGCAGCTACGGAAGCGTGCAAAGATATTTTGTGGTTGAAGAGATTCCTACTGGAATTAGGTCATGCACAACAAGAGTTTGTTCTGCATTGTGACAATCAAAGCACAATTCACTTGAGCAAGAATTAAGTTTTCACTCGAGGTCGAAGCACATTGATGTGAGGTATCATTGGATACGTGATATGTTGGAAGCTAAGGAGATACTATTAAAGAAGATTCATACAGATAAGAACAGTTCAGATATGATGACGAAGTCTCTACCGAAAGAGAAGTTCGAGTTCTGCAGGAGTGCGTCAGGGATGACGCACCCCTCCGATTAAGTCGGGAGGGGGAGATTGATGGGTAAAAATATCCATCCTTATTTGGAGGAGAAGTCAATTGCCTCATGCCCAATCAATCTGCAATGAGGCAAGTTGCTATTCTATAGCTAGCATAGTTGGTGCAGCATGCATTTGTTGAAATGCAAGAGAGCAACCTATGCATATAGGTGTTGTGGGTGGCTGCAAAGATTGAAATGGAAGAGCATGCATTAATGTGGCATGGAAACATTGAGCATGAAACAAGGAAGACTTATGGAATTCTCTTCCAAGTGATGGACGTGCATGAAGAATGCATGCATATATTTGCCTATATATAGAGGCATTTGCAATGGTGCAAAATATAGAAGTACCGGTGAGTTCACCTTGTGCTATACAAGAGTGTGAGATAGAGAGAAAACTCCAAGTTGAGAGTTTGTGTGTGTAACAAAACAAAGTGTGTGTGAGAGTGTATCCCTTCAAGAGTGAGTCTTGAAGTAGTGTTTCTCTCCGTGTAACCTTTATTCGTATAGTGGACGTAGGCACTTTGCCGAACCACGTTAATTCCCGGTGTTCTTTATCGTTTTCTTTCCACTACATTTTACATTTGTGGTTGTGAGTTTTTTCAATTCTATTCTACAATTTATTCTTCCGCATATCCCAACAGATATCTGTCTACTTCTGACGGAGGTTTGGATGAAAACCCCGTCAGTTAGTTTGGTTCTTTGTGAGAGCTGGTTTATGAACCATGAATCATATGTTGGGTGGTTCCATTGTTTCGAAACGAGCCTGCACCGGGCAATAGTATCCAAGGATGCTCGGGTTAGAATCTCGTCAGAGATATGGGAAGGAAGGGTTGGTGATGAAGCCATTGGAGGAAAGCAAGAATTAATGTACGTGTGACTTGAAGAAGAATGTATATTGAGAGTCTAGCTCTTAATGCTTAAATCTTAACGTACAAGCTGTATTATTTGAAATCTTTATTTGGAAAATTGTCAAGACTTGGTTTCCAAGTTTCTTAAGGATTTGTGGGAGATGACGGATCATTTTCCAATGAGAACAAGGAGTAAATTATAGTAATGAGTTTTTTTGGAAACGCAAACCAATAACAGCTAGCTAGCTTTCTTTCTTAATATGACATTAAGAGTGTAGATGCATCGTCTTTTTGAAAATAATTTTAGTAATTTTAGTAAACTACGTATTAGTTACTGATCAAATTTCAGTTTACAAATACATCATTTACACATTATCTTATACATTTAAGGACAAAAATTAACAAATTATGACAAACTAATGTCCACATACCGTCTGTCACTACATATTTTACCAAACTACCATTCACTACATATTCTACTGCTACTGTCGTGTCGACGAGAGACGTGCTACTGTCGTGTCGACGAGAGACGTGTTACTGCCGTGTCGACGAGAGACATGCTACTGCCGTGTCGACATGAGACGTGTTACTGCCGTGTCGACATGAGACGTGCTACTGCCGTGTCGACATGAGACGTGCTACTGCCGTGTCGACATGAGACGTGCTACTGCCGTGTCGACATGAGGCGTGCTACTGCCGTGTCGACAAGAGACGTGCTATTGCCGTGACATTTTACGTAAATCTATTTGAAAAAATGGGTATTTTAGTCATTTTGCCTATGAAAGTCTAGATCAGATCTGGTACCATTAGTTTGGGCATGGGCTTATGTCCTAATTTGTATAGAAAATATTAAAAGTAAGGTTTTTGTGTTTTTAAATTTGGTCATGTGCTATTATGTAATTTTCTCAAATAAATTACATTGTTATTTACCGGAAAACTTAAAAACCTAAACCGGAAAGGAAACTTACTTTGACGGTAAAGACTTGCATTGGTCTCCAAGTTTCTCCTCGTTTCGCGGTTCAATAAATTATGAAACTTGGACGACAAGTCTCTTTTATGGGTTTTACGTATTTGCAGTTAAAAGGATGAAGAACTTACAGGTGACATTTGGTTCTGCAGAGGATGAGAAACCAAATACTTGCAGTTAAAGGATTTCTAAACCCAAAAGGAAACTGTTCCTAAACCCATAAGGAAATAGTTCCTAAACCCACAAGGATTAGTATTCTGTGTTCGGCATCAGTTAAAATCCACTATATATTGTGACTCCAAGGAAGAATGAGCAAGAGTGAGCAAGAGTACGATCCGGCTTTATTAGTAACTACTTAATCTGAAACAGTCAAAGAAGCACCACAGAATCAGCATTTTTCGATATGGCTTTAGTAAAAAAATTGCCAGATGACGCAGTCTTTGAGATTCTAACAAGATCATCCTTGGCAACTCTAGGGCGTTGCAGATCGATTTCAAAGGAGTGGAATAGGGCCACATACGAATCAACCTTCCATCAATTGCTTTGCCAGAGGAGTGACATAGTTTCTGGATTTTTCATTCAGAGCCTAGTTAACTCCCAACTCTCATCCACATTTGTGTCGCTGGACACTGATGCCAACTCCACTTCTGCACTGTCTTTGGATTTTCTAAAAGTTCCTGTCCAGATTGAAGCTGCAAATCAAGGCCTACTAGTGTGTGTCAACCAGAACAACAGGTATTTGGTATGTAAGCCTACTACGAAACAATGGGTAAAGATACCGAATCCGAAAACTAAGTACTTTACTGCAAGCACTGCCCTGCTGGTGTTGAAGTCAAATCCTTTGAAGTACAAGATTATTCGATTCTCGCAAGCAAAGGAATCTGTCAAGCGTAACTCTGAATTTTGGCACCATGTTAGGTGCGAGATATTTGATTCAACAACATGGGCATGGAAGAGGTTAAAGGATGTGATTCTACCTTGTAAGACTTTCTTTGCAAATAAAGAAGATTCTGTTGTAGCAGCAAATGGTGGTCTGCATTGGCTTCTGTCAGATAACCAAGTATTTGCTTTCTATGAAGATGAAGAGAATCGGGAAATGTTCTCATTGCCACCCTCCGCAGTCGATAATGGAGGTCACAAATCCAAGCCACTACTTGCGGAGTACCAAGGTCGGCTTGCAGTGATTCGAAGTGGAGAAGAATTCATGGACATGTGGGTGATGGAAGATTATGGCAGAAAGTTGTGGAGCGCGACGCGGACATGGAACATCAAAAAACTCTGTGGAGAAGAAATCTATCCTTCTCCATTAGCTTTCCATAATGGTGACGCTGTACTTTTTATGGCAGCTTTTGACAAAGTCATGTTTTATAATTTTCAGGAGGGAAAATCTCATAAGGTAAGATTACAATATCGCCCTCATCAAATTTTCAAGTTCCAGTCGGACATGGAGGAGGTTAATCTAGAGAGACCTGACCGTGTTTTGAAGCTTCAGACGAACTCAGAGGAGGTTAACATGGAGAACCATCCTGAAGATATCAGAGGTCTTACAAAGTTCCTACTTCCATTTAAGGGTTTTAAACCCTATTTGTTTCTCCTCTTAGCGCCTATGCTTGGTGTCTTATACAGGTACTGTTCTGATGCATAAGATGTATTATTACATGGGAACCAGAATAAAAGTTTCTCACTTTGGTGTTTGGAACCGGCATAGTTTAGTTTAGTTGCTGTACGTTGTAAGGAAGTTGTAACTGCAGAATGCTAGAGTTTGTAATAAGCAATTGGAACTCTTTCAGAATTTTCGTCTAGCTTATAACTCTGTTAAATATTTTCTCTGTTTCTCTCAGACATCTAAATATGTGTTCTGTTACAAAGCAGGTTTAAGTCTTGCAAGATTGGCTAGTTTACATTCCCCTCCATATATATACATCATATATCATCTACCATCTATCAGTTTAAGCAATAAAGTTGACAAAAGCAAATACAGATACAAGGGGTATGGTATGCGTTGATTAATCGAAGAATTTATTGACATATACGATCCAATAAATTATTTGAATATCCAAAATCCTATGGAGCTATATTAACTGTATGAGTCAGCTGCACCTCAATTGCTATGAGCCTAGCATAACGTGGGATCTGATTCTTCAAGCCAATTGTGATCTCGCCATAGCAATGATGGGTCTGTTTTAGCAGTATGCTACCCATGTCGGAGGCTTCAAAGCAATTACAAGAACTGGTGTTGTAATTCCAACACAATGCGAGGCTGATAATTCATCAGATGTATCTTCAAACCCGGGATTACTGAAACACAGAACACAATATAGTATCCAGATTCAGAAAAGGAAAAGGAGAAGCCTGAAACCAAATTCTTTCAGACCATATAATGTGGTTGTATTGTGTTCTTCAGAAACTTACCCTGTAACTCAGAGATCTAAATTGATCCTTTCAGACCACTTGAAAATATCAGAGTGCACTTTATCTCCACCCAATTCATCTCCAGTAGCGCCTGCTGCTACTCTTAAAACATCCTCGATTAATGCAAAGTTCCCCATTATATCAACATGAGCACCACTTTGGGTACCCCGGCCCTCTAGAAGATTAGCTGGAGGAGCATGATCATACTCCCTTAAGAAAGTACGAATGCCAGAAGGGTTGAATCGGGTTTTTCCTCTCCAGGCTTTAGCACACATAAAACCTGCACTCAAGACGGGGACAGTTTCATCCCCATCAGCAGAGTACACTCCACCTTTTAAACATGGGTTGTCACTTCCACCATCTGCTGAGGTATCTATTTGAAAGGGAATGTAGCATTCAGCAGCAGGAGTTAACTTATACACATACGCTCTTTCTGTTGGGATTCCCACTCCATACAGAGAATAGATCTCCATTTCAGGAGAATTTGGTAATCTGCACAAGCAGTCAGAAGTTAAAACAGCACAAACACACAGGCAATGTGCTTTAGTGGTGAACACCCTTGTGAATCACAATCCCGGAAATAACTATTTAACAAGTAATAAAGGAATGAGCTAGAGCTGAACCAAGAGGCAAACAACAGATCATCACCTAGGTGTATACGCTAATAAAAAACTTGGTAGACATTGGTCCAAAAAAGAAAAAAGAGACACATGCATGGCAACATTACGACCTTTCTCCAGCTTTTAGGTACAGCCTAAGCAGTAGTTAAAGGGTAGAAATTAGGCCCTGAAAACCACCAGGAGAATAATCTACAATATCTAGAAACGAGTATACAAAGGTAAAGGAGAGCAAGCTGAAACAATTACAAACAGTATCACTAGTTGCATTTAACCAATAGTCATGAAAAGAGGAAAGATTAGATTAAGTTCAGATCACGATTCAGTGGGGTGCTATCTGTTAGAACAGCAAAGAAAAACTAACCTTGTTTCTAGGGGGTTTGACCAATATTTGTAGTGTTCATACTTGGGGTCATCCAAATTGTCCGCAATTCCATATGAAAAATGAGCATCCCCACGTGTCATCAATTTGGGCGCAACAAAATGAAGCAGATCCAAAATTGATCCAGCTGTGTAGATTTTGTAATCTGCAACGGCTTTGACACCCCCGACACCCATTTCATGGTACTCTGTCCATACATCACAATGAGTAACATTTGCCAGTAAATGACCCTTCACAGCATCCTGCCAAGCAATCCAAAGTAAACTACTAGTTATAGCGGATGTAATAAATATCTCATCACAGTATGTATTGTGGGATTATAGAAGACGGAACACATCTTCGCAGACAAAAACAAATTTTGCAAACTTCAAATTCTGAAATTCAATGTCCTCGTGATATGATAAAATCCTCATGCTTGAGTCTAAATTCAGTACAAGTTAAAATACTAGTCACCACCTCATATGGCAAGATCAGTTTTAGCAATAATAAAAATGAAACATCACTCTTCACATACAATCTAAGAAAATACAAGGCGTCATTTGTGCCCAGACACAAGAACGTTGTAATTATATCAACTTACAACAAAATGCTAGCCTAAACCTAAACCCATTCTTCACCTTTTTAATAATGATCCCATATGGAAATCCAATAGCTATATTTCCTTATTGAGATGCTACGTAACTGGACTACTAATTGCTGAAATGAGATAAAAATCTATAATAGATATATGGGACCACATTAACAGTGAATGAGAGAGAGAGAGAGATACCCTAAAATCGATCCTCTCAATCTTGGATGAATGTGTCTCCGCCACGTCTTTCCCAAATGATATCATCCTCCCATAATTTACTCTATATGGATCTACATCGTTGGTATCATTATTCTTCACCTTCTTCACATTGCAATTACAGTTTCCTTCAGGTGACCAGTCAAGACCACCCCAAATTGTGTCCCCGCCTTTTGGTATCATAGACATAGTTGAATCCCATGTCCGGGTCATCCGCATCATATGTTGCAAGGTTTGGAGACCAAAAACATCCTTATCCAAAACACCTGGTGCAAAAGCCCTGTAACAAGGATAAGGAGGAGTTCATTGAGAGCCAAAGCAGGATACAAAAATCATATATGTTTAGCAGACTAGCCCAAAGAAGGATGGAAAATCTGATATTAAAAAGAAAAAACATAAACCTGGCAACAGCAATGTCTTTGGCCTCAATGGAGAAAAGTCCTGCAACAGCTTTTGGAACCCCTAAAAAGGGTCCACCGATGTTCATTACAGCTTTAATATGCTTGGCACACCAATCTGATCCACCGCCACCTCCCATTGGTGCTGGTGCCTCAACCCATTTCATAAAATGCAAAAAGTATAGAACACCCATTGAGTGTGGGAGAACAACCACCTTGTTACCACCATTTGTAGCTACCATAAGTTCTATATTACTTTTTATTCTGCTTAAAGTTTGGTCCCTAACCTGGTAAAGGCAATCAGGCAGACATACAGTAAGTCAGTTGCCACAGTAAATTATACACTGCCACCATGAGGGAATGAGAAAGATGTTTACATAACAATACCTCTGTATTCTGGAACGATAATCTCCAATCATATGAAGCCATATACATGGTTTTCTCCTCATATCCAATGCGAGCCAAATTAGCAATTAAAACTGCCCAAACAAAGTAACCGGGGGCAAAGTAATCAGCTGCCACAAGACCAGATACAGGCCTAACCCTTATACCTTCAGGGTCCAGTCCAGTTTCATTGTCCAGAGACATATGTTCAACCCAGCACAATGGTCTGTTGGAAACAAAAGGAATCACTGAGAGTCAAATCCAAGGCTATCAAGAACTTCAATGATACAGAGAAATTTGGAAAATCAAACTACCCTATTCATTAATAGTGAGGGCATGAAATAACTGATCAAACAACATACACGATTAGGACCGACAGTGAATAGATTCTGCAGTTCATACCTCCGCACAACTATCCACTTTGCTTACCAACATCAAGAGCAGATTGAGTGACAGTACCCTATAGAGGAATTCGGACAATTCATACATAAGCTGTCATAACTGATCAAACTAACAGTCGCAAAAGTTTCTCAATTTTCGCTTACACTCCCACACAATTTAACTCCCTAGCCTCCTAGTTTATATATTCAACAAAACACCCCCAATAGATAAACTCACTCACTCATTCATAACCTTTTTTCGACTAACGTTTAACTCAAGCAATTTCTAAGTTGAGCAAACCTTTCAGTCACAATCAATCACACTTTTCAGCTATCAAACACACACTTCCAATACATAAAACCAAATCAAATCCCTACTTCTAGAGTAAACCCTAAATTAAACTCAACCGAATCAAACAAACAACAAAAATAAAGTTGAATCCTTTTAATCTTTTCAAAACCAAAAAAGCACCAACCTTTTATACAACTCCCCAAACGTGCCGCCCCAGAGTCTCTTCCTAAACAACCCATCGGCGCAGCTATGCCCTTCCCACAATTCGAGCCCGCCGGTGACAATTCCGGGCACAAACACCACCGGATGCTTCGCCGTCAATCCCTCCTTCCTCAATTTCACTCCCGGCGGGTCCGACACCGGACCGGTGATCGCCTCCGTCACGTACTGAGGAAACGACGCCGGCATTGCGTTGAGAAAGAACAGAAGAAACCACCAGATCGAGCATATGACTCCGATGAGCCAGCAGCAATTCGAAACGCACGACCACCGGTTCGCGCTCGCCTCCTTCCTTTTACGACGCGTCGTTTTCTTCCCACTCTCGTGCTCCTTCTCCGTCTCCTCGCTGTCGTCATCCGCCTGTGAATTCTCCGCCTTCCCCTTTCTCCGCCTCAAAAACGACATCGTTTTTTCAAGTCCGAGTCTTTAATTCTAATTTTGAAGCTGCAGCTGGTTGCGGTGATCAGCGAAGCAGGTGATCAGAACCGTGGTGGCCGGAATCTGAGTGGCTCTTGGTGCTGCTTCTACTGGCTTCGTTGAGCTTTTTGGTCCCATCTGGAGGGAAAGAAAGATGAGGCTACTTCCAGAACCGCGGGGGTAGGTCCCGGGTTGGACACGTGGCGGTGATCTGGGAGGTGATCGGACGGTGAGAGGGAGTCGGGGTCACGTTTTCTGTGAGTCGTTCCTAACGTTTTGAATGGTTAGTGTGAACAAACCCAGAAACTGAATCTTTTTGTTTAATTATTTTTGGTGTGACAACAGTCCAACTGGGGATCTGTGTTTTTAATTTTACCTAGGAGCCAAAAACAAAGACTAATCCTTTTTTTGATGGAATTATTGGTTGCTTTCAACCGAGGCTAGGCTTTATGAGTCTTTTTTTTTTGTTTGTGATATTTCTTTATTTTTTGTTTTTTAATGACCATTATTTTACAGAATCACTGTCACTGGAAATTAAAGCTGGTCTTCTTGATGCTGAGGTTGTGAAGATTGGTAAGGATATGGTGGTTGTGGCAGCTAATAATGGCCTTTCAATTACTGGATTTGTATTCCAGGAAATGAACAATTTATTTTTGCTGATGCTTATTTTCTATGAACCAAAGAAGATTTTATAGAAACAGGTTATGAAACACTTCATTTTTGTGTCAAGAATTGTAAATGTCGAGATCAACATAATCGAGTCGTGATTATTAATAAAAAAAACTAAAACATAACCTAAAAGTATCGCTCTGTATAGACTAAATAATGCAGAAAAATGAGTATTAACACTACTAAATATCACTCTTAAACGTTACGCATGAAGACATTCACTTCCATAGTAAGATTGTTGTTAGAGGAATAGAGGTATTGGATGTTGATTGTTAATACATAGCCAAGAACGCTTGGCCATGCCGAGAATATGGCACAACCACCCGGTCGCCGGAGACCGTTCCGAGCAAGACAACACCGGCAAGACCTCCGTAAGCACCCAAAGAATGAAGGTCCAGCAACAATACACTTACTGTAACCACTTCATAGCTACTAAATATCCCTGAAAAGGGGAGATGTCGAACAAGACCACAAGAATAGTCCCACATCGAGGACTAACGACATAGCTCTAAATACTAGCCTATAAAACATGCACGAATTCCCAAAAGAGGTAAATTCATCATTACTTCCTTACTCCCGTACTATACAAGTAGCAATCATACGCTGACTTAAGCATCGGAGAGTCGAAGATTGGGCCACCTCAGTCCCGACTCCTGACACAATGTTACTTGTGCAGCTACAAGAACTGGAGCCGAGGATTCGACCTCCCGTCCCGTAATACCGGGAATAGGTAGAAACATTGATGAAGCTCGAATCTATTTTATGCGTAACATGCATGCTATATAGGATTATCATAGGTCAATTGATGATGTAACTTGGACTGACAGAGATAGACGACTCTAAACTCTAGCATGGTCCAAACTCATCCCAACTTGCCATTCTAGTCCAAACTGACTGCTGGGCCACCTTCGTCATCTCCACTACCAGCCCATAATCCGTTACCAAAAACAGGCCCTTCCAGAACAGCCCACAGCCTCAATGGTCCCCACAACAAAAATGAAAGCCTTACAGGTCCAAAAGTAGGTAAGGCATGGCCCACCAATCATCCTAGTACCCAAACCCGGTAAAACCACCCGGTTGCAAGTCACACAATGAATAAAAAGTCAAAAACGCCATGTCGTACACCTCCCCCCTTCCCGTTTATAGCCAAATTAAAGCGAGCCAAAAAAACCAACACACTCTCTTTCTCTTTCTCTTTCTCTTTCTCACTCTGCTCATCAGTCGTCATCACCATTCTCGCCATTAACTCCGGTTCAGAAATCTCAGAACGAAAACGGTTGGCGACCCAGTTCTTCTTAGCCTTCATAATCACTCACCCCCAATTTATTTATTTATTTTTAGTTCCCTTTTTAAATTTCCGCAGAGAATCTCTGGCGTAAATTAAGCTCTGCTGAGAGCAGAACAGTAAACTCGTGGCGCCTCGTTCCCCGCGCCCGCCTTAATAACCGACTCCTCTACCTCCCTCCCGCTCAAAACGACCGCGTTTTGGAGTTTCTGAGTTTGCAGAGGGCAAAAATGTTGACGTGCATAGCTCGGCCTAAGAAACTCGGCGACGAGTCGCTGAGTCAACCCGAGGTCTCCGACTCCACCAACACTCCTGCCAACAAGGCGGCGATTAAATCGCTCACTTTCCAGGTGACCTCTACTTTATTTGATCATCTAGCAGTGTTTTTTTTTTTTTCCTGCGATACGGCGTCGTTTTGGTTCTGATTGTGAAATTTTGGTCGCAGCTGAAGGACATGGCGCTGAAGGCGTCGGGAGCCTACAGGCATTGCAACCCCTGCACCGGCCCGGCGACGCAGGGCCGGCTGAAGGGGACGGGAGAGTCGTCGGACGCGGAGTCGGACCGGTTCCGGTGGTCGTACCGGAGAACGGGGAGCTCGAGCTCGACGACGCCGAGGACTTGGGGGAAGGAGATGGAGGCGAGGCTGAAAGGGATCTCGAGCGGCGAAGGCACGCCGAACTCGGCGAGCGGCCGCCGGGTCGACCCGGTGGTGTTCGTTGAAGAGAGAGAGCCCAAGGAGTGGGTGGCCCAGGTGGAGCCTGGCGTGCTCATCACTTTCGTTTCTTTGCCACGTGGCGGGAACGATCTCAAGCGCATTAGGTTCAGGTACGCCCTCTCTTTCGAATCCGACGGTTGGAATTTCGCGTTCCATCGGTGCGCCGTGAGTGTTACTGGTGTGGTGAGTCCCCACTGGGATATCTAACATTTGTCATTTTTTACTAGTTTTAGGTCGTGTTTGGCTCGTTGGTTGATTTTCTTAAAAACGTGTTTTTGTTCATCCCAAATTTGCTAATTTTTTTTTTCCAATGCTAACATATTACAACAATGCTATTGAAATCAAATGCTTGTGGATCGTTTGCACCGATTTTTTTCCGATGGGAATAGATAGTCGCACCGTTTAGTGTATACAATATCGGTGCGGTTCAACATTTGTACGATGGCACAATCAAACCGGTTCTTTCACTCTATAGTCATTACGTCAGCGTGGTTCAAAGTCGTAAAATTAGGCGCCAACGAGCAACCGGATTTTACACACTATGTTGTTCGTTATCAATGTAGTTCCATAGTGGCATTAGGCGTCGGCTAGGATCCGAATCTGAGGGCTACTGTTATTCAACACCGATGTGGTTCGACATGTCATATATAGACTATTCCTATATATATGTGTTTTGTGACTAGTTTTCTTGGCATCCAAACACAACTTTAGAATTAGGATTTTTGGTGTGAATGGGCCTACAAAGTGACAGTAAATTTCACGCCTCGTTATGAAAAAGCAAAGGAAACAAAAGTCCAAAAGGGTGGGGAGGGGAATTGAGAGAGTGAGAATAGTTATATGGTGGGTGGTGGGTCATTCTTGATTGTGTTAGGAAAGCTTTATCACTGAGGATTGTCGTCATGTCGGAGGAGCCCCCTTTGCTTTCTTTTATTTCAATTCCTTCACGCCTGCCTGATTCTCCGTGGCTTTGTTTCCTCCTGCCTCCCTATTATTTCTCTTCTTTGTCTCCTCAGACTTATAATGAGCCACAGAACCCTGTCACTCCAAAACTACGTAGATGACAAACAGTAAACATCATCCAGGGCCTTCGTGTTTCTCATGGAGTGGGACTTCATAATTTCATGGTAGCTTTCTTAAGTCACAGTGATACACTATGGAGTTGGCTTTAATCTGAAGCTTAGGCTAAAGTTGATTGATTCAAATGATTCTATGAGTTTGGTTCTGGTCAAAAACTAGTATGGATAGATTTGCTTTTGAAACCCACCGACTTTGATCTGCCAATAAAGAAGAGATCTGTTTGATGGGTTTGCCACTTTGTAGACCACTTTATTCCATTGCACCGAAATTTTGTTTTTGCTTTGGCAAAAGGTGTTCTGCTTCCAATGCAGTGTGACCTAACTACCTGAGTTCCTAACATTTTTAGCTACACTTAATTTGCTAATGTAATGTTAGACCTACAACACAAGAGGATGAATTGATTTTCTAGCATGTTAATGTTAAAAATGGAAATGCAGGAATAGAAAATAAGTGATCACAGCGCCAAAGATGGAGAGTTACTCTTGTTTTATACTTGCTGCAAAATCCCTCTTCTTCTTAAATTCCATTCAGCATTTGTAACATCAGGGATTCTTAGTTGGCTAATTCTTTGTGTTTTTTTTTTTTTCACTGATTAGTCGAGAGATATTTAACAAATGGCAAGCGCAAAGGTGGTGGGCAGAGAACTATGACAAGGTCATGGAGCTGTACAATGTTCAAAGGTTTAACAGGCAAGCATTCCCACTACCAACCCCGCCAAGATCTGAAGATGAGGTAAGCCCCTTAGCTGGTTATGTGGTAGACATATGATAATGTAAATTCAATAACATTGGTGATTCTATGTTACTATTCTTGCTAATGTACGTTGTCAATATTAGTTTGGCTTTTATGCATATGCTGCTAGGCCTAGCAAATACTATTGTTTTCTGTATCAATTTTCATTTAGTATGTCTGCTTCCTCTTCTGTTACAGAGTTCGATACAGAGTTCAAAGATGGAATCTGTAGAAGATAGCCCTGTAACACCGCCACTAACCAGAGAACGTTTACCTAGAAACTTGTACCGTCCACCTGGCACAGCTATGGGCTACTCATCCTCAGATTCACTTGATCATCATCCAATGCAGTCCAAACAGTATTGTGATTCAGTTGGTGTGAATTCCACCCCTAAACTGTCCAGCATAAGTGGCACCAAGACAGAGACATCATCCATGGATGCTTCTATAAGAAGTAGTTCATCAAGGGATGCTGATCGCTCTGGAGAGCTATCTATCAGCAATGCTAGTGATTTGGAGACTGAATGGGTCGAACAGGATGAGCCTGGGGTTTACATCACAATCAGAGCATTGCCAGGTGGCAAACGGGAGCTTAGACGAGTCAGATTCAGGTAATATTCTTGACAACTTCATGGTCAGGCTGATGTTTTTTATTCGTTAAAACCATGATTTTAACAGAACCGTAGTACAAATAGGGTGATTTGTTAGGTCCATATTATTTATGTTAGGTGTTATTGCAACTATTAAGAGTCAGAATAGTTCAGGAATACAATTTTAGGCACACATCCTCACTTTGATAGCAACTTTGACATAACATAAGACCATATGATCAGCTTTTAACCTCAGTAATGAACATCTTCAGCTGATCATCCTTGTTGTTTTATCGGCATTGCATTTTTTGATATTGTGTCTTAATTTTTCGGTAACATGCGTCCCATCGAGTAAAATCCTACTGATTTTTCTAAATTTTTAACCTGCATAGGACAGTAATTCAAAGATGCAACTAGTGTGTTGACTTCTTTGTAATTATTCATCATCACAGTAAGAGCTTTATAGAAACATTGCAAGCTTTCAGGCCATAGCTAATGCTTTTTAGTCAAGAATACTTGATTATTGGCACAGGGTCCCTACATGGGCATTATAGCACACTGAAAGTTCAACTTATTGGCAATTATGACTTAAATTCCCAGTTATAAGGGTCACAATAATCAAACCATATGACACACCAATATCAGTCTTCCACTAATTCCTTATTTGTGTTCAGTTGTATATCTATAGCATAATAATCTACTTGATTGTGGGAATACAATCTTCTGTCTTGTGGTTTGCTGCTATCATGATATGGAATTTTATCTGACTTGACATGAATTGTCTATTCCTTTTATAAATGGTGCAGCCGAGAAAAATTTGGGGAGATGCACGCCAGAATGTGGTGGGAAGAGAATCGAGCCAGGATACATGAACAATACTTGTGATTGAGAAACTGAGGTGGCTGCAGGTGCTTAATTTTCCGGAGTCTGGAGGAGTTGCATTTGAGATTGTTTTACATTCCGTCTTGCCATACTGGTAAAACCTTGTCTATAGATAACTAGATATCGGAATATGGGTGTCACTGGCACCTCATGATATTCAGAGGGATGCATACAAAGTTTCCCATGAAGATCCAAAATATATTCATGTTGGGATGGGGGGTCATAGACTACAATTTTTGTTTTGTTTTTGTTTTTCTCTGTTTATGGGTGGGTGAACAAAGAGCAACAGTTGTATCTGAATCTTGAAAATGTGTATGTCAAATACCAGATCAATCATCTTTCGCTCTACCATTTCTTCAAGGCAAACGATGAAGATTTTTTTATTCTTTTTATTTTATTTTTTATTTTTTACCTATGAATTATTTTAATGCTGTATACTGAAATGCAAAGATATTGTGCAAAGTGCAAACCATGGCACTTGATCGAAAACCATTAGTAGTAACATAATGTCAATACGTCAGCAGTAATTTTTTACATCAATATATGAATATAGGCAAAAACTTGGTATGCGTAATAGTTTACAAAATCTTGGTATGTGTAATAGTTTGCAAAAACTTTGTAAAGCTCGTTATACCATTTTTTGCAAGTTATTAAAAGTAGTATGGTGAAAAAGTACCAAAATAACGAGATTAATAGTTTGTGTCCTCACTGAAATTGGTAATTGTGCCAGGATATTGGTGAAAACTAAAGTAGTGTTGTCCTTACTGAAATTGGTGTTGTAGGACTAAATTGTGTATTTGGTTAAGTCTGGAGTCTCTAGTAGCTTTGGTAAAACTGAAGCAGGTGGTTCCTTGTGCTAGGTCTGGTAGCTCTGAAGGACAACACAGAACTAGATGGAGTAAACCTTGGAGACAGAACTAGATGGAATAAAGGTCATGACAAAATTTTCAAGCAATCTACAGCTACAACTAAGTAGAGAAGGTTAGGGAACTAATGTAACGCAGAGTTCTCATAGACGAGAAACAAAACAACTTCTCATATAAACGAGAAACAAAACAACCGCATGATTATCATTTGTTAATATCTTGTAAGTTTGTATATCCCAAATTACATTACATACTGAAAATCCCAAGTCCTCTGCAAGCTAAACTAAGTAATCCCTAGATCTGGGCAAGCTTTATCTTATTAGCTCCAACCCCTTTCCAAACTTTCTTTGACGCAGGAGGAGTAAGCATTACTTTCTTTTGCTTGTTCTGCCAGGTTCAAGGGGGTCAGAGTCTCCATCTCTTCAATTTCCATTATATCTCCACATTCTCTGCATTGTAAAATAAAATCAGAAATCATAGAAAACAGAATTAGAGATACTCCAAATTTTATCTAAATCTACAACTCATAAAAAGCAGAATAAAATATACTCCAAAGTTCATATATATTACAAGAGGAAAGCAAAAAAAGGAAGTACGTGATAAGGAAACTATGGCTCGAGGAAGAAAAGTAACAACTCACCTTTCTTCTTCTGGTTTCATGGGGGAAGCAATACTTTCTTCTTCTTCTTTAGTTGGACCACAACAACATTCAGCAATAAATCGCCACAAAAATATAATAGCTAGGCTGAAAAAGTTCTGAAAATTCTCATTTGCAAAACTAACTAGTCAAGTACACATGAATGCCAACAATCATTTAGAACCACCCGCGAAATAAAATGCAAAAGGACTTTTATAGACCATAAGCGAGGCAAAAGAAAACCAGCAAAGTGCTTCAGAAAAGTACCAACATCAGTCAATTCATCAAAAATTTGAAAACCAAATCTCATTTACAGAAGGGAAACAGTCAAATCTTGCTTTGTGCAACGGATTTGCCAATAAATTTGGGAGGAGAAGGGTAGTGCAGACACGATATTAAGCGAGAGGAACTATAGCCTGCAATCCGTACTTTGGATAACACTCCCAAAAAGAGAATTTACTGGTAAAACAAGCATGACTTAAATCTAATTCATACTCGGGATATAATAGGTCTGAGAATCAGATCAAAAAGACTTTGTAAATAAATAGTAGTTAAAAAGTGAATTCAACATAATTTTGAACCTATGAAGCATAGCAATCTCTAAACAATACTGAAGAAAAGGACTTCTGCGTTACCTGTTGATTAACAGGGTCCTCAGCATCAGCCATATCTTCCTCCTGTGTCAAAGAGGTGAACATAAGACAACTAGGAAGGGAGAAATAAAAGTTACAAGACAAGTAAACAAGAGGATTGATTAGGTTGAACTACACACCATAATGGTACTAGGGTTCTTCACAATTTTACAGCGACCATATACATCATCAAAAATGCTATTCTTGAGGGCGGCCTCTACCGTCTTCAAATCGTCGAGGGTTGAAGACCTATCCATATGCTCTCTCACCCTTCTCATGAAAAATGTGATTGACCGGCGATACGGGCGTCCTCCACGAATGTAGGGATACATCTTATCCAGAATCTCCCCTTCCAGCCCTGGTTTCACCATCAATCCCATCTGCCTGCACACAAGCAACAGATCCTCCTTGCATATTTCTCTCGTTGCTGCATCTTTGAACTTCTCTATCTCCTCACTACTTATCACCGCCTCCTTTTTCCCCTCCGTCACCGCCGACACATCATCATCGGAATCCCATTCCTCATCCGAATCTACTATCTCTTCCGACTCCGAGCCATCCGAATCCTCCGCATCTTCCTCCGACGAAAACTCCTCCTCGTCCGAACCACCCTCCTCCTTGTCCGAATCCTCCGCCTTCTCTTCCTTATTCTCCTCCTCCTCCTTCTTCTCCTCCGGAATATCCTCCACCGTCGACTCAAGATAGTCGACAAATTGTCCAATCAAGTCGACGTCGATCACATTCCTAGATTTTCAAAGCTCTTTTCTGATCGCAATACTGACCTCTATGGTCATTGCGGACCAAAAACTATGGTGGTATTGTTGGAGGAACTTCTCAATGATCGTGATGGCCGTTGTGACGTCTTCTAGAACGATATTCACCCCAGCCGATTTGACTTCAATGAACACGTCATTCGCCTCCGGCGCCTTGAACACTATCGGTCTCAACTCCATCTCTCTGTTTCTTCCCATCTGCCCAACAAAATCTTTTTCTCTTCTTTTTTCTCACGCTGGTAATCGTTTTGTAGTGTCCCGAACCTATTCCTATTTTTCTTTTAGGTTTAGCTATTCCTATAGTGGGTTGGATTCCTTAGGACTGAAGGCCCTCAATGCCCAACTATAATGGACGCGACCTCAAGCCAACCTCGTTAGAAGTTATTTTTTCCTTGTTTCTCGAGGAAAATTCAGCAACAGTTCTTAAAGTATTCTGTCAAAGTCAATTTGATATCGAAACTCTGAAACATATCACGGTGATATCCAAACATTTATATTAACATCTACATGATACCTCCGTCAAATTTTCTTGGCGCCACTGTCTATTTGCTGACTTAGCAAACACAGGTCAAACATTTGTTTTTTTCATCAAGGGCAGTATAGTAAAACGAGCAAAATAGAATAAAAAGAGCAAAAAACAAACGAAACTTACAAAAAAAGGTATATTAGTCATTTAGGTATTTGTTTGTCCTTTTGTGTTTGCCACATCAGCATATTGACGGAGGCGTTAAGGAAATTAGACGGAGGTATCATGTAGATTTCAATATAACTATTTGGGTATCACATTGATACGTTTCAGAGTTCGGGTATCAAACTGACCTTGGCATAATAGTTTAGGGACTGTTGCTGAATTTTCCTCTTGTTTCTTTTGAGGAAAGTACTTTCCTTTCTAATACGCAATCTATTGAGGAAACAAACCTACTTGTAATTGGCTATATATGATAGCCATGGCCAGATTAGTTTTGCATCCTCGTCTAGTAACAGAAGAAGAAAAGAAGAATTTTTGTGAGCCTAGCCATGGGGTATTTGTTCAGGCAAAATCCTGCTATTAGCAAATGCTCGCTTGAGATATTTTATGGAGGACACTGGAAAGATAAAGTCTATACATCTGGAAATGTAATTTGGGTGATGATTTTGATCCAAATAAAGCGAATTTGGCTGAGTTACAGAAGATTGCAGCAGAGCTTGGTTATCAAGATGCTCAAACAAGTTGCTCATACACATCTCCTTCGACAAAGAATGTTGTAAACATTAATAGTGAGGAAGATGTAAAAAAGATGGTTGAGGAGATACCAGTTAGTTAGGACTTGGACATATATTTTGATGGAATTAGAAAAAGAGAAGAACCAGAAGAGCATCCTACAATCTTGTTATGGAACTGCCATGGTCTTGGGGACCCGACCGTAGATATGCTAAAAGTTATCATCAATATCTATGGTCCTTCAATTATCTTTCTCATTGAGACGCGTTTGTCGTCTAAGGTTATAAAAACAGTATCTTCGTCACTAGGGTTTCAGAATGTTTGGGATTACGCTGTAACCAAAGCGGCAGCCGGTGAAGACAACTGTGTCGGCTTAGCAATGTTAATGAAACCAAATGTGAACGTCATATTTTTAGATAAGACAAGCAATTATCTTGATTTCGTGATTACTGTGAATTCTACTAGTAAAAAGTGGAGGTTGACAGGATTCTATGGGCACCCAAAGATGAAGAATCGCTCTTAGGAGTGGCTCCGCAAGTTATCAAAAGTTCAGAAGAATCTCCCATGGATAATATTTGGGGACTTCAATGAAATTTTATATCTAACTGAGAAGAAAGGTGGGTGGAAGCGAAAAAAAGACGATTCGAAGATGGAGGCGTTCCAGACAGTTAGAAAGAAATGTGGTCTTTGTAATATGCCTTTTGAGGGTAGTAAATACACGTGGAAGAGAGGTAACATTAAGCAGAGGCTCGATAGAGGATTGGTGACAATGAACTGGAAAAAAATGTTTCCTTCTCGTAGGGTGTTGCATCTAACGGCTAGAGATATCTCAGGTCATATTCCGATAGTGATACAAACCAATGGTGAAAAACATAAAGAAGAGACTGCTGGTGCTTTACATGATGTTATGAAGCCTGTGTTTCAATTTGCTAAACAGTTGGAGGAGCAGTATTTGTCACGCTCCGACTCTTAAATTTTTACCTTATTTACTAGCAAGGTGTTAATAAGAGTTTTACCGTCTTCGTCAATGAGTTTATAGTTTAATTGGTCCCTAGAGGGTTTTTTGGGGACAACTATTACGGTGGAATTATTCGTAGGAGAAAAATGCAACGACGGTAAAAATGGTAAATTTTAGCTAGTAAAATGTAAGTTTTATTGAGGTATTATTTTGTGGTGTTAATTTTGGAGTTGGGTTTATTAGTGTTGGACCAGTTTGGGGAGGCCCAAACCATTTCTCTCCTCTCTTTCTTCTCTCTCTTCCTCCCGCTCCCGAGTTCCCTCTCCCTGCCGGATTTTCTTCTCGGCCGTCCGTCGCCGTTCGGCCACCATCCGCCGCCGCACCGGTCCCAAACGGTCGGCCTTCGACCTAGCTTCCATCCTAGACCGGTGAGACTGTGAGAGGCTCCCTAGTGCCGCCGTGAGAGAGATATCGGGCCCGAAAGGTTCGACTGTCCAAAGCTTCCCGTCGCCGGAACTTCCTCCTCCGGCCGTCATAGCCGGAGCTTCTAGGCTCAAAAGGAAGCCCTTCTCCCGTACGTTCATCCCTCCAAATGATTCGCTCCCCCTTGAGCTAGGTAAGGAGAAATCGGTGATTGAAATTCTAGGGCTTATTAGATGTTTTCATTCGATTAACATAGTTAGGCTTGGAATTGGTGTTTGTGCTAGTTAGGAAAGTTGTAGAGGAGATTGAGAGGAATATGCTGTCAAAATTTGGTAGCTATTGGAGGTCGCCGGAGTTGGCCGCCGGCCGCCGTTGTTAGGGGGATTTTTATGGTTTTAGATGTGGAATATTAAGGGGAGGTTATTGATGTGAATTTTGGAATTTTTGGAGGAGTTTTGGATAGGTTTGGGAATTGTTAAAGTTTGGTAATTTTGACGGATTAATGGAGTAGAATCCGGTCATTGGTTTGATGTTGTTTAGACTGTAGAATGTTGCGTTAAGGCTGCCGTTATTTTTCCGGTGAGGTTGGATAATATTGAGTTAAGAATGGCGAAGTTAGGCAAGGATGAGCGTGGTTAAGGCTCACAGTTAATTTTGCCTATTTTAATTAAATATTAGATTTTTAAGGTAGGAAATTAATTATATATTTGAAACAGGACTTGAGGAGGCTCGAGCAGAAGAGGCCTCGGACCGACATCAGACTTAGGCCTAAGTTGTGAGTGGACCTTTGTTTTAAATATTATGCCAGCAAAAAGATTTATTGATGAATATTTTCTTTTGTTGGAGAATAACCGAAATTAAGAATTTCGGTGATTATATATTTATATATGGATGTTTATGAGGATAGTATGTATATAAATAAATGTTAGCTAGCTATACGTGCTTTTCCGCCATAATGAGGTAAAATACCATTATGGTGTAACGTGAGCGTTAGACGCAATCGTAGTAGCCCTATATGAACATAATAATGATTCATATAGGGAGTATGCACGTATATAAATACACCCGTCTTTTCCGCATAATGAGGTAAAATTCCATTATGGCGTGACGTGAGCGTTAGACACAAGCGTAGTAGCCTTGTATGAATTTCTATTTTTTTATATTTCTTCATAAGAAATCATACAAAGAGTATGACGAGTGTAAATACATACATATATATAATTTAGCCTGAGAGGCTATATTTTATTAAGTTTTGGAGACTAGCCGGAGCTAGTCATATACTTGCCAGTTTTTGAGCTGTCGCATGCGGTATAATTTCTATTGAAATTAAATTGGGGAAGCATAAATATATTCATTAAATTCATTTTTGTCTACTCACTCTAACGTTTTCAAATGTTTTCCCCTGGGCTCTTCGTTTTTAAAATGTCCAGTCTGCAGAGTGCGGGTCGGTACTAGTAGGAGGAGACGAGGCATAGTTACCCATTTATCAGCCACTTTTCACCAATAGGTTACCTGCTTAACCTACTAGTGTATTTTCCTGCTTCCGTTGTTTTTAGTAGCCCTGAATACTCTTGGGATTATTGTATAATATTTTAATAGAGTGTGTTAAGAATCCTGTTATATTATTTGGATTATTGTTATGGGTAATTCATGGATTCTCCGGATTAGAGTTGTCCATTTTCAATGGAGGTTTACCGAGTGCTTCAGTAAATTTTCCTTGGAGGTGGACCCCGCAAGACTTACTTCGGGTTTCAGGGTGAAATTCGGGTGAGTCTTGACAGTATCAATCTTCGACACTTAGGCTTACAACAGTCTCTAATATTGTAAACGAGATAAAACCGAAGCGCCTAAACAATTTCTATTTTGAAATGCTAAAGATGATTGGCCAAGTCTTTTATGCCACAATTCTGCTGTATTTTCTTTCTCAACGGTGTTCAGCCCCCACCCCCCCCCCCCCCCCCCCCCCCCCCCCCTCCTCTGAACAAATGAGCTTGCATCTTATAAAGTGTGCAGCATTTGCTTCCTCTTGCTTTCACCATGGAGCCTTTGGTTAGTTTCCACTTTCCACAACCAAGAAGGTTCATGTAACCATCATCATCTAGATTCCCAACTGAGATTAAATTCAAGCGGAGATCAGGGTACATGTCTCACATCGTTGAGAACAAGTTTGCAGCTTACATTTGTCTGCAAAATCACATCACCAATTCCCATAATTTTCGAGATGTCTTTATTTCCCATTCTCACTACACCGAGTTCACCAGCCTTTTAGTTTGAGAAAAATTCCTTTTGAGGAGTAGCATGGAAGGAGGCTCCGCTGTCAACAACCTATGTCATTCCTTCACTTGAAAGACTCAAACATGCTTTTTCACATTCAGAAATTAGCTCTTCACATTCTAGAGACTCTGACAATATTATGATATCACCATCTGACGAAATTGTAGCGGTGTCTGTCTCATCTTCCTTCTCTTCTTTCTTCTTTTCTCTCTTCAATTTTCTGCATTCTCTTCTATAATGACCTTTCTCATTGCAATGAAAACATGTGACATCTTTCCTTGGCCTGGACTTGCTCCTTATTTTTCCACGACTATGAGAATAATGGTATGGCTTCCGACTTTTAGCTCTTCCTCTTCTTTCTACAATCATAGGCTGAAAAAGATGAATCAATGGACTTCCTCCTCACTTCTTCATTCAACAAGTTGCTGGTAACTTGACTCAATGAAAGAACACCATCAGAGGCAGAGTTACTAAGTGAAACAACTAAAGTTTCCCAACTATCCGGAAGTGAACTAAGAAGAAGCAGAGCTTGCAATTCGTCATCGAGGGCCATATTCATGGAGGAGAGCTGATTCACAATACTTTGCATCTCATTCAAATGTTCATTGATTGAGGTGTCTCCCTTGTACTTCAAATTGACAAGCTTCCTGATCAAAAAAGCTTTGTTGGCTGCTGTTTTCCTCTCATATAAGCTTTCAAGCTTTCTCCATAATTCAAGTGTTGTAGTCTCCTTGGAAACATGATGAAAAACATTGTCATCGAGTCACTGCCGAATAACTCCAATGCATTTCCTATTCAGCTTCTTTCATTCCTCATCATACATGGCATGTGGTTTATTGCCTTCGATCGGAGAAGACAAATCTTTGCAGTAGAGTAAATCTTCCATCTTCGCCTTCCAGATTGTATAATTTCTCCCATTCAAGCTGACCATCCGGCTTGTGTTGGCATCCATGATTAGCCGCTCACCAGTGGCTCTGATACCACTTTGTTGGGATCAAGACCTAATTATGGAGCAACACAAATACAACAGCTTGAAAAACCAGCAAACACAGAACAAATGAGAGAAATAAAAAGAACAATGACACCAGCAATTTTAACGTGGAAACCCTTCAAAGTGAAGGGAAAAACCACAAGACAAACTCTGAATAGAATGAGATTACAATCTTCAATCTCTCTAGATTACTAGAGGAATAACACAGTAGGCAGTACAAGAAGGATTGGTTCTCGATTTTTGAAGCTCTCTTTTGATCGCATAACTGATCTCTAGGGTCATTAGTGACGAAAAACATTGCTTGTATTGTTGGAGGAACTTCTCAATGATCGTGATCTTCACCCCAGCCGATTTGACTTCCCTGAACACGTCATTTGCCTCCGGCGCCTTGAACACTATCGGGCTTTCCTTCATCAAACACATTCACTTCAAGTGAATATATATAAATCATGAAATAGCAACGTACCTTCTAAAGAGCTCGAGCAAAGTGATGAGGAAAATGGATGGGCGGACTCTCGATCTAGAGATAGGGTTTAGGGTTTCTGTTCCTATGTTTCTACAGTACTCTATATAGTGTCACTTTCTAGAGACAAGATTCAAAATTCATATTCGTGTGCAGATCAATTTCTACGATAATTCATTATTCATGCAGACTTATTATAAGTCACACAATGCTTATGAATACGTACAAATCTTAGGACATGTTTTCGCCCTTTTCTAATATAGTGTCACTCACAATGCTAATTGTATGAGGAACGGATATATAGATGTATACTTGGTGAGAGTGTTTTCATATGTGAGTACGGGTGAAAATGTGAGTCATAAGCAATATTTGCTTGAGTTTACGCTTAATGCATGTCATTTTTATTTTTTTACGAAGTTTTCTAAGATATCGGTGTAAATTAATCAAAATTAAAGGCAAATTGAGACAAGCTCTAATCACTCGTTGTTAATATTCTAAATGTGGCTAGATTAAACAACGATCTTATATTTAAACGGCTTTGTACTTAATATCAAGAGAGCATATTTAGCCAAATTGTTTATACAGTAGACTTGGAAACATACTAATATCAAGGGATAATTCTGCCATGCAGCACTGCATAGCATGCAGTCAATCAACAATTCTGCCATGCTTTGTAATTATTTTTATCAATTACAAAAGAACACGGCAGAAGAATAAATTGTGGTGCGTAACACTTTCTCATACAATTACAGTCATTATAGCTAGGTTTGTTCGACCTCAAAAGTCACAACTTCAAGCCCAAGAGCAAACTAGTACCCGGTATGAACACTAGGCCCAAATTGGTTGGTTTAATACCTCACAAGCCCACGATTTCAAACTAGAATTAACCTCCGGTGAAAAATAAAATTACTACCTCGTTAAAAAAGCTTTGACAGCGTCGTCACGGTTCAGAGAGCCAAGCTGGAAGAGCTAGAAAACCATAATTGACCCGCACGCACGTACGGCCTTTTAAATATTCTCCTTTCTCTCTTGCTCTGCTGCGTCTCTTTCCTTCTTTCCCAGTCACCCAAGTCAGCTTTTCGAAACCCTCCTTGTTCTTTCCTGTACTCCAATCTCAGTACAAAACGACACCAGCAGTAACACTACTCTATTCTACTCTCACTTCCTTCACATGAACCAGAGCTACTTGCATTTCTCTATTAATCTCTCTCTCCCTCCCTGCAGCTTTTGACATTCCCATACCCAACACTCCAGCTCTACTCTCCCTTTAAACTACTCCTCTCTTCCTCACTCTCTCACACTCCCTTGTTCCCTTCTTCTTGTTCTGCTTATAAATACTTTGTTTCTGCTCTGTCATTCAGTCAGGGTTTTCAATCTAACACTTTCAGACATGTACATGAGGGAGAGATCTTGCCTTGAAGATGAGAGGTTCATTTCTGGAGGAGGAAGGAGGAGAAGGACTCCCTCTTTCTCTTCTTCTCTTCTTGATTCTATTTACCGTTCGATTGATGAATCCAACGGTGGAGGTGGGGATGATTCGAATAAGAAACAGAGCAAACAGAGCTGCTCTGTTTCAAAGCGTGAAGAGATTAAAGGAGGAGGCAGCGGGAAGACCAAGACCAATCTTCGCCGAGCCATGATGATCGAGAATTGGGTTGAGAGGCAAAGCGTGCATAGCTCTATGTTCACGAACTCGGCTTCGAGCTCTTCAGAGTCGAGCTCCGGAGCTGCATTTTCGTCTTCGGACCAAACAGAGTCGAGCTATAAACGACGTTCGAAACAGAGTCCGGTGAAGGCTATCTCTGTTGGCTCCGATAATATGGAGAAGACGAAAAGCGAGAGCGGAAGCGGAAGTGGAGGTGGGTTTACGAAGACGAAGCTGAGAGCTTTGAAAATCTACGGCGAGTTGAAGAAAGCCAAGCAACCCATTTCGCCGGGAGGGAAGATCGCGAGCTTCATCAACTCGATTTTCAATTCCGGGAACGTCAAGAAAGCCAAGATGTGTTATGTTGGAGCTGTGGAAGACGTGAGCACTTCAGAGCATGTAACCAAGTCTACTTACTCTTCTTCTACTACTTCGGCTTCAACTTTCACAAGGTCATGTTTGAGCAAACCATCTTCGAGGTCCAAGAAATCCAGCAATGGCAACAAAAGGTCTGTTAGATTCTACCCTATAAGTGTGATTCTTGGTGAAGATGATTCTCAGATTTCAAGCCATAAATGTGTTTATGAACAAGATCCTAGCTTGATGCCAAAGCCCACATTTCAAAAATATGCAAGAACTTCTGGTCAAAATTTCCGGAGAAGCTTCTGTGAAAATGGTGATGATGATGAAAGTGATGCCGAGAGTTATTCAAGTTCAGATCTTTTCGAGCTTAATCTACCTGTTGGGATTGGTAGATATACAGAAGAGCTTCCAGTTTATGAAACCACTAACTTCAGAACCAATCAAGCCATTGCCAAAGGCTTGATACTGTAATTTTTTCTTTGTTCAATTCATCAAGAAGTTATTACATCATTGTTAAATGTCTTGCAGTTTACTTCCAGTTAACTCTTACTTTAGCCAGAATCAAAAGCATTGAAAAATCATTAGACAAAGCTACTTTCTTGCAGAAGCACTTTCTCTGTTGAAGGTCATATCCACACGCTTAAACTATAAGTACTTGTGAAAAAAGCAGATTGAAAATGAACAAAAGTAAAAACACAAATCTCCTCTGCTACTAGAGAACAGAGAAAAGTGAAAGCAAGTTTTTTCTCTTGGGTGCTTTACCACTGGCCTAAGCACATGGCCTCAACCACCTCAAGTATTGTCAGGTAAAAATTCCAAGAGCTTTTTAAACCCAAAGAAAACCCAGGAATGTTTAAAAACTGGGATATTTTCAAAAACTTTTTGATTCCTTCGTTGAGTTCATTCACAATGGTAATCGGTTTGGACCCAGGCTTACTCCGGATCACAGTTGCTTCGTAATGTTTTTGAATTTGTGGGCTGCCTTCTCTCGATCTACTTACCTCATTTTAAAAAATATGATTCATTTTCTTGGTTCCTTCATTTCTAGAATATGAATTCATTATTGGATTTGGTCATAACCATTATACCATGAGCTATGAAACCAGGAGGAAATGGTAACCCAACAATGATCTTAAATGTTGGGAACATTATATAACATGGATATGAAGAGATTAGGGAGACTTGGGAGACAAGGAAGGGGCCACTCTAGAGGAATCTTATGAAGTCAATCTACATTGCAAGCTAAGCTAAAGATGAAGATATGGAGGCAAAGATCTATATCCCAACAAACTTGAGCACCATAGGGTGGAGGAGGAAATGAAAAGTTGGCATCTAACTATATGTTCTTGGGATGATATGTAAATGGGACACACATTCCATTGGACCCTTGTCATTGACTTTGAACACCAGCTCTTGATTACTTTTGATAGAAAGTAACAAACTAAGAAATGGAGAACTGTGAGTTTGAAAGTGATGGAATGCTAATTAATCACTTGAGAGGGTAATAGATCATGATGCTATAACATGAGCTGATGAAGAGGACCAAGAGGTGATGGGGATGCATGTGTTCATGTTAGTTTGCTTCACAAAATGATAACACCATCAATTTAGCTGCAATCACCTATTCTAATTCTTGATAAAGGGCAAGCAACACTAGCCTTAAGATGAGTTATCAATGAAACTAGCTAGTTGTCAGCACGAGAACGATGTAAAATTACGGCGGAAGTATGTGTTTGATGAAATATCTCGAAACAAGCTTTTTGTAAAAATAAAGCGAAAGCAAAATTTGTGCTTCTTACTATCTTCGAATTCTTGAAAATTTATGATTCTCTTGTCGAGGGAAACTGTAAAGCATGAGAGGTGAAATTTTTCCATTTTCGGTCATCAATAGATGGAAGAAGAAACGAGTTGGAAGTATGTGAAATCGGGTACATGTAATACAAAAGCATGATGAAAGACATACAGTAAATAGACAACGATCCTGATTCACAAGTAGGAATCATCTGTAAACAAACACGAACACAAATAGCAATAATCTGAAAGATTGCAGGCAACAAAATCGACTGTATATTCATCTGGTTTACTATTCTGGGTACGTAACAAGAACAAGTATTTGTCATTTATGGGGTATATATGTTTCTCAACAACCAAGCATAAAACCCTGGAAAATGAATGATGATATAAAACAAAGGAACGTGGAGCTATCAATTTTTCAAGTAGTAGTAGTCTAGTAGATTAGAGGAGAACCCCCAGCTATCTCTGGGCCTCCATCTGTCTCACTAGCTTAGTTATGGCTTACTGCTTCATAGAAATGGTGGTTAGGTACTGTGCTAACTACCACTGCCAGTGTGACAATCTTGTATTATATCATCTCTATGTCAGCATGATGGGTATCTTATTATATACAAGTCCAAACTGCATTATGCAATTTCTGGTTACATGTATAACCATGTTGATCTTATTGTCTCTCCACGGCTGCTACAATCTATTATTGCAGTGACATATCCATGAGACCTATAAGATGAATGTGAGCAATAATAGAACAGAGTGTGAGCAATTACATACCTTTATAACCTCTTATATTGACTTCTGAGTACCACCGCCGGTTAAGAGTCATGATACGGTGGAAAAGGATTCAAAGCCACCTTCTACCACCTTGGGGTATTTTAACTGTCCTATCTACTCTCTTTATTGAGTTTTATAGTGCATCACCGTGTACGTGACACTCTTATTGACACCACCAAAAGAACGACTGAAGTGACTCTTTCATATTTATGCACTGATTTTTACCCTTTTAGACGCATTTTGTATACAGTTGTCACTACATAATTTCACACTTAAATTTTTGTTTACACGTACTCAGTGTAATTTTAGTCATTCAAATTTCATAACTATTCACGTATGATCGTCATCGAAGACTCCACGTAATTGGCGGTGAAAGCTGGCGTAGAAAAGGTAAAAAGTCCCAAAAGAAAACGGATCACACAGGCCTGAGAGTGCTAGTATTGGGCCTTGCTCTCGCGGGCTTCAACCAAGAAAAGAAAAAGCGTGCGAAAAATAACGATCCGGTGGGCCCCAGCGAGCGAGTAGAGGAGAAAGAGAGGAGGGTGGTCGTCTCCTTCGTCTGGAGATTCCATTCCTTAACCGCGTCTCTACCAAAATCCACACCTTAAATCCTCCTCTCTCTTCCGATCAAATCCAAATCCTCCGTTCCTTCCGATCCGACCCGACCCGATCCGATCACAGAGTTTCATTCGGACCTTCCGATCCACCGCCATGAGCTTCATCTTCGGCAAGCGCAAAACTCCCGCAGGTTCGCAATTTTGTTGTGGCTTTTCAATTGGTTGAATTCACATGATTTCTGAAGCTATTCATGGAATTATTGCACAATATCAAATATTTCATGATTTCTTTGGTTTATAATTTGCTGTATCGAAATATGAAGTTGATAGTTTGAGTTATGTGGCCCGCAAATATGTTGTGTGTTCGTATCGTATGTTGTTCAGGCGGATAGTGCTCTTTTTGTGTTAAGGTTACCGTTTTCGGCGCTGAAATTGTAATATATGCATTCGTGTGACTTTTGTGATTTCAGAACTGTTGCGGGAGAACAAGAGAATGCTGGATAAATCTATTAGGGAAATAGAGAGGGAGAGAGGATCGCTTCAGGCACAAGAGAAGAAACTGATTGCGGAGATCAAGAAGAGTGCTAAGCAAGGCCAGATGGTATGTTCTTCTCTTTTCTATTGATTTTTGCTTTGCTTTCTGGCAATGGGAGTTTTAGTGTCTTGTGGCTGAGCTACTTTTGACCGCTTGGTGTTGCCTAATTGTCTCGGTCAGAGAGTTTTACGGCCGAACATGTTGCATTGTACCCTAAACACTTTAGCTTGATGGTCAAGTTTCTCAACAGGTTTTTCATTTGTTGAATTTTGTTTCAGGGAGCTGTCAGAGTTATGGCAAAAGACCTGGTTCGAACACGGCACCAGATTGAAAAGTTTTATAAGCTTAAGTCACAACTCCAGGGTGTATCTCTCAGAATCCAGGTATGTGTCCTACATTCCGTAATGCATGCCTTGAATGTATCTGAATAATATATCGTTTGGAATGGTGTGTTCTTTACATGAATGATCTCTGTTGGTAGTTGTTGTGAGGAATTGATTATTTTTTAAATGTTTGTTTTTTCTTTTCAGACACTGAAATCAACTCAAGCCATGGGAGAGGCAATGAAGGGGGTGACAAAGGCAATGGGCCAGATGAATAGACAGATGAACTTGCCATCACTACAGAAAATTATGCAAGAATTTGAGAGGCAAAACGAAAAGATGGAATTGACAACTGAGGTGATGGGAGATGCAATTGATGATGCTTTGGAAGGAGATGAGGAAGAGGAGGAAACAGACGACCTAGTTAACCAAGTTCTTGACGAAATTGGTATAACTGTCAATCAAGAGGTAATTCCACCAGTCAGCACTCCTATACTTTTCCCTTACAAAATAAAAATGTCTTTGAACAGTAATAACAGTATCTTGTGTTTTCATTCATTGCAGCTTGTTAATGCACCATCAGCCTCTGTGGCTGCACCAGCTGCAAAGGGCAAGGTTGCACAAGTGGAAGCAGCTGCACCCGATGACGGTGGGATAGATAGCGATCTACAGGCAAGGCTAGACAACTTAAGAAGGATGTAGACTTCATATCTTGTATATACTTATTTTGTTGGCATAGTGTGAAAGGTCAGATTTATTTTGGGCCTTGTAATATCTGTGAAAATTATTCAAGCATTTTTCTGATCAGGATATGAGATATGCAGATTCTAATAAAATTACATTTGGTAAATCTATCCTCAGTGATGCCGAAATGGTGATACATGTTGTTGGTATGTCCTAGTTCACTGGTCTTTTGAATGCTTTGTCAATCTGTTCGATTATGCATCGATCATAATACTGTTAAGTGTCGATTGTGAGCACAGGAAATCAGAGTTCTGTCGTTCTTTAAGAGTGCATTAGAACGAAAACGGATCCAAAGGTGAATGCCAAGGATTATAACATGATCAGGGATGTGCAATTCATAGTGAATTTGTATATTTTCAATGCTTTATAACGAAGAATCGTCTTTGTTATAATAGAAAGCCAGTAGTATAAACTCAAAATCTTCATAACTGAGACGATTGAAGTTGAGAGCAGACCAGTAGTATAAACTCAAAATTTTCAGTATCATATACAAGTGGGCAGGCCTTGCCGGAAAAATATAGGAAAAATGTTACCCTCTGTCCCCTAATCCTTGTTTTCTACAATGAATTCCTTGTTATCACCGTCCTCATATCACAAAGTCACAAACCACCGAACACCGAACACCAAAATCCAATTTCTCCTTCTTTTTTTTTTTTCTTCTTTTTTTCTTTTTTTCACTTTTTCTTTATTCTCTCGGAAAGAAACGAAAAACCTTAAACTGGCAAACTTGCGCTGCTGCTGGATACCAGCAGGACTTCTCTGGAATGCTCCTCCGGCGTAGTAGAGGGTAACTCTCGGTGGCACCACGAAACGACCGGCACAGTTGCCCGGCAGAGCGGACAATCGGAGTGAGAGTATAGCCACATATCTATGCAAGGAGCATGAAACGAGTGCTTGCAGCTTGGCAACTTCCTTACCTCTTCTCCATCTTCAAATACTGACAAGCAAACTGCGCATTCATAATCAATCACTACTTGACCTTGTTCTTGAGCCACTGACCCCTCCTTCTGTTTCTTGTACTTGAAGCTATCCAAGTTCTCAAAGCTCCTGCTCCTTGCTGACCTTGCAGCCTCAACGAAAGCGTTGGACCGTACATTTCTTGGTGGTGATGGTGGGCGGCGCGGTGGAGACCATTTGATGAAGATGAGATTGTACATGGCTAGAACAATAGCGGCAGTTCCAACAACTATGAGGCCATAATACAACATAGGCAAGCTGGTGGCTTTGGCCGCCGAAGGTGGAGGAGGCGGAAAATTGGGGTTCGGATAGGGAGTTGGTGCCATGTAGAAACTCATGCTTGGGTTTGTGGAAATGATCGACAAGGGAAAGTTATAGAGACCAGAGAGGAGGGTTTGAGTTTGAACTTGGTTTTCTGAATTCTATGTATCTTTTGGGATTAAACTAACAAGAAGTAGTTAATCAGAAAGCCGTGGTGTTTATGTTGTTGTAGAATATAAACTTGTTTATGATTGATGGTTTGGAGAATGATTGAATGAAGACAAAGCAAAACACAATGACAAGAAACCTGAGACGAAGGTTGGAATGGATTGAATGTATTGTTGATAAGAATTCACTCTCTGGTCTACCCTATGCTTGACTTGGAGCAGAAACAAATAAATAAAATACATAATGCTAGCTCTTATCAATGACTTGTATGTACTAAAAACAAATTAACTCATTCGGCAATTGTTTTATTCACTAATTCTCTATGTACAAAAAGCTTAGAAGCTTGCATAAATTGTTACCATTTCTGATAAATGACCTGATCTTAAGTTGGGTACTTGCATGGGTTTGTTGGAGTCTAATCAATCTATACAATTACCAATTTCTTGTGGGAGTGAAATAGTTTGGCAAACCCAGCATACTTACAACACAAAACATAATATGTACGTATATGAGAGTGATACAATCATTTTCAATTTTGAAAAAAAAAAAAAACAGTATTTGATCTCTAAATTACAATACAGAAATGTGTTTAATGGTTGAATTATAGAAGGATAGATTTCAATTAGACCTCCTTAAACCCAAACCCAAATGCAATTCTTGCTTCCTTTTTCCTCTAGCTCACTCTCAAAGTCCAAAGGAAACAGTTCACTTCCATGCATTTATATATAGTTAGTTATGATCATCATCTCATGTGAGAGCCGACGACACACATCTGCTTTCATATGAAGAACCACTGCATTTTCATGAAATGGTAGAAACTATAACTATAGTGTGACTACACATCAGAAAAGAAAAAAAAACATAGTGTGACTACAAACCATATCCTTTTTTCTTCCTTTCTTGTAAGAAAAAACTTTTTGTTAAGTTTCCTAATGAAGTGGGGAATGGGGATACTAATTAACAGCTAGAAGAATAGAAACTAGCAAACCATATCCTTTTATGAAACGAAGTCATTATACCTGCAGACTGATTAATAGAGCTGACCTGATGGACGTTCTATATATACATACAGGAACTCCTTCAAGCACCATCTATGTGTTTGTTTTGTTTCCACTTTTTCTTTGGTTAATTTACAAATATGGATATCTGCAGAAGACAACAAAGTCAAGGTTTGGTGTGGTACCAGTCCAAAATGATTTTGTATTTAGTTGTGTTCTATTTTCTGTATTTAGACCATTAACTTCTTTTTCAGTATAATTTATTTTCACAAATTAAAAACTATTAGTGGGTCCCCTCAATTGCTATAAACTTGAATAATTTTTTAATAATCTAAATTTGATTATTTAGTGCAAATTGTAATCAACTTCTACTGTACAGATCAAAATGGTTCGTGGCTGCCTTGTACATTCAACAGATCACTGCTTTAAGATCATCCCAGTATAACCATGACTTTTCAAATGTAAAGAACTCAATGGACTTAATATATTAGAATCCAGCATTAATTAGTACATTTGTATTACATAAAACCAAACATAATTGCCAACTGATATACAAGAACTGTGATCGAGTACAAATTGTTGTTGAACACTACAATATACAACGCTAATTCAGACTTCACATATATCAACAAAACCTAAATATGTTTGAAGCTAATGCTAAAAGCCTCTGCACTTATCCCATGATCAGGCAGCTACACCAGTATAGTAGAGAGATCATAGATTGAGTTCAAAACAACAAAAATACAGAGGTCTCAAGCACTTACTTATACTAATCAAAAGGTGAAGTCTGAAGGGCCTCAATCTGTGGCAACTTGATGGTGCAACTTTTCACAGCATTGAGGTATGTAAACATTATCCAAGTCATGCATATTCTGCTCAAATGAAGGTTGAATATGGCTCACCAATGGTTGAAGAGAACCAGTCTTCGTTCGTACAGTTGCAAGCAAGTCACTTGGCTCATATTCACCAAGTAATAAAGCCAAAATTGCTCCCTCTTTTTTCATTACAACCTCCATATCCTTAAATTTTTCAATTGTAGCAAGTTTTTGTCTGCTCATTTCCTCCCTGAGCTTATCTTCCTTTTCTTGGCTCTCCTTCCGAATTGTTTCAATCTCAGCTTCATGTTGTTCCCTCATTTCTTGTACCTCTAAATGAACACCTCTTTTCTGCACAAGTACACCAGGAACTTGGCCTGGTCTAACTCCAATGCCAAATCCTCATATCGCTCCGCGCTTCTCTTTTCCAAGCACAGTTGCATATACATCATTGATTTCAAAACTATCAAGATCATCCGGAAGTTGAGATGCCCTCTTGGTAGACTTCATCTTTTCAATCTTGCTCTTCATTGATGCCTACATCAAACAATCAGTATAACTAATCACAATCATCACACATTACCACCAATATAACAAAGCCTCTGCAAATGAAGTTGTGCCAGTTGTGTGTATCATCCTACGTTTTGCCCGACTCTGCTTGTTCAGTAAAGAACGCCGCTGCATTTAGATTCAATACCATATACATATTGGAATGTCCAGTGCAAGTTCATTTGTAAACCACATCATATATCTACAATACCCATTATATATCTAAATATATTAAGGAGCTTGCTTTAATTACGTTGTTGTAGTAAAGGTAGCAGACATTTATAGACAAATGTCACAAACCTTTCAAAATATTATGACTGCCTTAAACATACCTTTTGCTTGTTACATTCCCAATGGTTAACTAGTGCAACCCATTGCTTGTCAGAGATTTGGTCAGCTTCAATACCAATGACAAGCCCTTGTCAGAGATTCCTGCCAAACATTTGATTTGATACAAGCGCACCAGTTACTCCAATTTTTTCATAGGTGAACCGGGATACAAATCAACATTAGACTCATTTATCAAGTTGTAAAATCTTTGTAAATCTGCAGGTGGGCTGTTTATGGTGGCACCATCATCATCAACATAGGGTGAGGAAGGTGGACTGTTATTTGCAAATGCTTCTGTCAAGAAATCATTCATGTCTAGATTAAGCTCAGGTTGGTCCTCGATTTCTTCTTCCATTTCATCTAAGAAGACGGGGTCGGGTAAATCCTCACCATGTTCATCCCACAATCCATCTTCATAGTCTGGACACATCCTCTCAGCTTATAGGTGTTTGCCAAGAACGATTAGCACATAATCGACAAGGGCATTTAATCTTCCCCTGGTGCAATGCCACATTAAGGGAGTTTCGCATGAAATTTTGAAGTCCAACCTTATACTCCGTGCTATTCCTATGTAACTTAACCCATGTCTTATCCATTGAATCTATAACAAACAATGAAAGTAATGTTCAAATGGAGCAGAGAATACAGAACCGGAAGCTAATAACCATTCATTCTATAAAAAACTAAGAACCTGCTGAATTGGGGTATATAGGAAGAAGAAAGACTTACAAGCAGAGAAGACAGTCTTTCCACTCCCAAATTATGCCCTTTTTTCTTTCAAACACAAAAATACGAACGTCTTCTTTTTTCAGAAGGAGAAGAGGTCTTCTGTCGTTCTGGGTAGGCCAAAAGAGAGTAGTCTTCTTTTTTCCGAAGGAGATAAGGTCTTCTGTCCAACACTAAAAACTAAACTCCGGCAAAACCCAATTACAGTTTTGGCAGGGTTAAATAAGATTTTTTTTACAGCATAGCCACATTTTATTACTTGTATGCGGAGATGCATGTTAATTGTGTGTTCAAAAACAAGGGGTATAATCTCATACCCACATTTCCTTCCTTTTGTGGCAACACATATGTGGGGGTTGCTCACATATGTAGTGGTGGAAGCAACTTATGAATCACAAAGGAACACAAAGCCATTGAGTTTGCCTTTCTGGGACCAGAAATTCTGTCGGACGGTTGGCAATGTTCCATGGGAAAAGCTCTTAGAGACGAAGAAGAATATGCACCTTTACAAAAACATTGTGCAATGGAACGACTCTGCAGCTCAAGACGCATTCAATGATGCAAAGAATCGGTTCCTGGATAAGGTTGACGGCCTTCCTTGCTACATAGCGTTGCCTGATTCTGATGCTTACATTGATGAAATAGATTGGAGCAACTCCAGAACTAGCATCAATCCCGAACCGCCTTCGGATCCATGGGACGAGTCTGGGGAGGATTCTGGAGATGACAATAGCAGCGTAGATAATGAAGAGGATGTTGATCACAAGGAAGCAGCAGACATAGCAGGATTTGAGAACGGTGCTTGGAATAAGCTGGATCACAAAATGTTGCAAGAACGGATGATGGGTTTAATGTTGGAGAGTCCATTGTGGTAAACAAGAATGAGGTCATATTTGTCATTTTTTGCCCATAGCATGAGTACGTATTTCATTGGATCCTGTATTATTTGTAAGCAATAATTTTATTTGTAAACAGTATATCGTGAGTTGAAGTTGTAGAATATAATGTTAGTTGTTACATTTTGTTTGTTGATTTGGTAAAAAACTGTTTTTAGTCTAATTTTGTTTTCATCATAACAATGGTTTAGTCTATGTTTGAGGTGTTTTCCCTTCGTTTCCTACGTCGAAAACTTGATTAATTTATTTTAATATTCTCAGAAGTTTCCTTTCAAAGAGAGGAACCAAATTAATAAGGAGAAAAATAGAAACTAAACCACCAAACGCCGTATCCCTTTAGGAATAAGAAATCCAAATAGCAAAGGGATTCCTAGAATAGTAAACTACATATTAGTTACTAATCAAATTTCAGTTTACAAATACATCATTTACACATTATCTTATACATTTAAGGACAAAAATTAATAAATTAGGACAAACTAATGTCCACATGTCATCTGTCACTACATATTTTACCAAACTATCATTCACTACATATTCTACCACTAATATGGACGTGCTACTGCCGTGTCGATGAGAGACATGCTACTGCCGTTGTCGACAGACATGAGACGTGTTACTGCCGTGTCGACCGGAGACGTGTTATTGCCGTGTCGACCGGAGACGTGCTACTATCGTGTACGAAGGTGCTACTACCGTGTCGACGAGAGACGTGCTACTGCCGTGTCGACATGAGGCGTGCTACTGTCGTGTCGACGAGAGACGTGCTACTGCCGTGTCGACGAGAGACGTGCTACTGCTGTGTGGACATGAGACGTGTTACTGCCGTGTCGACTAGAGACGTGCTACTGCCGTGTCGACTAGAGACGTGCTACTGCCGTGTCGACTAGAGACGTGCTACTGCCGTGTCGACTAGAGACGTGCTACTGCCGTGTCGACATGAGACGTGTTACTGCCGTGTCGACGAGAGACGTGCTACTGTCGTGTTGACATGAGACGTGTTACTGTCGTGTCGACCGGAGACGTGTTATTGCCGTGTCGACGAGAGACGTGCTACTGCCGTGTCGACGAGAGACGTGCTACTGCCGTGTCGACTAGAGACGTGCTACTGCCGTGTCGACTAGAGACGTGCTACTGCCGTGTCGACTAGAGACGTGCTACTGCCGTGTCGACATGAGACGTGTTACTGCCGTGTCGACGAGAGACGTGCTACTGTCGTGTCGACATGAGACGTGTTACTGTCGTGTCGACCGGAGACGTGCTAGTGCCGTGTCGACGAGAGACGTGATACTGCCGTATCGACGAGAGACGTGCTACTGCCGTGTCGACATGAGACGTGATACTGCCGTGTCGACGAGAGACGTGCTACTGCCGTGTCGACATGAGACGTGCTACTGCCGTATCGACGAGAGACGTGCTACTACCGTGTCGACTAGAGACGTGCTACTGCCGTGTCATTTTGCGTAAATTTATTTGAAAAAATAGGTATTTTAGTCATTTTGCCTATGAAAATCTAGATCAGATCTGATACCATTAGTTTGGGCCTGGGCTTATGTTCTAATTTGTACAGAAAATATTAAAAGTGAGGTTTTTGTGTTTTTAAATTTAGTCATGTGCTGTTATGTAATTTTCTCATAATAGAAATTAAACCCACCAAACGTCGTATCCCTTTAGAAATAGGAAATCCAAATAGCAAAGGGATTAATAAACCGACATGACCGTTCTGAGCGTTTTTATAAATAGCAGCCACTCACATTTCCTGCAATTCATTCGTCTCATCGGATCTATTGAGAGAAACCAATCTAAACTCTAGGGTTCTTCCGCTTACCTCTCATCACAACTATGGGTAAGATTCGACGTCCACAAGTTGCTTCCAAGCCACCGAAAGATAGTTGGGAAGAGCAACTCTACTTGTCTGTAGGCAAAGAGCTATGGAAGATGCTGACAGACTCCAACAACAAGTGCGTATATCTCTTCCCAAACGTTGCCCGGTGGAACGACTCTGCGGCAAAAGAGGCTTTCGACGATGCGAAAAGCCGGTTCTTGGCAAAGATCAAGAAGGCTCCATGCGACGTGCCGTCGCCGGATCCCGAAGCTTATATTGATGAAATAGACTGGAGCGACGATGCCATCCCGGAACTGGATGAGAGTAGTGAATGGGGGAGTGAAGGTGAGTTTAGTCTTGAGGGTTTTGAGGTGATTGATCCTTCGTTTTGCGTAGGATGGGGGCCGGATGAGTGGTACGAGACAAAGAAGGAGGAGGAGGTGAAGGATATCGATTCCGACAAAGTAAGAAAAGAGTGGGAGGCTTATTGGGAGGGGAAAGCAGCGAAGGCGGTAGGAGGCGGAGGATGGGGGAAGAGTGGTGGAAGGAACTCATCGTCGAGACGTTGCACCCCGAGAAATGGCGATGGTTATCCATTTGGGCAGAGGAAAGTTTATAGGGAGAAGATCATGAAAACCTAAGCCTGCATGCAGTGGAACTTCGATGGTGTCAGTATCGAATAAAACTGTAGGCCTGTCCTCCATCGCTATTGTTGTTAGGGTTTAGCTTGGTTTGGAACAAGGGCTTTGACGTAAATTTTATGTACTATTATCACAAAGATTTATGATCATGTAATATGTTAAACATAATTTTTTTTTTTTTGGTCAAATTGATGTTAAACATATTTTCGATGAGCTTTGATTCTGGGTCACAAAGAATTATTATTTTTTCTTGTTTAGACAACCTACCAGTGAGTATAGGTTATTCCACCACCGATTAATTGTGTTACAACACGTGACATAATTGGCTTACAGCATCACAATCTAATTAAACATGTGGTGGCCGGATTATTGATTAATATATTGAGGGTGAACCGGTGAAGACCTTGAATTGGAAACACAGGCTGCCATACATGGGATGATAGGCTGGCTGCGCCGCCTACAGTGCCACCAACCAATCCTTCCGGCCAACTCTTTCATATAAAAGTCAAGAAGACATGAGTTGAGAATTTCAAATTAACGTTGATCTGTTTGTACCTTGATCCTAGTTGATAATTTTATAATGAATTTCTTGTATTTTTCGCAAAAATATTGAAAAAACCATTCTAGTTGAAGATAATTCACGGCCAATTGGTTCACCCTCAAGGAATAAGCATTAAGGTGACCACCACAAGAGGGGAGTATGGTAATTGCATTCACTTAACTTCTTAAGGTTCGTTTGTGTTCTTTCCATATCTTGTGGTGAAGACAACCAAGTCTTTGATGGGTTTTTTGAGTTGTGCAAGAAGTTACTATTTGCCAAAACATACACGAGTTAACTGATTCAATCATGTAAGTATATGGCAATCATATTCAACCTGGAAGCAAAGAAGAATATGAGAAAGCTCAAGAAAAACATTGTTTCCTAGCTCAACCAAGAGAATGCATGCTCGACTAGTTTTTGACTGCAACATTTTATGCAGTAACACTAATCTTGATCTCTAAGGTAAATGCATTTCATGCATATCATGTTTTTATAACTGATTGTGAAAATATTGAGATTATGTTGTTAAAAATTTGTCTAAAATATCTTTGAGGTATTTTAAGAAGATAAATGCATATATGTTAGGAAAGTATTGGAAATACATATCGGTTCTAACTGATTTGATTTTTGTTTCCATATATATCTCAATCGTAATCAAAAGTGATTCAGTTGAGGGGGAGTCCCCCTATATGTATGATTGAGTTGTACCTAGAAAATGCAGAGTTCTTGATATTTTATAAACACATTATTGTGTTCTTACTGCAGCAGTCATTTTGTTTTGGTGAAAAACTCTCCTTCATTTGTTATTGCTTCATTGCATCTGTCATTTTATTGTGATCGAGATTAGTGTATTGGCTAACAAGGAGTGCTCAGTTCATCTGTTCAAGGCTGGATCCATTATTTGTATAATAGGAAGTTCGGTTGTAAAAGATCAAGCTAGTTTGTATGCTAGCAAACGTGAATGTTTTGTACTTCACTGCTTAATAGAAACTGTAATTCTATTTGTTATTAGTGGATTAATTTAAGTGTGAATTACTATAAAGTCTCGAGGTTTCCTTACGGAAGATTTACACTGTAATTAAAATCTATATTTTTATTGTTCTTGCAAATTATTTTGTTTTGAAAACAGACTAAACCAGTAAATAGGTCCTAAACGTACTTTCAAATCCGATTTGGAAAGTGCAGACATATATGGATGCCATGGTATAGAATCTTGAATTATGAATCTATCATACAGACGGATCCATCCAACTTTATTATAAATCCAACAGTGGTTGCATCGGCTATCTCAACCACATTCCTCTAACCCACATTACGATAGAACTAGTAGATCATGATCATATTTTAAACACAAATCTCTGCAACCAGTGCCATAATTTGTTCATAATGTAACAGATTAAGCAAATTAAAATATAACAACATAGTGCTGCATCTATATATGCTTCACCTCTGAGTCTCTGACCACTTCTAATTTTGTAATCCAAATGTTTCTGATACCAATTATTACTTTAATTTCCATATTACTTGTTGAAGCAAAGCACCAGTTTCTCCTATCTCTTTTTGGTTACTAATTTTCGCGGCTTAAATATTAAACCCGGGAAGAAGAAGCACAAAACCGCCATGGAAGAACCGTCTGGTTCTTCCTCTCTGTCAGTCTCTGGTCAACTATTTGCACCTTCAACCAAAAGTCCAACTTGCCCAGAAATCTATACCTATAAAACCATTTAATTCCTCCTCTCTGTCACAAAGTTCTCAACTTTCCGGCCAAAAAGATTCAAACCTTATCTACTATTTCAATGCCTACTTGAATTCTGAATCATCAGCAACACTGAAAGAGCAAAACCCACCATGGAAGAGAAGAAACCACCACCAAACGACGTCGTCGTGCAAATTTCCGGCGCCGAAGACTCCTTTATGTTCTCGCCGCAGCCTTCCCGAACTGGGTCTCCTCAAAAAGCCTTCCAAGACTCCAACTTTGAGCTCACCGAGCTCAGATTCCCGGCCGCCGCTACTTCGCCGGAGATCACAGCCACCACCGCCGCCAAGCCGCCGCGAATTCCCGGCGAGTTTCGCCGCGTCTCGCTTGCCAGGTCGGCGTTCTCCAAACCCAAGTCGAGGTTTCAGGAGCCGGTTTATACTAATGAAGTCAAGGTGAGTGAAGAAAGTCCTCAGAGAAAGTCAAGTGCAAAGTCACCCAATGTGGGTTCACCAATCACTAAAGCCACGGCTACTACTCCTAGAGAAGGTGTGAGATCGAATCCTATAACGCCGAGGACGCCGCTGATTGGTACACCGGCGCGTGGAGAAGAGGAGGAGGACGATGAGGAGGTGTACAAGACAGCCAATCTTAAGGTGCACCAGAAGAGTGGTAAGAAGAAGGTGAAGAAGTTGGTGTTACTTGAGTGGGTTACATTTGTGTCAATTGTTGGGTTTTTGATTGTTTGCTTAACTGTTGATAAGTTAGAGAGTAAGAGTATTTGGTCATTGAGATTGTGGAGATGGTGTGTGCTTGTGTTGGTTGTGTTGTGTGGTAGGTTGGTGACAGAATGGCTGATTAATATCTTGGTTTTCATGATCGAAACGAATTACTTGCTTAAGAAGAAGGTTTTGTATTTTGTGTATGGGTTGAAGAGGAGTGTGCAGGTGTTTATTTGGTTGGGTTTGATTCTACTAGCGTGGGGTTTGTTGTTTGATCATGGAGTGAAGAGGTCGAAGAATACGTCTAAGATTCTAGGTTATGTGACTAGGGGTTTGGCTTCTTGTGAGATTGGAGCAGCCATATGGTTGTTGAAGAATTTGTTAGTGAAGCTGTTAGCCACCTCTTTTCAGTCCACCAGGTTCTTTGATCGGATTAAAGAATCGATATTTCATCAGTATGTTCTTCGCAGCCTTTCGGGGCCTCCATTGGTGGAGATGGCTGGAAGAAAATTTCGGAAGGATAGTGGCCGGTTGAGTTTCAAAAATCTGCCAAAAACTAAGAATGATGGGAAGGAAGGGCCGAAAGAAGAAGTTATTGACGTAGAAAAGCTTTCAAAAATGAAGCAGGATAAAATTTCTGCTTGGACGATGAAAGGATTGATTAATGTGATAAGTGGTTCTGGATTGTCTACCATCTCCCACACACTAGACGACATTAACGATGAGGAGAGTGAGCAGAAGGATATAGAGATTACTAGTGAGTTTGAAGCACAAGCTGCAGCTTATGACATTTTCCTGAATGTAGCCAAGCACGGTAGCAAGTGAGAATTTCTGTTATTTCCGAGTGTTCCTCATACTTTTTGGTGACTTGAATTCTTGTGTAAGCTTTCTGACCCCTGTCAAATGGACTAGGTACATTGAGGAAGATGACCTCTGTCGTTTCTTGAAAAAAGAAGAAGTCGAGCTCGTATTTCCTCTGTTTGAAGGTGGAGCAGAAACTCGAAAGATAAGAAAAAAGGCTTTAAAGAACTGGCTGGTAAATTCTTTGTCAATTCACTCTATTCCTTTATCATATATTCATTTGTAGTCCCCTGACACATCTGTACTGTGAAATGTATACTGTACTACTTCAAACTAAATTTACCTACTTAGTTGTGATATGCAACAGTCACTGTAACTATTCAAATTTAAATTACGCTCTGGTAGGATTCTTGTTCTTTCATGTCATGAACATTGATGTAGACATTCAGACTTTAAAAGAATGTTTCATTTCATGAATCTTACCGTTGTTCTATTTTGCAGGTGAATGTTTACAACGAACGCAAATCATTGGCACATTCCTTAACTGATACTAAAACAGCCATAGAGGAGTTGAATAGGCTTGGCTCAGCTGTTGTACTTGTTGTGATCCTTATCGTATGGTTACTTCTGATGGGATTTTTGACAACCAATATACTGGTCTTTATATCATCACAGCTTTTACTGGTGGTGTTTGTTTTTGGTAACACTGCTAAAACTGTGTTTGAAGCCATCATATTTGTCTTTGTGATGCACCCATTTGATGTAGGGGACCGTTGTGTTGTTGATGGAGTACAGGTAACTTTGAAATTCTAATTTCCTTATTTACTGCTATTAAAAGAACCTACTTGACACTTCAGAACTTGACAGTTGATCGTTGAAGAGATGAACATATTGACAACAATCTTCTTGAAACCTGACAATGAGAAGGTATACTATCCAAATTCAGTACTTGCTACTAAAGCCATCAGCAACTTCTACAGGAGCCCGGAGATGGGTGATGCCGTTGAGTTTGCTGTTGATGTTTCTACAACAATTGACACTATTGCGAACATGAAAACCAGAATAAAAACGTATGTTAACTCCAACTTACTGTGCTTCTCTATTATTCACTCTATATTTTTACTCTTCAAGACTATTTCAGCTCAAAAACAACCAACCTATTATACGCTTGTAGAGTTCTCATGAAAATCTTTCTTTGAAGTACAGTTACAGGCTGTACCCACTTATTTAGTCCTGGTGATCCTGTTGCTCACATTATGACATAAGAGATTAGAATCATCTAGTCTACAGATAATCTCTTTTATCCGCTTAATAGCCGCAACTAGGTTTCTCATATGGAATAGTCTTTAAGTTCTGTTGGGTGATTCTGCTATTCTGGTATAACATTTGGCTTCCTTGGAGAACTAGATCCTTATTTTGTTGATATATTTCCAATTATGGCTTATAGTCTTATACCAAGCACATATGTGGGAGTGCTTAGGACTATATGAATCTCTCACCTTTGTGCACCTGTTGATTACTCTCGATTCCTCTCACTTGTTCATAAAATGACATGCAACTTTTACTGTTACACCACCTCAGATATATCTATATGGATTGATGAAGAAATATTTCAAACTTCAGGTACTTGGAGAGCAAGCCTCAGCACTGGCGTCCTGGGCATAGTGTGGCGGTGAAGGAAATCGAAGATGTTAACAAGATGACAATGGCTCTTTATATTTCTCATACGATAAATTTCCAGAACTATGGAGACAAGACCAGCCGACGAACAGAACTAATCTTAGAGCTGAAGAAAATATTTGAAGACCTTAATATAAAATACCACCTCCTGCCTCAGGAGATTATTCTCACCAAAGTTGGGTCAGCAACTACAGAGCTTCCACCCTCATGGCGCTGACAAGTTTTGATAGATTTTGAAGAAATGTCTGAGCTCGTACCGGATGGAGAAAGACTGAAAGAGTCTAAATGTTGTAAAATTGTGATTTCTGAGATATACGAGATGTTGTATTTTTTGAAATTGTTCATACCAGTTTTGAGTGAATCTTGTTACATTGTAAAGTTGATAATTTTTAATTTCAATACAAAGACCTGTACTCTGAGAATCATCTGCTCCATTCTCTCTTATCATTGCTTCAAAGATGACAATGGTTCCTTGATCAACTTTTTGTACATGAATTCACTGACGTCCCTATTTTAAAAAAATTTAGATTAAAATGTGGATACAAGTTACCAGAACTTTTACTGATAAATACACCATTTTTCATCAGATTATGCATCTAAAGAGCAATCTTTACCAACAAAAATGGGTTGACATATGTCTTTTTTTTAATACATGCACAGACAATAACCTATTCGTTGAAAGGAAAATCATTTCTCAGTGCATTTTCTCCTTGATTTTTTTTGTTCTGGGTTTATATTTCTTTCTCGGATATTCATTTAGAGTAAGCTTTGAAAAAGTCATGTGAATTTCACAATCCTACATTTTGATTAATATGGCAATATTGAGACCCATGATAACCAATTTTTTTTGAAAACGGGTTAGGACCCATGATAACCAATTTTAGAAGGCACAAAATTGACAGAATGAAAATGAGGCACAAAATTCAATCTTGATGTTTAATTGGGCCAATCAGATAAACCTTATCTACCAATCCCAATGGAGGAGCTGACACCTAGGACAAAGATAATTGACAAGCCTTTCCCACCTCTCATATTGCTTGCTGCTCTTTCCACCACCTCTATGACTATCTTAAACCTTCTCAAATTCCTTCATACCACCTCAAACTTGGCACCAATACTTCAAAGTTAGACACAGAAAACAACCCGAGAGAGAGAGAGAGTGATGGCTTCAAGCTCAGCAGTTACAATGGCTATGCCATTGCCCAATGCCACCACCCAAAAGAGGGTGGTTCAATCCTCAGAGGCCTTCTTCAAGCCACTACCCCTCAGGCACTCAGAGGCTGCGTCCTCACCTTCAAGATCAAGTGGGAGGCTTGAGGTCAGGGCTTCCCTCAAGGAGAAGGCCGTCACCGCAATTACCGCTGCCGCACTCACAGCCTCAATGGTGGTCCCAGATGTGGCTGAAGCCGCCTCCGGAGTCTCTCCGTCGCTCAAGAACTTCTTGCTCAGCATTGCTGCCGGCGGCACTGTACTTGTTGCGATTATTGGAGCTGTAATCGGAGTGTCCAATTTCGACCCTGTTAAGAGGGGCTGAGAGATATTGAAATGTCATTCACTATCTTCTTCATGTATCTGTTTAGTGTTTTGCTTTTGTTATGTTTACCTTCTATATCATTGTGTAATATGACTCTTCTTCCCTCCTCGGTAAACTGTGAATGCTGAAATCTCATTTTCCATTTTCGATTCACAAATTACATTCATTCATATAGACAGAACCCAAAAGAAGCACCTAGAATCAAAAGGCAACAAATTGCATAACCGAAATGTATCTAGTCATGAATAAGACTATCATGCTTCTTGGAGTAGTGCGCATAGTACTAGTCAGAAGAACAAACAACAACTCAATAACGAACTTTCTATAGTCGCCAGTAACTACATCTAGGTTTTACAAAGCATTATATAAATGAAATGTGCTAACTTACTAGCTTTCTCCAATATGATGGTATATAATCTCCATGCAAGGAAATGGAACTTGTTAATTACCTAGAAAGCTTTGAAATCACATCGAGCATGTATCTGCTCTCTGCAGAATAGTTCACCGTATCTGCCTTAACCACTGTGATCTTCACCCTCTGCTCATCGCCATACAACTCCTCCTTGATCTTAAGCTTTAACATAAAATGGTTGAAAATACTGCTCCGGACTATGTCTGCAAACTTTTCCTCATCCTGCCCGTCATACTTCAAGAAGTACAACTCCTTTGCTGTGCAACCCAAGATCTCTGCCCCTGATTCCTGAAAAGCCGTCACCCAAGTCAATCCAGTAGAGTCCTGAATTTGAGCTTGAAGAAGATATCTATAATCACACTCCTCAAATTCTTGATTGCACCTGTCACACTGCCATCTGTCTCCTGACCTCGACACTTTCTTGCTACACTGTCTATCTCCAATCATCAACGGGCATGCTGTGTAACAGAAAGAATCAGTTTTAATGAAAGATATTGTGGCCCTCACAGTGACCCAGTCTGGCTTATCTGATCTTCCAAGACCTTCATCCTTGATCTGAGAAACAGTTTTGCGTATTTCATTCTTAGTTACACCTCCTGGCATAAATTCCTTAGAGATGGACACGGAAGCGGCATCCTTTCCCCCTCGATCAAACCAGTCCCTCACCTGACGAGCCTCGGGCAAATCTGGGGGGTTGATGTATAGCCGGGTAGAATGAATTGTTCCTATGGATTTCCCACTGAAGTCGTTAACCTTCCCAGCTTTGACAGCTAAAACTGGAAAAACACCAGAAGCCAACATCTCTTCCAGTCTTTGACCTTCCCTGTTACAAACCTCCCCCCATAGGGTTATCTCAACACTCATACCAGACCAATCCTTCAGATGCAGAATTCTTCTCTGAGTTTCCATACCATTCTTTCTCAGGATAGTAGTAGAAGGGTTGACAGAAGTCACAATACCAATAACATCAAGTATAGAATTACTCTCAGCACTCTCAACTACACTAATAGGCTTGAAGTCAAACAGCTGGTCTGGTATAGAACCATCTTCATCAGGGCACAGTTCCACTGTTGAACTCGCATCCAAAGTTATCTCCCAGTCACTCTTCAGATGATTAAAGTTCTTCTGCGCAGGTTTTAAGCTACCCTTTGATATCAAGTAAACTCTCCCAACCTCAATAATATCATAAAAGCGGTCAAGAACAGCATTAAAGCAGGTCACTCTTATTTCCCCACCCTCAGAGTCAAGGAGGTCGAAAGAGAAAACCTTACCATCTCCTCGAGCATTGTTATAACGACGCTGATCCCCTTTCGCAGTGACTCTTGCCTTGATTGCCCACCTTCCCTGATAAGGATTCAGAGCATTAATAGGTATAATACGTGCTGGTGCCTCATTCTTTAACACGGTACCACGATTTTTATACTGTGGAGGTGGCTGGTAGGAAGGTTGCACTGTAGCTCGGAAATTTGGCACACTGGAAGCTGACATTTCAGGACGAAATGTAGGTCTGGGATTTGGAACATTGTTATAAAAGCTTTCGGACTGGTATGTTGGTCTGGCACTTGGCATACTGGGAACAGAGTTTTCAGGATGAAAAGAAGGCCTGGGATTCTGCCATTTGGGAACAGGCCCTTGGCCCATCATATGATTGTTGCCATAGGCAGACTGCTGAAAATTGTTCTTTGGCAACGCAGTTTGAGCAGTTGGACCAGACTCAACATATTGTTTTGGATTCCCAATAATCTCTGAGTCCAGTACAATAGTTTCCATATTCAGCGCCACAATAATCCTGCCAAAGAGTTCAAGTTAACTAGCATCAGAAAAAAGTACCCAAGTATCGACAAGTAACACAGCAACTAGATTGTCAAACTTCATAGTTCGTTTGAATTCACTCAGAAGCTTTCACAGCTTACACTCATGATCAGATCTCTAGTTACATCACTTTTAGCTTCTCTTAGCTTTGATATGCTCTTTAGAATTTCAATCGCATCTTTTAACAAGTTACATCAACATCAAGCACACACACAACAGCTAACATGCTTGAATCCACACAATGAAAACAAAAATCTTCAATTACTAGAGCCACACTACAAAAAAAAAAATCCGAAAATCCAAACAAAAACCTAGAGATTAGGTTTATTTCGTGCAAACTTTTCTGTACTGTTCAGCTTACAAAGTGATATTCTCAAAATCACTCACAATTTCAAAACTCGAATTCTCAAACCACCGCAACAACATTCAATTCAATTCAGCTCTATACAGATAAATTTTAAACTCATCCAATTGAATCAGAAAACCCTAGCCTTCACCAAGCACAACAACAATCACATCTAACAATCAAAATAGATCATAATTAACCGAAAATCGAAAAACCGAAAATGAGAGAAATAGAGAGAGAGACGAACTTGCGGTTCTGGACTTCGCTGCAAATGTACTCGGTGAGCTGCACGACGGAGCCTTTCCTGACCTGGCCGGTCTTGAACAGCTCGTTGAGCTGAGTCGCGACCATGGTGTGCTGAGCCCAGACGCCGTCGGAGAGCAAGAGCCGGTACCTCTCCTGCGAGCCGATAAGCTTGACGTCGGTGACCTGCATCAGCGGCTTCAGGTTGACATCGCCACCGTTGATGATCGGGACCGCGTTCGGCGTCAGCTGCACCGGCATTTCAGAAAACCCTAGGTCGGCGGAAGCGAGGGTAAAATTGGAAATTGAGAGGGAGAGTGGGAGTGGCGCGGGGGAGAGGGTTAAATCAACTGAGAAAAGAAACGAGGGATTTTGAATTTCGAAAACTGGGTTTGAGGCACTGGACTTGTATCTTTTATATGAAGATGCTCAATGATAATTACAATTATGTCCTTTCGTGTTGCCCTTTCCTATTCCCACTTCGCTTGCTTGCTAAATAGCCACAAGTTTTACCAGACATTTACATGATTGCCATGGAGGGAAACTATTAGAACAAATGCACCATTTTATTTCGACCAAAAAAATAATAAAATTGCACTCATTTTAAGATGGGTTAGACAGATTTTCAACCCCAGTTAATATATTATTTATCTAAATCAGTCTTTGTCCTTCGGCTCGACAATACAACAATTATATCAATCTAAGAACCAATTGTTATGTACATTGTAGAAAAAATAATTTTATATTGACATTTGTATTGTTTTGAACTATCACCATGTGTAAAATGTTGTGTATGGGTCTCACACTTATATTGGTTCGGACTAATCCGTGGGTTGAGGATTACCCCATGCATTAGTCGGGTTAAATAGGCTCCATATGAGACCCACATCTAACTCAGACTAATTCCTCACTGATAGATGGTGTTTTTCAATCCGATCTTCAATACAACCCCCAAATTGCACCATTATTAGATTTGCTCTCAATTACTACTTTTGACAACTCAATTAACTCTCCAATGAAAGAGTCAAATAACTAGGATTATGTCAAATTTGACAAAGAGTGGGAGACGAGTCATTTATTATTTTATCATTGATTCTCTCTCTCTCTCTCTCTCTCTCTCTCTCTCTCTCTCTCTCTCTCTCTCTCTCTCTCTCTCTCTCTCTCTCTCTCTCTCTCTCTCTCTCTCTCTCTCTCTCTTCTGCATCTTCTCTTCTTTTCTCAAGAGGATCAACCCCAGCCTCCACCTTTCTCCAATCAACTTCATCATCATCAGGTCTAGTGCTCTCTTTCTTTCTTTTAGAATCATGTTCTCAAATGCAACATGCTGATTGAGTCCAAACTAGAATGAAAGTCACCAAAGATGCAATCTGATCCGAATTTCATACCCCTCTTATGCCTCCCAAACCCACCACCACCACCACCCCATCTTCCTCGGGTTTTCCTCCTTTTATTATGCCATACCGATCTAGGTTCCGATTTCAAAACCAGCCCCCTCGTCTATTTGGAATCCGAATTCAAATATGATTTCTGTAGGATTTGGGTAGGAGAGAACCAAAGAATTTATGCGGAATTTGGGTTTTGAAAAGTGTCGATTGAAAATTGAATTTGGCGGTTTAGAACATCAAGAGCAGAAGGTAATAGAATGAAAGAACTATAATAATTTCTAGGCTAAAGATAAAAGAAGAACGAGAAGGGATTTTGGGGATATAGTATAATAATGTTTGAATTTAACCATTTTGTTGGAGTAGAAATTTGTCAATTCTATGTCAGATGTCAAAATTCAAATTTGACAAAAAAAATTGACTATTTTGTTGAAGTTGCTTTTAGTGTAATAATATCAAGTGATAAGGTTGCTTTTGGAATTTGAGTCTCTATTTTTTTTTAAATTATTAAATAACTCACACACTATACATATGACGTAAGCGGTGAGGTTTAACTCGTGACTTCAAAGATGTCAGTTAAACTCTTTAACCAACTCTATGTCTCTGATGATTTCTATAAGAAGATTGGGAGCATGATGAGGTGGCGTAAACAATGTGGCTGACTTTACCAAAGAAGCCTGGGGTAAGGTACTTATTTACGAGCTTGCCACAGGCAAAAAGTCACGATGGCATTCTGGTATTTAAATCGAACTACTCATGACAATAATTGGATTATGAGAAAAACCGCCCCGGTTGCGAGCGTTGTTTCCAAAGGTTTGGAGAACACAATTACGGAAGCAAATTTGCCGACCACCATTTTGTGTCCACCCTTCTATTTTAATGTCAAGTGTCATTATTCTTAATCATCTCTAACCATGGTTACATATAAAATTGTAATAAATGAATTCTGGTTTTTTTTTTTTAATTTTAACTTTAACACTTTTTAAATTAGCCTTTATTATTTCTCTTAAGTTGATTTCAAACATGATATACAACTTTGATACATCTACATTCATGGGTGAAAGATCGCATGGACAGGTAAATATTATAAATCTTTGATCGCATGGATAAGTTTTTCAAGCTGTTAAATGCTATTTCACCTAATCAGTATTTCAGAACTTCACAAAATCACATAATAAACATTCCTCAAAAACATCAAAAAACTTTAATACAACCACTGCCAAAAACTGGTCATAATATATAATTTCTTTACAGCTTAAATAAACGACCATCCCGGTCCCATGTGCTATTTTTCTTATTCTACGTATAAATTTATTCATATGCAGATTTTCATATCTAGAAAAGATTAATTAGTTTTATCATTTATTAAATGAAACAATAAAGCCTAATTTAAAAAGAGTTAAAGTTCAAATTAAAAAGAAAAACATAATTCATTTATTACAATAACCATAGTTAGAGATGGTTAAGAAAAAAGACGCTTGGCATTAGAATAGGTGGGTGGGCATAAAAGGGTGATCAGCAAATTTGCTTCCCACAATTACAATGTGGTAAGCTCAGTGGTTCTCGGGTTGTCCTCGTTAATCCCACTTTTAATCAATACCCTCGCACATGGATTCATATTTTGTCATCATGTCACGAACATAAAGTGTCACCACGATACAAAAATCGATAATACATAACATGTTACAAGTTTTTGGCCTCATCGCATCATTTTACTCACTCCAACACCTTTATCTGGAACCTTAATTTCGTTGCTTTACACAACAAGAAAATAACGTTGACACTACATCACATAATCAGAAAACTCACTACTTTATCAGCTTATTGAACCATTAATATCACCAACCACCTTGAATTGGGAGTTGAAGCTGGTTAGAGGGACAACACATTGTGTTTTCTGATTATGTGATATAACGTTTGTGTTATCACCTTATTGAACCATTAACGGTACGTCACAAGATCAAAAACACGATGCGTTGTCACCATAACGAACCTCTAATTTCCATTCACAGTTTTCACTAACCCCCAAACCATATTTGTTTGGAAGACAAGATATTGTGAGAGCCCCTTCTAATGAGGACCCTTAAATTGAGAACTAGTTGAATACTTTTCGGCTAATCCTATTTTTCGAACTTATATCCACATCTTGACCGTTGAGTTTATAGGTATTTATGAGTATATCATTTCTGCAAATTTTTAGTCATATTGAAAATCGTAAAGACATTCATAAGTGTGATTTACCAATTATGAACCTAAACGATTCATGTTTAACAGATTTGGTTCGTCGATTAATTTGATCTAGTTTATTACCTTAACAATCACTAATTTAGCTGAAAACTTATAGAAATAATATACTCATATAGACTTAAAAACTGCTAAAATATAACCGAAAAGTCTTTAGCTAATTCTCATTAAAAAATCTCGCAAAATATTAATACAACTTTACACCATCCACCAAAACCCCCCACCATTCACACCGACGGCGCGACCCAAAAAACCAAGTATATAAGCAAACAAGGAGAAGTCACATCGAAACATATCTCCAAGTCCCAAGTCCCAAATTCCAACTCCATCTCATGTCTCCCGGAATCCGAAACCAACCACTTCTCTTCATAACCCCCCAAACCCCAACTCTCCCTTCCAGACTGAAATTTAGGGCAAATCACTGAGAGAGCAAAACCCAACAATGGCTGAATATCTACCCGAAGAAGTAGTAGAACAAATCCTTCACTGCTTGCTCCCAAAAGCTATAGTCAAATGTACCCTGGTCTCCAAATCATGGATGTCTCTGATCAAAAGCACCGACTTCATTCACACCCACCTCCGCCGCACTGTTCAAACCAACCACCGCACAGGCCACCACCTCCGTCTCCTCCGCTCAGTCGACGTGGAGCAAAACCACCGTGACATGTTCTCCTTGCATTGGGAAAGCCCTGATTTCGGTGAGTACACTCAGCTCGAAAGCCCTTTCCGTTTTGTTACAAATGATAAGGAGAAGACTATTCCTAGAGTTGATGTCGATGATGTGGTTGGAACTTATAATGGCCTCATATGCCTAGCTGATTATGATTTTTTGTGCCTCATTTGGAACCCATCTATAAGAAAGTGTGTAGTTTTGCCTAGAACAACTGCTACAAAGAAGAAGGATTTGACTAGGGTGATCAAAAGTTTCGGGTTTGGTTACGATTCTAAGAACAAGGATTATAAGGTTTTGAGGATTTTGAGTGATGGTTTTCGTGAGTTTGAGGTCTACTCCTTGGCTAGAGGGACCTGGAAGAGCCTTAGTGATGTTCCTATAGATTTTATGCCTTTTCATTGTGGTGTTAGTCTTGAAGAGAGACATGTTTGTGTCAATGATGCTCTGCAGTGGTTGGTTCTGCGGCGGCAGAAGAACAAGGACAATGCCATTGTTTGTTTTGATCTGCAGGGCGAGACGTTTACTGAGATGGCGGTGCCGGATGGTTTGAGGAGGGAGTTGTGCTATGTTTCGAAGTATAGGGAGTGGCTGGCATTGATCAGGTGTAAAATTGTAGGACAAGATCCGACTAGTTCTGGTTTTTTCATGTGGGTGATGAATGAGTATGGTGTTGAGGAATCATGGACTATGTTGTTCAATGTGCGTCTGGTGGGATTTACATATGAGCCGCTTAGTCTGACAACGAATGGGGAGGTGGTGCTCAAGAGGGATTTTGGTGACGAGCCGATTTGGGTGGATCTTAATAGGAATTATGCTAAAGGTTTTGGAATGAAAGGATATAGGTACTGCTTCCTGGATTGTTTTGTAGAGAGCATTGTTTTACTTGGCCAATCCAATGCTATTTCCTATTGAGCTGCTAGTTTTATGAGATGCAGTGTCTTTTACTCCATCTTCTTGATGCTAATCTGAAATCTAATGGTTTTAACATTAGGGGATCCCTCAGCATTGCTTCTTTGCTGCTGGATTATGGCACATTCGGAAGCGGTGATGGAAGTTCACTGATTGTTCTCATTTCCAAAAGCCAATGTGGCTTCATAATCTCATAGTTCTGGTTGCTAGAGACTATTTCAAGCTAACAGGGTGTTCAATTCTCTGCATTCTAGTTCGCAGTTCAAGTCTAGTACCGTAGTAATATGTGCTTGAGGTGTGTGATAAGCAATGTTGTGGTCTATGGTGAAGTGCTTTTCTACTGAGCTTGGTGATGGTCAGGTGGTAGAAGCTGTAATTTAGGGTCGTTTGAAGAACTTGAAATGGTTTAGAATACTACCGCAAAGTTTCTAAGGTGACATTTATTCTTGCTTAGCTGTAATTTACTTGTACAGTCTTATAAGTAAGCTATTAGGAAAGGTAAGGCTTAAAGCATACCCTGCACTCTTGATGAACCTGAAGAAGCTAAAACTAGAGATGTTGCTAGCTAGGTGTTCTCTTTGGCCTTTGAGCCTCTCTAAGGAAAATGCAAACTTAACTAAGAGTTTAGTGGAATTCAAAGTTCAAATTGGTGTTTATCTCTCCTTCAAGTATGTACTTCGTTGTGAGTTTAAAGATGATGCAAAAATTCCCTTTTCAAATTTCTCAAAATTTTGATGATTAAGTTGATCTGGTTTTGCTCTATCGGTTTGCTTCTGAAGTACTAGGGAGTAGGGATTAGTCCGCTACCGGAATAATGGCAACGCAACATAGTAACATCTATTGAAAGCTGAGCGCTTACTTCATAAACATAAGTCTCACATTAAACCCAATGATATCTCTGAAAGCTTAAACTAGTTCCAAATTTATATGCAGACCAAAATAAAAGAGCAGAAGAGCTATTGGTTTTACATCTTATCCACACACTTTTATTCTTATCACTGGCATTGTTTCTAATAGCAGCACATTGCACATTTAGACCTCAATCACGCCTTGTGCAGTTGTGCATCATCAGTGAGCCCATGTCCATAGCAGAACTTTGTAGTTTCTTCAGTGAAGACATTAGTTTCTTCCATAAGTCTGCATCACAACAAAAGAAGCTAACTTCAGTATTAGGAATCCTGCATACACAAGTGCATGAATAATGATTGAAGATGAAGTATCGAAATGTTTTCACATTTGAAGAAATGAGTAACACTAGTTGAATAATTTGTTGTGAATGAATCTGTACTTACGATGTGAAGATCGTCTTGTTAACCACAGTTGATGAGACAATGAATGCACCATCTAAATACAGCAGTTCGCCTTGGATTCGTTCCTGAATCCTGCTATCTAGTTTTGCAGCATCCAGTTTGAGTGGCTGATCTGAAGCCTGTCCATTTCAGATAACAGAAACGAGCTTTTAAATGGCATCCGGGTAGTTAAGATCATGGTAGTTGGTTGCTTAATCTGTTTCTACTTACCACAACCCATCCACATGAATCTGCATAAGATGGCACATGAGCTGTGTATGCAAACACATCTGCAGAAAGTAATATATAGGTATCAATGGGATACTTTTGAAGACATTAATTTGGAGAATCTGAATGAAAATGACTTTATAAGTAATGCATACATTTGAACACATGTTTTACAGTGTTGTATATTGAGGTGAAGATATCCTTGTGAGAAAGCATTCCTGCTGGACCAGCCTGTATCATAAGCACATTGTAACATAAATTTTATCACTAATCATATTCATATATGATCATTCATATTTGGGAATGTAATTTCAATAATATATGACTTACTTGAGTGACAAAGATGCCATTGTCTTTGAGGTGAGGTTTTATGACTTGCTCATAGAATCGTTTGGTGTAAAGATCATTGCAAGGGCCTCCCTCAATTGGATCTGGTACGTCCCCCACAATCACATCAAACCTCTCTTCAGTTTTCTCCAACTCAGCCCTTTATTCAATCGCAACAATTAGCTATGGTTCAGTTCAGTTTATATTTATATGAAGCATATAAACATTTAGTGCAGCAAGAACCAATACTCAAGAAAGCATAGATATCATAGAAGATCATAATGGTTCTAATTATATGTCGTCAAGTGTTTCATAATGAGATCTCAGACAAGATTAAGCACAACCAAAATTACTACTACTCACTTAGCATCATTGAAAACAAGTTGAAGCCTATTATCAGAAAACGCCTCGTGATTTGCTTCTAAATGTACGCGGCAAAAATTGACAACCACCTGCATATGGAGAAAGAGTAATCAGCTAAAGAACAGCGCTATATGCTACATAACAGCAAAGTTCCTCAGATACATTGCTGATGTTAAGCCTATTTGAAGATCAAGTCTGCTGAGTACTGACCATATGTATAGTTCATACCTCATCTATATCACACATGATAACTTTCTCCACACCTTTGTGCTTCAGTGCCTCTCTGGCTGTAGACCCTTCACCACCTCCCATTATGAATATGGTTTTGGGGCTGAAATTACCAATTACTGATTAGAACAAAGATAGATGAAAACGAAAGCAAAAAGATCAAAAATAATTAAGGTAACTAAAGAAAGAGTTGAGAAATGAGATGATACTTTTCATGTAGCAAAAGAGCAGGATGAACCAAGGACTCATGGTATATAAATTCATCTTTTTCAGCACTCTGCAGCCTTCCATCAATCACCAGAACCTAAAACACCAAAGGAAAAATGTGGATGAACCAAAATCTGTGTACTTGTGAATATGTGACACTCACACAGAGATAGAGAGAGAAAGAGAGGCAAAGGGAGAGAGAACCTTGCCAAATCGTTTCGAGTCTAGAAGAGCAACATCTTGAAACTGGCTTGCTCCTTTATGCAACACCCTGAAACAAACAACAAATGAATAGGTAAACATGTCACAGAGTTTGTGGGAAAATATTTCACTAGCTTAGGGTACCTATTCAAGGCAAAAGACCATTTGAGATCAGCTTCGAGCTGCTCTTCAAACCATTCTTCACCGTTTTGGTCCTGCTGGTCACCATTCTCATCATCCTGATCATGATCACTCTCGGAGAAGTCGATATGCTCATCAACGTTCAGGGGAGGCTCGTCATCCTCAAGCGGAACCTGAGGCGGAGGAGAATAGAAGGCCATGACAGCAGCACACAGAAACGACCACATTGGTGATGATGTGATGGTGAACAAACTTTGAGTACAGTAGTATGAACAATGTGAGTGACTAACTGAATAGCTCTGTTTGTATATAGAGCAATGAAGCGTTACGTAGTATAAAGTGCCATTCATGCTTGCTTTGGGGATAAGACTGAATGGTTTTGTTTTTACGCATTGATGAATTTACCCCAGGCCAACCAAGGGTGATTCAGAAGCGTAGCAAAGACAATACTGCATGTACGGGGTCATGAACATGAAGATTACGTAAGTTTGAACTTCGATTCCAAAACGACATTTTTAAGTGCTCGAATGATACTTTCATACAGTGAATTGTGGTTGTGTTCGTTACAGGACAAAGGGTCGCTCGCAACATAAAACAACAGGATCTATGTTCAACAAGGCGACACGCTTGTGTTCCGCTACTTCAATCCGAATCCAAGGTAATGTCGAGAACGTTATAATCCTCCATGATCATGCTATGACACAGAGAACGGTTTTTTTTTTTTAGACTGATACTGATTTGAGAATGTGATTCTGATAAAAGTCATGAAAAACTAAAAATTCATAAAAATCCTTAAAATTAAGAACATATTAAATAAAGTATCAAGTATGAAACAATTCAAGACAAAGGATCCGCCCCATCTTTGCAGTACACAAAATTTGCCAAAGGAAACAATAAAACTAGAACAACCAAGTCTGAGGCTAAAGTTTTGATCAAAAATATAAGAGCCTGAAGCTAAAGTTTATGAACTTGAGTAACCCAGAACATGTCTTAAGCAGTAACCCAGAACATGTCTTAAGCCACTGGGAGGGCTGGCATGGCTGGAACGTCAATATCAGTTGGGACCAAAAGAGGCGCTGCTTCAATTTCTGGTGCCCGCCTCACATACTCATCATCCTTTGGTTGGTGGATTGTAACCAGATCAGGTAGAGGAGTCATGGGTCCTTGCTTGCCCTTGGGATCCCAGTCGAGCATAATCTTGACCTTGATACCAAGAACACCCTGCAGACAAACACACAAGTGTCAGACGACATTATAACAGCAAGACAAGCAATTGTCACCGAATAATGGTGAAGGAAATGAGATCCAGGAGAAGGGGACAAACCTGTCTGAGGAGAACATGTCTCACAGCTGAGTCAATGTACTCATTCACTGGCTGACCAGAAGAAATCATGTAGCCATCCTTGAACTTCATGGCCTTGGCTCTCTGTGCCCTCAGCTTTCCACTAACAATCACCTGTAATTGTACCAATGAGAATTCAAATGTTAGTATTCCATTTTCATCCAATACTGTATCACAATATAAAAGAACAGTATGATTCAAACCGACCTCACAACCCTTTGCGCCACTTTCCATGACAAATCTTAAAACACCATAGCAAGCCCTGAAAGAAGCAAATGTGGTATGTCAGTTACAAAACACCTGGTCAACAACTAACATAGAGTGAGACAGAACTAATAATGCTGTTAATAATTAGGAAAGCTTTTCAATACCCAAGTTATGAGACAAAGGCAGACATTACTTTAAATATTCAATTCAAAAACAATAGATACATTTTCAGATTTAAGGACCCATATAAAGGGGTTCAAAGCATATACATTCCCTACAGTTACTGCATGAAAACAATTAAGCCTCACGAAGAATACCGCATAGAAGATGTCAATCAATTTTGTCATCTTCCGACACAAAGTTGATAGCAAGTAACCAATTTGCTTTGTAGATGACATAAAATACAACAGAACATAAAAGAAAATCATTCTCCAATCACTTTTAACAGGTAAAAACATCTGAATTTGGAGTTACCATAAAACTAAACAATGGCAAAATACGTCATAACGTCATACATAACTATGTACCCTCCCAGCGGTAACTACATGAAAACACGCCTCTTTCATAAGAAAAAAATCAAGGAGGGCATCAATCTATTTCATCATCTTCCGACACAAAAGTGGTAGTAAAAGACCAACCCTGCTTTGTAGATGACTCACAAAAACATCAAACCTCACTTGAATACATACACCATATAAACCCAAATCAAGTTTTTTCAACAATGTGAGCCAACAACAAGTTGTTGAAAGCATAGTAAACTAAACCTAGTATCACTAAGTGGCACAACAATGAACTTCAAAACAGAACACTATTTAGTATCCTACAACCTTGCATGGCCAAAAGAATATACTCGAACGTGTGTGCCCTCCCTACCACTTCATGAAAACAAGGACATCTCACAAGGATATTGGCATGGAGGTTCAAAATCAATTACGATCTGAATCAATTTCGTCAACTTCCGACACAGAGTTGGTAGCAAGAACACCAATCTGCTTTGTAGATGACATTTAGCCACATCTAACAGGCAATCCAAAACAATATCAAACCAATTCTTCTAAACACTCTCAACACCACATGTCATAAACCATTCAGAACCAAATATAGGATTACTATCAAATCGAAAGCACTAAAAGATCACTGTAATACTGATTAAATCGTATACCTGCGAACAGGTAGGCCTCCGAGAAGCTTGTATCGGAGAGACTCGGCCTGAGCAGTAGAGCAAAGTCCTCTGTTGGCGACCTTCTCAGCATAAAGCTCGACACCTTTCTCAGGGAACTTGAACCTCTTCTGCACAACTGAGGTCAGCTCCCTAATCCTCCTCCCCTTCTCTCCGAGCACGTTTTGAGTCCTAGTAGCCCTGATTATGATCTCAGTGCGCATCGGCGTAACCCTAACCTCAGCGCCGGAGTAGCCGTCCTCGGCGAGCTCCCTCATCAGAAGCTCGTTGAGCTCGGCGAAGAAGACGCCGTCAGCGACGAACTGAGAAACACAGAAACGAAACAGAGATAACGATTCAGATCAAAACTCGGATCGATTTTCATGCTGTGGGGAGAAGAGAGGGGGCTTTACCTTTCGCTTCTTGCTCATTTGTGTAGCCGTCGCCATTTTCGAGATTGAGAAGCTGCAGAGAGCGAGATCTGAAATGTGGTGGCGGTAGCTCTGCAAACCCTAGCGCTTTGGTTTTATGAGCGGCTGGGGATGTAAAGGATATACAGCTAGGGTTTATATGTGTGGGTGGACATGGTTGGACGGTGGTGATTGGTTTAGTGGACGGATGAGATTTGGTCTGGTTTGTCTTTTTGTTTTGGACTTGGGCCTCAGGGTTTAATAGGTTTTCTGTATTGGGCCTCGGAATTTGGTTGGTATTGGGAGCATAACCCTAAGGCCCAGAAAGTATGTAAGTTATGGACTTATGGTAAACTGTAATGGGCTGTGTAATTTTACTCTCACTCCAACTGTTAAGTTGGGCCCAAGTCAGTTCATGTGTCACTGCAAGAAAACACATTGGTTTATGATCAAATTCAAAAGGAGAGTCTTTTCTTTATCTTTCACGTAGTCCTGACATTGATGAAGCATTTAGGTACTGCACCAAGTTTCAGTACTTAAAAATTTGTTATCGACGAAACTGTTAGTGCACGTTTGGCACTGAGGACTGCATTTCTTTGTTTTGTAAGACTGTCATACACTCATGTGGGCTATCTTGAGTTGTACTAATATTGACCATTATTGTTTGGTGTTGCACAAGATTAAAAAGTAGTTTGATTGGTTTATGGTTTAGAAGCAATGTGTTATGTAAGGATGATCAATCTGAGTACCTACCGTCACACCATCTAAGGATACCATAATGAAAACAATGTAAACCCATTTACATACCTAGTGACACCAAACATGACTTTAACCAAGTTGGACTCCTTATACATAGTCTCAGCCGGTCTCTGCAAACAAAATACGCTAACTTGTTTTGCTTGTCTAATTGAGACAAATACTCTTTCTCAACTTCATCTACTTCAATCCCTCATGGACTATAAACACAAACTTATGTCTTACTCTGAACACCCTTTAAAATTGGTTACCTACCCTCTAAAGGCCTATAAACATCTCACGCACTCTTTGAGACCTAGGGCGCAACGCTCCAAAAACACACAATTACTTTGCCTACAAAAATGAAGGGGGAAAAGTGGGTTGTGATCATCATCATCATTGGTAGTGCTACAATGGCAGAATAGGTATGGGCGTGAATTATTATAGTGTGATTACCTAATTGGGTCATATTAACAAATAGTGCAGAAGAGCCTATAGAATCAGATATACAGTCTCTGTTCTCTGATTAAAAAGAGCCAAAACCAGACATGACAACCTTTCCAACCTGTTTGCTTGAAATGTAAGGAACAAAAGAATGGGGCAAAGAAGAAAGTAGATTCCCTCACTGCGCATGATGTAAGTAATTTCTAGCAGCAATATGTATAATTTGTCTGGCCTGGTTTTAGGGACCAATTATATATCTGATCTTCCTCTAGCCCCTAATGATTTGATTAGCCTTCTTAACCCAAAAATCAAGCACTGTATTAATTAAATGAGATCATGGTCTTAGTAGGTAGTCTGTGATTTGTTTAAATTTGCTGCACTAGGCCAAAAGCTGGATTAGTTTGTTAATTACAGATTAGTAGTCCAGCATTGTTGGCCAGCTCGTATTGGGGGCGATTTGGACGGTGTGATCAAAGAATGTGACTGATTTTGATCACAAGGACGAGGTTCCATCTCTGTTGGTGTTGTTTTCATGGGTTTGCTGTCATTAGCATGCTAAATCTGTGATTAGTTGAGAAAGGTGTCAAGTTTAGTTTTTAATTAGAATGGGATGTGATATTATAAACGCCCAAATCTGATCTAGATGTCCTCTTGCGCGTTGGTGGAGGAGACCAGGTTAGGTTCATATTAAGATGACAAAAGCTCCCCTTGTTACAATACCAATATGGTCACCGTGACACGATATAGATGATAATATGTTTAATTACATAGATTTTTAGTTCGGAATATCTTATTTGATAAGTTGTCCGCAATCTATTAATGTTTGTTAAAATGAAGTAATCAACAATGACATTCAATTGATTGAGAATAAAGACTATTGTATGCAAGAAAAGTAGAACCATGACCACGATAGTGCATTGTGGTGTTGGAATTTTGTGTCTTGATTTAAACCAATATTGTGAAAAGAAAAGGTTTCATACAGGTGAAGAAACGTGACACAATTAATGTAAGTCAATGATTTCCTCCTAATGGTAATTAGTCCCTTTCGGATAAAACTCACACTTGTCTTTACCATATGTTGTTAACAGGCTTCTAAAAGGCCTCGCCTAGGCTCTAGGATGCAACAAGTCGCCTCGTTTTTCTTCGAGCCCTTTGTGCTAGGTTGTGGGCAATTAGGCGGCCGCCTAAACGTCTCCTAGCCCACCTAGATGCTACCTAACCCGCCTAGGCTACTAAGCTCTCCGGATAATTTGTTGTCTTTTTATGGTGAGGTTGATATTGTGGGGAGCATGAAAGTATAAGAATGAATGATGTGTTTAGAATTAGAAGTGTATAAGGAAGTTATGCTAAATTTTATATAAATTTATCCTATAAATAGGTCTCACAAGATTTATGTTGAATAATTTATCCATATTTGACTGTTTTAAGTATTTGAGTATATAAAATATATATTTTTAATTAATAAATCTTAAAAAAAACAAATCGCTTATATCCCGCTTGTCCAGGCTCTAGGCTGCGGGTTACCGCTCGCCTACCGCTTGGCTCCTTTTAGAACATTGGTTGTTAAATGGAGATGATATGGATCTTAAGTGGTACCACTAAGAGTAACCCACGTGAACTTCGTTGTCAAAAAAGTTAAGTTGGGCACTCAAACTTTCTTTTGAAAGAGAGTTATGGAAGCTTGATTTTCTATATTTGCACAATTATGCACTAGAGGCTCAAATATTTGGAACGATTACCTTCCTAAAAAATGTTAAGCACCTTATGCGTCCGACATGAACATGTTCAAAATTGATAGGGCAATGAAGAACAATTAGACCTAATTTATGTTAGTAGTTAGTAAGTACAATCCCACTTTACACTTCTCTGCCTAACTGGTGATTGCAAAATCTGCAACCAGGTGAGAGCATGATCACTTTGAACCTACTTTTTCCAGTCCCGTAGTACACACACACCCAAACGTGGCCTATACAAAAGCTTCTGAAATCTGAAACCATTTGGCCCCGAGCAGATCACAGTCGAATAGTACTGGCTTGAATCCAAGCTAATGTATCCAACAGATATTGCGTACTGGTCCAAATTTGTAGATAGGAATCATCATAGTAGAATTGGATAGCAATGGCATCATCACTCTCTCCAAGTCTCAACGAATATTCAAACCATTCCCAGCTATCACTCGTGTTTGGGTCCCTCTATCTATCCCAAGATCAGGAAATTAGGTTTGCAACATAACAAAGATGGGTCCATCAACAGAGACTCGTACTCAATCAGAGAATGAGAGAGTGAGAGATCATGATCATGATCATGCCAAGGAATCATCACAACTTGAAGATATTCATAAAGTGCCCGTTTATTGCTTAAAGGGTACTAATAATACTAGCCAAAGAGTCGAGTCGATCCACCGATAGTAGATGAAGATTGGTATGACACGTTAAGACGAACGACACATCAATGGAGAATCAGTATAACTCGTAAGGATAGCGCATATCAATCGATTGAGAAATTGTGAATTTCTTTGTTTTGTTACAAAGGGTGCCTAAAAGACGAAATTTTGGATTATTTTTTTTCAAATAAAAAAGAAAATGGATAAGCATAAGCATCAAAAGCATGGCGAGGTTGAGTTACATGCCCAAAAGAGAGACCTAGGGGTCCTCTTTGTCATGTTGTTGGGGTGGTCACTGTTTAGACATATCTGTCTGTCTCTTGGAACTTATAGTGCTTTGTTTTAAACTACCTATGGAATACTTTAATTTTCTACCATCAAGAGGACCCTCATTGGTGTTACGTTACAACCAAAATAAACAAATGAAAAATGGGTCAAAAAAGCCCATCATCTCCTTATCTGAGATTCTGTTCTTGTGGTGGTGTGTGATTGGGAACCATAAACATTATATCTCAAAAGCTGCTTTCTCTCCCAATTATTTCAGAGCATCTTTCACAGAAACAAAATCTCAAACAAGCCAAAGCAAAATCTCATTCCAAAAACCAAGTGTGTGAAAAAGGAGCCAAGCTTTGGATTCATGGTAGATTTACTGTGGAAACAGACTCTGCTCCCACCCGTTCACTTCACCACTTCAGTTTCTCAGTTCAAGCTACAGAAAGGAGAGACTTGCTTTAGTGCAAGAAGCTGGTTGAGAAAGGGAAAGAATAAAACTAGAAAAGGGTTTTCTTCAGCATCAAAAGCTAATGTTGATCCTTAATGAAAAAGGAGATTCATGTATAGACACACACCAGATTTTTTAGTGTCATTGTTGACAAGCACAAAAAGTTAAATAAAAGCTGTACTCTTTCCTTTTCATTATCTATGGATTTTGGAATAAGGAATAATTTAACTCTCTTCAAAATTCCCCAAGCAAAATCATATGCTTTTTGACAAATTGGAAAAAAAGGAAGAAAACCCCAAAAGAGAGGATTATATCATCACACAAACACTTCCAACTTTTCTCTTCAATTAGATCCAAGAGTTACAACTTACATTGAAATAGAGGAGGCAATTATTGTCTTAGAAGTGAGTGAAGAAAAATCTAGGTGGCAGTAGTTCACAGATACAGTAAAAAAGAAGTTACACAGAATCTAATTAACCATCTATTTAATTTCTTCCAGCCATGAAAAAGAATTAACAAGACAATTATTGTTCTATGAAGGCCTATTCCTCTTGTGCCCAGCTTTACCATCTGATTTCAAAGCACCACCACTGGAGTCTCCCTCAGATGAAGTCTCCATAGATTTGGTGAAGGAGCTTGAGAGATCAGCATAGAGTTCTACCACCCTCCTGATATTGTTGTTGAGCTCTCTGATCAGACCCACATTTCTGCTCAGGTTGTCAGGGATCTTAGACTCATGGTTTTGGTTTATCTCATTTATGAGCAACCTGTTCTGGTCCAAGATATCCTGGACTTGAACAAAGCTCTTCTGAAATGTCTGCAACACTTTGCCATCAATTTGGGTGCCATTGCCTACTAGCCCAGAAAATGTGTCCCCTTCCATTTTGTGTGTTTTGAGTTTCTGGGTCAGAGAACTGTACACCACCAAATCAGAACCAGAACCAGTCCTGCATCATCAAAAAAGACACATTCTTTATTCAATAAACAATATAAAGATGTCATCTTTTATCACTCTTCTTCTTCCACTCACCAAAAGAAAACCCAGAAAAGCAAAACAAAACACAGCAGTAAAAACATGAAGCAGGGTTGGAATGCTTCAAGGCATTTTGGTGTACATGAGACAAGTTCTGCAGAAGAAAATCATGATCTCCATGGCTTCTTGTTTTTGACAGGACCAGCAGTTAATAATAGTAAAAAACTTATTATTTTTATTATCATTGGTGTTGTTATTTATGATGAGATGGGGAAAAAGCAGATCCCGTTTCCATAAAAGGAACCTTTTTTAATGTACTAAGAAATGCCCACCTAAAGCTCAGAGTTCCCAAAGAAGAATCTCAAATACCACAAAAAAAAAAAAAAAAAAAAAAAAAAAGCCAGTCAATGATGCAGAGAAGATGAGGCCATGAGAGTAGTACTGCTGCAGAGACAGCATTATTAATCTTTACAAGCAACCTAAGAAAAAAGACCAAAATTGCAAAAAATGGAAATTAACTTATATAAAATGGGGTTATGGAAGCAAATTACATAATTCCAAACTGGGTTTCCCATGGATTTTCAAAAGTAGCACAAACAAGGACTGATTGGGAATTCCAACGTTAACCGTACTCGAAAATTTGCAGTTTGCGGAAGAATAACATTTCCGGAAGTAGAAAAACAATACTGAATACACTCATTAATATATAAATATATAATCTGTAATTCTGTATATATGTATTTTACTATTTTACAACTGCAAACTCCTCCAACACCATAGAAAAATCTCCAAATTTTCATTTGAGGAACAAAAACCAGAATTTCCAGAATCGAGGAGATGAATGTGTTAAGAAACCCAGGTGAAAACTCAGCTTGACAAGAAAGAAAAACAAACCCAGCTGAGAAAAAGAGAGAAGATATTCTTTGGTTTCAGCTTTCCAAAGAATCATAACCCAGATAATTAAATAACATACCTTGAAAATCTGGAACATTATATTCTGCAAGAAGACAGAGATTGAGGCAAGGAAGGAAGACGACGATTTCCCGAAAAACGTTGCAAGAAATCGGCGATTGAATCGAATCTCCGGAAAACACAGAGAGAGAGGGAGAGAGACCAGAAGAAAGAGAAAGAAAGACAACAACACAAGGAGGAGAGAAAGGAGGCTTCTTCTCTCTGAAAATTTTATTTTAGAGAGAGAGCAAAGAAAGAGAGAATATGTAGATTTGACAGTCACGCTCGGACCCTCTCTTTCTCTCTCTTTCTCACTGTGTGTCTAAATTTTTTTATTTTTGTTTTTGTGTTTTTTGGAAAATTTATATTTATTCATGGTATATTATTAATGATATAACATCTAAATCCCACCCTGTTATTTCCCTATTTTATTTGGTATGGTTTTTGGGATTCAGTTGGGATTTGCTTGGGTGTGTTTCCTCATATGATCATGAACCCAATAATATTAGGGGACCCTTTAATTTTAATCACACTCTTTCTTAGTGATTTCCTTCTCTATTTGTTTACTCAATGAATTGTGATTATGATTATGTGTGAATTGGGTAAGGGGGTGGATCCAAATCTAGATCTATGGCCTCATACAATTTGGGTCTTGGGTATTAATGATGGAACTGTTGGAATTTAAGAATCAACTTTGTGATTGAATGTGTAGTGTGTGTGAGTGTGCTCCCATCTACTTGTGTAGTTGTTGTGATTAGACAAATAAAGTGTGACTGATGTGGGAGTTGATCAACTATAAGAACTAGAGAGGACAAACCTCACTCCAATAGAGATCCAACAAGGTAGAAGGTATGGATCATGAGAGGTGGCACAAAAGGAAAGGGACGATATTTTCATGCTTCTTTAAGAAAATTCGCTTTATCATGTGAAATTGATTTTGTTTGAACGTTGCGTCGTTGGAGTAGTAGAAAGTAAAATTATTATCGTAGAATCTATAATGAGTACGTATTGTTAAAACGTAAAGTGTTGTCACATGTATTTCTTGACCTATTTGTTTAAGCATTAAAATTGATCAGACAAAGTGTCTGATCTAGAAATATAGGATGTAATTAACTACAACTCAATAGGCGACCGTTATGATACGTTTTGGATCTTTTGAACTGTTAAGTTTTATACACCTTACACAAGTGTGATGATAGATCACATTTTATATATGTAAAAAGTATGTCACCTTGTTCATTAAGTGTAAGCGGAGTTAGATTGATCCATATATACTCATTAAATCAGTGGATGAGTTGTGATCAGGGTGGCACTCGAACTCATAGCTAGTTGGTTCTCCCCGATATGCGTTGAGGAGTAGTAATTTCATATGTTGTTTCGATTAGATTTACCTCGCTACCAACAAATTCGTCAAAGTAAACACGACTAGGCAAATAATGTATGTTAGAGTAGAACACCCACATTCATATATTGTAGCACTTTTGTAAAGAAGGAAGAAGTCAACAAAGTGTGCTTCAACATTCACGCCTACTTTGAAATCAAGGCAATAAAGAAACAAGTTAATCACATTCGCTATTAGACTCATCATTCCAGGCACTTTGAAAGGGATAAAAACTTTAACCATCATCTAATATTCTTACTCACTGATAAATCTAAAGACATTCACTAAAAGTGAAACTAATCAGCTCCATGCTCAAATAAGCAGTGATACATTTTCTAGTTAAAAGAAAATGGGAAATATGTACTCTAATTAAAAGAAAAGTAAAAGAAAAAAGAATGAAGCAAAATCCAGGGAAAAGAGTGTATCCAAGAAAACAAAAAATCCTGGGGAAAGAGTCGTTTTCAGCGAATCAGACAGGGACGCGTGTCACGTGAGGCTCGGAAGATCTGGCAGTCAGGTGCCGAACCTAACCAGCCTCCCAGACCTCCTGATTTGCTCTCTGCTGCTATTACTGCTCCCTGCTTTATTTCTTCCGTTCGATGTGGGCCCCACGCTTGGTTCAACGTAATATATGTCCATTATTGTTAATTTCCGAAAATTAAATAAATAAATAAATATATAGCTGTATCATGTGGGCACGGTGTCCGAGGCTAATGTTTTTGTACGATGTATTTGTATTCTAATCCGTATAGTCTCCGTATGATTATCAACTGCATTAGCGTTTCTGAAGTTTATACATCCACCAAGTCACCAAGAGACTCTTTTTTCTTTTTTGAGCTAGCTGTCGGTTCATGATAGTTCTGTAAAATTACATAATGATTTCCCCTTATATAATTTTTAGATATTTGATTCGAATCAAATCAACGATGCGTTCAACACGTGAACATTTCACTTAGCTATTTCATTCTCTTTAGTTCTGTGATTTATGTCTTATTTTTCGATTAATTATCTAGGAGAAGTCTGAAATTTGGGTCCAATAATGATCATCCAACATGCATCTTCGTACATGTTAACAAGTTTTAATTCAATTATGTTTGGGTCTTTATTCTCAAGGTCGTGAGTTGTGACATGTTGGTTAGCTAGTCTAAGTAGTAAGTAACATCGTGGATGTCATGATTTCATATCTTACTGACACCAGTGACGTAGATTAAGCGAGTTACATTGTCGTCCATAATTAAAAAAAAAAAGAACAAAAATAGAATTTTGGTTGATGACTGCATTATTCACTTTATAGTATTATATATCGGTTCATGATTTAGGTCTCGTGTTCGGTTTCATGAAGGAGCTATAGTTTTCTTCTTATGTGAAAGTGACCAGTTAATTAGTCCGATAAAAGGACACTTCCATACATAAGAAACTAGGAAGATAAGATTCCTGCCTCAAATCACACTACTGAAAGATATTGTATTTTGTAACCTAGCAAACAAAAGAGAGTAAGAATTAAGAAAGAAAGAAGAAGATTATCAATTAACTAACCCAATCTCAAATCCCTTTGCCAATAAGATTCTCATTGACATATCACTTTCCTAGTTTCCTACTTATATAGAATTATATACCCCCAAACCATATGGGTCATGCTAATTAAACTATATATAGATCAGACAACCAGTAATTAAGTGGAAGAATCTCTTTGGCATTGTCCTTGTCACAAGTTGAAGTGATGAACATAATAAACAAGCTAGGGTTCTTGGAGAGGGAATGCTTCAGTACTCGTCCGTGTGCACCGCATAAGCACAGTCATTCTCTACGGTCATCCTGGTTCTGGGTTGTGATTGGTTTTGTTTAACACTGGAGATCATAGTATATTAGGGTTTTTAAAGGACCAATGATTTCAATGATTATCTGTAATCTCCAGGATTGGTTTTCTAAACAGGAGACAATCTGGAGGCAAATGTTTCAGTTTCCACTAAACACGCGAGGGTTTATAATATTCTTCAGCCCTCTTCCTCGATCTCTCTCTTTTTGGTGGATGATGGATTCTTTTTATTTGATATTCGATCTGATAGGGCCAAACTGAGCCAAAGCATGTACTGAAAATTCATATCAGTTTGATTTGACCCTTACCAGGTTGCTCAGGTTGTCATCCAATTACGACGTAAACAACTTACGAAGAAAGTGGCTTAGGTAAGATCTGATAGAGTTCATACAGAGGCGTCATTCGATACAGTGATGTCGAGGCTTTGATACTAACACAATTTATCGTTTTTGACCTAAACTTTTGTAGTGATATGGATCCAAGGGAATGTGTTTCATCATGGCATGTTCATAATAATGTTGGGGCTGCTTTGGGATAAAGGACTAGCTAACAGCGTACACCGGAAAATTTGGAATATTTTGCAAGGTGAACTCGGAAGATTAGCTAGAGAAATCGAGGGGGAGGCGTGGAGATAAGTAGATCGATCTCTTGGATATGGTAAGATGATAGTTAGAGATAACACATAACACATAGTCTTAGTCTATAATGATAAAGTAGTTGACGTGGGTAACTCGGTCTGATACTTTGATAAAATAGCCTGAGGTTCACATCCAAAACCAATTGATAATGGCTGGAGTGAACCAAACCCTCTTAAACACACAGACGGTCTCATATTTCCGATGTGAGATTGATATCTCAACATATAACAAAGTAAATTACGGACGCTTATGAAAATTTCATATTGCATGGCTCTTTGATAAAAATGCTACTAAATTAGAACTAGATACACCGATTCACAAATGAATGGAGAAAAGTTTATGATCGCACTCGATCGTTATCAACACGATTACATTTGCTTTCAACACCTTGTGCCTTTGAAACAACGTGTGTGAGATTGAGCATTGAGTAGGTTTTTCTGGAGTGGGAATATATTAGAAGAGGCATGGATAATGACGATCAGTCCCTTACGAGCAAGCAATGTTTAATTATGTCATGAATGATAATCTGAAGTAACTACTTGTCCCTACTGCTATGGTCCTGGCTTATCTATCGACAATCGCCCTCTCTTCTTTTCCTTTAAGTTGGTGACCTATAGTTGTCTGCTCACTGCTCATAGTGCATGCCCAAAATCTTTAATCTTATTAGGCCTCATGTTCCCTACAACAAACATATATGCATGATCAATAGCATTTGTAATTTACTACTGTTTCTTCTGTTTTACAGGTTCTCAAGAGTTTCGAAGCTCTAGCATTGTTGAATTAGTATACTGTATGAAGAACAATAGCAACCAACTAATTCACTCAGAAACATTATACTATAACTTTTGCAACGACATAAGTAGCTAGTAATGTGCAGTCGGCATTCGAATGCAGATGAAACCTATCGCATCATTCGCTGGTGTGCACCCAGTATTGCCAGTATATATGTACCTTGTTTCAGAAGAAACAAGCCAGAGAGGAAATGACCCTGATGACATTTATATTTTTATGAAAGCTACGTATCTAAATATGGAGTGGACCAGAATCACTCGATCGATCTGGTTCCTCGGTTGGTCCTATCAATGTTTTGGTGCCTCTGTAATGTGCTAGCTAGCTTCATACTCGATCCATAATTCCATATACTGTATACCCTATGTCATCATGTAGATTCATTGTAATCATCTAGACCTGTATATGTATACAAAAACTTCTTTGTCAATCTCGCCCACCACCAAGATCAAAGACCCACAACTTATAACAACCATTCATTCGCATAACATAACCTCCTTCATTGCCAAGCATTGATCTCTATCACTCTACAATGGCTCAGGCTCTTCAGGTCTCTCTCTCTCTCTCTCTCTCTCTCTCTCTCTCTCTCTCTCTCTCAAGTTAACTAACTGAAATGTTAACTGCATGGTTAATTTAGGAGGAATTTAAAGAGTATGCAGAGAAGGCCAAGTCTTTGCCCTCAACAACAAAGGATGCAGATAAACTAGTACTCTACGGCCTCTACAAGCAAGCAACCGTTGGCTCCGTCAATACTAGTTAGTAGTCGTAGAGCCCTTAATCAGATTACTTTGCAAGATTTAATATACTCCACACTCCATAATCCTTAAGTATGTTGGTGATGCAGATCGACCTGGGTTCTTTAGCCCAACTGAGAGGGCCAAGTGGGATGCTTGGAAAGCAGTTGAAGGTACCTAACCCTACCTGGCTAATAATACAGAACCCTAGCTAGCTAGCTAGCTACAATCCATCATCCAGCTTCTTGTTATTTTTAAGATATAGTGTATGTGTTATTAACTTAATGTGTATGTGAATGTTACTCAGGGAAGAGCCAAGAAGAAGCAATTGCTGAATACATTGAGAAGGTGAAGCAGCTGCTAGCAGCTTCTACAAATACGTACAAGAATGATTGTTCAGCATCGGTTTCTTTCAATTAAACCATCACTGTTCACTCTATAAATGAACGGAACATACTTTCCCATGTAGTGTTTCATTAACACTACTCATATGCCGACCGACTGTAATAAGGAGATTGCAATCTTCATTGTTTTGTAACCCTAACTTTCTCAACAACATTGACTGTTTGATGAAGTACGAACACTGGTCCTAAATTTCACAGTAAAGTCTGTCGTGTAAACTTCTATCTAGCTATTGTGCATTAAGATGCTTTGAGTTTACATAGCAAGAGCCGAATAGCAATGATTTATAGAACTTGCAAGTGTGCCATTTCCTCCTCCTACATTCAAACACAAAATCCCCCTTCCGATCAAGTTGGGCCTGATCAAGTTGGGCCCGTGCTATCATCTTATAAGGCGGGCTTGTTTAGCCCAAAGTCAGTACCGGAGGTTCACTCCATCACACTCGGTACACCCAGATCCCTCACTCACCTCTCCTTTCTCCTCACTCTGTCCGGATATGACGGCGTCTCTGTGTCTCAAAGCCACTCGCTCCTTCCTAAACCCTCGCCCCTTCTCTCGCTCCCTCTCACCTCCCAAACCCCACCGCCACCTCCTCTCCTTCCCCAAAACCCTCGCCACCGTCACCATGTCGTCATCCCCGGTCGTCGTCGAGCACGTCGTCCTCTTCAACGTCAAACCCTCCACCGACCCCTCCAAGGTCAACTCCATGGTCAACGGCCTCAACAACCTCACCTCCCTCGACCTCACCCTCCACCTCACCGCCGGCCCCCTCCTCCGCACCCGCTCCTCCCCCTTCGCCTTCACCCACCTCCTCCACAGCCGCTACAGCTCCAAAGACAACCTCGCCGCCTACTCCGCCCACCCCGGCCACCTCACCGTCGTCAAGGACTCCGTTCTCCCGATCTGCGATGACGTCATGGCCGTTGACTGGGTCGCCGACGGGCTGACGGGTCCGGTGGGGTTGGCCCCCGGGTCGGCGATCCGGGTCACGTTTTTGAAGGTGAAGGAGGGTTTGGGCGAGGCGGCGAAGGGTGAGATTTTGGAGGTGATTAAAGGGATCAAGGGGAAGTTTGGAGAGGTGGGGCAGATTAGTGTGGGCGAGAACTTCTCCCCGGCAAGGGCCAAAGGGTATTCGATTGCGTCTGTGGCGGTTTTCAAGGGAGCGAGCGAGATGGAGGCTGCGGATTCGAAAGAGGAGCTTGCGAAGCTGGAGAAGGACAAGGTTAGGGAGTATTTGGAGAGCGTTATTGTTCTTGATTATGTTGTTCCTTCGCCGCAATCTGCTAGTCTCTGAAGTTATGCAATTTAGTGTTGGTGAAATAAGGTAACACTCTCCGGCTAAAGTGTATCACATTGATGCGTTTCAACAATTTCAGTTTCAATTTGATGAGATGCGTTTGCTGATTCTTGAAATCAACCTTTCTTCCATTACATTGTTAGACTTGGATTCGTGTGTGGTTAGGTTGTTAGACTTAGGTGCCTCAGTGTTTGCTTTCTTGGTATGGAAGTTGCATGACATAGTTTCAGATACGATAAGTAAGGATACAGGGCGATGCAAGAGCATATGCCCCTATAAAGTGACACTAAGAGCATATGCTCGTTTGATTTCTCACTTTCTCTCACTCTCACCTCCAAACCCAGCATGTCGTCGCCGTCGGCCGCCCAATCCGTCGTCGAGCACATCGTCCTCTTCAAGCTGAAAGACAACACCGACCCCTCCAAGGTCAACGCCTGGGTGGACGGCCTCAACGCCCTGAGCTCACTCGATCTCACCCTCCACCTAACCGCCGGCCCCCTCCTCCGCATCGGATCCTCCCCCTTCGCCTTCACCCACCTCCTCCACAGCCGCTACAAATCCAAGGACGACCTCGCCGCCTATGCCGTCCATCCCGCCCACATCAGCGTCGTCAAGGAAGGCCTCCCGTTGTGCGATGACATCATGGCCGTTGACTGGATCGCGGATGGGCTGACGGGCCCGGTGGGCCTGTCTCCGGCATCCGCAATCCGCGTCACGGTTTTGAAGCTGAAGGAGGAGTTGGGGGAGGCGGCAAAAGGTGAGGTTTTGGAGGCGATTAAAGGGAAGTTCGGCGAGGTGGGTCAGGTCACAGTCGGAGAGAACTTCTCGCCGGGCAGAGCCAAAGGGTATTCGATTGCGTCGGTGGCGGTTTTTAAGGGAGTCAAGGAGATGGAGGAGGTGGATTCCAAGGAGGAGCTGGCAAAGCTGGAGAAGGACAAGGTAACGGAGTATTTGGATAACGTGATTGTTGTTGATTATGTTGTTCCGTCACCGCAATCTGCAAGTGTCTGATCGTGTATTATCGGATTCCGGTCATTCAGATCGTCCTTTGAATTAAGGTTATGTAATGTACTTGAGTTTGAGTGGAATATGGTTTTGGGTGTCGCACATTATCAGTGTACTCCTGTTTGTATGTAACAGCATATTGTGAAGAATTTGCCTCTGTCTTGACATGTCTATGGATATTACAAAAAGGATTGTGATACAGAGATGCGTGAGGCTTGATCATAATTTCGAGTTAATCATCCTCTTTGTGTCACCATGGCCATCTGTGAAACAATGCGTGCGTTATATACCCAACTGAAGCTAGCCTAACGTCTTATAACAACAATGTGCCTATTACTTGCTTAACAGTTAACACACACCTACTCACTTGTGCATCATTTTCTCGTTTAATTTGAAGAGGGGGACCTTACCTTGAGAAAGTGTCGACATTTCGGAAGATTCAACCAATAGCGACATCCATAGATCCGTCCCCTAAAATTCAGAGGATACAACAAGAGAGAAAAGCAAATTTTGATTTTGTACATATGGAGATCGAGGTAGAGGTCGTCACCACAACACCTGTTTGTTCAAACTACAACACTTCTGGCATTGCCATCCAGCCATATATAGAATTGAATCACATGGTTTATATGGGATCGACTCTGAAGGTTATATCTTTATCAAAGCCAAGAATAAATGTGTTCTTGTTGGGTAGATTATATGTTTCTGATCATAGAATAATACTAAGTCCGATAAAAGACGAAGACATGCATGGGCAAGCTGCTGTATTATTCATCGATCAGAAGAACAGTCAAATACGTATTTGTAGAAGTAGTACGTGGTCCTGTAGCAGATATTGCTAGGTGCTGTATGTGGCCTTCGATCAACAGTGGGAGCTGGCCTTTGAAGATAATGCACAATATAGTGTATGTACTACATTTATGTTTGATCTGTAGCTGATGTTGCTAGGTGCTGAAACAGGTGCAGCATGTGCTACAATACTCCTATATTATCTATAGTTATGTATCTGCTGTCTGCACATCTACTTTAGGGTTTCGTACTTTATGCTGTAGTAGTCGATAAAGACTTCAACGTACATTCACATCTTACAGTGTGTTTGATGACTTGATCTAACTTCTACACTTCTATTCAACGTACTAAGTAACAAGAAGGAGAAAGAAAGAGAGAGGGCGACAGATAGAGATGAAAATCTCAAAACCCTGCTGTAACAAACAAGAGGTAAAAAAGGGAGCATGGTCCGCTGAGGAAGATGAAGTCCTCATTCACTACATAGAAACACATAGAAGGCAAATGGAGAGACATTTCGCAGAGAGCTGGTGATCGATCATATATAAATGCATACGTACAGCTTGAGATTGATCGATCTGTAACCTAATACACATCTAACAGTTTCACTCAGGCCAGATATTAAGATAAGCTCAGATAACATCTTTACACATATATAGTCCATGTTTTCCAATAGATATGCCTCACGTACATTCTCACAATCATCACATTACATGGATTTATATCTAATTAGATATGAACATGTCTAGCATTGATCAAATACTTCTCGTATTTATGGATCTCAATAACGGTACCTGGTGGCCGGCTACTGGTTTGGACCAATAGTGTGTTGCCTTTTCGTTCAAGGAACACCATATATAGTCTCGACTCTGGACCATTCCACTTCCATGCAAGCTTTGCCTGCATATAATGACTCACAGTTTTCTGCAGTTTGTCTATAATTTTCAGGCTCTACTGGTGATCAAGTGGTTCCATAAACAGGAGGGGCCGAATACGTATAGGCAAATTCACAACCACCACGTAGAGTGTGTTGCAGCGGCGCAGCTAACTTGCTAGCATAAAAAATTGAATACATCGCAGACCAATCAATGTGTTTTCCGATCTCTCAGACTCTCTCAGTGACTCAATAATCTCCTCAACTCTCTTCGGGGAGGCTAGGGATCGATTTCTTCTATCTGTTCTGCAAAAAAGGATAAGGAAATTGTCCAAAAACATTAAGACCCAAACCTAACCTTGCATGGAAAGTCGACAAACATGAGTCATGAGATTGAGACACAAGAGATAGAAGGATACCCACTATAGGATAGACCTATTATGGAAAGACAAAGACATCGTTTGACAAAGACATCGTTTGTTTCTTATTTGCCAAATTGGGCTATCCTTTCGTTTTCGTTTCTTGAAGAGTGTACCTAGAAATCAAGAATATATATCTATGGAAAATACGTACCATTATGTCGAGCAACAAGTTCAGACCGACCAAGTATAAAAACAAGAGATACATATGTCCACGTACGGCTCCAAGCTTTCAAATTGATCGAGTGAATATGATTCGTCCAAATATTGATGATTTAAGGAAGGTGTATACCAAAGGAAATATGTCTGGTATACCGTATATATATACATCTAAAATGGATATGTGTAATCGCATGCAATTAATAAGTATACATACATGTATGCTGTATATTATTACGTATTCGTTTGTTTCTTCAGCCTCCCACGTCCAAAATCTTTAGAGTTGATCTAGTATTCTCATGCATTATTTGGACAATGTGAAATTACTTGCACCACAGTCCACATACAATTAGAGGAGCTCTCTCTAGCTACCAACGAAAATACAGACTTCTTAAAAGAAAATTTTGCACATATTTGTTTATTATTGTCTATATCTGCATATATATATTTTTACATATTTCAAGTGGTCCTAGAAGTAGCATATGTAGGTAGCCGATCTGCAATGGCATAGTGTCAAATGTGGCCGTGTGGAAGCCATATACTAGTTGATCCGAAATTCAAAGGCACATTCATAACAATGTATTATATACATGTATTTATACAGACGTATGTGTATGTCTCTCCAGTCCCCAAATCTGCAATAGTAGTCTCTACTAATTGAAGCCCTCCGAATATCCAGAGAGATGGGGAGAAAGCCATGCTGTAACGAAAACAGTGTAAACAGGGGAGTCTGGTCTGCTGAGGAAGATGAAGCCCTTAAACGATACATAAGAACTCATGGACCATGTAAATGGAAAGAAGTTTCTCGTCGAGCAGGTGCGTAATACATTTGGTATATGTATACTAAAATCCTTTCATTTAGTAGTACTACACATATATCAAACATATATAAAACCCTTTCATTTTTCTTTATTTACCTGCTTAGAATGTGTGTGTAGAATTAAACCGTTGCCCGAAGAGTTGCAGACTGCGATGGCGGAATTATCTGAGGCCTGGTATTAAGAGAGGAAACATTTCTGAGGATGAAGAAGACCTCATTCTCAGAATGCACAAGCTTCTCGGAAATAGGTACATAATAGTTTGTATATATAGTAACCTTCTCAAGATCTGAAACCTAACAATGAGTAGGTGTGTACTAATATGATATGTTAGCAATCAAATGAAATAGAATGAAGTTTATGTCGATGTTTTGAACTAATAGGTGGTCTCTCATAGCCGGAAGATTACCAGGACGAACAGACAATGAAATAAAGAATCACTGGATTTGTAATTTGAGTAAGAGATTCTTGGAGAAAGCTCCGCCAGACAACCAAATTATCAAGGCTCATGACAATTTTCATCGTCCTCGCGGTGAACCCGGTAACTGTAATTTCAAAGAAGTTGAGGATGTTTCTGGCACTGAAGATCAAGAGAAAGCAGTCCCATCTAAAACTACTACAATAACTGAAAATTTACCACCATCTTCTTCTTTAGTAGTTTCTGATCAGCTTCCAGAACCAAAGGATTCTTCTGCTACTTTTCTAGTGGATCTTGAAATGTACCTGAATGATCATGAGCTCCAAAATAGTACAGATATCGACCATGATTTGCACCTAGCAGAATGGATCAATCTATTAAGTGAAGATGACGCTGATTTGCACCAAGAAGAATTGGGTACAGAATTCAGTTTTCTGGCAGATGGAACTCAGGAGCTTCAAGCAGATTGGGATCAATTCATGGAAGAAGCTTTGTTGTCATCACCATCATGACGACCGATTGATACAGATCATGTGGATCTCAATGCCTTCAGCATTTCTGAATTCTGTAATTCAAAACTCCTTCTTTAGTTCGACATGCATGCCCTTGCATGGTTATTTTCTTGCTCCTTCTAATTTTGTGACTTCTGTTGTAAAGTTGTTTGCTTGTAATTTATGCTTAATTTCCTCTTGATTAAATGAATAACTACGGTTTTTCCATTTAATAAAGTTTTTTTTTTCGTTACATATAATTATAAAGTTTGGTGAGACTATTATCAAATACGTACCAGATATTTTAATTTACATTTGGACCTATTATATAAACCCTCGAGCGCACATATAAGTAAAGTAACCTGGCTACAATATGCAAGTTTATGCAAGTTTTAATTACCCGATGAACTATATGTTCTTGTCCATTCCTCTCTCTTCTCTTCTCTTCTCTTCTCTTCTCTTCTCTTTCTTTCTGTCTCCTTCTGTTCTTCCTTTCTATCTCCTTTTCATTGGAGTCTACACAGAGATCGCTAGCCGAAGACGAAGATCATGAGCCAATCTGCATAAGTACCTGACTTTAAGGCAACCTCCTTCTGGTAGTCACAAAAGTAACAACAATTCAATCAATTCGGTGGATAGATCTCACTTCATGAATCATATATCTACTATTTTCTTCTCCTTCGAATTCTTTTTTTCGGCTTTATACTATCTTCTTCTTCTTGTCATCTGATCAGTAGATAAAAAGAAAGAAAAAAGTTTTGAATTTTGCAATTTGGGCCTTTTTTAAGAACAGAAGAAAAAGATGAACAGAAAGAAGAAGATGGGGCTTAAGGGGTTGGTGTCATGAAGAAAAAGCAAATAAAGGTCACTCATTACTCAAGGAATGAGTTCTCTTAAGGGGTTGGTGTCCAGTAATCAACTCCAATAGCTTTCCATTGGCGGCATGCATGTTAAGGAGACAGAAAGAAAGAGAAGAAGAGGAGAGAGAGAGAGAGAGAGAGAGAGAGAGAGAGAGAGAGAGAGAGAGAGAGAGAGAGAGAGAGAGAGAGAGAGAGAGAGAGAGAGAGAGAGAGAGAGAGAGAGATAATTGAAATGAAAAGAGCGATTTTAGGCCATTGGATCATGTAGATACACATGTCATCATCTCAAATAAAGCTTAGGCAGCTCAGGTGGTTTGAAAGGTTAGGAGAGGATCTGGATCATTTTCTTAATACAATGATTGAAAATGGTAGGGAGAGATAGACATTATATTGAAACAGAAAATAACAAGCTACACGTATGAATGTGCTGTACGATCTCTTTCAGACCTTTCCCAGACTAGTGGTCCTTTTGTTCTTCCATCAATATGAGAAGGACTAGCTTCTTAAGCTCTTGATTTGCACATGTCTGCAGATATTGCAGAGAGAGCGAGGGACATGCTCCATCCATCTACTTAAAGATGTACTCGTCGCGCGCTACCATTGTTTAAAGTACGTTACTTATCTCACTATACATGCGTAAAGCTTGAAGTTTTCACATATAATTCAATAATATGGGTCGTTTACAGCTTAATTTGGTTCAATACTTTGAGCAAATCAAGAATTCTACGTTGTCAGTATACTTCTTGTCACTCTTTCTTACTGGTTGCGGTTGAATTTAGATCTTGCTCACCCTTTGGTGGCATGGGTATCTCGATGCCGATAAAAATCATTTGTGCTTCATTGATAGAATCTTTCACTTGATCACTAAAGAACAAGTTTGCAATAATTAAGATTTCAGCTAGTACTACTGGTTTACATATATCTTGTTTTATAATTTTTACTATAAACACATTGTTTCCAGTAATTGAACAAAAAATTTGCTCCGTTTAATTTTCTCCAACATCTTATCAAACTATACATTATATTTCTATATCTCATTTTCTCTTTAGGATTGAGCATGTAAATAAGAAATTCATGGTCTACATTACACAATGCCCGATATCTATTAATAGATTGTTTCTGGATGACCTGAATGAAACTAAAAAAGTCATGCATATTTTGATCATAAAACGAACAATGAATTGAATGACACTACAAGTCATCCATGTTTTGTTTCATGTCATCATAACATTTCCTCGTCATTGACAACCAGTGATAGATTAAGATTTAATTTCAACAAGCTTCGATGAGAGTTGATCTTGCGTGTATGATCGAGTTCCATACCTACAGGCTCTTATCAAGTTACTGTTGATCGATGTGGCCGGCCTGATTCCATTCTCATTAATTTGCACGTTGTTCGATCAAGTTAACAAAGCAATGCGTGAGCTTTGACGGAATTAAAATGCTTATTGGAACTACGTCGATCTGTAATTCAAACATCCTGGATATAAGAATGAACGTCTAGTAGAAACCTAGAAATAAAGTTTGGAAGATGAAATGAAAATGGTTTTGAAGTCTAGGTCCATTTCTTTTGTGTTGATAATCGACTTATGCTGAAGTTTGGAATCTGAAATGAAAATGGTTTTGATGTCTAGATCCATTTGTTTTGTGTTGATAATCGACTTGTGCTGAAGTTTGGAATCTGAAATGAAAATGTTTTTGATGTCTAGTTTCTGTGTTTTATGGCATTGCTGATTCTGTTTACAAAATTTTTTCTGTCTGGTTTAATCTTTGAGAGAAAGAGTTGTGATTTTCTATTTACAGTATGGAGTTAGCATTTAGATGAAGAAGCTACAGACCAAAAACTCCCGTTTTGGCTGTCTATACTTTGTATAACTATTTGAACCAGAGCACAAGATACGGATGTTATAACTATTGCTCCATTCTAGAGTAGCTTTAACAGTTGAAAGCCTGAAATCAAATTTTATTGCCTCTGCCCTTTAATGTAGTTCTATGCTGTGATGTTGTAGGTAAGAATCAGGATTGCTGATTCTGTTTAGATATAATGTCAGGTGAAACTAGGAAACTGTATCCGATGTCCTAGCTGCTTTTGTATTGGGTGGGCAACTAGCTATATTGCTCATTCAGCCATTTCTTTTGAGTCGATAACTGACTTAGGCTTAAGTTCAGAACTTGAAATGCAATCAATATGTTTCTGATGTCTAGTTTATGTGTTGTGTGGCGTTGCTATTCCTGTTTACAATTGTTCGTCCAGTTTTATCTTTGGAGAGAAAGATTTGAATGGTATTCCATCAAAATGAAACAGCCACAGAGCTTTATGTTAATTAGGGTTAGGGTTGGTAACGAGTATGAATGTGACAGATACCAAACAGCTACGAGGCATGAGTCGACAACGCTGAAGAACTGCAGGCTCGTCGTTCAGGAGCAAGCAAATATGTAATTTGATTCATATATATTGACCAAAAGAGTATATATTTCAATGCCAGAGTCAATGAAGGTTCATAAGATATATATAGTTATTGTTGGATATTTGGGAAATATAGATCAGTGAGTTATGGCAATTTGAAAGAGTTTATGTTTCAAGGCACGTTGTAACAACGCTATCTTTCAGACTATATTTGCCCCTACTACTTATGTGCAAAGGGGTTTATGCAAAGTAGCCTTATGGATACAATGAAGCCTAGCAATCTTGCTATTGTTGATCGGCGTCTTACACTTACGACTATTAACCAACACTCAATTGAAGATTTTCAAAGGGCTCAAGATTCCTAGAAACTATAACTGCAGTAATATAGTTTCTAGATTTTGTCTTTAGAAAATAAGGAATGAAATAGAGATTTTATTGAGAAGAATAGAGAGAGTTTCTGAATGTATCAATATGTAGAGAACTACTTCTATATATAGAAGTGGTTGTGTCTTTTAGAACTGGTGTCTCTTATGTTGGTAACTCTTCACCAAAGGTTAAGTCTCTTCAATAAGAGTTACTGATTTTCTGGTGTTAGTTTAATTACCAACAATCACATAGTTTGAAATAATTCAATTCAAACTAACATACCTCTTGTAATACCTTAGATTTTCATATCATTTTCCTTGTATTATTCCCATAATTAATGAAGGATTATTTATGAAAATTCTTATTTGGTTGTGCGAAGTTGAAATTTCGGGAGTAATTTTTAAGAGGTTAAAAGTTGACTTTATTTTCTGTAAGTTATTTGTAAAAACTTCATTCATAAAAGTTGTAGAGTTTGGCGATACGAGTTTGTAGACATGCGGCACGCGTAAAACGGATGTCGTATAAGAAAGTTATGGTCAGAGTAAGTTAGTTTCCGGTTTTGGAAAGTGTATAAGTAGAACAATTTGTGGGGGTTATTTTTGGGAAATCTAAGTCAGCTCTCTCTCTTCTCTCTCTTCCTCTCCTGAGCTCACCCCGCACACCCAACTTTGACAGGAGCTATCTCCGTCGTCCGTCCACCGATTGGACCGCCGCCGGTCCCGTTCGACTTACACAAACGTCCCCTTCAAGTCTTGCATGGTGTTGCACGCCGGAAACGGAGCTGTTGGTCAGGAAAGGGAGCTGCTGTGTCACCGATCGGAGCCACTGTTTACGGCGGCGACGAGGGGCAACCTTATGTGAGTTTTGGTCCTCTCCTCCTTTTGGTTATGGCTAGGCATAGATTGAATCAAGCTTTTGAGTTTTTGAACCCCGATTTGCAGTTTTGGAAGTTGATTTCGGGTTGGAGTTTCGGGGCTTTTTCCGGTCGATTCCGGCCAAATCGGTTAAAACCTTAGGCATTAAAGTTGTTCACCATGCTTCAATCTACAAGTTTCATGTTGTGAGTTTTCCCAAATTTTGAAGTTGGTGGAGGCACGTGGCTTCAATCTACAAGTTTCATGTTGTGAGTTTTCCCAAATTTTGAAGTTGGTGGAGGCACGTGGGGCTCACTAGCCGCCGCCTGTGGCGGCGCGTGGGAGCGCTTCCGGGCAGTGTGGGGGCTTTGGTTGCCGTGTTAGCTAGTCCTTGTAGTTACTAGTGTGTTGTTGTGTGTGAAAGCTAAGTGTTGTTTTGATTTTAGCATCTTAGATGCTATTTTGTTCTTGGTGTTTATTAGGTCTTAAACCTTGAAAGTTTGATCTTGGAGGTAGTATGGTTTGTTGTTGAGTGTCAAATGACCTTGGGAGGTCTCGGAGGAATGATTGCCCTTCTTTGGGCAACCTTTAGGTTTAGGGTACTTTGTTCCTTGTTGAGAAATTTCTAAGGTTATTAATTGTGTGATTTTAGGTGATTTGTGAAGTTGTGTTGTGGGAATTGCAACGGGATTTCTAGGTGAGTAAATCTCACCATGATTCACTTTTAGACCAAATTTCATTATGGTCATTGGATGTTGATGTTGGATTTAGTAATATGCTATTAATTGTTTTTAAATATATGAGCTTGATCGTTAACGGCTCATAGGTAAGATAAAATAAGTTTTCCTTATATGTTTATTTTTGATGTTCTTGTGATCATAATTTTATTGATTTTTGATAAGTTATTCTTGTGGAATAATATATATTGTTCATATAATTATATCTTTGTAAATGATATAATTTTATGATATGAAATCATCTGTTGTTGATGATGATGTGGTAATATAATGAATTGTTGTTCAAATAGTCAAACCGGGTTCCAAGCCTTTAATCGGGTGATTGGTTACGATTATGATGCAATTATTGTTTTGTGATTTTTATTGGACAGTCAAACTGAGTTCCAAGCCTTTGGCCGGGTGATTGGTTACGGTTAGGAATAGAGCTCTAGTCCGTCTGTCGGTGTAGGTCATGGGAGATACTTTATAGTATCTGGGACCCATGGGTACACAAATTGTTGTTGTAGGTCATGAGAGGTATTTATTAATATCTGGGACTCATGGATACATGTCTTTGGTAAATATGTTGGATGTGTGGTTTTTAATTATTGATCTAATTTGTTCTTGTGATATAATTGGATGTGAGAAGTGTTGTGTTATTTTTGAGATTACTCATACGAGCTTTTTAGCTTACCAGGTTTGTTATTTTACAACCCGGTGCACCACTTCTTGGTGTAGGGGTTAGACTCGCAGGTGAGGATCAGCAGGGTTGAGGCGGAGGCTTAATGACAGAGTTCTTTTTGGTTTTGCTGTACTATGTATAGTTTTATATTTGGGTAGACAATATTAAACTCGTGAGATTGTTTTCATGTTCTTGATTTTCAAGTTTATGTAAACAAAGAAATGTAATATTTAACTCAATGTTGGGTTGTGTGACATTTACATTTCCGTAAATGAGTTTTAATTGCTTGAAAATTTTGTTATACAGGTTTTGAGATTTAATATCTTGAGATATATCATTCCCAAATTTTTGAAAATTCTCTTTCGAAAATTGGGTTGTGACACCTCTTGGTGGTATATATTCACACCTTTTCATATCTGCTTGTCGATTTCCTTTATAATTTGAAAATTGTTCTAACAGTTATGAGCTATCATTTGTAAACAACACATATTGCAGTATATATACATGCATGCATAACTTCCTAGTTTTTACGGTAAGCAATTAACCTAAAGCAATTAACAACACATATTGCAGTATATATACTTGCAAATATACTTGATGTCACAGATGACTGATTACTTCACAGTATCTCAAACAGGTAGGAATATTCGTGTTTGAACTAATAAATTTCAAAGATGCAAAGTGATCGCCGGCTTCAATCCTCTCATTATTTCTCATACATACGACATTTCTTGACCATGATTTTGGTTCTAGAATCAAATAAACCACAGGTTGAAAGAAAGACACGTATCGGTATATATAAAATTAGAAGATGATTTTGACACCTTAACCATTTTACTTAATTAATTGACTTTGGCCTATTATTTTACTCTAAAGCTTGAAAGATCTGACAGAAAAGTGAAGCACTTCTAACATTTTTTTTTGGATGTAGAAGTACTATTTAATATTTGAATATTTCATTTTGTTATTTTACATTTTTATTGTGTCAGGTTACCTAAAAACTTTTTAAAACTTCTTAAAATGCTTCAATTATGTGTTACAACATAATTGCTAACCGCTTTACACCAATTATATCTTGTTATTCTACAACATGTTAAGTTTCATACTCCAATCCAAACAAAAAAAGAAAATAGAACACATGCACCTGAACCTTTTACTCTGTTTATAGTCGTGCATTATGGAAGCACCTAATGGCCTTTGACAAATCTTGCGAGAAGGTTAATTTGGATCCACATAGCACACACCATGCCATTTAAGCAACTATGATTCAGCTAAGGTTAAGAAAGCAAAAATAACAAAGTATATTTTTGATGTATGCTTTTACTACATCTAATAAGGTTTGGATCTGGTAATAATATACCAACTACTTACTTAACTACTCTAACAGATCAACAACCCCTTGACAATTTACATCGATTAATGTCTTTCCGTTTTAGTCTACTTATATCACTAATCATCTCACACTTTAGCTAGCTAAACAGAGAGTCTAGAACATCTCTTCTGATGCTTTTTTCCATGAGGATCCAGAATTAGTGTGCTTGCTAGGAAAAAGCAGTCACCCGATAGCTAGGACAGAAATATGCACAAAACAAATAGAATGATCTGTATGTGGAACTAGCTAAGACAATTTGTTGAAACTTTGACAAAATTAACCCGTGACGAGAGATTAATAGGAAACTTTGATTTTTCCAATCCTATGAAAACACAGTACGTTTTACTGCTACAAGCAATTAGTTAACTCCAGACGACAGTGATCGAGTACGCTAATATACACATGTTAAGAAGGCCGGAAGCTTCTTATCGGAAAAGCCAGATCTTGAGCTGTTTTGGAAAATCACCGGTGACGAAAACAGTACTGTGCATCAAACTTGAACTGTTCCTTCATTAAAACGGGACATCGATCGATACAGTAGTTTGTAGTTTATACTTGTAGAAATGAAACTAGCTGCTCCATCCCTGTAATGATTATAACAAAGAGAAAAACGTAATGCGATATATGGGGGATCGTTATCGATGGAGACATACACGGACGTAATAGGGTGACCGATCATGGATGCTCCTCTAGTTCAGAAAAAGAAAAAAAGGACTTGATGATTACTTTCATGACGTTGATACTAGATATGAGTACCCTATCATGCATCTTCATCCCGTAAAAAAAACAAAACAGGAAAATAGAGAGGAGGAAGAAGAAGCATACGTGATCGAGGCGGCCGCAGCCTAACAAACTTTCAAGGGTCGACTCTCTTAGAATGTTAGTTCAAGAGTAGTAGAGGAAGCTTATGCCATATGCAGAGAGTTTAACTCAAATGGGCAAAAGATCGATCGTATACAGATCGATCATGCATGCTCACCAAAACAAGAAAGAGTAATCAATTTGTTATGTGACACTATATATCTTCTAACTAGTCAATTCATAGCTAAAATGAAAATGACTTTGGTTGACCAATGACAGGTATATTGAATATTGCTCCACTTTCATCTACCAATCTACAACATAAAATCATGTGTTTATCAATCATTCATAAAACAACGTGCATCGGCTCAGACAAATAAGTTAAATCATGTAATAAACAAAACGAATGCTTTTCGCATGATAGGAACTTGGAAGAACATACATGCATTCGATCAGAATCAAATATTCGATAGAACGGTGAGAAGAAAAGTATAACAACATTTGTGCCTAGTAGTTAACCTAAGAGAGAACTTTTTTCTCTTTTAAAAAAATAGATTACTATTAGATGTGTCTATCACTACACATGTAACACTTGATTTAGCTATTTGGAGGTGATCAACACACTAATTAAGTGTGGCACATCATGCATTCTAGCTACTGCTCCTAGCTAACATAACTCTTCGGTATTCTGGTCTCAAATATGGAAACAGTTCGAGTTAAGCATACCACCATATACACATATCATATGCAATCTCTAGTGGGGAAACCATTTTCCACATTGGTTTTGCTCTGTGATTGTGCTTCGATCATTTTCTCAATCCCAACTACTAGCTTTTTTTTTTTTTTTTTTTTTTTTTCAAATTAGACAGTGAGTCACTGCTAACTTAATTAATTGATCTGCAAATGCTCTTATTTTGGTTGGTCACTCTCTTTATTCGCCGAAGTGTTGATTTGATGGGTTCCCCGCTCAAATGGTCCTTCTTCTGAATATTTTTCTTCTAGGAAAACTTAATTAATTGATAAGATGGCCTAGGGGCCCGGCCACGGCATATATATATGGTATCATCTTATTTTGTTTTGGCAATATTATACACATAAAATACAAGATAGGGAGCTATAAAGGAGCACGAGTGTGAGTCTCTCCAAAACTATAGGGGAAGATCGAAGAACTCAGATCAAAGAACTCAAATCGAAGACGCACGTACGCGTCGTCTTAGAAAATTCAGAACCAGAAAACATAGTATCAGCTCAAGAACAGAAAGAACTTGAGCAATGGGGAGAAGCCCTTGTTGTGCCAAGGAGGGCTTGAACAGAGGTTCATGGACTGCTCTCGAAGATAGAGTTCTGTCCGAATACATCAAAGTCCATGGTGAAGGAGGATGGAGAAACCTCCCTAAGAACGCAGGTACTTGATACATCCAGCGGAAAATTAGAGACTTGAGCTAGATTTTTTTTTTTCGGGTTTAATTTTCTGAGTTGATTATATGCATGCATGTCTCTAATTAGTTTCATTTGCAATGTTATTATTGAAGGACTGAAACGATGTGGGAAGAGCTGCAGGCTTAGGTGGTTGAACTATCTACGACCAGACATCAAGAGAGGCAACATATCACCTGATGAAGAAGAGCTCATCGTCAGGCTTCACAAGCTCTTGGGCAACAGGTAATTAATCAATTACTCGTATCACTGATTCTAACAAGCAAAATCTGGGTTACTAATAACTAATTTGCATAAGCAAACTAATTTTCTCATATAAACTGGGTTATTGTGATCAGATGGTCTCTAATAGCGGGGAGGCTACCAGGACGAACAGACAATGAAATCAAAAATTACTGGAATACCAATCTGAGCAAACGAGTTCCAGACCAAGAAGTTCGTTCTTCATCACCCTCATCAGCTGGTCATGGTGAACCAAGATCCAATAAGGCCAAGAATGTTATGTCCCATAATGTGGTAAGAACCAAAGCTGCCAAGTGCACCAAAGTATTCATCTACCCACAGTTACCACGCAAAGGGTTGCTCCTTGCTGATGATCACAAGCCTGAGGATTATCATCGTCAACAAGCAGTAGTAGATCATCAGCCTGATGGGAATGGGTTGTCGTCTCCATCTTTGTTGGAAAACTCTTCTTCATCAGATTTTCTGGTGGATTTCGACATGAATTCCGAGCTTTGCTTGGCCAATCTCCTCGGTTCGGAATTTTGCGGTGATAACTTGTTCTCTGAAGAAATGCAGCCGCATCAGCAATATTGGAGTGATAATGTTGGTAGTGGTGAGGATTGTGTTGCTGATGATCAATTTCAACCAACTACGATCCTCAATTTCCAGTCATTGAATTCTTTTCTCGATGCTGATACTAACCAAGGAGACTGGCTCGAACTTGCAGAGACTAGTTGATCAATAATTCTCTTATGACAAATAGTAATACGAATAGTATAGCCAGCAGCTAGCTAGATTAATTTTCTATTATATATCCCACCAATAATCATGTATATGCAATCGTGATCTATGTCATATTGATTTCATATCAATATTCTTACGGGGATAAATAATCATACATAAAATAGTTAATTATTTGATGTTGTATTATTATTATTCATCATGGAATTAGTAATATTAATTCTCTCAAATGGTGTATCTAATTGGAACAAGAATCTTGTATGTTGAGCTATATTTACACTCCTACTTCTTTCCTAGAGTTTGGACTTAGCGAAGAGTATCAAAAGCTTTTTCAACGCACGTGTTTCCTACTAATAAAACTGGACTAGAACCAGATCGAATTCAAATTTTCCCTATTGCTGTTCCTTGATAATAATATTTATAATTGTCGTGTGTTTGTACGCTTTATAACAATTTTCTTGAGTAATTTTGACTATCAAATTGAATTTGCACTTACAGATATGTGCATTTCATACCTTAATTAGTTGATTGGTTAGAACTTAGAAGTCATTAACAACCACTCAGCTAATGTATCGTATTAGAGCATCTCCAACAGCTTCCTCATTTTCTTGAACTTATTAATTTTTGGGAATATAGAGCTGCTTTTAGGTCTAACAGTTTTCCCATCTCATTCTCCAAAATGGGGATGAAGAAGAAAGAGAAGCCTTCATTCCCCAAATTTGCAGCAGAGCCTTCTTTCTCCAAAATTTAATTTTTCACGTGTTCCAACAAATTCAAGACAACAAAAGAATATTTTATTGGGTATTTTATTGTTACAATAAAATATATAATGGTCTTTTGTTATAATTAATAATGATATAATATATTTTATTGTTATATTAAATGCCGAAATCTCTAAAATGGAGAAACTGTTGGATTTTGAGCATAATTTTTTTGGAGATTTTAGTTTTTACTTCCCCATTTTAGAGAAATTTTAGGGAAGCTGTTGGGGATGTTCTTACAATTAAACTTGTATACGAAGTGCATTTAACTTTGTTGAACAAAACCCTTTGCCATCAATAAATGGAAATACATTTTCAGGAATGAATAGATTTAAATCATTCTTGCATTCTCCTCAGAAGAAGATAGACAATGATATGCACCAGTTCTAGCTAGTAGTATCGTTTACCAGGGCCTGATTACCAGTTCTACTTCTTCATTTTTTAGAAAAATGGCAAAAGAAGGGCCTGATTACTCATGACTTGGGTTGGCGGTGAATAAGAACAAAAGCGTTCTTATGTAAATTTCATACTTTAATCCAGAATTTCCCCTCGAAACAAATTTTGAATGTGAAGAAACTCGAGCTCATAATAAAGCGCACTATATAAAAAATAATGTTTAATTGATCTATGTTCACTGGCCAAGAGATGATTTCATAATATTTATACATTATTGGCGTTGAGGTTTTGTTTGAAACCCTAAACTTGTCCAAAACTTATTGAGTGCCCTAAAACTAAACTCAATCCATGTAGTTAACAACTAATCATTGCTATATATAATGTTCAATTTTATCATTTAGAAGAAATATCCTATATATCCTGTTCCATAGTTTTATTCATAAATTGATAAATCATTATAGATGTGCATCTTTAATTACTTATATGCATCGTAATGATCGTATCATGATAAGTTTTAAATTCTAGCTCTTCATACCTAGTTACCTACTCCACCATGTACATATATATTCGATCGTGGTACTTGATGCTAACGTTAGGCTGCTAGATAGTCCTAATTTGTTGTATGTATACTGTTTTCATGCATATCATATCTATCCATTTTTATATAGAAAAATTTTATTAACACATCCCTAAATGGTAGATACACATCTCTTTATTTATACAAATTATATAAGATTTTTTAGGTACGTAAAATTACCAAAAAAGACATTTATACTAGTTGAAATAAAATATCTCGTTTAAGACATTCATATTAACTATTTTATTTCTAACACTTTTTTTTTAATTTTTAGCTAGAATCGAGTACCGATATATTTTGACACCACATATGACTATTATGTAATGGTTCCTAAAAATCAATTAATTTAGTTTTACATAGGATTGTACATTCTAATACTGAAAATTCCATTAAAGACTTTGGTGATGTATTGTTTTATTTCGTTTTGATTCGGTAGGCTTAAGAATTTTTGAAATCAGCTTGAGTAAGTGGCTTATTGAGAAGAAATTTTATCAAGGAAAACTGATAGGAGAAAATGTTAATAAAGGGAAATCTCTCGAGGGAGATCTTAACAAGGTGAAACCCTTTATAGGAAAATAAAAACTTTTGTGGAATATGTCAATGAGGTGAAACAGTACGAGGAAAGATGAAACTTTTTGAGAAAAATCTCACTAATGTAAACTTTTTTTTGAATAAATTGAGTAGCAGATCTAGAAAAGTATGTGTATTTAGTGAATGAATTGTGTATTTAGTGAATAAGTTGTGTATTTTAAATGAGGGTATTGTAGGAAGTTTGAGTATGTGTATATAGTCAAATGTTAAACAATAAAGTTAATAGGTGGTGTATGAAGTATGAGATGTGTATCTAGTAATTAAGAATGTGTTAATAAAATTTCTCTTCTATATATTCTTACGTGTTTGACACTTTGTAGAATGAACCAATTTTGAAGGAAGAGTAATTCCTACTTACCCATTTCCACACGTCAAGTGATCGAAGAGCTCAATCATACATTCCCAAATAACCAAAAGGACCTAGCTAGCTAGCTATAGCTAGTTATTTACTTAAACTTGGTGAAGTATTGTGAAGAAAGTAGTACTGATCGATCGGTAATCGGTTTTCTTTTACCAATTGTCGAGAGGGAAATATTTTTGTTGATTTCAAATCCAAACGTGTATATACTATGATCTGGTTTTTCACGTTTCTAGCCAGACCCAATAACTGATCCACTGAAATAACAATTACCAAATGAAGGAAAAGTGAATAACCATGACGTTTTAACATTTATATACCAGTATTCAGAGGAAATGTGTATTAGTGTATATCTCCCATATATATATATATATATATATACACACACACACGAAAATGATGTGGAGCGGACGTCCGCACGGTCCTTAAAGTGCGGACGTCCCTCCGTTCGCCACCGTACGGCGCTGGCGAGGGCGCGCCTCCACCCCAGCGGACTCCAGCAGCGTCCCCGACCTCTTTCCATCCCCGGCGAGTCCGGCGAATTCCAGTTTTCCGGCCAGATCGATCTTGTTTGAAGTTTTGGATGATCTCGCCGGAAAACTGGAATTTGCCGGACTCGCCGGGGATGAAAAGAAGTCGGGGACGCTGCTGGAGTCCGCTGGGGTAGAGGCGCGCCCTCGCCGGCACCGTACGGTGGCGAACGGAGGGACGTCCGCACTTTAAGGACAGTGCGGACGTCCGCTCCACATCCGGCCTGTATACAGGTCGTGGAGCGGATGTCCACACTGTCCTTAAAGTGCGGACGTCCCTCTGTTCGCCACCGTAAGGTGCTGGCGAGGGCACGCCTCCACCCCAGCGGACTCCAGCAGCGTCCCCGACCTCTTTCCATCCCCGGCGAGTCCGGCGAATTCAAGTTTTCCGGCGAGATCACCCAAAACTTCAAACAAGATCGATCTGGCCGGAAAACTGGAATTCGCCGGACTCGCCGGGGATGGAAAGAGGTCAGGGACGCTGCTGGAGTCCGCTGGGGTGGAGGCGCGCCCTCGCCAGCGCTGTACGGTGGCGAACGGAGGGACGTCCGCACTTTAAGGACCGTGCGGACGTCCGCTCCACATCATTTTCGTGTGTGTGTGTGTGTGTATATATATATATATATATATATATATATATATATATATCATCATCATTTGTTAATGGACAGGTGCTGCTTTGCTACCTTTGTTAATGGAGTAGACTTCTTTCATGTATATATCTATTCTTTATTTCCTGGGTCATGGCTTCATCCCCAAGCAAAAGCATACACAGTTTTGCCTCCAAAGCTGAGCTTGTTGCTCAAGAAATATACACTGATTACATTCTGATCTCACCGGCCGGCAAATTACTATACTTTAGTTCCTTATCCGAAGACATTTTGGTACAGAACCGAGTTTAATATCCAAGAGAAACTAAGAAGAGTCGTCTCAACCAAGAGTTTAATATTCTATTTTCTAAGCCAGAACACTACCATATTCCTAGTCTTTTTCCCCAAGATGATATGATTCAAAGTAATATAAACATGGTTCATGCTACATCAGTAGCTAACAGATAGGGTCAATTACAATATAGAACAGCATTATATTTGACAAGTTACCCCCTTTGCAAGATGAACATTTGACTAGAATCGAAGCTCGAAAAATCAAATTCTTTGTATGGATGATGTGATGGTGTCTATATATAGTTGCAAAAATTTGTGTCTGTTAAACATCATCAAAATTCATCGATCCGTAATCTTCTCAGTTTTCTCAAGTATGGAAGACTATGTAGCAGTATTATGTTCTGTTTCACTGTTACTGCTGCTATGTGGTGGTGGTAAAGCTTTCTACTCCACTTGGTGGAAACCCAAAATGCTAGAGAGGCGATTGAAGCAACAAGGAATTAGAGGCACTCCTTACACGCCACTCATTGGGGACATGAAAGAGTTTGTGAGGCAGATAAAGGAAGCATGGTCCAAACCCATGAGCCTAAATCATCAGATTGTTTCGCGAGTCGACCCGTTTACCCTAAACACTGTGCAGAGATATGGTATGCACCCCTTGCATGTTACTTCAGGTTATGTTTTATGTGTTGGTATTCTGCTTATGAAGCCTATATTTGGTCTGTGTTTTGAAACATGTGCAGGGAAGATATCAATGTGTTGGGTTGGAACCACACCAAGACTGATCATCATGGACACTGAGATAGTGAAAGAAGTTCTGTCTAACAAGCTAGGTCACTTCCATAAGCCACCTCTAAACCCTCAAATTCTGATTCTGACAAAGGGTCTATCAACTCTTCAAGGGGAGAAATGGTTCAAACACAGAAGGATAATCAATCCTGCTTTCCACCTAGAAAAGCTGAAGGTTCGATGCGTCCCTACTTCCCTATATTGCTCATTTATGCTATGTATAATATCTAATTTCACTGGTTTGACGCTCTACTGCTCAGTCACTAAGTATCAGCGTCTGTTTCTTTTGTAGGGGATGATACCTGTATTTGCAGTCAGCTGTGGCAAAATGATAGAACAGTGGAAGGGGAATCCTTTTCTTCAAGGAAGTTGTGAAATGGATATCTGGCCTGAACTTCAGAAATTAACTGCAGATGTTATTTCTCGAGCAGCATTTGGAAGCACCTATGCAGAAGGGAGGAAGGTCTTCGAGCTTCAAAGAGAGCTCTTAACGCTAACCGTTGAAGCATGCAGACCTTATACATCCCGGGATTCAGGTACATTGCCATATATATTGAAAGAATAACATCTTTCATGTTTAAATATCTACTCTTGAAAAGAATTGGTATCTTTAACAACGTATTGTTCAGTGCAGATTTATTCCAACAAAGAAGAATCAAAGGAGAAAGAAATTGCACAATGAGATTACATCAATGCTACGAAATATTGTTCAGAACAAAATGAATGCCATGAGAGCCGGAGAATCAAGTGTTGATGACTTGCTAGGCCTGCTGTTGCAGTCTAATGGACAGACAGATTTATCAGAAAATGCTAGTAGCACAAGAAGCAATGATGAAATGATGACAATTGAAGAGGTAATCGAGGAATGCAAGATGTTCTACCTTGCTGGCCAAGAAACAACCTCAAGCTTGTTAACATGGACTATGATTGTCTTAGCTATGCACCCAGACTGGCAAGAAAAGGCAAGGGAAGAAGTCCAAAGGGTCTGTGGAGAAAAGGAACCCAATTTTGAAGCTATAGGCCGTCTCAAGATTGTAAGTATTTCTCTCGACAAATATTAAAAGCTAAAATATGGAAGCACCTAAGTTCTTCTGTGTAACTGAACGAATTCTCTTGCAGGTAAACATGATACTTAATGAAGTCCTAAGATTGTATCCACCTGCAATTGCTTCATATCAACATGCTTACAAGGAAACCAAAGTTGGAGACATTGTTGTTCCAGCAGGAGTTGATCTAAATCTGCCTACACTGCTCATTCACCATGATCCTGAACTCTGGGGAGACGATGCAGGAGAATTCAAAGCAGAAAGATTTTCTGAAGGAGTTTCAAAGGCATCAAAGGACCAGCAGCAAGCGTTCTTTCCATTTGGATGGGGTCCAAGGATCTGTATTGGCCATAGTATGGCCATGATAGAAGCAAAAGTTGCTTTGGCTATGATTCTACAACAATTCTCCTTCGAGCTATCACCTTCCTACACTCATGCTCCTTATACACTCACCATTCTTCAACCACAGCATGGAGCTCAAGTCATACTACACCAACTCTAGATGCATTAGCCTGCAATGTCTAGTGTTTCAATCAGGAAATAATGTGATTTTGAATCACACTCTATGTTTGTTGAATTTCTAGAGTGCATTCATAATATGAACAAGTCAAGTCTTTAGACACTGGGATTGTTCAATAGTTCAGTGTATTTCTACTTTAGTCTTTAGGTGGCCACTGTGTGTCTAGCACCTTGACTCCTTGAGTTATACTATTAGCAATCAGAGAGTTGAAATAAACAAAACATACGTTTTCCTGTGAAAACAATTCTCTAGTTCAAACGGACAAATGTCAAATATAACATAATGTTTAAGCCACAAGTCACATTTCTGTTAGATAATGAACATGTATTGAATAATATGATTTATATCTCACTGTGTTAAACAGAAGAATAGAGAATTAGTTTGCAATAGGTTCATTTCACATGACTGTCAAAAAATAAACTCTTAAGCAAATTATTGTGGCTGGTATACTAGCAAAAATTCCTAAACTCACCACTGAAATTTGTAATCTATTTCCTCTGATAGTAAATTAGTAATAATGAATACTCAAATTTTTTTTCAAAAGCATTTTGGATTACCGGAGACCAAAACTGTATTGCAAATGAGCACTGTCATAAATCCTCTAAACTGTTCAAAACGGAGTCAATATCTGGGGTCACAACAGCTCGCTTGTTGAGCTCCCCAATAGTGCAACACTTCTTCTCGGTGGTATTAATAGCCACAACATCCTGGGCAAAATCACAGTTCATTCCTGCAGAGACCTGTATCCATCCAAAAGATAAGAGGTATCCTAGTTAGATATCTGATATCTTCCACTTTTGGGTGACTGACAAGAATATATTACGAGTGCGTGGTAGTTAAGAGCCCCAAGGAATTCAAAACACGAAGAGAATCCTTGTTCATTGTTATAGTGAAATGTACTCACATCATAGAGAGTATCTCCTAGCTTCATTTTGATAGCACCACTTCTGTACACCAGCATCTTACCCATGAAGCCTGCTGGTAAGTCACCCAAAGAACAAGGCTTCTCTGTATTACGTGCACCTCCCGGTGCCCCTGAGCTATTGTTTACCTGTTGGCCTGCTGGTTGCTTTAACATTGGCAAGGTTGGCGGTAAATGAAGAAAGAACATACTAGTTGCTCTATTTTCCTCCTGCCAACAAACCCTCAAAAGTAAGTCAAACTGACTCAAGCATGCTTAAACTGTTGGAATTTTAATCTTCATATCTACCAACCCTTAAATCAAGATCATCTGCAGCTGGTGTTGCATTTTCATCATAAGTTGATTCCTCTGAACCATCCCCGAATTCTTGCTGATTAAGAATTGCTGCACAATGTAGTACATTATATGCTTTTATATGTAACACCAGTCATGTTTCACAATGGTAGAAGATGACACATGACAGTGATGACACATATCGAAAACAAAAAGATACAAAGTTTCATATTAAGAAATTGATCAAGTCATGCTTGATGTTTCACTCTAATATAGAGATGAGTTGACGCTATTAAATATTCCTGTCATAATACCACTGAAAAACCTAAGCAAGCTAATCATCGGATTCATGTTAAACATACCAGGATCTTCAGAAGATGGCTGCCTCAGAGGAAGAGATACGGGGCAATGACTGTAGATATCCTGGAACAACAACATCCCAAATTTAAAAACAACCAAAGTCATACACAAACATACATACCTACAAAGAAAACACAAAAATCCAACAAGTAATCAGTCATTTTGGCTAGCACATGTTGGGTTGCAATGTAACTTACAAATGGTGATTTGTATTCTTTCTCCTCTTGAATGACCGGGTTCAAACCACCACCTGCGGAGAAACACCATCAAGAGTGATGTTACTAGAAGCATCCCCATTAACAACCATAGACTCAACGACAAAATACACTGAAGAAGATCATACCATTAACACCCCTGGGAGCCCCATATGATCTTAAGGTCGATGATGATTGACCCCCGGAACCAAATGCAACTTCCACAGGCTTCTCTGCAAATTAACACCATTGTTGTCATTGATTGAATCACAACTTCCATACTATCAAACTTCAGCGAGTAAATTCCATCCTTTTTATTTGAATTTCATTGGATCGAATTGCAAGGATTGGATGACTAGTAAATCTAAATCCCAAATCAAAATCCAAGAGTCTCAAAGCAAAGCCAGAAAAGCATCTACCTTTCTTTTCGTTTTTCGGCCTTGCCCTCAAAGATTGTTCCTTTAAGACACAAAACAATACAAAGCATACAAAAGATCAGACAATGGGATCAAAACTTGAGAGATCATATAAACACAAACAACCAAAATCAAATCAACCAATCAGCGTCATAATATATATATACATGGAAACGTCTGAGTAACTCCCTCTCTTTTTCAGCATAACTAGCTTGCTCCTCCTCCTCCTCCGGGTCCCTGCAGAGAGATTAAGAGCAACACAAGTCAGTCATATATCAAATTAACCACAACACAAAAAGAAAACCAATAGCAAAACACATTGGTTTGAACCAAAATTGAGGAGTTCATACGGTTTAACTTCTTGCTTTGGTCGGGCTCTTGGTATGAACCTCCTCTGCATCAATACAAAGAAAATTAGAAACACTCTATAAACTACGTGTTCACATTTATCAAAACACAAGGAGATAAAAGAAAAGAAAGAAAATCAAACCTTTCTGGGTGCAGGAGCACCAGATTGTGGGGGTTGGCTCATTGGAGATTAAGAGACAAATATCTTCAGTGAACATAAACAAAGAAACGAAGATTGTGTCAGCCCATGATTGCAAACTAGTTAAGGCTTTGCTGCGGATCTTTATATTAGTGTTGTTCGGAAGAGCGTTTGATAGAGAAAGCATAAACTAAAAGAAGAAGAAAAAACCCAATTTAAAGATACACATCAGATGTAACTACACATCACAAAATACAGGAAACCGCGAGAGAAGAAATCAGTTAAAACCTTTGTTTCTTCCTGGAACATAATGATTTGGATGGCACACCTAAATTAGAATGCAAGTTTTAACACAATATCTACTAATCCCATAATTCCCAACTAATAGAAGTATATCAAGATGTGGCAACATTACCAAAACGTTGGCCTGAAGCTACTCTAAAAAATCATTCTGTCATCAAATAATCCATAAACTGAAAATCTAAGGTGGCTTTATACTACTTGCTATTTGCTTTTGTCTAAAGAACAATACTACGTCAATGATCAAAACTACTTAATTACAAAGACGACTGATTTAACCACTACTTCTAAGTCCAACACCTTTTTCTCCAATTTCACTTGCTGCATCAGAAGGTTAGAAGTAGTTACTATAACAGTTGTGGATAAATTCTAGATTTGAGGGCAGGATATGATCAAAAGTACATCTCCGCTAAAGCCAATGAGTACCATGTTCTTGTCAAAACTAAAAATCAATTGTCTCCATAGAAAGCACTCAGAGCAAATCAACTAGTTGAGGAGAACATGTTAAGAGTTGGAATTGTTGTTTGTTCTGTATGAAAGAATTGACTCTACTATACTACATTATTGAATTTTGAAGAAACACCGCAATCAATCTACTTGATCAATAATCAAGAAACTAACGAATAAACAAAATTCAACCATTTGGGAAACTCAAGATTCAATTTTGAAGAGCCCCACAATCAAAGACCAAGAAATCGAATTAGTTTACCTTATTAGACTACCCGGACCGATAGTCAAGTTCCTCTCCTTCTTCCTCTGCTATCTCCTCCGTCTCTTGTTTCTGATGATCCAAAAACCGTTGTAGGAATCGAACCTACACAATCTACCAAAATACACTCAAATTCCAATTCTAGAACACAAAATTACACATGCACAAATTATATCCCAAGGAAGAGACGAACAAAATGAAACAGTGATTTGAGAGAGCGCTTTAGTATTGGTATAATAATAATGTGAAACCATGAAGATGGAGATGAAGGATGATGATGGAGGTATACACCTGTGAGGATGAGTGAGGCGTTGGAGGCTGGAACCCAAAACCCCTGTACCTTTCAAGAAGCTGAGATTTTATACCCCAATCAATATTTGGACTAATGCTGCCGCCCTATATATATAGACTATGCTTATATTGTGTGTGCCTTCACGTGGACGCTGTTTCAGACTGCGCGGCTAAAATACTAGGGAAACAAACCCTTTTGCTTTGCTTTTCTTCCCCTTTCTGTTTTGGTTATTTATAGTGCTTGTCAGGCCTGTACTTTTAAGAGCCAACATACGTAAATGCACGAGTCTATGCTATGTATAAAGATGTTGGACTGAGAAAGGAGCACAAAAAGTGAATACAGAAGCAGTCCTTAACCACAGCATTGAATCTTACATGGACGACCAAGCGTTAACCTTTCAACTCTAAAGAAGGTAAACAAGTCTATGTTTTCCATTTCACACTACCATATGTACCTCATGGAAAACCAAAACCTAACTCGGATGTTCGTTCCTCCCCTTGGTCCCAAAGTAATCTGGGATTTAAAACATCAACACATCGAACCATATCTGCAAGTGACATACATGAAGATCTTGTTCCTAATTTCTTATTTGTGCAAGTGACATAGATGAAGATCTTGGTCCTAATTTCTTCCTTGCGCTGCTTGAACGGTCGCAATTAGTTGAGCCATAACAGCAGCATACTGGACAGCAGTGTGTTGTGAAGTATACTGGTCTCCAAGGCCATACTCCCCAAAGTTTGGTTCCATATGCACAAAGTGGCCTGGTATTCCTCTTTTGGTTACAGCCTGATCCCATATAGTCATAAACTCTTCCATGATTTGCCTTGCCTTTTCCATTGAAGAAATGGGTAGGTACTCCACCTGTATAACCGAAGTAACTTCAATTGAAAATGATACCAAAGTATAGCACAATGACAACACATGAATATCTTCATTGACATGAACAACTAGCAGAAGAAAAAAGTAAGGCGAACAAAATAAAAGAAGGGTATATTAAGCACTGACAGTCTAAAGAGAGGAAAATTTCTTCATATCTAACGTTACTAGATAGAGTGGAAAGTAGATAAATTTCTATGCAAGCCAGTGATTTTGAAAGCAGGAAAAACTCTTTGTTCATAACTCATAAGGTTTGTTTTTCGTTTAACGTCCAGTTGGTATTCTGCAAGGAAAGTTGGTTAATAGGGAGATTGAGATAGAGATCCAGACATCCAGCTGGTGTTCTCTAAAGTGCATGCCTAGTATAATCAATCAGAAACCAACTTTCATATATTAGCCAAAATTGGTACAGAAGTCCATCAGAATATTTTTCTGTCTTCAGGGCAAACTGAATCTATGTACACCCCCCCTGGGGATACTATAAGTGCTTGACACAGATATAGCTCAGTTTTTGGCATATTATTCTTCTTATCTTCTATGGTAAGAAAATAAAAATTAAGAAAACATATAGAGGTTCTAGAATACAATAAGCACTCAAATGAAGAAGATAAAGTTTGTGAATGGAGTACATTACCTCCATAACTATTCCTCTCAAATTATCAGTGTGAGCCGGAAGAACTTTGCCCACTCTCACTTGGAAGTCCCCAAGTTGATATTGAAATCCCTACACACAATTACACCATAAAATCATTTTCACCAATTGTCTCTCCTTGGATGTCAATATCAAACATTCGGTTACACTATTACTGAATGTGAAAATGACAGAACCTCAAAATTAAGCGAGACCCTCTGTTTGTAAGACTGCAATTTCTCCATAATCATTGTAATCGTAGAATCAGCTTCAAGAACAATGCGAAGAGGTCGGATTATAAGGTAGTACTTATTTGGCTGCTCCGGCAGTGCAATCCCCAAGAAATCACGCGGGTATTCCCCCACCATAGCCTGCTCTGGTAGCATACATACACATTCACATAACACATATGCGAACTGTATCAAAATCAATCCATTTAACAAAACTAGAATTACAAATCAAATGAAAACATACAAGACAATAAATCTACCTCGAAGCAGGGGTTTGTAGAAAGTGATGGTGGCTTTCCACCTGCCTTCCTTAATCCCATTGATGCTCTCGACAACCTGGGTCACTTCATTGATGATTTGGCTGCTCACCGTCGCCCCTACATTGGGTTGCCAATGCAAAACCCTAATTGCACCACAAAACATCAAATGCTAAAAGCATAGGACAATACTTGGGACCTTACACTAGGGGTTTCAAGCTTTGTTCTTTACCATTTCAGCGGCATCGTCTCCGATTTCAACAGTTTTGGCTTAGGGCTCAGATTCTCTGTAATTCATTAATAATTTATACACAGGATTAGATATCTAGTATATTCTATCAATTTTGGGAATTCAACAAAACAACTTGGATCCAAAAATGAGCTGAAAATTACTGAAACAAAATCAAATTTAGATTCTTTAAGGCTTTAACATGTCTCAAAATTAATGAAAAATTGAATCAGGTGACATATACATATACATAGAGTTTAAATTTGGATTCAAGCAGTGTTTATGCGAATTTGAATGGAGAGAAATCCCTAAGTTAGAGGTGAGCCCTAATCTGGGTAAAGATTCGAACTTGAAGCGAAAATCTAAGACAGATCAGTGTTACAAATAGAGAAGGAGAGAGATACCTGGAGAGAACTGAGGAAGAGAGAGCAATGAACTCAGCTGCTGTGAATTTTAGGGGCTGTTTGCCGCGCAGTGAGAGAGCTGCGGAGGAGAATGACCAAATGGCTTTCTACACAGGAGGCCGAGGGTTTAAGCGGTAAAAGTTTAGGTTTTAGTTTTATCAAAATAGGAAAGAAAGAAAAATAAATAGTTTTATATTTGGATACTCTGAGCGTAGCAGCTTGCGTTAAGAAATTTTCTTTGATTTGAACAATCGCAAAAACATTATACATAACATTTGATCGTCTCATGAAACTTTTCCGGGTAAGTAGTTACATTAATAAACCCTTCATATTTGCAAAATTGATGATTGCTGATAGTGAATCGAGTTAAGATTATATTAAATAAAGCTTAATATCTTTTGTATGAAAGATAAGATTACAAGAATACTTAATCAATATGATATTATAGTCAACCCTCTAATAATATGACTGAATATGCAGGTTTCTGTCCATCAAGATCAAGTTATAAGTGAACATTATGTCATCAAACTAATCATAAGAGTCTAGCGAACTTCATCAGTGCATTAAGTGAACTACTTAGATATTTCAGTACAAAAAATGAAACTACTAAATATATTTATCAAGATCTAATTTTTCATTAGCGCGCTTTTGTGTGAATGAGAATCGAGAATTCGAGATGATCCTGAAACTTGAAAATATTTTCTTTTTTAAGATAAAAAGAAATTAAAACTGTTTACCCAAATAAATTTTAACAATTGCTGTTTTACCCTAAAAGCTCGATACTTACCAAAGAAGCCCCCTTTTCTGTTTTGGTCGGTGTCCCCAAACAAAGCTTAAAAGCAAGAAACTTTAAACCGGGAATGGAAGGTCTCTGAGAGCCTCTGCCTCTCTCTCTCTCTCTCTCTCTCTCTCGCTCTCTCACAAAATCACCACCACATTCTTTTTCTTCCGATTTAAATTTCGCGGCGGTTTCTCTCTCTTCCACGACGGAGTTGGGGTTTCGTTTTGAACGAGCTCTCTGAATCTGGAAAAATCAATGGCGTCAGTTTATATTCCGGTGCAGAATTCCGAGGAGGAAGTTAGGGTTGCTCTCGATCAGCTTCCCAGGGACGCTTCTGATATCCTTGATATTCTCAAGGCCGAGCAAGCCCCTCTCGATCTCTGGCTCATTATCGCGGTTAGTGTTCGTTTTTTTTTTTTTGGTGTGATGATGAATCCTAATGCTGTGATTCTGATATAATACAAGCTTGAAACTTCAATTCAATGCATTATTGTTTGGTTTATGAGCAGTTTCGTTTCGAAGTTTCGATTTTGGCTGGTGTTCGAATCAACGAATTTGCTATTTAATTTTGAGTTGTAATGCTGCAGAGAGAGTACTTCAAGCAAGGGAAGCTAGAACAGTTTCGACAGATTTTGGAGGAAGGTTCGAGTCCTGGTAATCTCGCTTTTTCGACACTCTTTTTGTTTATTACTTGCTTTTGGTGCTTAATATTTGTGCTGTGGAGTAATGTTGGTGGAGTTGTTGTTTGCATTGGTGCAGAGATTGATGAGTATTATGCGGATGTTCGATACGAGAGGATTGCTATCTTGAATGCGTTGGGAGCCTATTACAGCTACCTTGGAAAGATTGAGACGAAGCAGAGAGAAAAGGAGGAGCATTTCATATTAGCGACACAGTTCTACAACAAAGCATCGAGAATCGACATTCATGAGCCTTCTACATGGGTTGGGAAAGGTAGGTATTGTTGAGTAATTTTAATACTTTTTGTACTGGATATGGCTCCTCTTGGCAACTACAGTGTCCAAGCGCATTGTCCGCGTTTAGCTTGAACTGTGTTTTGCACATGTCATCAGATGCCCCAACACTAGAGTAGTTGATCTATAGAGTGCTTAGTGTGGCAAATAAGAGTTTTCAGGGACTGGCCTTATGTTCTTGTTATGTTGCAGTTGTGACTATGGATTCCAAAAGAAATTTTGTGTCATCTTGTCTCCCCGGCAATTAAAGTTGCTTCTTGTTCTCGATTTATATTCAGAGTCTTTCTGCTATCTGTCTATAATGCATCTACTGCTTACTCATACCGTTAATTGTCTGGCATTCTCAATGAGTGCGGGAAAAGGATCTATATTTCTGAATTCACATCGGGAGTAGGCAATGCATGTTAAGCTTCCTCTCAACTTTATTACTGTCTTCTGCTCACAGGTCAACTTTTACTGGCTAAGGGTGAAGTAGACCAGGCGTTCAATGCGTTCAAGATTGTATTAGATGGAGACCGTGATAATGTCCCTTCCCTTTTGGGTCAGGTTTGTACTTGATCTCTCTGCTTTAAAATAGTATAATGCTTGCCACTTTCCAAGGATCACATGCATGGGATGTCATCCATATTTAACGTATGTCATACATTCATAACGTATGAAAATGAAAATACACGTAATCAGTATTCATTCTATTGAATAGTTTATCTGCAACTTAAAAAATCTCTTTTTTTTCTTTTTTCTTTTCTGGATTCTTTAAAATATGGGATTTTCAATGGGCGTCCAATGTGGTGATGTCCACATTTATACGAGCTATGAATATTGCAATTTGCAAGTCTTTTTAAATGGAATGTTAGCAAGAGTAGAGGAGAGTGGAAATTTAGTGGTAGGTAAGTACACACTTAGGGGGAACTAATTAAAACATTATAGATCTGGTTAACCCACAGAGAGCAAGAGTGACCAAATTGGGGTTGTCTATTATCAGTTATGCTGCATTTGCTTTAAACTAGTTGCCTTGGTATCTGCAGGCATGCGTTGAGTTTAATCGTGGGCAATTTTCTGATTCATTGGAGCTGTACAAGGTTTGTATGCATCCTCCTATTTTAACCTGTTCAACCCAAAAAAAATTACTTTCTTAACCTCAAGATTTGTTCTCTTGCATAGAAAATTGTCTAGAGTTAGATAGTTCCTTTTCTTTAACTGTTGAAGTTCCAAGCAGAGAGCCCTACAAGTGAATCCCGATTGTCCTGCGGCTGTGAGACTTGGCATCGGTCTCTGTCGTTACAAAATGGGTCAATTTGAAAAAGCTTGGCAGGCATTTCATCGGGTTTTAGAGGCAAGTGATAGCTCAATATTGAATCTGCAATTTTACCTGTCACAGTTCTTTTAACTTCATGATCTTATTATACTTGCAGTTAGATCCCGAAAATGTTGAGGCTCTTGTTGCTCTTGCAATTTTGGATTTGCATACCAATGCAGGTAAAACTATAAAACTCAGCATTTTATGTTTTACTTGATCCAGTTCTGTTATTTGGTTTGATTCTTGTTAGTGTTCCATACTTCTGTCCCTTGCGAAGTCTAATATCTGGACTGTATTATTTGATAGCTGCTGGGATAAGGAAAGGAATGGAAAAAATGCAGAGAGCTTTTGAGCTATATCCTTACTGTGCAATGGCCTTAAATTATCTGGCAAACCATTTTTTCTACACTGGTCAGCACTTTTTAGTTGAGCAACTTACTGAGACTGCACTTGCTGTCACCAACCATGGACCAACAAAGTCGCATTCCTACTACAATTTAGCACGATCTTACCATAGCAAGGTAAAATGATGCTTCTTTTAATATGACAAGGTCATGATAATGAAGGGTTCTTTAAATTGTCTCTTGTGTTGGTAAAAACAAATTTGAGCAGAGGAAATGAAATTTATTTCAATCAAGAGGGGCTTCAGTGTGTGTGTGGATTATTGGATTTATATCTTATGCACTATTTAGCACTACATGTTACTGAATTCTATTATGGTGTCTCGAGAACAAATAAATAGGTTGGCATTGTTGTGAAATTATCACAGCTGGCAGTGCAACACTTTCAGACTAGTGTAGATTATTATTATTGTTATTATTAGCAAGTTCCCTGGCTTCATTTGATTTGATGACATAAATATCGTTTAAGTTCAGTCACCTCTCAAGTCTCATCGACACTTTCAGTCTTTCATGTTTCACCTATGACTCTTTTGGATTACTAATGGTACAAGTTTGATTGCATTGAGTTGCAGGGGGACTATGATAAGGCAGGAGTGTACTACATGGCATCTGTCAAGGAAATCAGTAAACCCCAAGAATTCATATTTCCTTACTATGGTCAGTCACGATCAGTCATAAATAATCTCTAGTGATTCGTGTAAGAGTCAGATATTTTGGCATAGGGCTTGTAATGGCTTCAATCAGTAGTTAACATTCCAAGTCTTTAACATAACTTCTCTGAGGGGTTAGTAATAACAGCCAGGTCCATGGCTTGCTTCCAGCAGTCGGGTTGAACCCTTCACACCTACCTATTTAGCTATTCTCTACAGTTCTAGGGTTGTACTGGGTTTGCCAAGTGGGTTTGGGGGATTTATGGTATCTTGAAAAAGAAAAAGACTTTACTCTCTCTCTCTCTCTCTCTCTCTCTCTCTCTCTCCCCCTTGATTCTTTGTTTGACTTACTATGCTTGGAGCATGTGTCTTAGATGGGTATGTACGATAGAGCTCTGCATATTAATGTACGCTTCGTATTCATGTTGCATGGTTTACATTTACGTTTGTGCATAACCTTGGGCTCCTGGTGTCAGGTCTGGGTCAAGTACAATTGAAGATGGGAGATCTTAAAAGTTCACTATCGAACTTTGAAAAGGTTTTGGAGATTTACCCTGATAATTGCGAGACACTGAAAGTGAGTTGGAGACAAAGCATGCTGGTCTTTATGATCTTGTTTTGTTCTTGTTTCACAGCTAATAATTTATTCCTATAGGTCCTTGGTCACATCTATGTTCAGCTTGGGCAGACGGGAAAGGCATTGGAATTTATGAGGAAGGCTACAAAAATTGACCCAAATGATGCCCAGGTGATGAACCCATCTATAACATTAATCACATGAGATGTCCAGTAGGGTGCTCCATTGTATCCTCATGTACAGGTCTAACCTCATTTTCTTTTTTGGTACCTTGTATCTGACTATAATGCAGGCATTTCTTGATCTGGGAGAATTATTGATTTCATCTGATGCTGGAGCAGCTCAAGATTGCCTAAAAACTGTAAGAATTTCTTCTTAGTGAACATTTGCTTCCTTATAAGAACTCTCTCTCTCTCTCTCTCTCTCTCTCTCTCTCTCTCTCTCTCAAGATTAATCGTCAAATATTCTACAGGCACGTAATCTTTTGAAGAAGGAAGGTCAGGAGGTACCAATTGATGTTCTAAACAATCTTGGGGTTCTTCATTTTGAAAAGGGAGAATTTGAGGTTTGTGGATTTATTGTGTGTGTGCGGCTTTTTTTTTTGGTAATCTTATTGTAACTGCCATCCGAAAGCAAACATGGATTGACTATTATGTATATTCTTCTATCTGTCAGCTTGCTCAACAAACTTTCAGGGAGGCACTAGGTGATGGAGTATGGGTGGCCTTCATTGATGGTAAAGAAAAAGCCCCATCTATCGATGCTGATGCATCTATTTTTCAATACAAGGACATGAACATGTTCCTTCAACTTGAGAAAGAAGGTCACTTAGTCAAATTACCTTGGAATAAAGTCACAACACTATTTAACCTTGCAAGACTACTTGAGCAATTACATAACACTGAAACGGCAGCCATATTTTACCGTTTCATTTTGTTCAAGGTACGTGTCTATATGTGCACGTGCATACATCTGATTGTCTTTTTTTTTTCTGAAATAAGTCTTCTGAATTCTGATATGTCATGGTCCAATTGTTTTCGTTATTGGATTTTATTTGTTTAACATATGTTCTGTTCTGCAGTATCCAGACTATGTAGATGCTTATCTGAGGCTCGCTGCCCTTGCAAAAGCTCGAAATAATTTACAACTAAGCATTGAACTGGTATGCATATAAGATTATAACATTATAACCTCTCCGTTCTCCACCGTCCGGCGCCGACGACGGCGCGCCTCCACCCGAGCGGACACCAGAGGCGTCCCCGATCACTTTCTCCCCCCGGCGAGTCCGCCGAATTCCAGTTTTCCAGCGAGATCAATCTTCTGTGAAGTTTTGGGTGGAGGTTGCTGCCCAGACCTTCAAATCGATCTCGCCGGGAAGAGAAAGTGATCGGGGACGCCGCTGGAGTCCGCTCGGGTGGAGGCGCGCCGTCGTCGGAGCCGTCCGGTGGAGAACGGAGGGACGTGCGCACTTTAAGCCCAGTGCGGACGTCCTCTTTGGATCCGGACTGATATACAGAGAGGATCTAAAGAGGACTGATATATATATATATATATATATATATATATATATATATATTCAGAAAACTGATCCACTCCTTTCTATAGGTTAATGATGCACTGAAGGTGAATAACAAGTCCCCAAATGCATTATTAATGCTTGGTGACTTGGAATTAAAAAATGATGACTGGGTTAAGGCAAAAGAGACCTTTCGGGCTGCTAGTGAAGCAACTGAGGGAAAGGATTCCTATGCCACTCTTTCTCTGGTGTGTATAACTTTATTAGGCCTTCTCCCAATTCTTTTCTGTCATTGAAATAATACTTAATTGATAGCTTTAGTATTTTGACAAAAACAAAAAAACTGCCAAAGTTATATTTCCAGAAACTATCTTTTTCTGTTACTGTGTTTGCTGATGTTACTTAAACACTATCTATGTCTTATATGCTTGGCTGTTACTGTGTAGGGAAACTGGAATTATTTTGCGGCAATTCGCAATGAGAAAAGAAATCCCAAGTTGGAAGCTACACATCTGGAAAAATCGAAAGAACTCTACACTAAAGTACGTTGGTTTATTACTTTTATTTTCTTTTCCTGTCCTTTTGGAGCATTATCTTGGAATGTAATGCTTATGGGCTTTAAGACGGAATGCATACACATGCACATCCAAGATCTTTCTCATTTTATCTCATTATGATCAATATACATTCTCTATTTCCATAATATTTGTTACACTTATATCAATCATGTAATGGTACTGTTTTCATTCATTTATTGGGTAATGTGCCTCACAAATCTGGTTGCTTTTTTATAATACTTTTTACATGCTTATAGGTCCTGGCTCAACATTCTGCTAATTTATATGCTGCCAATGGTGCTGGAGTGGTCTTTGCAGAGAAGGGTCACTTTGATGTTTCTAAAGACATTTTTACACAAGTAAGTTATATAGCAAGCAATCAGAAATATATTATGTGGTTACTACATCATAGGTAGATGCAGATTTCAAAATCTAAGATGTTTGCTGTTTGCCTGTGATTGTAGGTTCAAGAAGCTGCCAGTGGGAACATTTTTGTTCAGATGCCTGATGTATGGATAAATTTGGCACATGTTTATTTTGCTCAAGGCAATTTTCCCTTGGCTGTGAAAATGGTGAATTCTTCTCATCTCATCTCATCTCTATGTCTATTCTATTATTTGACTTTAAATTCACTACAGTTCTCTTGCATGTGCTGATGACTAGTAACTTTGCAGTATCAAAATTGCTTGAGGAAGTTCTTTAACAACACGGACTCCCAGATCCTACTGTATATTGCTCGTACACAGTATGAAGCAGAGCAGTGGCAAGACTGCAAGAAAACTTTAATGAGAGCCATTCATTTGGCACCTTCAAACTACACATTGAGGTTTGATGCAGGTGTTGTAATGCAGAAGTTCTCAGCTTCAACCTTACAAAAGCCAAAGAAATCTGTGGATGAGGTTCGACAAGACTTTCTCATCTGAAGCATTCTTGCCAATTATTTGTCAGTGAACATTATATTTAATTTGTGATTTCATTAATTCACATGCGTAACATCTTATATATGTCCATGTTTAGGTCCGGTCAACAGTTGCCGAGCTCGAAAATGCTGTTCGTTTATTTAAACAACTGTCTGCTGCTTCCAGCCTTCACTTTCATGGGTTTGATGAGAAAAAGATTGACACTCATGTTGAGTATTGCAGCCACTTGCTTGAGGCTGCAAGAGTTCATTTAACAGCAGCTGAGCATGAAGAGCAGAAGATTCGACAGAAACAAGAACTTGCTCGTCAGATGGCAATTGCTGAGGAAGCCCGTCGTAAGGCTGAAGAACAAAGGAAGTTCCAGGTTTGAACATTCTAAAGTTGCTTCATCCTATACATTTCTGTAATCTTTTACCGATACATTAGTTAATACTTACGTGCAACAGTTGGAGAGGAGAATGCAAGAGGACGAACTAAAGCGAGTGAAACAACAGGAGGAGCATTTTGAGCGCATAAAGGTAAAGATTGATAACTGAGTTGTCTGTACATTTTTTGTTGCTACCCCCCTGCAATTGGAGTTCAACAGTTCCTTTCACTTCATGTATACCAGGTCATGGTTTGGCTTGTATAGTTAAATTCCCTCTAACCTTGTATAAAAATATGGATCCCTTGTATAAAAATATGGATCCTGGTGAATACAGAAAATTGATAGCTTTTGTATATACATGGCATATTTCATGTTTCTAAGTTTTTCAATATTTTGGCTCTACAGGAGCAATGGAAAAGTAGTACATCTGGTTCCAAGAGAAGGCCTTCAGATATAATTGATGAGGAGGGTGGGCATAGTGAAAAGAGAAGGAGAAAAGGTGGAAAGAAGAGAAGGAAGGACAAGCACTCAAGGTCTCGTTATGAGACAGAGGAAGCAGAAGCTGAGCAGATGGACTATCAGGAAGCACCAGAAAATGAAGATGCTGACACACACTACAGGGAGTCCACTGGTCATATGAATGAGCAGGATGATGAAGAGAATGCTCAAAATCCTCTTGAAGCAGTTGGCCTAGAAGATTCTGATATTGAGGATGAGGTAAAAGAACTGATATCTTGGCTAGCAATCCAAGTAAATGAATGTCAATTTTTATGTCACTTCCTGCTGGCAGTAACATAGTTTATCTTTTATGTTCTAGGCTGCACCAGCAGGTCGACGGAGGCGGGCATGGTCAGAATCTGATGATGATGAGGAGCAACAAGAGAGGCAGCCGGAGTCCAGTCCTAGGAGAGAAAATTCTGCAGATGTTCAGAGTGACGGAGAAGGTGATAAGCCAAATGAGGATCTTGATGATGAGGAGTAATATCCATCATCTTGAAGTGTACTAGATAAGTAGTAAATATGTGCAATTTTGAACAAATTTTATAACAGGAGGGCCTGAGCCATTAGCTGAGGTTAACTACATTATTCATAGGTGTCTGTGGCCCTCATGTTTATATTTTGTACTTCTGAAACCCAATAATAGAAGCTTCAATATTTTCCTTCTTACTTTCGCTCATCTCCCATCACCTTCACCTTGTATGCTTCTGAACTCCAAGGATTCGAGTTCCTCCTGAACGTCGAAAAGCTGGTCTATGTACAAAGGCGAAGTTGTCAGTTGATATAGAGGCGTTCAAACAAGTTTCATTGTTCTACTTATACCGACGAATTGGTACTAATCTCTCACAGGATTTCAAACGATGCTAGGTGAACCAGCTTCCACTAGTCTGGCAAAAGTAAAATGAGAAGCAAACTTAGCCAACAATCTCATGGGAAGGGTGCTGGTTGATGGTGCTCATGCATGTTCTGTAGTGTATAAATCTGCAAAAGTTTCTCTCGTACAATCGTCTTTTTGGGCCAACTCAACCACAGTTCCACTCACCACCCAACACAGGCTTAAGAACATTTCAGCCTGACTAGTGTTTCTGCAAAAGCTTCACTGCTTCTGCTTAGCTTGGATACCAATTCTGCACGACTATACAGCTTTTCACACCCATGCAGTCTTTTTCGTGGGAAGTGATCATTACTGTTTCAGAAAAATTCCCTATTGAATAATACAGACTTTTTGTGAGTTCTACAGTTCCAAAATTTCATAAGGAAACCAACTGCAGTGTTATAGTCCAAAGGGAACTCACTAAGAAAACAGGAACTATGTACAAAGCTTTGGATCCAACATAAATCTATTGATCAATAAAACAAAAAACATAAATCTGTTGAAGATATTTGGACAAGTACAGTATGTTTAAGCAAAATTTGCAGCAGTAGATAGCAGAATCTCAGGGTTTCTAGTTCGTCTGTATCAGTAATTAGCAAAGACTATTAAAACAGTCACATGCATTTTGCTGTTAGATTTTAGAATACGAACACTTGTTTGAAATCAGGGGACTCAAGGCAGGCAGCTCCCAAAAGAGAAAGGGAAGAGTCATGAGAGATTTGTGATGTGTCCTTTTCTCAGTATAGTAGGTGGTGGATATATATTTAAAAGGTGATCAATGCTTTGGCTTTGTTTTGAAGATTTGCAAGGAGTAACTGGTATGCTATTTGCCAACAGAACCTGAGGTGAATTCAGATTCAGAACTGACATATTAGCCAATCTTGGGGTCCATATTGGGTCCAACATCTTCAATTATGATTTCAAACAAACAAAACATCAATATGGTACCCTAATGTATAACAAAGAGTTTTCCTGACTCATTTGGAACTACTATGTGAATTGGCAAAGAGAGGGTTGGATATCAAACCAAGATGACCAGAGACATACATAGGATCCTTCATTTCAAAACACAATAATTATAGATACTAATGATAACCCATTCAACCACATTCAAACTAATTTTAAAAAGATAATAAAGAAAATCAATACTCTTCCTGCCTTCACTAATTAGACATTACACAAAAAAAGAGTTGACACCAAGTAAGTACAAGTTTTGGCCCTTGGATTCAGAAACCCAGTACAAGAAACTGCTCAGTCATCTGCAAAACAAAACAAAACAAGAACTTGTTATTACACAACAATCACATCCAGGTCTCCAAAACCAATGCAAATCAGTTTAACCGCAAAGGTAAGAAATAATTACCATGATGATTTCTGGAATTCTAGATTGGGAACTCATGAGCAGAGTTTGGCATAGAGATTGAGAGCCTGGTGGTGGAAGCTGATCCACTGTTTGAAGATTTATTATTAGCATCCAAATCAAGCCATGATGATTCTCTATCTTTGGGAGGCCCTTCATCAAAGAAGTGATGAATGGTTCTCTGGGTTTCTTCTCCTCGTTTGGAGTCAGTGAAGTTCTGAAGCTGCAAGTGAGGGTAGTGCTCTGTTTGTAAAGCAGAGCAGGTCCTCTGTTTTGAAGAAGAGTTGGAACAACTCATTGTGAGCTGCCAATTGGATTCATTTTGATGATGATCCAAAGATGAAGAAGAGCCAGAGAAGCCTCTAACACTCCCTGAAGGCTCTGAGAAGAATGCATGCTCATCCACCTCTTCTTTCACCCCATAACCAAACCTGTTTGGTCTTCAAAAACAAAACAAAAAACAAAAACCATCAAAATGTAAACTGATAAATTCAAGTTCAAAAAAGAAGAAGGCCATAACTTTCACATTGTTTAGACTAGACAGATGAATCACCTGTATTCTAAGTTAGGATGCAGGGGATTATTGTAAGAAGCAGAGTCCAAAAACAAGGAGGTGCTTCTTTCTTGCTGTGATAAACCAATGTTTGGCCTTGAATAAAGGAAAGGATGATCATCAAGATTAGAGCTACTACTATTGTAGCTACTCTCATTGGGTGAGAGTGAAGATAGTGAATGGAAGGGTGTGCTAAGTGAATTGGATGATGGGTTGAAAATCTTAGTGATTGGTGATGTGTTTGAGTTGGAGTTAGAGTTAGAATTTGCTGAAGTTGGTAGTGGTGCTTTGAAAACTTCCACAGGCTTTCTTGAACGGTTTTTTCCTCTGTGCATGTGCCTCTCACAGTACTTAGAATCAGCGTATGCTTCTTTTGAACACCTCCATTTCTTCCCATCAGTTCTTCTGCACCTTCCTGGTTCTGGGTCTATCTTCCTCCCCAGTCCCATCTGAAAACAGTTCCACCCAACTGCGAGAAACCCCCAAAACCTTTCAAAACATATTCAAAGTTTCAATCATTACAGAACAGAGAAACAAAGAGAACTCACTGTGAGGAGAGAAGAGCTTTGAAGAGAGAGGGGGAGAGTCCAAGCAGCTTCTTTTGATGGAGAAGAGGAGATCAGGAGGAATGGGTATTCCAGAAACCATGTACTTGTAAATCAGAGCTTGGTGCTCAAGCTCTTGCCATTGAGATGGAGTAAAAGGAAACCTCATGCCTCTCCCAGCAGCACTACTACTCATCATTTAAAACCCCAAAAATATGAGAAAACAAACCCAACTTTGTTCAAAGCAAAATGCAATTCAGACAGGTTCAGATGGAAATAGAGAAACAGGGGAGGGTGTGCATGATTTAATAGAGAGGGTAGAGTAGGTATATTTATTTCAGGGACCATTTAGGCTGCAGAATCTTCTGTACATGGATAAAACTAATGGTTCTGAATTTTACAGTGCTTAGCTCTACTACCCTGCCACCTCCTTAAGCTTTCTCTCTCCTTATTTCTTTCTCTCTCTTCTTTTCTCTGCACGTATTATGACTGCACCTCTGTTTCTTCTGGCTCTTCTGCAGTGGTGGCAGCTCTTGTCTCTGACACTACGGAAACCCATAAACTAAAGAAAAGACTGAAAAAAGTGAGTTAAAAATGAATAAAGGAGAAGTCTTTATCACTGTTTTTACCATTAAAAATTTTCTGAGGACTATGCAGAACACAGTGTCTGAAACCCAGATGACTGTACGAGTTTTCTACTGCTCTCACACTACCAACACTCTTTTACTTTTCTTCTTCCTTCCTCTGTTCCTTTTACCTCAGAAGAAACAGACCCACTTCTTCAATTTTTCTGAAATTTAGAAAATTCATTGATTCTGAGCAGGACCTCTCTTTTTGGTTCTGAACCAAACAGAAACCCACTTATTACTTTTTTGCACCATTTTCTTTTATATAATTGTTTGTTTTGTTGTGTTCAAAAGGCTCATGCTTCACAATACAAATGTTGGTAAGCTTTGTCTTGTTTCTCAGACACCATGATAAAGAGCACCTACGACCCTTCTTCTTCATGTGAACTGTAAAAGCAGTAATTTTTTCATGGAAATAACCATTGTCTTTTTGAAAGTGAGGAAATTCTTCACCTCTTATAAGTGGGTTTCCATGATCTGTGGCAGACCCATGATCTTAGTGGCAGGTCATTGAATGTAGATAGATACACTTTGAATCTGCAGAATTAATGTCTTAGGAGTTGGGAGGAACATTTCAAGTTCAACATTTCATTCAATTCTTGCAACGTTTCTTTGAAACATGTCCCCGGAATCATGTTTCTAGACCGAGTTTAATCAAAACTGTGGTTCAAAAACTCTTGTCACGACCTTTTCCTTTCGGCGGTGGAAGTTAAACCCTCGACGCATCTGAAATGAGTTGTCACGAGCTGTATACATTTTCTCCCGTTGTAACAGAGTTGTAATACTGTCCAACACTCGAACAAATGTAAGTGGAAGTCATGCAAGTTCGAAGATTTCCAACAGTTGACCACTGCTTCTCTCCGAAGATTACATCAGCAAGGAAAACGCCATAACGGGTCGACTTCTAATCCCAAGTTCGGAACAGAAAACGCCATCTTTGAATTGACTAATAAGTAATAAGCCCGACATAGTTGACCCCATCAGAGTACAAAACCACCAGATGAACAAGCAAATTTTACAGCAAAGTAAAAAAAAAAAAAAAAGGGGGGGTGAATGTGGTGGGACTTTCAAGTGAAACAAAGGAAGCCCCTAGTATTGAAGAGGGTTCCTGCAGTTTGGTTGCATTTACTTCTCTCTGTGATAGCTATTCTTGTACTCTTTCTCCCTCTCTCTCTAACCTGGCAGGTCTCTGAGCACACATGCAACTCACCTTTTCTCTTTTGTACCAGAGAACCCACTTGAGCCCAGGCATGCCTTCAAATATCTCCCTAACCACTGGTTGGCAGACCAAACTGCGCTTTTCTCACTTCATTTAAAAGTAACATGGATTATAATGAACTTCTTGAGGTTCAAATCATATACATCTAAGTATATTGGTTCAATATAAAGGTAATTCTTCGCTTTCGTAGACTAATTTAGCTTTGATCTCGAACTAGTCCACAATTGTAAGGGGCTAAGCTAGTATGCAAATGTAGATCGCTAAACTAGTCTCTACGATTACAGGGAGTCGATAATGCAGGAATCAATAATGCACCGTAAACTTTTTCAATGTAAGCACCATTTTCCTTAAAAATTACCTATGAGTGATACTGGGAATTTGATGTGTAATAGTTTTGATTATTACTCTGCAAAAGAAACTGATAAAGGGTAAAGTACATGGCAATGGGCATAATTGCTGTCTTTGACTAATAATCGACTCAAAACACATTCCCCTACTTCACATCTGTGGTACGATTCAGAGCAAGTTCAATCTTAGCCAAATAAACTATACGCTCAAGTAATTTAAATGTATCCATAAAGCCTAGATTAAATTTGTAACGGAAGGAAAATCGGCAGCCTCGGTAAGTAAAAACCAAAACTAGTATATTTACAGTACAAGCAGGATGCTAGACTTCTCTCATGGATCTAAATTCTGTATTACATATACCGAAATACAAAGTCATTCATGATACAGAAGGCAAAAAAAAGCAACCTTCATTTGCAGAAGAGAAGCATCGTTTGAAGTAACAATATTGAGCTCATTTGTCATGCAATTTTACATTACTGAACTTACGTTCAGGTAACACGGCGAAAATATAACTCGGAAGGCCAAACCTTTCATTGCAGGGCAGTACTATTCCTTCTGGAAGAAAGAGAGAACAAGATCCGTATGTACAGAAAAGAGTTGGGTGTCCACGAAAAGCTGCATAGCATTTAGGGAAGAAAAAGATGTATCAGTATGCCTTCAGCTTTACACCAATTCACGTTAGCTAGCATCCAGAAAATGCAGTGAAGCAAGATTACAAGTCACTTTCAAAAGTAAAGAGTACAGGAGGTTAAAATCGGGGGTAATATCTACATGAATTGATTAGAAACTTATTTTCTTCGTTGTGAAATCTTACTGAAGTCGATCACAAAATTAATGCAGAAACCAACAACATCAATTCTTGACCACGGCTGCGGCCCAATTTCAGAAAGAAGAACCAGGATGTGTCTCTTTCAGAGCTTGGTGTCTCTTTTGTTTTCTTTGGGAATATTAATTTCAGAAATCATGAAAAGCTAGATAATTGAAAATAATAGTGTATGTACAACTTAAAACAAATACAGAGAGTCCAGAACAGCTAGCAAATTCTCCAAGTTAAAGAGAATAAGCAATTAAGTTAGATCACAAAAAACAAGAGAAATGTTGAGGAACACACCTTCATAAATGGTCGATCGCGACTAGGAAATGAGTCGATGAAACTCTCTTTCAGAAGTAGGGATACCTATTTAGAAGGACACAAGTGTCAGATATGCAGCAGTTAATATGATTGTTAGCTAAATCAAGTACATGATCATAGTATATATGTGCCTATACATAAAAAAGCTCACTGCTTGCACAAGTTAGCAATTTTCACATTCAATAGAAAAAAGCTATTTGATCTGCACTTTTTCCTGTACACATTAGGGCCCAAACAAATATTAAGGTAGATGACAAGGTCCATACACCGAAACTCCTCCATGCTATACCTATCCCCATGAAACTTTACATCACAAAGGGAAGCATAGAAATCTGCCTATCCCCATGAATTGGAAAACTAGCATTAGCCAACTCTACTCCTAAACCTGGAACAGAGATGGTACACTAGGCACTACAAAACATTGCAGTACTTTGCCAGAATGTCTTATACAGCTACATACAACAGATGCATATCATTATCATGGAAACATACTCACCTTATCATCATTTGATTGTACATTTGTAATTGTGTGTGAACGGAGATTAGAGCAAAGAGAATCCAAGTAAGATCTTAAAACTCTTAGGAAACCTTTGGCAGCGTCAACCTACACAACAAATAAAAGCATTAATGAAAAGAAAGGGGTTGAATGATATTCACTCTGACAAAAAGGAAAAAGCAGAAGATACCTGTTCGTCTGTGCACTCATATACTGGTCTTTTCCTAGCCAAGAAACTCTCTCCCACAAGCTTTGCATGATAAGGACTTAATTCTGAAAATAGTTCCCGATGTTGAGGCAAATTAGGTATTGTTGGTGACTTCACCTATTGCATCATTAAGCAATTGGAAAAGAATCAGATTCTAGCATTATATTATATATATACACATTTTTCTGTTTGAACTAGGTAATGCTTGCATTGGAATGAACATTAAGTATACATCAGAACCTAGAGAATCTACAAAACCAAGATACACCAATATTACTATGCTTATGCTGAGAATAGAACTTCAGATATTATCATAAGAATGAAAAACTATGCAACAAAGAAAAAAAAAGCTATAGATAGTTACAAACTTACAACATATAAAAACTTAAGCTTCGTATATTGCAAGCCACATGGTCAAAAACTAGCCAAAGCGTATTGGAGTAGCAGTATAAGGTAAAATATAAATTAAAACAACAAACCTGGTTCTTGTTGGCATCAACCAGAATTACATTAGACAGCTTTGACTGTACTTCATGTGTTTTGTTCTTGACCCCAACCTAAGAATCAAATGTCACTTATAGTACAAGGAGCATCTAGAAGAAAGATAGCAGATGAAAATAAGAACATATAGAAGATAGATCCTAACTTTCTATGGAGGGATATAACTCATATTTGGTACATTACTGAGAAGTCTTACAAACAATGATTAAAGTATATGGTGAATAGTTCAATAAATTTGCTTTCTAATAATAAAAGGTTCCCCATACAAGCCTTAATACAATGGAAATCCCAAATCCAGATAAACCATAGTTTTCCTCGGATCAGTGTATAACAGTCAATAAATTGAGAACTCACTATGTAAGGAACAGGTGCATCCAAAAAGTCCATCATGTCACTTGGTAAAACCTGGAAAATTTATGCAGGTTTAGTTTTCACATAAAATAGAGATGCAAGCATCGTCTTCAGAAAATTATTTCTCATGGGAAAGTCTCATACTGGCATTAGTAGGCTTTGCCACTGGTAGGGACGAATCAGAGGGATAATGGACAACACCGAAGCAGATAAGATACCCTGAACAGTAGAAAAGAAAATATATATTGATTTCAATAGACCCCTGAATAATCAGAGAAAATGGACAAAACAGGTACACGATTTACTTCAACAGTTCAGACCTAAACCGAAACATATAATGTAAAATTACATACCAAATTGGAACAAATAATTACAATTTGCTTCTCCAACAGCGCCCCTGCAAACATTGCTAATACCTGCAATGTGTGAAAGAATCAATAACCTATAAGAATTAACAATTTCCAAGTAGACATACAACCCATAATTGCAATAATACGTCAGAAGAATACATTCTGACTGAACAAATTAACAACTCATATGCCTGATGGAGGATATCATTCTGCTCTGACAACAATGATTCATACTAGAAATAGAGAGGAAGCTTTCAGATTGATTTCCACTTAAAACAAGGTCTGAATGTTGAGTAATTTGCTTGTTCAAATTTCTGATTAACAATCAGTACATCATTGCAGAAGTTATTTCAACATCTACTATGTGCATAAGTAGATAGACATTTCTTTGTAAATGTAAATCTCAAAAGAACAGAATCCAGCAAATATAAATACTGTTAAAGTAGTTAACTACTTCCAAGGGGAAAAGAAACCAATATAATCTATCAAGTCAGAAGAACTCCAAAGTAACTAACATTTTCTAGACGAAGGGAGCCACATATGCATGCAATTGCCCATACTGATAATGCAGTTGCTTCCTCCTCTGCCAGGAGTGCGCTGTGTGCCTGATAGAAACCAATAACAACACAATGCATGTCAGGAACAGAGTAATTTATGAAGAATGACATTGTAAAGGACAAAGGAAACCCATATCAACCACACTTAGAAATGGAAAATTTCTTCACACAATGCATGTCAGGAACAGAGTAATTTATGAAGAATGACATTGTAAAGGACAAAGGAAACCCAAATCAACCACACTTAGAAATGGAAAATTTCTTCACACTATCTTCACTTTACCTCAGCAAATTCTAGACTTGTACTACAAGACCTCAAATCAATGGTTGAGCCACCAATATGTAGAACTGTTTCATCTGGTCTGTAATATTCCAAGGGATGCAGGTGCTCCAAAGGATGGAATCTAATTGTGGAACCTCTGGCTGGGCAATGTAACTGGTAGTACTCACTTATTATCTGCAATGATCCATGATCGTTTGCCTAGAACAATGGGGAAAAATTTCACACCAGGCAATGTTAGACTAAAGATTCACATAGCTGAGAAATCATATATCTAGATACGTCAAAGGAGGAAAATGCACCTTTGCCCATTCAAGAATATCAATGAGATCAGAATCGTCTTGGCCGGAGAAAGATGCCTCTTCTGTCTCTATATCATCGACATCACTCCTAAAATTCCTGTCTTCACTAGGAGAACCCTGAAAACTGCATAAAACACTTCTAGATGACATAAGTACAACATCTGTGCAACTGCTACGCTCCAAAATTAGTTTGGAAGAGATAAATGATAACTTCCACTAAAAAATTAATACAAACGCACAAAATAATAACAATGGTATACCTGGAGGAAGAATCAGAACTTTCATACTGATAGTAACGCAAGAGAGGTAGAACAGCATTTGGTAATCGCCTTTCAAAAGCAGGCTTGTTTGTAGAGAAATCATCAGCATAGACCTCACAAACTTCTGCATTTGGTGCACAAGATTCTATTTTGGAACTGGCCATCTCAGTTTCAGGACCCATTGGAATAACAACATTTCCAATAACACTGCTCTTCATCATTTCACAATCCGCATCAAGCATTTGACACTCTAGGCGGATTCCATTCTCTCCAACTCTCACAGCTGAAGAATCTTTTAGGCTTGTCTGACAAGATTCTGCTGTGCCATTTACCATGTCCGCTGTTCTACTATTTAGGGATCCACTGTCTATAATTTCTTCTGTATTTTCCTCTAAACTTCCATCGTTTCTATAGTCCTTTGGGGAATCCAAATCTAAAAGACCAATACCTTTTGTTAATCGTTCCAATCTTTCTTCTGTGAAGATACTGCAGGAAAAGGCAAAAGAGATTGAGCAATGAGATCAACTAAATAGCTGTTTAACAAAGAACTAGAAGAATCTTATTGTTGGTACAAAATAGTAAAGAAGGTTGTCTAATGCGACCAATCAATAGTGAAGTATATGTATCCCCTTCACCTAAAAACTACAGAAACTACCACCCAGGCACTCAACTACTTTGGAACTAAGTTTTCTGACTTTTGCTAGATAGGATACTGATCAACCTTACATCTAGGAATCTTTAGCCACCTTTTCTTTCTTTTCCTATATGAACCAAGGTACGAGTCTCAATACATTTTCATATTTATATCAATAATATGTCGTACATTTAGTGCATCAATAAATAGCAGAGGGATACTTTCTGCTCAGCAAGTTATAAGAAATATAAAGTGGATTGAATCTGAACTTCTAATTCAAAAATTAACTGCAAATTATCAATATAAATATACTGTAGGAATGTCCAATGTATACACACCTATTTAATACACCAAAATGTAACTCAAAGGCAGGAAGCCTCGAGAGAATGCAATAACATCTCCGAGTAGTTAATACATGACGGCTCAGAGACGGGCGAGAAGGATGTTTTTCTGAAACCATGGAAAGCAATCCAGAGGGTTTCTGCACCAATTCTTCCACCAACACGCAGCATCCATACAGAGTTGAATCATCGGCAACCTTCAGACAAACGGTTGTATAAAATGAGTCATCAAGAAATAAAGAACTTGACTCCCAACTAATAATATAATCTATTTGTTCAGGTTAATGCGGAAAGAATAAAATTCCTGATGTCATAGATTCATCGGCTTGCAATACTTCAATATTGTTTGCTTATTTTTAACTAAGCAACCATAAAGTCCCATCAAAATACAATCAAAATGTAATCAAACACAATGAAACAATTAATCCTCTTATATTCGTTTTGCTTTCTATTAACACAATAATCCAACTTACCACACATGTCAAGTAACTTGAAGGCAATATGTTCTCAGAACTAATATTATAGTTTCATGTGACAACTGTAATGATTCTATGGTCCAACACCAGTTAACCAGTATGTATCAGTTTGAATGACAAAAAAAAACAATTCCACAAGATCTCAAGGTTATAGAGAAAACTCGCGACAAGATTCAAGAAAATTCTAAAAAGATGAATCATGGAGACAGAAAGTTCAAATTACCTGTAATCTGAATACAAAGGACAGATCACTCTGTTTAAAGTGCTCCTGCACATAAGCACGAGATTAAAATGTGTCAAAAAAGTTACGCATCACATAAATTAAATCAAAACAAAAGATTATAGTTTAGTTTTACAAGTCTACAACCCTGCCACAGCTGTATTACTCAGCACTATTATATTGTCTTTAGTAGGACAAATTTTGAAATGGTACGGCTAGCCTACAAACTTAGTAAACATAATCTGACAAATTTGCATTTAATACTATATTTCAGATTGAAACACAAGAACTTAGGGATTTATATCCAGTCCTACTAAATTTTAGAGCATCACTTTCCTGAGTGCATCCATTAAAAAAATGAAAACTAAATACACTTAACAGGCTTGGTGAAGACTGGTTGCTAAAGGATGCACAAGCATTAATTCAAAACAATACTACACAGCCAAGCATAGTACCTGCCCCAGAAGAATTTCATTCAATTCACTCATGGAAGGAGTTCTCTCAACAGCATGAACCTGAAGTCATTAGCATCCAAGGTGTCAGTATTAGCGTATCATGTATAATCTACAAAGCACCCAATAAAAGCAAAAACAACTTAAAGACTACCCAGACACAGCCACATAGGACAGAAATAACCAAGTATCAAGCATACATAATACCACTACCCTTTCATTAAGTACTACTCAATAATCATGACTCACAAACAACTAGAGGGTACCTGATAATAAACAAATCGAATCAATTCATAAGGACAAGTGGTTGAAAGATCCATCAAGATAGTCACTAACCTCTAGGCCTCCTGGGAAGCAAAATGAAATGAGATCCTTGTATTGGAGAGGCAGCTGTTTTTCAGGAGGGTAAACCAATAACACCTGAAGGTAGGAATGGTTAATACCATCCAATACTCAAATCACTTCAATTTGCAAACATATTAAACAATTGGCAACAAAGAGAACCCACCTGAGGTTCAATATTGGGTTCTACCCGAGACTGATTCTGGTTACCAAGTGCACTTCGCAATTTTCCTGGACTTTCAGACTTCCTTGCAAAATATTGCCTTTGGAGTGCTTGGATATCACAGTTTGGGTGAAGGCCTACAACTACCATGCTCTCGAAAAGCCTTGTTGGCTCCTTCAAAGACCTATGATCCTGCACACTTAAATAGTACAGATGTTAAGGAATCTCTTTGGATGAAACCTTTGCTTCCTTAGTGCATGAACATGAATGGATCCTAAGCGAAACTGCATACCAAGTGCTGCAGCTGAAAGTTTGCCCATTGACGCTTCTGGCTAGTCAAAACTTCTGGATTGTAAGTTCTTCCTGTTTTCACTTCCGGAGGACTGGAGAAGCCTTTTAGCACCTTATTAAATTGGCGCTGTAGTCTTTGAAGTGGACTACCACCATCTTCTTCTTTCAATGAATACACAACCGACGGCCGCGGGGCCGTAGCAGCAGCCGCAGCAGCAGCAACTGCTCTTGCGACATCTTCCTTCGTTTGCATGAAAAACGAACTCCCCCAACCAGGGCTACCCGTCTCTTCACTTTTATCCATGCTGAAAAAGCTTCCCCTCCTATCACAAAAACCAAACAGTAAGAACAACTCACCCCTTACAAAACACATCTTTGCCAAATTCCATAGTCAACTAAATCATTGATAATGGTCAAGACTCAAGACCGTACCCACTAAAGGCATACCTAACTCCCTTACATGTTCACTTCAATCCTCTACTACAAGTATTTCCAGCATATCTAAACTTGCATAGACAACGCATTAATTTCAAGAAACACAATAATTATTCGGGAGCTGGATACAAGCTCAAAAATCAAATTTAAATCCGATTGCTAGCCTCGAAAAAAAGCTAAATAATCTTCGGCGTTCTTTCATCAGTCAATCCATCGCTTACTATATAATCTTCGGCGTTCTTTCATCAGTCAATCCGTCGCTTACTATATATCTGTTTTCAGTTACAGTAAGCTCCCGACGCCGAAAAGAGCCAGAAAAAATAACACATAGAACAGATATTCCACTTTCTGCTGATCAATTCACACCACAACTTTCTTCTAAACATGAAAACTTCTTGTGAACATGAATTTCACATGTTACGTCCCTAACAAAACCCGACTCAAAGTATAACAAACCTAAAACCATCACAACAATTGAATTCCGATCATCATCTCCGAAACCGAAAAAGCAAAAACTACCAAGCTCACCTCCGAGTGGCGGCAAATCCAAAGCAACGAAGAAGGAGGAAACGAAAATATCAGAGGGAGGAATTTGCGGCGGCGGCCATAACAAAGCCGGTGATTCTTCTTCGACCAGGAGGGTCCTCTGAGACCAAATTGGAGAAGAGAACGAGGAGAAGGCGGTATAGAATTTACTCCGCGTTAAATAACTAATTAAATTTTCAATTCCAAAGTGTTTTCGGACCAAACAAAAAAATAAAAATGAACGAGAGGAAGAGGACGGTCAGCAGCGTCAGTTTCTTTTTTTGTTTTTGTAACGGTGTCAAAACCCGTCTTCTAGACTCTGTTTTCGTAACTGGGGCATCCTATGCTCTATCCATTAAATGCGTTTTTCACCTTAATTAATTAACTTAATTCTCATTTTAGTTTTTCTATTATTTTATTTTGCTGCTTTTGTTTCTTTACGCGCGGCGATGCTCTCTCTTTCTAGTACACACGGCGCGCGCTGCGCCTTTCTTCCTATGGACGGAGAAAGGGGGTTGGTGAGGTGTAGATGCTCACACCGTTCCGATGGATTCCTTGACACGTGGCGCAATGAGCTTTTTTCTTATATTCATTTAACAGCGATTTTAACTTCATATTCAGATAAATGATATTTTTTTCTTCGGTTTTATATGACGCTGCGTGGGTAATCCGACCTAGTAATAGGAGGTCTTAGGTTCTGACCTTAGTTTGTAAAAAATATCTCTTGAGAAATAACCTTAAATAAATTACTTTCAACTCTAAAATCGTAGCCGACTCCTCTACCATTATGTGTAACAACAAATATATAGAATTTGCCTGCTTTTTCTTTAATAGAAATCTATTTGGGGTTTTATCTAATTATTTTTATTTTTTTGATGATTGATAGAATATGTGTGGCATGATGAAGGTGACAAAATTGTCTCCTTGCTACTCATGGTGCCAGGGGAGGACCACAAAGCACTTTCACTAGTAGATTAGAGCCAAGTAACCAAGTAGATGGACTACCAACATGACAACATCATTGTTAGGGCAGTAGGACACTGTTGGGGCATAGTGATAGTTCGTTTTGTTTATATCTTTTTGGCTTGGGAATTATTACCTATTTTTAGCATTTGGATATTTTAACTTTTTAAGGAATTGCACCTAACAAAATCATAGCACACAAAGAAAAAGAACCCAAGAAGTAAACAATTGATAAGGTAGGAGAATGAGACGCGGGATGCAATCATAACTGTTAATGATAACGAAGTGACGTGAAGTTAGAAATGTGTTGAATAAAAGGAAAGAAATTGAAGGCTATCTTCTTTTTCATTTTCTTTCCTTTTCATAAATCAGTGCTAATTAAGGTTAGGTTGGACCAGTCCTTGATCTCATATTAATTAATCATTTTATTAAACGGAGGAGAGCAGCATCCATTGCCATGTGGAACAGGTTAATGTTTCTTCCATCTAAATTTTTTTTTTTATATAAAAAAACAGGGGAAGAAAAAGGATATTATATTTGAATAAACTTCATTTTCTTGAGTTACAAGGAAAATAGGTTTCTCATCGGAAAAAAAAAAGAAGGAAAATAGGTTGATCCATTTTTTGGTGGACCTCTTTGTTGCTAGTCACAATGATAATTTATATGATGAAAATAGTTCATGAATCACAATTTGTAGTTTTGGTGAACTCTTGCTTGTGAATTGTTTTGTTTCATCGTGGTGGCGTAAGAACTTAAATTTTGAACAATTACCATTTTGGTTGGTAATCGTGGCATGCTTCAGCGGCGGTGGTTCACTTGATGTTGTTCTTCGGAAATGTCAATGTTTTGCATATATATGTTTACAAAATTTGAAAATCAGCGATTAGTGTACTTGTTAGCTAATTGACATTTGGTTTTTAAAAAAGTTTTGTGATATGGTAAGTTTTTAGAATATTCAAACGTAAAACGATAAGTTTAACGGTAGAAATGACAGAGTTAGCTGGCCAGATACGACTTCTCATCCCCCATTTGCATGTGTAGCTGACTTTCATGAAGAAAGACCCAACACAGTCCCTGCAATATTTGCTACTCTAGCGGATCTGTCGTCTCATCTCATGTGATGAGTTCATACTGCATTGGATTACGACAATGATAATAACGAAAAAAGTCATTGCTTCTACGCCTCTCCTCACGACCGCAAACGGCATGCTTTGATTTTATATATATCATTGTCTTACCCCCACGCATTAGCCTAACTAGGCTAGTCACGAACCACATATATATTAACCATATATTTTCTTCAATCTTCCCTGTGTCATGCGGCAACCCCAACTTTCCTTTACTGGTACCCGCAATCTAAGACCATCTTCCGTTGTAAGTTAAAAAATCAAATTTAGTCTATGTTTATTTATATTATAAGTTAAATTATATTTTTCAAGATAAAAAATTTGGCTTAAGCTATTTGGTAAGCTAAATTTGGTTTATGAAGTTTGTAAGCTAAAATTAAATGTTATTTTATTCAACTTTACATTTCTCATACGAGCCTCATATCATATTGAATATATTTATATGATAATGCTCTTAATTTAGCTGAGAATTTAGCTTATGAATAGAGAGTTTTGTAAGATAAAAAAAAAATTCAAATAAATTCTTGTTTTCTAAACTAAATTTGGCTTACGGTAGGAGATACTCTAACGGTGAGTATGACAATCTAAGAAATGAAAAGTATTGAGATGATTTATGTAACAGTCCGGCCTAGTCCATTGAGATATTGTCTGCTTTGAGCCCAACGACCCTCACGGTTTTACTCTTGAGGTTTCACCCCAAAACGCGTTTCAATGTAAGGTGCTAGCTCTGCACATATAAACATAACAACTTGTCTCCCTTGGGCGATGTGGGACGGATGCACCTACTAGCTTGCTTGCCTAGTCAGGTCATCACAATCCACCCTCCTTAGGGCCCGGCGTCTGCGTCGGCACACTTCCGGCCAGGGACAGGCTCTGATACCAAATGTAACAGTCCGGCCCAGTCCATTGAGATATTGTCCGCTTTGGGCCCAACGACCCTCATGATTTTGCTTTTGAGGTTTCACCCCAAAACACGTCTCAATGTAAGGTGCTAGCTATGCACATATAAGCATTGTTTTGGCCACGATCCTCAGCGCGCGGAGCAGAGGTAAATAACGAACAAAGAAAGGGGGAGTGTTGCGGGCGTGCCACCTTGCGGACGAGGAAAGGGTGATTGTAGCGGGGGCTTGACTTCTGATCAGACGAAGGGGGTTTCCAGGTGCCACCTCAGAGGAAGAATTTACGAGCACAAGGCGATCGATACTCACGGAGGGACGCTAGCAGAGCAACAATAAGGAATCAGGGAAATCGGGGAAGAGTCCAGGAGGGCTCTGAAGAAAAACCTAGACGGTGGTGTGCTTAGGGTTAGGGTTTTTGAGAGGCTCGAAAAGGGTTTCAATTAGGTTAAAAGTTTGTTTGTATTTTTTGTGTGTGTTTGAGAGAGTCTTTCTGTAAGCCTTCGAGCCCTTTATATAGTGGTTCGACTTGCGGTAGAAGAAAGATAATCATAGTTCAAGTCGGATTCCGAAACCCTGATCTCACAAGGACTTTGCTAAACCTGCGCGGGCTGCGGATTCGAACCATCTCGCGGGCCAAAAGAAGACTTTTTAATTATTAAGGGCCACAGGGATTGGCCCAAAGCATATCAAAAACTGGTGAGAGTCTTCAACGATTAGTGTGGTGTATGCGGACTCCGCCTGTGGCTTCTTCGCGAAGCCCCCAAGCGAGCCAGTTCGCCAGCTCACCTCGATGTACTTCGCTTGCCTCACCTACGCGAAGTGTCAATCTCGCCTCGTCTATGTGGAGTCAGCTAGTAATTCCGCGCGAAGTCATTCTGCGTGCGAACTCTGTAAGTTAGCTCGTGTGGTCTATTCTGCGCGCGAGCTATGTGTTCCGCACGAAGTCTTTGCAATTCAACTCGCGTGGTCTCACTAGCGGCCATTACTTGTAAACTTAGAGAACTTGGGGTCGCCGGTATGACATGGACCAAGAATTTAATTAATATTCACATAGACATTTATTGTCCAGTAAAATATTAATTTAGGCGTAAACAAGTATAGCAACTTGTCTCTCCCGGACGATGTTGGACGGATGCACCTACTAGCTTGCTTGCCTAGTCAGGTCATCACAATCCACCCTCCTTAGGGTCCGGCGTCCACGTCGGCACACTTTTGGCCAGAGACAGGCTCTGATACCAAATGTAACAGTCTGACCCAGTCCATTGAGATATTGTCCGCTTTGGGCCCAACGACCCTCACGGTTTTGCTCTTGAGGTTTCACCCCAAAACGCGTTTCAATGTAAGGTGCTAACTCTGCACATATAAGCATAGCAACTTGTCTCCCCCGGGCGATGTGGGACGGATACACCTACTAGCTTGCTTGCCTAGTCAGGTCATCACAATCCACCCTCCTTAGGGTCCGGCGTCCACGTCGGCACACTTTTGGCCAGAGACAGGCTCTGATACCAAATGTAACAGTCTGACCCAGTCCATTGAGATATTGTCCGCTTTGGGCCCAACGACCCTCACGGTTTTGCTCTTGAGGTTTCACCCTAAAACGCGTCTCAATGTAAGGTGTTAGCTCTGCACATATAAACATAGCAACTTGTCTCCCCCGGGCGATGTGGGACGGATGCACCTACTAGCTTACTTGTCTAGTTAGGTCATCACAATCCACCCTCCTTAGGGCCCGGCGTTCGCGTCGGCACACTTCCGGCCAGGGACAGGCTTTGATACCAAATGTAACAGTCTGGCCCAGCCCATTGAGATATTGTCCGCTTTGGGCCCAACGACCCTCACGGTTTTGCTCTTGAGGTTTCACCCTAAAACGCGTCTCAATGTAAGGTGTTAGCTCTGCACATATAAGCATAGCAACTTGTCTCCCCCGGGCGATGTGGGACAGATGCACCTACTAGCTTGCTTGTCTAGTCAGGTCATCACAATCCACCCTCCTTAGGGCCCGGCGTCCGCGTCGGCACACTTCCGGCCAGGGACAGGCTCTGATACCAAATGTAACTGTCCGGCCCAGCCCATTGAGATATTGTCCGCTTTGGACCCAACGACCCTCTCGGTTTTGCTCTTGAGGTTTCACCCCAAAACGCGTCTCAATGTAAGGTGCTAGCTCTGCACATATAAGCATAGCAACTTGTCTCCCCCGGGCGATGTGGGACGGATGCACCTACGGACTTGCTTGCCTAGTCAGGTCATCACAATTTATGCTAGGTACCTGACCTTTTTGTTTGAGAGTACAATTTGAGCACGAATTCGGAAAACAGAACACTCTAGTTTGTTTTTCTTATGATCCATTTCGGTTGTTAATAGAACAAGAACTTCACAATTTGCTTGATCTAAAGAAGCTGAAATTCAAAAACTTGTTACAGGAGAAGAGATAAACCCGAGTGAGTCATATGCCGTCGTTCAAAGAAACCAAATCTTCATGTAAGGTGGTGCGCTCTCGCGACGTCGTCGTCGAACGGACCGGAAGAGACGTAGTGTCTAGAGTACGTAGATGGTCCAAACGAGGTTGGCGTTGCGAGAATGCCGGTTTTCTTCTAGACCTTCAGGAAAACCAAACCTCACATAATGACCTTCAGGAAAACCAAACCTCACGCCCGCTTAGGCCCACGACATAATTTGTTTCCTCAAACATTCAAACCCCAACTAAAACAGTAAAAACACTGTCGTGTAAGATGATGTACCTGAATAACTACAAGAGTACAAGTTAAGTTCACTTATTGTCCGTAGCTTTTTTCATCTGAGATTGCAGCAAACAGCAAAAGCAAAGATTAAGAAATGGGGGATTCTGCATCAGAAGGACTCACTCTGTTCTCTCGTTACAAAATGGGCAGCTTCAATCTCTCGCACAGGTCAGTCTCAACTCGCAGTTGATTCATTTTCTTTTCCCTGCAGTCTTTGAATGTTTAGATCGATGGATTAATTGATTCTTGCGTTTATAGGGTGGTGCTTGCGCCAATGGCAAGGTGTCGAGCACCAAACGAAATTCCGCAGCCAGAGATGGTCGAGTATTATTCTCAGAGGTCAACCCCCGGCGGCCTTCTTATCGCCGAAGCCACTACGCTCTCCGACACGAGTGCTGGGTACGTAAGTTATCATAATTGTTCAGTTTTTCTCAATGATAATTATCTTCAATACTTCATTGTGGTCTTGTACGTGGAAGAAACTCGAACTAGAAGTTTATACTTTCATTTCTAATGTGTCGGAGCTGGAAGAAGTAGCTAGCTAGTTTCTTAGTTTGTTATATATGGTGGATTGGACGAAGCAGGTATCCACGTGTTCCAGGGATTTACAAAGAAGAACAGGTTGAGGCATGGAAGAAGGTGGTCGACGCCGTTCATGCCAAAGGTGCCATTATTTTCTGTCAACTTTGGCATGCAGGTCGTGCTTCTCATCACGGTAATTTGTAAGTTGTAACATACCTAGATGTATAAATGTGATAGCTTCATTTCGCATTGTTCAGCAGTATCATGATCATTTCGTTACTTGTTGTTTCGATCGATCAATGTTCCAGTTTACCAGCCTGGTGGGGGTTCGCCGATTTCTTCAACCAACAATCCCGTATCAAATAGATGGAAAATTCCATTGCCTGATGGGTCTCAGGACAGTACTCACCCTCAGCCTCGACGCCTTGAAACCCAAGAAATTAATACCTCACATTGTTGAGCAGCATCGTGGCGCTGCCGTGAATGCAATTCAAGTAGGTCAGTTTTGTATTCGTCGGATAATTGGTTCATTTCCATAGTGTCTGTCACTCCTAGCTAGCTAATTCGCATAAGAAGCCTTGAGGACAATGTTACGCACGTACGTACTCTTCATGGCACATAATAGTAGCTACCTGTGACACTGATATATCATCTAGCTATCTTGTATGGTGTGTTTTAGGTTTTGATGGAATTGAGATCCACGGGGGACACGGTTACCTAATTGATCAGTTCCTGAAAGATGGAATCAACGATCGAACTGATGAGTACGGAGGGTCACTTGCAAACCGTTGCAAATTCTTGATTCAGATTGTTCAAGCTGTAGTTGAAGCCATTGGTGCTGACAGAGTTGCCGTTAGAATCTCACCAGCTCTTGATTTCTATGATGCTACTGACTCCGACCCGATTGGACTAGGCCTTGCAGTGATTGACATGCTCAATAAGCTTCAACACAGGGAAGGCTCAAAGCTCGCTTATCTCCATGTGACTCAATCCTCGTTTCACCACTTAAGGATTGGCGCCGGCCGAGTTTGATGAAGAAAGAGAAGCTCAATTTATGAGGACTTTGCGAGAAGCTTATGAAGGAACATTCATGGCTAGTGGAGGGTTTACAAGAGAGCTAGGAATGGAAGCCGTGGCGTCTGGTGATGCCGATTTAGTTTCGTATGGCCGGGATTTTATCTTAAACCCTGACTTGGTGTTGAAGTTTAAGCTGAATGCTCTCTTAAACAAGTATATTCAGGAGACTTTCTACATTGATGACCCTGTAGGTGGGTACACAGACTACCCTTTTCTGAACAAAGAAAGTGTTTGATTTTGATGCTACTAAATTGTTCTTGTTAGTTAAACCCTTCTCATATAGAGAAACTGTGATTTGAATTTGATGGAATAGTGTGTACAAAGGATCGAATTTAGGCTTCAATTCCTTCAAAGCCTACTTAGACTTATCAAATCCAAACCCTTGTTTTTTTCTTGGAAATATCCATGTAAGTCCACACATTATGTTTCCTATTCATATGGGAATATTGACTAAAAAGGAAAGAGGGAGGGTAGCTAGATTACAATTCAACGAACCTAAATTTAACTTTTCTTAACAACGGTCGAACACGTCGTACAATCCTCCATCCTCGTGTGACGAATATTCTCCAAGAAAGAACACAATTCTACCAAGTACCAACCAAGAGTCATCACTGACGTTTTTTTAATTAGGGCGCCTCTGTTTTTCTATATAAAACTCCCTCATTAACTCTTTCTGCAACTTGAACACATATATTGCCCAGTACAGCTGGAGTTCGATTTCTATACCTTGGATAAGAAAACGAAAATGGTAGATTCTTCATCCACGGGTGGACTCACTCTGTTCTCTCCTTACAAGATGGGCAAGTTCAACCTCTCTCATAGGTCAGAGACTCTTTGATCAATTATACTAACTGTACCATTTTGAAGATTTAAGGCATGATTTTTAGATTAATATTTGGATGATTTTGTTCTTTCTTTTACGTACAGAGTGGTGCTTGCGCCAATGACGAGGAATCGAGCGTTGAACGAACTTCCGCAGCCGGCGATGGTCGAGTACTATTCTCAGAGGTCAACCCCCGGTGGCTTTCTAATCTCTGAAGGCACTTCGCCATCAGATCAAAGCTCCGGGTAATTTCGTAATTCTCAATGCTACACAAATATGATAATTTACAAAACCTCGTTACCTTTCGCGTATATTTGACTAAAAATAGATTAAATATACAATATTAAAATATATGAAAATTAATATCCGTATTTGTAAAAAAAAAAACAGAAATTTCAAGAAAATATCAAGCATAGATTAGTCCTTGATTTGGACCTCGAACTATAAATTGAGTTCCCTGCATTAAAATTAGTTGGATTTTCTTAGTGAGTTTGTTGTATATGGTGGAAGCAGGTATCCACATGTTCCTGGGATTTACACCGATGAACAAGTTGAGGCATGGAAGAAGGTGGTCGATGCTGTTCATGCCAAAGGTGCCATTATTTTCTGTCAACTTTGGCATGTAGGTCGTGCTTCTCATCAAGGTAATTAATTCTGTCACATACATATATGGCACTATCAGTCTATCACAGATCTCTATTTTGCAAAGAAATATTTAATCCTCAGCAGTGAACTGATCATTTTTCTACTTGTTATATGTCAAATGTTATAGTTTTTCAACCAGGTGGGGGGTCGCCAATTTCTTCAACCAGTAAACCCATCTCAAAGAAGTGGCCAGTTCAGTTGCCTGATGGGTCTTATGACGCTCACCCTGAACCTCGACGCCTCGAGACCCATGAAATACCCCAGATTGTTGAGCAGTACCGTCAGGCTGCCTTGAATGCCATTCGAGCAGGTCAGTCTCATTTCATCACGTACTGGTTTATTTTCATAACGTGTACGCATCACATGCTCCGAAACACAATGGTACATTCTTCGATCATCGCGCATACTAGAAGCTTTGATCTTACGATGTATCTTTGATAATGGACAGGTTTTGATGGAGTTGAGATCCATTCGGCACATGGCTACCTCATCGATCAATTCTTGAAAGATGGGATCAATGATCGAACTGACGAGTACGGTGGCTCGCTTGCAAACCGCTGCAAGTTCTTGATCCAAACTGTTGAAGCACTAGTTGAAGCCCTTGGTGCTGACAGAGTTGCTGTCAGAATCTCACCAGCTATTGATTTCTATGATGCTACAGACTCCGACCCGATTGGCCTAGGCTTGGCAGTGATTGAAAGACTCAACAAGCTTCAACATAACATAGGCTCAAAGCTCGCTTATCTTCATGTGACTCAGCCTCGTTTTCGCACCATTATGGCGCCGGCAGAGCTTGATGAAGACGGAGAAGCTCAATTTATGAGGACTTTGCGGGAAGCTTATGAAGGGGCGTTCATGGCTAGTGGAGGGTTTACTATGGAGCTAGGAATGGAAACTGTGTCTTCTGGTGGTGCCGATTTAGTGTCATATGGCCGGGATTTTATCTCAAACCCTGACTTGGTGTTGAGGTTTAGGCTGAATGCTCCCTTGAACAAGTATAATAGGGAGACTTTCTACAGCCATGACCCTGTAGTTGGGTACACAGACTACCCTTTTCTGAACATAGAAAGTTGATAGAGGATGACCACTACCCCGTTTGATTTTGATGCTGCTGAAATTGTTATTGTTCATAAAACCTTCTCATATAGAGAAAGTAAAAATCAAATAAAGATCCAAGTAAATATTTGTACCTATGCAAATAAGTTCTTTGCAGCTCCAAATTCCCTATTAATTAGTACTAATGAATTATAGAAGCACAATCAATATTTGAATTATCAATTAACTACATTAATTATCAAAAACTCAATGGTTGATTTAACATGCAACTCTGTCGAAATGTTTCTAGTTGTTGAAGGAAAAGTCATGAGATGGTATCTGTCAACCTTGTATACTTGGAGATGACAAAATTAATTCAAGCGGAGAGATCATACGTTTTTGTCATCTAGTGACATAAATGATGGTACTCTGGTGTTCATTTTTTTTTGTGGCTCCAACTTCTACTCCTATATATTGAATGAAACATGTTAAGCTAAGGTTTCTTTATGATAGAATATATAATATACATTAGTGCTACCTCATCTTTATCACCTGATCAGATACCTCGACGTCAATAAATCACTTTACGTGGCTTAGTGGTTATTGTCTAGTTAGGTGTGCTCCTCAATTTAGGTTTGAACTCTGAAATTGTCAAAGTGATCAGACATTATGCTGTAACGCATAGTTAAAACATTTCATATGCGTCGATGAATTAACTTTCTAAGTCTACGAATGCGCACGTAACACCCCAACATCGATACATAGTTAAAACATTTCACAAGTGCCGAGGGATTAATTATATGCCTAATTTATAGGCCTAAGACGGTCTTTGAGGTATCCAAACACTGGCAAAAGAAAGAAAAAAACATCACATCATACTATGGTGTCAAAAAAGAACCAATATTAAACTAAGGCCACATGAACCAATAACAAGGTTTAATTCGAGCATTAACAATTTTAATAGCATTTCCACCCAAACAAGAAAAAAAAAGTATTGAATCAATGCTTCAAAGCCTGGTTAGACTAATCAAATCCAAACCCGTTTCAAAGTCATTCACAACTGTAGAAATATTACACCGGTCAAACACGCCGTAGTCTGACCTTCCATTTTCCATTTTCCAAAACAAACGAGGTCGGAGATCCACAAAAACAATTCGCACGCAAATAACACTCCCCCTCTTCGATTACGACCCGCGCCTCTATTAGTCACCGACCACCACACAAAACGCCTTCAGAACTCACCAGAACAACCAAGAGTCATCACTGACGTTTTAGGGCACCACTGTTTTCCTATATAAACCTCCCTCATCAACTCTTTCTACAGCTTGAACACATTGCCCTGCTCAGTTTTTTTTAGATAAGAAAACGAAAATGGCAGATTCTTCATCCACGGGACTCACCCTGTTCTCTCCTTACAAGATGGGCAAGTTTAACCTCTCTCATAGGTCAGCCACCCTTTTGCTGCTTTCCCATTTCGTTAGAGATTGTTTGATTCAATTGTCCAATAATTAATGATACTGCATGTACGTAGAATTTTGAAGATTTACGCAATGATATTTGGATGAATTTGTTCTTTCTTTTACGTACAGAGTGGTGCTGGCTCCAATGACGAGGTGTCGAGCGTTGAACGAAGTTCCTCAGCCGGCGCTGGTGGAGTACTATTCTCAGAGGGCAACCCCCGGTGGCTTTCTAATCACTGAAGGCACTTCGCCGTCCGACCAAAGCGCCGGGTAATTTCGTAATTCTCAGTGTTACCCTATTATGATAAATTACAAGACTTCATTGCCTTTACTCGATCTTTGGACCTCGAACTCTAAGTTCTATGCTTTAAAACGAGTTAAAGATTTTCTTAGTGAGTTTGTTGTATATGGTGGAAGCAGGTTTCCACATGTTCCTGGAATTTACACCGATGAACAAGTTGAGGCATGGAAGAAGGTGGTCGATGCTGTTCACGCCAAAGGTGCCATCATTTTCTGTCAACTTTGGCATGTAGGTCGTGCTTCTCATCAAGGTAATTTTGTCACATATATACATGTTATAGCTCTAATTTGCACAAAGAATTCCTCAGCAGTGAACTGATCATTTTTTCTACTTCTTAATATTCTTCTAATGTTATAGTTCTTCAACGAGGTGGGGGGTCACCAATTTCTTCAACCAGCAATGCCATCTCAAAGAGGTGGAAAGTTTTGTTGCCTGATGGGTCTCATGACGCTTACCCTGAACCTCGACGACTCGAGACCTATGAAATACCCCAGATTGTTGAGCAGTACCGTCAGGCTGCCCTGAATGCCATTCGAGCAGGTCAGTTTCATTTTATCATATACTTGTTCATTTTCATAACGTAATGTCACACGACCAAATAATACTAGTGTTGTTTCAATGTGTCGCAAGTTTGATCATTTGACAACATGACATGCATGCTTGGAAACACAATGGTATTCTTCATCGCACATAGTAGAAGCTTTGATCTAATGATATATCTTTGATATTGTATAGGTTTTGATGGAATTGAGATCCATTCGGCACATGGTTACCTCATCGATCAATTCTTGAAAGATGGGATAAACGATCGAACTGATGAGTACGGTGGCTCACTTGCAAACCGCTGCAAGTTCTTGATCCAAACTGTTGAAGCAGTAGTTGAAGCCATTGGTGCTGATAGAGTTGCCGTCAGAATCTCACCAGCTATTGACCACCTTGACGCTACAGACTCCGACCCAATTGGCCTAGGCCTGGCAGTGATTGAAAGACTCAACAAGCTTCAACAGAACATAGGCTCAAAGCTCGCTTATCTTCATGTTACTCAGCCTCGTTTCGCAGCTAATGGCCTAGTAGAGTTTGATCAAGACGAAGCTCGGTTTATGAGGACTCTTAGAAACGCTTATGAAGGTACATTCATGGCTAGTGGAGGGTTCAATAGAGAGCTAGGAATGGAAGCTGTGGCTTCCGGTGATACCGATTTGGTGTCGTATGGACGACAGTTTATCTCAAACCCTGACTTGGTGTTGAGGTTTAAGCTGAATGCTCCTTTGAATAAGTATAATAGGGAGACTTTCTACACTCATGATCCTGTTGTTGGGTACACAGACTATCCTTTTCTAGCTGAACAGTGAAAGTGTGAAGGACGATTAGCTCTCTTATGTTTCGATGCTCTAGCTAGGAGACTAGGTGAATGACTGAGTCTGAATGTATAAAACTATAAATACAGTATAAAGAGAATTGTAATTGTCCTTTTGGATAAATAAAACTTTTTTTCATAGAGATTGAATATATTCCGTGCAGGTGATATGCCATTTCTTCTGAAGTACAAAATCAAAGTTGAAAACTAGAAAATGTCAGTTTTCTAATATTTGGTTTCTTGATCGTGGGAGCTGCTTTGGCTAAGCTACATGAATACTCATAGCTTTATTATTCTTGTGGTTATAATATATAAGTCTTAAACTTATAGAGCAGAACTCTTTTCATATACTCGGATGAGTTTTGAAGATAATAATATCTATCGTTGACATGTGTTATAAATTGGTTGATATTCATATTAGAAATTTGTTTCTTTTGGTCCTTAAACGTTGATCGCCAAACCCTCATAGCCTCATAGGCAGCATGTACGGAAATTTTTAATATTTTTTTAATATCTAAATCATTGAAAAATTCTTATATGCATGACGTGTAAATACACGGTACAATCTTAATCGTTTATAACAATTCATATGTTCGACAACTTATGTTTCTATATTATGTTATCTAATCTTAAACATTCACACATGCATGTGTAGATATACGCCGTGTACTGAAGATACTCTGTTAAATAACACGGATTACTCGATAATTCTTTAGAACAAAAGATCAATATATCCGTGCGATGGAAAAATGTCAAAATGTTTCATATTCCCAATGACTATCAAGAATAATCAAGTTTCGAACCTGGTATAGAGTTGACGCATTCACGAAAGTTAGGCCCAAATATTTCGTTCTACGAAGCACCAGAAACCATAGCGCACTTAAAAAGCGTGACCATGCCGGACCACACCCCATATTCATCATCAGCAGCTCAGTCATCCCCGTCAAAATCCAACAGTCAAACACGTCTTTGATTGATCGGAGATCACCAAACTATTCCATAAACAAACCAAGTCCGAGATCTATAAAACAATGCACACGTGAATATCATTCCAATTATTATTCCCTCCCCCACTGAAGTCGGGACCCGCCACCTACAGTCGCCGACCACCACCACTATAACACACACTCCTTTTCTCTTGTCCATTTCTCAGCTTCGAATCAGTGATCTCAGATCGGAAAAACCCAAATGGCAGAACCCTCAGTCACTCTCTTCTCTCCTATCAAGATGGCCAAGTTCAATCTCTCCCACCGGTCAGTGTTGTTTCTACTCTCCGATTTCCTCGGAAATTTTTAAGGAGGGAAATCCGGGAGGCTACACTTGTCAATTTGATTTTTCATTTGTTTGACGGATTTGTCCTTTTCAGGGTGGTGCTTGCGCCGATGACGCGGTGCCGAGCCTTGAACGGACTGCCGCAGCCGGCGCTGGCCGAGTACTACTCTCAGCGGTCAACCCCCGGCGGCTTTCTCATCAGCGAAGGCACTCTGATCTCTGACACGGGCGCTGGGTAATTTCGTAATTTCACTCGATCATTCTTTGAACGTTTATGTGATTTACTATTTCGACCTCACAAGTTACCTATTGTTAAAATGAACGGTAATATCAAGTATTTTCTTACCATGTTACGGCGGAAGCAGGTTTCCACATGTTCCTGGGATTTTCTCAGATGAACAGGTTGAGGCATGGAAGAAAGTAGTCGACGCCGTTCACGCGAAAGGAGCCGTTATTTTCTGTCAGCTATGGCATGTAGGTCGTGCTTCTCATGGAGGTAAATTTGTTGCAAATACGTTACACATTTGGCAGGAGCTTCATCTTTCCAGCATTAGACTGATCTATGTTGCTGCTTATTGTTTTGATTAATGTTATAGTTTACCAACCTGGTGGGGGGTCGCCAATTTCTTCAACCAACAATCCCATTTCAAAGAGGTGGAAAATTCTCTTGCCGGATGGGTCTCATGGCACTTATCCTCAGCCTAGGCGTCTGGAAACACATGAAATTCCCCACATTGTTGAGCAGTATCGCCGCGCTGCGTTGAATGCTATTCGAGCAGGTCAGTTTCTGTTCACCACATAATTTGTTCAATGTTCATGTGTATAAGACATAAGAGTATGTGTGATTTCACAATCTAAATCTAGAACATTAGCTAGACAGACCATTTCTCTAAAGTTGTTACTTACCATCTGATACCAATAACATAATGGTTAGAGCATATTAACATAAGTAGATATTTGACACTGATCGATGTGTATGTGCTGTATTGCAGGTTTTGATGGAATTGAGATCCATGGGGCACATGGCTATCTAATTGATCAATTCTTGAAAGATGGGATCAATGACCGAACTGATGAGTATGGTGGGTCGCTTGCAAACCGCTGCAAATTCTTGATTCAAATTGTTCAAGCAGTAGTTGAAGCCATTGGTGCTGATAGAGTTGCTGTCAGAGTCTCACCAGCTATTGATCACCTTGATGCTATGGACTCCGACCCAGTTAGCTTAGGCTTTGCTGTGATTGAAAGGCTTAACAAGCTTCAACAGAACATAGGCTCAAAGCTCACATACCTCCATGTGACTCAGCCTCGTTACGCTGCCTATGGTCAAGCAGAATCAGGTAAACATGGCAGTGATCAAGACGAAGCAGAATTTATGAGGACTCTGAGAAAAGCTTATCAAGGTACATTCATGGCTAGTGGTGGTTTTACTAGAGAGCTAGGAATGGAAGCTGTGGCTTCTGGTGATGCTGATTTAGTGTCGTATGGTCGCTATTTTATCTCAAACCCTGACTTGGTTTTGAGATTTAAGATGAACGCTCCCTTGACGAAGTATGTCAGGAAGACTTTTTACACCCAAGACCCTGTTGTTGGGTACACAGATTACCCTTTTCTGAACAAAACAACTGTCAAGGAGCAAGCACTCTCCCGCCTTTGATTGTTATGCTGCTGTAAGCCTGTAAGTCAAATAGAGATACTGGAATTTGAACGTACGCTGTTGAAGAGTATGTGCTTGTATGCGAATGATCCAATTGCTTCTGAAGTACATGATCAGATTAAGTTGAAACTTGGGATTTTATATTAATTCTGTTTCTCATTTGAACATCATAGATTCATAGGCAGTTTGCCTTGGAACCTTATTTGTCTAAAATACAGGATATACACGTTCCATGTTAGGATAAAAAAGACCAAAATGTTGCTCCTCGCCCTCAGGTTTCTGATTCTCGTTGAACATGGCAAAGATGTATCCTGCAATGTATTGGCCAGGTCTTTTGGGTGTTCCTACCCTTTTCGATGAATTTCCGGTTATATGTCCCTGCAAGTTCTGGGGTGTTAAACTCTCCACTCCCAGCAGAAGGCCAACCACTTTCAGACACCACAACCGTGACATTATGGCCATGTACTTTCTCCATTGCCGTGTAAAACGAGTCCGCTATGGCATCAAACAGGTTGTAGTAGCCGAGTGGTCCGTCTTGAACCCCAGGGTTTTGGTAGTGAATAGAGCATAGACCAACTTAACATCGGCAGGGTCTGACTTGTAGGCAAAGTAAGGGCAACACATTGATCAACAGAGATGAATCGGTTAACGCTAAAAATCGAACAATGTCAGTCATGACTTCAACAGCCTCTGCTGCGAATACAGAACTTGAAGGCGGGTGTGAAGATCCTAAGGCGGTTCCTGGAACAACTGTGGTCATCTTAATGCCACTCAGCTGTCTGCCATCAAGGATGCTTCGTAAAAACGTAGTTTCCTAAGGGCCCGGGAATAACCTCATTGCCAACAGCAATGTCACTGAGTTGGATGCCATCTAGGTAAGGCTCAACATTGGCAGCGAACCATGCGTTCACAGCTTCTTGGCTTGCTGCCAATGCCGGTAAATCTTGGTTTCGAATACCAAGTATGACACTGATTCAGCTCCCTTTCAGTGCCTCAAGGGCAGCAGTGTTTGGTTCAAAGAGCCTCATTTTGGTGATGTTATATTTCTTGTAGAGATTGACGACTTCTGTTGCTGCAAGGAGGTCATTCCCTAACGTTCCATAACAAACACCTATATCTGAAGCTTCCACTAGGAATACATGGTTGTCAATTGTTGCTATAAGTGACAGAATGAGTGCAATCCAGTACGATACTGTCATCACTTTTCTGAATGTATGCAAATAGATTAGTGAGATCCATATGAATTAGGCAAGAATATGATATAACTGGAAGAAATATTTGATATGCACATTGACAATGATTAGAATATTGGATATAGTCTAACTAGAATCAACAGTATAACAAGTAGTGATAAAACAACCTCAACTAGCTAGATCAGTGTGAAGTACTACTTACTGGTATATTATATATAAGTGGTATGAGCAAAGAATTAGATAACTTCAGTCTATTAGCAAATTATTGAGAGAAAATTGTTCTTGTCTTTCCCATGTTGATGTTGGAGGTATTTAAGCCAATACGGAATGAACAAACTAGGAAACAAATCCGAGATGAAAATCAAGAATCAATCAGATTTTCCTAATCAGATTATTTTTATCAGAATTTATGTGTATCCTAAATTCCTAATCATGCATAACTAGCTATTTGGGATGATGATGATGAGCTCATGCTTAATCTGTGTTGAATTTGCAATCTAATAGATTTGCTGAGCATGACATATTGGAGATCAAGCATGCTCATCCAGACATTCCTTCATTTCTATATAAAGTCGAAAATGATTATTAGCTCATGCTTGGTGTAGCTCCTCTCCCCCAGGTTTCTGATTCTCATTGAACATGGCAAAAATAAACGCTTCGATAGGTTCACCTGGCTTCTTGGTGTCCCTAAAATGGAATGGTAATGGTACATAAATTGGTGATATATGTCATTGCAAGCTCTGGAGTGGTGAAATTTCCGTTCCCATCCAAAGGCAAACCGCTCTCGGACACCACAACTCTGACATGCCCGTTGTCTGCTTTCACCATTGCCGCAAAAAATGCGTCCACAATGGCATCAAACAGGCAGTAGTACTTCAAGTTGCCGTCTCGAATCACCGGTTTATCTGAAGTGAACTGAGCATATGCTAAGGGAACATGGGAAGGGTCCTTGTAGGCAAAGTAAGGATACACATTGATCGTAAGGGTGAGAGGGTTGATACTAGAAACTTGAGAATGTCAGGCATGTCACTGCTAGCCTCTTGTGTGAATTCCCCACTCGAGGGCGGGTACAAAGATCTTAAGGCAGTTGATGGCACAACTGTGGTCACCTTTGTCACATACCCTTCGTCTTTAAGGATGTTTGGTAATGAATTCATTATAGGCAAGACAGATTTGCCTAATGACCTCGTTACCAACGACTATGTAGTCGAAGATAATGTCATATAGATAAGGAGCTATATTGTTGTTGAACCATCTGTTTACAACATCCTGGCTTCTTGCTAAATCTGCCAATTAGTCTTTGTTCCCAATGCCAACTGTGACACGAATTCCACTCCCTCTTAAGGCTTCAAGCGCTGCGTGGTCAGGATGAAAAGCCTCATTTTGCCAATGCCAAACACTTTGTAGAGATTGATAACTTCTGTGGTTGCAGGGATGTCATTTCCCTGCATTCCATAGCAAACACCTACGTTTGAAGCTCCCACAAGGCCTATATGATTGTGATGAAGTGACCTATGTTGGTGATCTATGTTGAGTTCCATTCTACATTTCATTGTACACTAAAGCTTTTTCAATTAATCATGATTAATTTTGACAAGATTTATTTAGTTATCTTGATTACTAATTATCCGAATTTAATATCTTTTTATTGAATCATGATTTTGCTTGACTGGAAAATCAAGATATACAAGATTTTTGTTCAAGAGAATATATCATAAACAGGTTGCATGTTAGGATAAAAAAGACCAAAATGTTGCTCCTCGCCAGCAGGTTTCTGGTTCTCATTGAACATGGCAAAGATAAACCCTTCAATGTTTGCACCAGGTCTTCTTGGTGTCCCTCCCTTTTGAAGGATATGATTCAATAAATTCTTGTTATAAGTGGCTGCAAGTTCTGGCGTGGTGATACTTCCGCTACCATCAGAAGGCCAGCCACTTTCAGACACCACAACTCTAACATTAGTTGCACCGCCTGCTTTGTCCATCGCTGCAACAAAAGCATCCACAATGGCATCAAACAGGTTGACGTAGCCATATTCCCCGTCTTGAACCACAGTCTCTGTTGCAGTGAACTGAGCATAGTCTAATCGAACATTGCCAGGGTCTGACTTGTAGGCAAAGTAAGGATACACATTGATCATAAGGGGAGAATCTGTTGATGCTAGAAACGCAAGAATGCCGGCCATTGTACTAGAAGCCTCTGGTGTGAAAGCACCTGTCGAAGGCGGGTACGAAGATGCTAGGACAGATGATGACAGAACTGTTGTCACCTTGATCCTGTCACGGACTATCTGTATGTTATTTAACAACGGCATCACCGCGAGGACATTTTTTAGGCCTACTGATGGGTCGACCTCGTTGCCGATGGCGATGTAATTGATGGTAACGTCATTTACATAAGGAGCTATATTGTTATTCCACCATAAGTCCACAGCACCTTGACCTGTTGCCAAATTCTCCAAGTCCTCATTTGGAATGCCTATGGTGACAGCGATTCCACTCCCTCTCAGGGCGTCAAGTATTGCGGGCTTAGGATTGAAGATCCTCATTTTCGCTATGCCGTGTTGTTTGTAGAGATTGACAACATCTGCTGGTGCAGGAAGGTCACTTCCCAACGTCCCATAGCAAACACCAATGTCTAAAGCTCCCACACGGCCTGCATGGTTGTCAAAGCTAGCTATAACACACAGAATGAGTGCAATGCAGCCGAGTACTGCCATTTCTTTCTAGCTCTTCAATGAAGTGATGTGTGTGAGCCTCAAATAAATTAGAGCAGGAGGTAATGCACAAAATGAGTATCAAAATGAGGTACAACCTGAACCGTATGGTGATTCTGCACACATATATATACACTAACAATGGAGATTTAACACTAAATGCAATTAATGTGCTTGGTCTGGGAATTGAATATTTTTGGATTATGCATATCCTGCCTTTCTATATCCACAATACCTAATGTTGCAAGTAATTTAAATTTGATTATTTCTTCAGATTTTCTTCCATGCTAATGTTGGTTTTATGATTCCATCAGTTTTCTTACATAGGAAATACTATTACATTCAAAATTCTACAATCTACCTTACACAACGTATGGCCACAGAAATTTACAGACCAACTAGAAAAAATACACAAATATTTTTCCTTTTCAAGCTTCTAGCTAGGTTGCTCGGATCGGGCATGGTCACATGGGGCACCGGAAAAGAAAATGATATTGGGCGTTCCAAACTATATAGCCCAAGTTCTCAAAAAACTGCGTAGCCCAAATTCCTTACCCTCAAACTAAATGAACTCTTCTGTTTATGGCCACTGAATTGCTCATAAGGGTGTCATGAAATGTCATAATCAGTTTTACTCTTTCAAGGTGAGTAAACACAACCTCAGTCTCTGTTAAAAAAGAAAAAAAACACTACCTCAATCTTCTTTAAGGTTTGTGATTTTTCATAGTTAGTACTTTGTGACCGGTATGAACTTTAGAATTTTCCTTCATGGTTCTTTATATCAGTCCCAGTCAGGGTAAGATTCTAAATCAAGTGATGAAACCAATGACACATTCTAGTGTTCTGTACAACTTGGCAAACATGGTTGGCTGAAAGTGAAGATATGCATATGGTAGCTACCACTCTTGCATGATCACAAAACCTTATCCTAGCTAGTAGTTCATCACTACCTTATCCTGAAAGTTGCTACACACCACCACACATAGGAAACTAGTAGGGAAACATATACTAACCAGAACATTCCTACTCTCACTTTTGCACTCTGCAGGTTATTCTCACATTATAACAAAAATACTATGAGATTGATTCATCTCAGAACCAATTCTCAGTAAAATGATGTGTATCAGTTAAAGGGTTGACTTGCAGTAGCGTTGTAAGTGAAATGTAGTATACCTCAAGCAAGCATTGTTGTAAAATCTACTGCTAGCTCATAGATAGAGCATCAGTACTGCTGTTAGGATATACAACGAGAGAATGTGAGATGACTTTACAGTTCCAATAATGAATTCCAAGTTCCCTTCAAGAAGGGGAGTTTCTATTATCCACACATTTCCGATTTGCTTGGCGCCCTTTTAGCTGTCAAAGTGTCTTCTTATATGTGCCTCCATAAGTATCCTTCCCACTAGCATCAATAGCCTTAAAGGAGAACAATGACTGGTGCACCATTCTCAGCCTTACTGGTAATATGGTCTTGCAGCTGCTGCATTAAATTTCAAAAACAAAAAGAGGCTTCTTGTTCTTATGTGACGAAAGATCATGCTCACATGATTCACAGCTGGAAATAATGTCGTTTTTCTTGTCCGATACTTTAACATTACCAAACTTGTGAATCCTACATGAGCATATTCCGAATAAGTGATTTCAATGGCTCAAGATATTCACATTATCCCACTATATATGATCCCAATATCCTTGTCAAGAAATACACCTAAACATAGACGAAAACCAAAACTTAGAGTAAGTGAAGATGTTTTTCCCTATCTTCTTCACATTTGTTTTCCTCCTCTCCACTTCCAATGCTGCAGTGCAGGACTTCTGTGTTGCAGACTACAAGGCTCCAGAAGGCCCTGCAGGCTACTCCTGCAAGAAGGCTGCAAAAGTTACCGTAGATGACTTTGTATTCTCTGGCCTAGGTGTTGCTGGTAACACCACGAACATTATCAAAGCTGCAGTGACCCCTGCATTTGCTGCTCAATTTCCTGGTGTTAACGGCCTTGGAATTTCGCTGGCTCGTCTAGACCTGGCTCCTGGTGGAGTTATTCCATTTCACACACATCCTGGAGCTTCAGAAGTCTTGGTTGTTACACAAGGATCCATAGTTGCTGGGTTCATTTCATCAGCTAACACAGTTTATCTGAAAACCCTTAAGAAGGGTGACGTTATGGTGTTACCTCAAGGGTTATTGCACTTTCAAGTTAATGGAGGTGGTACTTCAGCAGTAGCATTCGTTAGCTTCAGTAGTCCAAGCCCCGGTCTGCAGATTCTGGACTTTGCACTTTTCCAAAACGATTTGCCTACATCATTGGTCGCATCGACTACTTTCCTCGATGTTGCTCAGATCAAGAAACTTAAGGGTGTTCTAGGTGGTACTAATTAATTTAGGTTGTGTGGAGATATGTACCAGTGTGCATGTATTTCATTTCCTTTTATTCTCGATCTGTTTTGTATCAGAAGGCCTGTCAGTGTACGTAGGATTACTGAGGTCAGTAGCGGTTTCTGATTCATCAATAAATGTAGTTTATGTATGCTTGTATGAGTCTTATCATGTCCTCCAGTATGTTGGACCGGTGAGGCAACAATTATATTGAAGGGAAGTGCCATGTTGCATCTTAGTTAACCTGAAATCTCAAAATTCATGCTTTCTCTGGTATATCTGCATAAGCTATTCGATATGCCAAATGATTTATATGCTCTTAAAACATATTTAGTAATCGATCATTGTATACTTTTTGAAATGATCGATCATATATATTGTATCATAGGATGCAGTGAACAGTAAGATCGAAGGCACCTGACTTATATGAGAAACTTGCTTACAACTAGCTTTCATATGCAGATTAACAAATGCACGAATGCTTTACAGAAAAGTATGATGCATAAAAATATCAATGATCATTCATATATACCAGAAATACTAATGGTTTTACCAACAGTGCCAATTTGCTTTGCAATACTGGTAGAACCGGACAGTGAATTATACTGAACTTACTAACTCTTTGCAGTAGAAATGTCAATCAATTGCACTAAAACAACTATTGCCTTGCACTAAAGGCACCAGCAATTTGCAGTAAGAACAACAATGCTAAATGTATAATATACTCCACTGTGGCTTAAATTCTGTAAGCAATGGCCAATGTGGTGTTGGTGTCATCTTCTAATGACGAGTTTAAACTCTAGAAGAATATTACAGTAAAAGTTACAGAGAGACACAACTGGGGAATATACTTTACTAATAATGAAATCCAAAAACACTAAAACAAGGGAATTTCTGATATCCACAAAATTCCCATCTTCTGGAACTTTTTCTATAGCTGTCAAAATGTCTTCTTATGAATATCTTTCCCCCATGTTCACAAGGGCCACAATCATATTTACCATTTTGCAACCTCTGAAATGTTAAAACACTACATTCCATTCTCAACATCCATAAGCAAGCTAGCAACAAATAAAATAAACCTCTGCAGTACTATATGCTGATATAAGCTAGCTCTTCATGGTCTTTACAAATGGTAATAAGCTGGCACAATAGCAAAAACTGGTACATGTATACTTCCCAAATGGGAGGTTACTTAGAACATCATACTGAAGATGATGCTTCAATGATAAATGTCATGACAGTAATACAGATATTATAGAGTTTACTGCATTTTCAGAAACAGAAGAGGCTTCTTGTTTTTATGAGGTGAATATCATGCATAGTCACATGCATATCATAGCTCGATTTGTCTTGTTCACCAAGGTTTACGATGGAGATTGTATACATGTGAATTCTTCATGGGCCTATTCCAAACAACCAATTGCAATGGCTCAAGATATTATCACTATCCCACTATATATATATGATCCCATTTTCCCTATCAGGAAATGAATTCGAAAAACACAGTCCACCAAATCTAGCACAAAGTGACTTGCACCAAGTGATAATGATTTTCCCTATCTTGTTCACATTTTTTCTCCTCCTCTCCTCATCCCATGCTTCTGTGCAAGACTTCTGCGTAGCAGACTTGACAGCTCCAGATGGCCCTGCAGGCTACTCCTGCAAGAAGCCTGCAAAAGTTACCGTAGATGACTTTGTCTTCTCTGGTCTAGGCATTGCGGGTAACACCACCAATATCATCAAAGCTGCAGTCACACCTGCATTTGCTGCTCAATTTCCTGGTGTCAATGGCCTCGGCATTTCGCTGGCTCGTTTAGACTTGGCTGTTGATGGAGTCATCCCATTTCACACGCACCCCGGCGCTTCAGAAGTTCTGATTGTTGTGGAAGGGACAATCTGTGCCGGGTTTGTTTCCTCGGATAACACAGTTTATCTACAAACTCTTGAGACAGGTGACAGTATGGTCTTCCCTCAAGGTTTGTTGCACTTCCAAGTCAATGGAGGTGATACTCCAGCCCTTGCCTTTGTTAGCTTCAGTAGTGCTAGCCCCGGTCTGCAGATTCTGGACTTTGCATTGTTTAAAAACGACTTACCAACCTCATTGATAGCTCAAACTACATTCCTCGACGTTGCTCAGATAAAGAAACTCAAGGGTGTTCTTGGTGGTACTAATTAATTAAGGTGTCTTGTTGGGAAATACCAATGTGTTATTCATCGTGTTCCTTTGCCTTGTTGTTTTTGTGATTGAGAAGAAGGCCTGTAAGTGTATGAATATTGTTCACTGTTCAGGCCATTTGTATTTTCTGAATTTGTACTCCAGTTATTGTTTTTGTATGGTTGGTTTCTGCTAGTTCCATTGCAAATGCTGCAGTCTCTATATCTTAATAAATATTTAAGATGAGAATGCATGTTTTAGATTGAAATTCTTTCTTTCTCAATTTGGTCTGTCTACAATTGTCTACATATATATTATTAGTCATCTTAAAACCGTAAGTTCAATAATATAGAAGAAATTTTCAGTTAAGAAACGAACAAAATTTGAGAACACATAACTAATTAGCTAGGTATGCAAAGAGAGCTGGAAATTGATTTTACCATCAATTACTAGTCAAAATATTACGTTTTAATAAACTTACATCTATCTCAATTGCAGATAATTTTAAAACTTGAACTTTTGTTAATTGCACAGTCTTTCTGGTGCAGCTGCCACTGCCTTGTTTGTTTCTGCATATATAGCAAATTTATAGTTCCTATCATGCATGAATGCACTCCATTATCTAACAAAAAAAAAACGTTTTATTTAGCTGGTAGCTCTACTTTAATTCAGTCATGACGGCTTTTGATAGATAGGAACTGAGTTGAAGCTCGACGTACTTATTAACTAGTTCACCAGAACACCGAACTAGTCAGATCAAATTAGTGATAATTGTTAATTTGTTATGAATGTTTTTGTTTGTTCAGGATAAGTGACTGTTGAAACTGGCTATATAAACTAATAGTACTCGTGATAGTTCAAGTGTAAATTTGAATAAACAAGAACTGAAGAACACAAAATTGATGTCAGCCTTTGCGGAATCAGATAGATTTTCAAAATAGAGGTAAAGTCGCCTACAGACAACGTAAACATGCGTGTGTGTAATACCTATCAAAATCCAAAATGACTAGTTATAGCCGTCTGGATTAGTTATCTGTCAAACCAGTACAACCGTGTTTATCAATTAGTAACGTTACACTTTTTCTTTCATATTCTAAAGTCTAAATTAAGTCATGCGAAAAAAAAAAAAAAAAAAAAAAAAACACATTTGGGTAGCTTAATCCAATTGCATTTTTTCACATTTTAATCTCAATAACATAATCAATCGATCGGAGGATCAGAGTCTTGTAGGAAATATTGAGTAATTGAGTCCTCAAAGGTCTTACAAGATGCGCGCATCATACTGTACTGCATTTACAAAAAACATAAAGAACTAATTAAGCTCAAATATCCTAGGTTTTATGTGACAAAATTTTCATAATCAAAATCAAAATCGCAGTCACCATGCCCATAAAAAAAGAAAAAAGAATCGATTTCTGACTTGTCTACCGGTTGTTACGTGCTCTATCTATATCATCGTACATGCATGGAAACATTCCAAAAATCAATTTCGGTGGCCTCTAGGGTTGGCATCCTCTATATATATGATTCCTCTCTCCCTCATCAAGATAACATCAAAACATAAGCTAAAACAAACACTACTCTATCTATTGCTCAAAGTTGATCATGATGATGACTTTCCCCATACTCTTCGTGTTTTCTCTCCTTCTCTCTTCTTCCTATGCTGCTGTTCAAGACTTCTGTGTTGCAGACTACACAGCTCCTCAAGGCCCCGCAGGCTACTCCTGCAAAAATCCCGCAAATGTCACGGTAGACGATTTCGTCTATTCTGCCCTAGGAGTTCCCGGTAACACCTCAAATATGATCAAAACCGGAATCACCACCGCATTTTCTCCTCAATTCCCTGGTTTGAATGGCCTTGGCGTTGCACTAGCTCGCGCAGACTTGGCTGTTGGTGGAGTTGTCCCTATGCACACACACCATGGAGCTTCAGAAATTGTACTTATTATTGAAGGAACCATAACCGCCGGGTTCATTTCCTCAGATAACAAAGTTTATGTAAAAACTCTGAAGAAGGGTGACATCATGGTTTTCCCTCAAGGACTGTTGCACTTCCAAGTGAATGTTGGTGATACTCCAGCTCTTGAGTTTGTTAGCTTCAGCAGCGATAACCCCGGTCTGCAGATTCTCTATACCGCACTATTTCAAAACGATTTACCTACTGACCTAATCGCGCGATCTACTTTCCTCGACACTGCTGAGATAAAGAAACTCAAGGCTCTTCTTGGTGGTACTAATTAAGGTTGACATATATGCACCAAATACGAAATATATATTGTTACTAATAATGTCTCTTATCGATCTTGTTAGGCCTGACTAATGTAAGAGTACTACTCTATGTACTAGTATGCTGCTTCATGTGTGAAGCAATTAATCATGTTCAAAATTGTACTTCATCATCAATAAAAGAATTTAATTTAATTGATGTCTTGTATGTTTTGAATTATTCCACATGCAGGCTAGGTTATATATATGTAAATTAGTAAATATATCACAAACTGATAAAGGATGGATTCAGAAAATTTGCTACAAAAGCCCATAATATATAACTTGTAAACATCATCTTAAGTTGGTGAGGAAACTGAAGCTGTCACAAGTCACAACCTCAACCCTTACAGACCTGCCCTTTTTATATCATTCTTGGCATTTCCCATTGGCATGCACAGGGTAGTATCTTGAAGATTCAGATCCCCATATGTTGATGTCTCGAACCCTTGATTCAAATACAATTAGGCTTTCCGCAACTACCTCTTTTCTCTGTGCGAGTTCCCGCAGTTGATGGCGAACCATTCGCTAGCCTATGATGTTTGAGAAGTGGAAGTTGAATTTTCACTTTCTTTCTCCATCTCCCTATCATGCGTACTGGAACCTCCTTGACACCGTCCATGCAGTTCCTGAGAAATTGATAGGACAGAGGCACCAAATTATATCCCATTAGTGAGTTAAGGCAAAACTTACCTCATGAGATCATAAAGCAGTCAAAATGTTGTTAGCGCCTATTGAAGTCACAACCTGCAAGCATTTGAGAGGCAACATTGAACATCCAATATTGGAGTAGCACTTGATGGACTCCAAAGCATTTCAATGATTTCAGGTACTTGACGAACACACACAATATATATATATATATATATATATTTTCAATCTGTGTGTGTGTGTGTGTGTGTACGTAAATCTATTTTTAAGATACAAAGATAGATACAGATAGGAAGTTCCGAAGTTGGCAAGACAATATCAAAAAGATGAAATATCACATCACAGTACTACCTAAAAGGCAGTAGGTGAGATATTGATCTGCACTGCACCCTGCAGGGCACTGACTTTCAGTGTATAAGCTACTGACGTTTCACCTTACAGCTGCATATACCGAAAATTTAATTGCGATGGCTAAGAAAATTCACATGATCCCCACCTATATATAGGATCCTACATTCCAAATTAGGAAAAACATTCCTAAGTATGTCATGATGATTTTCCCTATCTTCTTCATATCTTTCCTCACTTTCTCCTCTTCCTATGCTGCTGTGCAGGACTTCTGCATTGCAGACTACTCAGCTCCTCAAAGCCCTGCAGGCTACTCTTGCAAAAATCCTGCAAATGTCACAGTAGATGATTTTGTGTACTCTGGCCTAGGAGTTGCCGGTAACACCTCAAATGCAAACAAAGTTGCAATCACCCCTGCATTTGCTGGTCAGTTTCCTAGTCTGAATGGCCTTGGCCTTTCACTGCTACGCGGGGACTTGGAAGTTGGTGGAATTGGCCCGCTACACTTACACCGCGGCGCTTCAGAAATCATACTCGTTGTTAAAGGAACAATAATTGCAGGGTTCATCGCCACGGATAATACAGTCTATACAAAAACTCTGAAGCAGGGTGATATAATGCTTTTTCCTCAAGGTTTGCTCCACTTCCAGAAAAATGTAGGTGATATACCAGCCCTTGTATTTGCTTGCTTCAGTAGTGAAAACCCGGGAGTGCAGATAGTGGAGGTTGCATTGTTTCAAAGCGCTCTACCTACTGAGTTGATATCACAGACGACTTTCCTTGACACTGCTGAGATTAAGAAACTTAAGGGTATCCTTGGTGGTACTAATTGATGCAACCAGATCAATATACCAAAAATAGGAATGTGCATGATAACGTACTGATAAGTGATTACTAAATAACTTGGTGGTACTGTATTTTTGGATGATTGCTTAGAATTTGTATTGTGTGTTGCTTATTGCTTCAGGCATGCAGGACTTGTATTCACTTGGTGTCACCATATTATGGTGCTCCCAAGTTGTTATCCCACTTGGAATTCAAATTAATAATATTGTTCACAGGTTTTCATGACAACCTCTCCTTTTCTCCAGTTCTACCAACTGCAGCCGTCCAATTCATTATTCTTCCTCTTCATTTTTCATGATCACAATATTTTCTGCATGCTAGCTATGCAAACTTTGAACTCCTATAATCAACACCTATTAGACTTCTTTCAAAACAAACTGAAAACCTGTGGGTAATTTTCCTAAACAAAAAGGTTATATATAAAGAATCAACATGCAAGATGATAAATTATATACTGATCGAGAGTTCTAAACTGATTCACACATGATATAATCATAAATTAATCTTTTAGTGATACATACAGAATCTGAAAACGGATCCAGGGATCTAACATTAGTGATTACATTAAGGATGCGGCAATGTAGAGAGTAAGGTGTAAAATATCCAAAATATCCTCGATATTTCCTCGAAATTTCCGTTTTTTACAATTACCGATATTAATTTTCATATTTTTCCGATATTTTATATTTAGTCTATTTTTGGTCGAATATACAACTTTTATATAAAATTTGGTAAAATTTCCATCGATATTCGATATTATCTTGATATATCCATCGAGATTTCCTTTTTTCGAACCATCGAAATTTCCATGATCGTCGATATTTTACTTCTTGGACTAGAGACTGACGAAAAGCAACAGAGAGATGAAATAAAAAGGGTTAAACAGATAGCATGCTGGTTTCAGTTTTCAGAAGAACCATTATAAGCTCTAACATATTCTCTTCCTGTGTTCCTCCTCCACCATCGGTGTTTCTGACCATGATCACGGGGACCTCTCGAGGTTGAATGTCTGAATAAGCTCTGCAGAAAGCCATCACCATATTTCCTTCTCTTATTATCCACATTACTCCCCCCAAAACGTACCATGACCTACTTTATTTTCTATGTTCTTGTACTTGTTGGTACATCTTTTGGGATAGTCTTCCTCATCACGAGCCTGCTCCAATAGCTTTCTGGAGTTGAAGCCGCTCCAAACTTCATTAATATAACTTATGTAAGCATCCGGACTAGACAATATGTTTCTAGGAAGGTCATTACAATTTTCTCGACACCACCACCTTTGTGCATTTTCGTATGCCTCCTTAGCTGCAGAATCATCCCATCGCTCAACAAGTTCTTTGCTACGTTTATACGCTTGCAATGCAACTGAGTCAGCCATTTAAGGCCAGCAATCTGTGCTTATAAACCGAAGAAGCCTATATTAATGGAATCATATCTAAGCAGCAGACAGAAGTGGAGTCAAAACACCAAATTCAGCAGATTAGACTCTCTTTCAAGACAAAGAATTAGAGGACTACCTACATATGCCTCTATTTATAATCCCTTTGGCGTTAGAATGATAGGATTCCCTATCTAGCGAGGATATGGTTTTGCTTAGTTATTGACTCCTTTTTTGATAAGGAAATTGAAAGGAAAGCAGTTATTTACTGGTTTCGATTAAGGATTGAAATTCACACTGGGGAGAAACTAATTCCAGTTGGACTTAGGAGACAATAGAAAGAAATTGATAATCTTGATGAGTAATTTAATGTTGAAGGCACACATTATCACAAGTCCAATTTTAATATTTTCATGTTATCAAATAACTGCATATATATTTCAAATTTTATGAGTGGAGACTCGCATATAGCACCAACAGTGGAGGGAGAATGATCATTTTGGCGCTGTTGTTTTCAACTAGACCCTCCAATATCTCCTACCAGCTTCTACATCATTGCGCACCAAAAGTTGCTCCAATATGTATAGATTTTATGTTAATGAGTAATGTGAGACAGAGAGATAAAGACATTAGAGATACAAAGAACCGAAGAAGGGATATAATTATCAAAAAGATGAAGTATCACATAAATTGTACTCAACAACAATTAGGGGAGGCATCACCACTGCAGGCACATCACCCAACAGTGTACATATAATATCATCCAATTTACTTATTTCCCCGTCTCCTTCATCTTTTTTGGCTCATTCTCTCATCTTCTTATGCTTCTGAGGACTTCTGTGTTGCGGACTATGCAGCCTCAAAGCCCTGCAGGCTAGTCTTGCAAACCAAGGCCTCAATCATCGAACAGTCCTCTCAGGCATTTCATCAAACACCTTCTTCCGCGCAACCCCAAAATCTCGCCACAAGAGCCGCCTAAATAAACGGTTCCGAGTCTCAGGGTGCAGGCCTTGGTCGCGCAACTGAAAGGTGTGACTACTCGGATGCGGTGAGATCCAGAGAGACTACAATGTGGGCGTCTGAACTTGTTGCTGTATGGCTGTACGCTGCATATTTTGGCGGTAAAGTTGAATTTGAATATTCAAATCTAGGCAACGAGCTAGGCGGAAAGGCTTTACGGCCGCGTTTCCGTAGAAATGAAACGCACCGTTTTGCACCCAATAACGATTGGAACACACGCACACCATGCACTCTGTACTGGAAGCTCACGCGCATCGCATGACGGGGATAGTTGCCGGAGAAGCTGAGGCGGCAGCGACAGTGGTATCGAGACGGCGATGAAAGTCATAGGACATGAGGCGGGATGTGTAAATTAACCACCTGCTCCTCTCCTTTTAATCATTCTGTTATGGAAAGATTTCAACAGCAAGTAACCGTGAGACGGACTGGCATGGAGATTGAAACTTGTTGAGGAGGTTGAGAGGTCGACTGGGACGACGACGACGACATCAGTAGTACCTTAATCGATTATATATGTTCAAAGTTTTTGATACCTAAAAGATAAAGAAGCGAGGTTTTTTTCATTGATTAATTGGTGTCCATCAATCTTGTATGTATTTAACTATGTATAGAGAATTAGCACGTACTGTATTATCAGTTGAAATAGAACTAGACTAGAATTATGATTTATAATCCAGATTCCCAGTTGAGCTAATTTTTACTACTATAAAGCGAGCAGTCTCTAAATCACAAAATTATGTTCTGATAAAATTATTTCTATTAAGTTGATTCAGATTAAACAAGGGTTACTATAGTAAATCAAATTATGTTCTGATAAAATTATTTCTATTAAGTTGATTCAGATTAAACAAGGGTTACTATAGTAAATCGCAAAATAAAAATATGAATAATGGATAGAAAGTGGGATTTACAAGACTTGGTACATGCACTTACAAAAACAGATAGATAAACATAAAAAGTGAGATACAAATTTATTATTCTTATCAAAAATATATATAAATTGATAAATGAAAATTAACTACTCGTTATTTTTAGAGATGATTTTGTGACACCGTGCACGGGTAGAAAAAGCTAGTACTGGAGAAAATAATAGAGCAAGTAGATATCAAAGTTTGTCACGATCTCATGAAGAAATTTGGACCATTCAAATCTTAAGATAGGGTCATTGAACTTCAAATTTGTACAACCACTGAGAGTTCAGACCTTCTCCATCACAACAAGGTGGTAAATTAAGTAAATTAAGGTACATCGATGACAAAAGGAATTAGATCTAGACGAGCAATCCTTAGTCACCTTCTTATTCGATAATCGATACTGATCTCGTGAAGAGATCGATGCCTTATTAGTTAGTGCGACCAAAGAGAGCCTTCAATCTCCTTATCTCAGGAGTGCGGATGAAAGTAGTGCGATTTATCAATTCAGTAGAAAATGTGCTATTAAATAGTGAATTGTCCAAACTCTGAATATGCAGACTTTCACTACTGTAGCTAGCAAATGCAACGACTGGATTATATTTAGCACCTCCAATATTCACAAAGCCATGCAATAACGCTTTAGGGATGACAAACATATCACCACTCTTGATAACTGTCTGATAAACTGTGTTTGTATCCGAGGAAATGAACGCGGCAATCAGTTTCCCTTTCACAAGAAGAAAGATCTCACTTGCTCCGGGGTGTGTATGCAAAGGGATAACCCCACCGGGTGCCATGTCTATACGAGCCATTGAAACGCCAAGGCCATTCAAAGCAGGAACCTCATTGTAGGACGCTAGGGTAATTGTATCTCTGGTAATGTTTGAGGTATTACCGGCAACGCCTAGGCCCGAGTATACGAAATCATCTACCGTAACCTTTTCAGGCCTTTTGCAGGAGTAGCCTGCAGGACTAGAAGGAGCTGTGTAGTCTGCAACGCAAAAGTCTTGCACAGCAGCATAGGAGGTGGAGAGAATGAAAGAAAACATAAAGATGAAGAAAACTGCCATCTAGCTTGATCAACTGTCTAGCTAGTTTTCGATGTGATTTGGTGAGGAACTTGGGGGTCATATATATAGTGGGGATTCACGGTATAACAATGTAGGATTCACGTTTAACTCAATTCATTATAATTTAATGTTAGGTAAACTAGACTTTTTACGTACAAAAATGATCGATATTTCATGAACGTTAGGTAAGTTAATTATATTTTCATGTACTAGCTCGTTGAGAAAATTAAGAAATGCGTTTGGACCATACTTATTTGTATATGTATAGCTAGCTAGGATCGATGAACTTCAAACTTGATTAGGATCAACCACTAGCTTGGCTTACTGCTGTACGTTAAAAACTTAAAATTATAGTGTTACATGCTTGTCTAGTCTTAGTTTACCCTCTAATGTTAGGTAAACTGTATGTTTCCCTTCTCCATCAAAACAAGGAATGAAAAATAAGGGACATGGATGAAGAAAGGAGCAAAAAAAGCTTCTTTCTGTTTCTGAAACTCCAGGAACAACAATAAGAAATGCACCCGTCCTTTATATCACTGCTGAAAATCAGTTTCGTCTCTTTCGTGAAGGTAAATCCAACCCTAGCTATTGATGAAACATCACTTTTTTGGCCAATAGCTAAATTGGTGTTGAAGAAGATTGAAAAGGGGTTGGGTTTACTCAAATCATATTCACCTTCAATCCCTTCGAGTCCCTCGCCTGCGCCAGCTTCAGTCTCCACTGCATCGCTAGCCGACGAGCTAGCTCGACGGCCCCAAGTCCTATACGGCTACCGGCCGCTCAACACCCTCAGCTAGACTTACCGTAACGGAATAATCCCATATAATCCCATAATCCCATATATTGAAACTTGTTGAGGAGGTTGAGAGGTCGACGACGATGACGACGACATTAGTACGATTTTATGTCCAAAGACACCTAAAAGATAGAGAAGCAAGCATTTTATTCGGAGATTATCAATCTTCTAGGTATTTAACTATTTATATAGAATTAGCACTGTATTATCAGTTGAAAATAGAACTCGACTAGAATTAGGATTTATAATCCATACTAATCCCAGATTACTAGTTCAGCTAATAATCAAACCCCAAGTCCCCAACTTGGTTGGATAAACTTAAATTCTTCGATAACAAACATTTCTATCATTTCTATTCATAAAGAAAAAAAATACATTTATATTATTCCAGTAGGCATACAGCTAAGATACGCATATCAAAATCATCATTTTTGGTCCCATGCACATTAAAATTCCCAACTCAGATGCTGAATCTGGTTCTTTATCTCTATCCTTTACTGATTGGGAGCTTCTATTCATCATATCTCTTTTCTATTCTATCAATCTAAGCTAGCACATATTCCCCGTCATATTGAATAAATTATTTTGCTAATTAGATTATATATATAGTCATGGATTAGAATGTACTGAAATGGTTTACAAAGTTTCTTTTACTATTACTTCGAAATTAGAGTACGTGATACAATGAGTCGGGGTCTGTATCGGTGTCATTTTGACCGTGACTATTAATACAATGGGTTACAATGTCCGCATTTGCTTCAAAAAAAAAAAACTTCGAAATTAGAGTACGTGTGTAGCTCATCAAGTGTGAACTTCAACAACTAATCGAGCTCTAACATTAATCGCATTTCTTTCAAACGAAAGAGCTCTAGTCACCTCATAGTACTGGATTACAATTCTTTGGCTAGATTATTAAGCATCAATGTACATGGCACGTCACTAGTATATAGAATGACTTTGTCACATAGTTTGTAAATACCGTGTAATTGTCTCATTTCGAAATATATATTCTCGGTTTTTCTTGGTTCGCGCACAAACATAATATTCTCTTTTAGCAGTTACTCTTTTCCGAATTAATTTTGACTTCTACGTCTCATTACATAACTTTATGTCATGATCCGAACAGTTCATATCCTAAACTCGTTTTTTATGTTATATAAATATTTCTTAAAAAGATAAGGGGGAAAATGGGGAATAATAGGAAGGAAATAGGGAGAATGAGTCAGGCAATAGCAAGCACCTGGTTGGCAAATGGGAAAGAAAGGAAGACAAGGGCTCTCTGTCTCTCTAATTCTGAAATGTAAATGACAGACTGGCATTAGCGAGGTCAAGCTGACTCTCTCTCTCTTCTCTCTCTCTCATGTATATATAGATAAATATACATATATATAGTGGTGTGCCTCTGTATAATTCTTTGGTTTTTCAAGAATTTTAGTCCTGTATTATCGCCTGGGGTTCTGCAGAGAGGCAGAGAGAAACACCATGAGTCTCTTTGGTCTTGGAAGCAGGTACGTACTTGCTATGATAATTAATGATTTCAAAGTTTGGAAAATCTGATTCTGGTTTTTCCTTTCATGCAATATTTCTCAAGAATGGATGATTAGACCAGAACGCTTATGGGTTCTGATGATATATCGAAACATATCTCACATCTGATTGATTAGTCCCTGCATGCTTTCTTTTGTAGCATTATAGACTCATGCCTCTGTTACAATGAGCATCAATTAGAAAACGTAATTTACATTGATATATATGATTGCTCATTGCAATTGAATCAGGAAGGTTTAGATAAAGATGTGTGTTCTTTAATATGGTTTCTTGCTTTTAGAAGACAAAATCCATACTTTGTTCTCCTGTTGATTTTGGAAGATTTGATCTTCTTCTTCTTTTCATCATACAGAAATCAAAAGACATTCCGGCCTAAAAAGAGTGCTCCGTCAGGAAGCAAGGTTGGTGTTACATACTTTTTTCTTACCCTTTTGTTTATCAAAGGATATGTCTTCTGTAGCTGTTGTTAATATGTATTGTAAAAATGCAGGGTGCTCAGCTCCAACAACATATTGATGCTACTTTGGGCAGTGGGAACCTTTGGGAAGCCGTGCGTCTGCCCCCCGGAGAAGATATAAATGAATGGCTCGCAGTGAACAGTAAGAACTTTGAATCAATAACCTTCTGAAATTGAAGATCATCAGAACCATGATAGATACATGCATGTGTTACTTTCTGTGAAAATTGTGATTGCAACATATGGAGCTTGTTTCAAATCCACTCTTTTTACTGCAGCTGTTGATTTTTTCAACCAAGTGAATATTCTGTTTGGTACTCTCACCGAGTTCTGCACGCCCGTCAATTGTCCAACAATGTCTGCAGGACCAAAGTATAGTTCTTGATCATCTCAATTAAATCATCTTTCTAGTTTAGGTTGTTAAGCCTATGCATTTGATGGCAAGTCTTGATTACCAAGCTTCCTCCCTTTTTGTAGTTTGTGCCTTTGGTTCATCTAAGTGCTCATTTTGGTACAACTTTACAGGTATGAGTACAGATGGGCTGATGGTGTTAACATTAAGAAACCAATAGAGGTGTCTGCTCCAAAATATGTCGAATATTTAATGGATTGGATTGAAGTTCAGCTAGACGAGGAATCAATATTTCCTCAAAAATTGGGTAAGCAGACATTCTTGATAAAACTAAGCTAAGCATTTTACAGGAACCAGCTTATAATGCACCTTATGTTGTTGCAGGGGCACCATTTCCACCGAATTTCATAGATGTTGTCAAGACCATCTTTAAGCGAATGTTCCGTGTTTATGCGCATATATATCACTCTCACTTCCAGAAAATTGTGAGTCTGAAGGAAGAAGCTCATCTCAACACTTGCTTCAAGCACTTTGTTCTCTTCACTTGGGTAAGTTACCCTTACTAAGAAATGCAATACACATATATTCACGTATGTATACAGGCGTCTGTATTCATTTCGATTGCTTTGTTTTCTATGATGCAGGAATTCAACTTGATTGACAAAGGAGAGCTTGCACCTCTTCAAGACCTTGTTGACTCTATTCTACAGCCAAAGTGACGGTAGATCTTTTGTCTGCAGTTTTTGTCCTTTGAGACCGTGATGAGTGATACACAGGTTTTGACAGCTTCTGCGTAGCCCTTGTAATTTTGTCAAATGAGATGCCAACAAGCACCCTCTCTCTCTCTCTGTTTCTCTCTCAGTCTTCCTTGTAAGGACCAACCCCATAGTTTATTCTTGAGAATCAAAAGAAGAAACTGTTTCTGGTTGTAATTTTCAAGTGATTGAATTACAACTCCATAAACTGTTTGTTTGTTCTGGTTATCCATAAACTGTTTGTTTGTTCTGGTTAACTCGCTAGTCATGGAAGGGAAGAAACCTTTTTCAAGTGATTGAATTACAACCCCATACTTATCAAATTCACCGATGGTTTCATTCAGAGAAGCCAATTTGTGGCCTAATGAAGGACAATCATGTTGTTGGTGCTTTATGTTGGTGAATAACAATTGAAAAAACAGGAGGTGACTGGTGACATATGAGTTCACCTTGACAGAAGAGAAGGATTCCTCAAGTTAGCCAGAAGAGCTTGATGTATGAAATGGAGAAGCAAACCGCAAGAAAATTGATACTCTTTGAATCACAATTTCATGCGGTTGCAAAATACATTCCCTATCACATTCTCAGTGCCTTGTATTCCTATCATATTCACAAAAAAGAAAATTAAGAATCAAAATTTGCAAAACCAAACAGCAGCGTCCTCTAATTGTAGTGGTACAGTAGCAATGAGGTTATCTATTCACGGTATCAATTTTTACTTTCCAGTAGTTCTGGAAAAATGATATACACCGGACTTCGGTCGTGACACTCAAATTAGAGAACTTCCGACTTTTCTTGCCTTGAATTCCACAACTGCTCCCGGGATTGTTTCTTCTCTTTCAAATGAGCACGTGCACTTGCCAATCAACCTACTGTTTGCAATTGGAAAATTCTGATTGCATTGCCCCTGCCAATATTTCTGAAACAACGGCAACACACAGCTTGAGGTCTGTACATTTGGCTGAGCTTACAACATCATACAATGCAAAACTGTTAGCCGGCCTCTACTTTCTCAATCTTGTTTAACAAATACAGCCCGGAAAGGGATTTGCGTAGAAACTCTCTTCCAGCTTCGGAAACTCTCCATGTTCCCTCAGATATGGAGACCCATCTCTGTCATGGTGAAGCTTCTTCACCTTGGAACTAAACTCCTTCCAAGAGATTTTTCCTTGGTCTAAATCATCAGCAAGTTTTACAAAATTCATCCTGCATCAACAATGAAATGACGATTATTTACTGCACTGAATGAAAGAAAGGTTAAACAAAACAATCAATAATGCCAAAACAGAGAACAAGGACGAGGTATGAACATACTTGTCTGGACTGATGGTCTTCTTAAAGTTCTCAAAGCGCCTATGACCTTGAACTGCTTTTGCCATGTTTCCATCATATGTATAAAGAAAAGCATCACTCTCTAAGGCCACAACATAGTCTATACCAGCCAACATGTTCTGATGATTCTTAAATGGACTCAGCTCTTCTTCTGTGGCGAGAGTAGAATGGGAGAAGATGTTCGGGAAGTCATTCTCAAGATGTTGCATACTACCATTCCCATAAGCTTCACCAGCTACCAAATAAATCCTGGTGTTTGATGGAAAACCCAGCCCTCGGAGCAAAAGTGAAGTCTCCCTAGGGGTCAATGGACAACCACCAAGCAACCTTCTCTCTGTCCCATTAATCTCTTTCTCCTTCCAGTGGTTGACTTCATAGCGCATTCTGTGTAGTTCGTCATCCTCTTCTGCTGTCAAACTATGACTGCAGCCCGTAAATGCAAGCATATCCTTCTCATACCTGTAATAAAATTTGGAGTTACAAACTGATATAAATGGATAGAGACTAGTCTAAACATTTGCAGGACTCACCCTACGTATCAAAGAAGAGAAGTATAGACCTACTATTCCAATGAAAAGTATTTACTGCAAGCCCATTTCATCTCTGCAAAGATGACTGACACGATTATTAATCTAAAGTTACAAATACTTGCCTCAAGTGGAGAGCAAGGTAAGGACCTCCATTCTGCCTCATTCTAGAAACTAAGGTTTTTCCAAGTTGTTCTATTGGAGCTGAATATTTTAATGCCCTGTAATTCACACGACACCTCAATTTTTGAATGGAACTTGGGACGTCATTGTTGGAAAGCCGAGAATCAGTATGAGTGAGATAGACTGCCGTGTGCTGCTTCAGCAGTGGGAGGACCTCTGACTTGTAATAACTTGCCTGGCCAGAATTACACATACCAGCTGAAAACAGTTAATTTGAGAACTGGTAGTAAATGCCATTAGATAAAGTTGGGAAATTAGAGAGAAGTGCATCCACTAATACACATTGCAATGGTGCATCTGTGTATCTAACAGGCTGGCGGGGTTATATGTGTGCCTAACAGGCTTGAATCAGTGTACACAGACAGAGCTGTGTGCAAACAGAGCACATCTCCCATCCTTAATGATTGCCCAATTCATGTTCCTCCCACAATATGAAAGGAAAATGCTTATTACTTTATATAATAGCTTATATTCACCTTAGACCAAGATATTGGTGTCTTGTTGAAAGGTTCAATTCCTGCATATTCAGGTGGTAATGCCTCAACTATGTGGATATCATCCTTTAATGTCTCAATGAAGTGTTGCCAATCAAAAAGATCTTTAAAGCCACTGCAAGGAGATAAGAAGAAATTAGCTCAGAGTACATAAGCGGAAAGGACTGACCTGGAGCGCATAAATACGATATGAAACTGTTAAGTACGTCAATCCATTTGCACAAGAACAGAAATAAACCAACCTGGCATCAGCCCAGTAGGAGGTGTGATCAAGCGAAGGTAAGACAAGTGTTGCCTTCATAATCTTAGCAACAGCAACCATATCACAAATCTGCATTCTAAAATTTTCATGCATCAGACTAAAGTCTATAATAGTAGATTATTAACTAATGTGGAAAATTAAAGTGTACAATAGCCAGACCCCAAATCTCATCTGATTCAAGCCACCGTTGGCATTTATAAGAATGTAACCATTGGTCTTTGGATCTGGCTCTGCCAAAAAAGTGGAAGTAAGAGATGAGAGAATGAAAACCTCATGCTAAAAAAATCTACACAGAGGCAGGTTGGATAAATAACAGTGATATATAGAGAGAAAGATAGGTGCCAATGCCCATAATATCTTGTGTAACACATTGTTGTGAATGATACCAAAGGAAGTTACATACTTTTGTGGCTTTTTGGATGGTCAATGCACTGACTGTAATTTGCACTGTTGGGTCGGGACCAGATACCTGTCCACTGAACCAGAAGTGAATATCACAAATGAATCAAAAAATGAACTTCTGAGAAGGCACTCTAGAAACTGTGAGAATAGAGAAGCCAACAAAATCAAGACATAAGACTTACTTCAGCTCTGTTCTCTCTACCAACCACACCAGACACCACCATTTTCAGAGTCCGTTCTACATCACTTCCTCCGTCTCTATACCCATAATCATTAGAGCTTTGATCAATCCGATTTGAATGAGTCATGGAGCCAGAGTTATCCTAATTAGAAGATTGCAAACATTTAGGATTAAAAAAAAAAAAAAAACATAAAATGCGTCTAAGCATGAATTGCAAGAGCACAACGATACACAAACACTCAGCATTTGTCTACGAGTTATCAATTGTAATGACAGATCAAAACTATCATTATACATGCATAAAGACAAAATTCTAAAAGTCCACATCTACTGAGAATACTAATTATGATTCCTTTGAATCTCGGAACATGCTAAATGTGAAGGGTTTATCTATGCTCATTTTCGAAGCAGTTTTCCCATGTACTCCACTATATGCAAGGAAACAGGTACTACAAACTAAAACCAGGTTCAATATATCCATTCAATCCAATGAAAACTAATAAAGCAGCTACATTGGGAACTCTCCCACCTCTTTTGTAACAGACACACATGAATATTCCAATCTATATGCACTAAAATCATTGGCTGAGACTAACAATCTAAACCAAGCAGAAAAACAAAAAAGTTAAACTTTAATGCAATAATTACATAGAGAAGCAACAAAACCAACCTGATTGGAGGTTGCAGTTTCAATAGCAGATCCAAACCAACCAGTAGCACAAATCTTAAGAATCCCCAGAAACAAACACACCCCACAAAACGCAAAGAACATCCAATGCCCAAGTCTCTTCCTTTCCCTCAACCCCATCTCCACCACCACCGCCTCAATCGGCTTCCTCAGAAACCCTCTCACCGCCGCTCTCTGCGTCACAAACCCCTCCCCGGCGCCGCCGATCTCGGATCTCGGCGAGTTCATCTGCAGGTCCACCTCGTACTGCGTACTGAACCCGCCGCCGGCGATCCCGCCGTCGTCATTGTTGGCGGCGGCGGCGGCGGCGGCGGAGGAGGAGGAGAAAGGGTTGCGCTTGAAGGAGTGGGCGCGGCGGGTCATGGCGCCGGAGAAGCGCGGGGAGTTGACGCGCTGGGAGTTGACGCGCTGGGAGACGCCGCCGTCGGCGGAGGTGGAGGAGTGGAGGTTGTGGTGGTGGCCCATGACCGGAGAGAGAGTGAAACGGTGCGTTTTATAGAGTGAGTGGAATTGAAGGCGAGCATTGATGAATGGGTTTGGGGCGAGATCGCATAGGATGATAAAGGCGCTGCCTTTTTGAGCTCTCAAAGTGAAAATGCGAGAGTCTGAGATTGATTGAATTTGAGAATGGTGGATTTTGGGGTTTATTTAATTTGGGGATTGATGCTGACACTTAAATGCTTACAAATTTTTGGTTTTTTTTTTTTTGGAGGGGAGTGGTGGATGGCCATGTCTAGGCACGATTCATTTCTGTAAAAAAGCTATGGAAGGAAGGAAATCAAATAAAACTGTTTTTTCTATGATTTTCTTTAACAAAAAAGGAAAATTGATGGTCGAGTGATCCGACTAATTATCGATTAATGTGATGTGTAGTAACAGAAAAGAACTATCGACACACAACACAACAATGTTCATGAACTTATTACGATTGGATTCAACGAAACGGTCGTATATGCATTCGTGGAATTCAAGATCAGTAGTCTTAAGGTGATCGTGTGGTTGATGAGTTATTGTGTTTAGACAAGATTGAGAAAAATTTGGTAAATGTAATCGGTCATTGATAATTAAATGTTAAACTATCTTGATTTGTTCACTTTATTTGTTTTTCTTTTAGAAACAATGGTTTGTCTATCATATCATATGGCATGACATATCTATTGCAAATGTGTTTAATTGTATGACTCAATAACTCATGTAAGAATATTACATCAAAAAGAGAGATTTTTATCCTTTAAAGTACAAAGAGAAAATCGGTGTTGTGGTTAGTTATAAACTTAGAAGGGTCCAAATAGCTCCAAATGGAATAGAAAGAAGCAACCTGGATTTTTCTTAGGACGCGTCTTCTTGCTGATTGAATTATTTGAATGTCTTTGTGTATATGCTAATGTGGAATACGTGACAAGTGAAACATATATGAATCATTGAAAGCAGCCTTAGCATTATGTCATTCAAATTATAGAGGAATCAAAATTTAGATCTATAAATTAGACATTTGTCTCATCTCTACTAAATTACTATTACTGTTGGCTTTTTTCTCTTAGACTTGTTGTATGATGTAAACTCCAAACACCACCAGAACCTAAATCAAGCACTAATCAAATAACCCGCAAGTCAATATGAAACTAATCGAACGACCTACTTGTCTATTGAAGTCTTCGAACATAGTCTTGAAGGTGACTATACAACAACTTTGGTCTTAACAGTAGATAAAAATGTCTTTTAAAAAGAATCGAAAAAAAAAAAAAAAACAAGATAAAGTAAGCGAGAATTGACCTCTTAATCTTATTTTATTAGATACATATGTTATAAAATTCCACCAAAAATATGGATGTGAAATTGGATGAAGATTACATGTGGGTTGAAAGTTGTCTGGTTTGAATGTAAGCTATGGGTACATTACCCTGTTGGAGCCAACCAATACTGACTTTTCCTCATGGCATGCGCTGCTGCCTATTAGCTAACCAAGCGACCTTCAGAGCTCAAGGGCATCATTTGCTTCCCAAATTTCTCTGTTCACAGTGTGTTTTCAATTGCGGTGGGGGACATGTTCCTAAGTTTGGGCATATTTGTGAAGCGCGTTGTAGTTGTGAGTCGGACTCTTCACCATGCGGTCCATGTCTAATAACCAAACACAAAAAGTTTGAAACTTGTTTGAAGTTACCATTCGAAGAGGTATACGTTTGAGAGGAATGGTGGAAGGGGCACATAATATAATGAATGATAATATGGCGGGAAAGAAGAAACTAGTGAAATCCCAATTAAAGCAATCTCTCTATCAAAAAATCCAATATAAACTTAACCTAAACCCGAAAGACTTCTTTGGTTTCTCCGATTCTCCCCACACTCCCTCACACTAACCGCCGTTTCTGATGACGGTCCTTAGATCGCGGGAGATCGGCCCGCCCAAAACGACGTCGCATCCCCCCAAATCAGACCCACCCACCCCAGCCGTTAATTCCGCATCCTCCTCCATATCCCAAAACCCTGACCCTAATTCCAATCCCAATCCCAATCCGAAGCCCACCGATTGCGGCTCAATACGGCGGCGGAGTCTCCGTCTCGCTTCGAAAACCCCCGATTCCGCCGCAGAGAGGAGTACCCAAATCGGCGAAGTGGGTGTTGATTTGTTCGGAGAGCGGGTTAGGGCTATGGGAGATGAGAAAGGGGCTGAGGAGTTGAAATTGGGTTCTGGGTCGGACTCTGTGACCCGATTGAGTGGGAAAGGTTCGGGCTTTGGGGAAGAGGGTTTGAGTGAGTTAGGGCTTGGTGGTGATTTGGGGGTTTCTGGGGATAATGGTAAGGAGGAAGAGAAGAAGAGGAAGCTGGACATTGATATCAATTTGCCGGCTGCGGAATGTGAGGAGGAAGATGGGGGGAGTAGGAGTTTTTTGAGCTTGCGATCGGGTAAGAGAGTTGCGAAGAGAGGAGGGGATGGTGGTGGTGGCAATGGAGATTGGGGGAGTGATTTGAGTGCTGAGAAGAGTAGAGGAGAGAAAGATGAGAGGGTTATTGATGTGGTGGTGTTGGATTCGGATGAGGAAGATGAGAGGGTTGTTGATGTGGTGGTGTTGGATTCGGATTCGAATGTGTTGCAGAGTGATGTTCCAAGTGGGGGGAGCTCTGAGGGGAAAGGGAAGAGGAAATTGAGTGATGTAGTTGAAGCTGTGGTTGAGGATTCGGAGGATGGGATGAGTTCCGGTGAGAATGGTGGCGGTAGAAGGAAGTTTAGCAGACAAGAAAAAGGGAAGGAGAAGTTGTTTGGAGGACCTTTGTTACCGAATGATAATGACAAAGTGGAATTGGATTTCTTGGGAATAGGAGCATTGAGTGAGTTGAGTTCGATGCCCCATGTGGTGTTGAGTGAGTTGAGTTTGATGCCCAATGTGGTGTTGAGTGAATTGAGTTTGATGCCCAATGTGGTTCCGAGTCCTGCTCAGGTAGGGGAGAATGTAGCAATGCAAGAGGAGGTGCAGGCTAGGAACACTAATGCAAGAGAGGAGGGAAGAGACAGGAATCGATACATGGAACGGTTTCGGGACATAGCCAGGCAAAATGCTTCTCGCTTTGCTCGTTTCGATCCTCGAGAGGAAGGGGAGAATGATATGCCTCCTCAGGTTGATGTGGAACTAGAGGATGAAGATTGGCCTGGTCCATTTTCTACTGCGATCAGGATTATGAGAGATGGAGCAGAAAAGAATATGCAAGAGCACAGTGCATCTAAAGGCAAGACCAAACCAGCATTGGTGAAGTGGGTTCCCAAGCGTCAGGAACAGGATCTTGCAATATCAAAGAATTTGATCCCCTCATTGCAGGAGTTGTGTTTGTCTGTTCTGGCTAAGAATGCCGATGCAATAGTTTCACTTGAGAGTGTTCCAGATGCTTTGAGGCACCAGCTCAGTCATCTGCTCTGTGATTCTAGAAGAATGAATACTCATTTTTTCGAACTTCTTGTTCAAGGATCGCCAACAGAGGTTCGCTTAAGGGATTGCTCATGGTTGACAGAGGAAGAGTTCACAAAATCTTTTCAGCTCTGCGACATTACCAACTTAACAGTATGTTCTCTTATTGGTTGTTGTTTTACTTTCCTGTATAATGTTCCTTGGTATTTAGTACGAGTCCTCTGAACTTGATATATTTAAAGCTTACTGTCTACTGCATTGGATCATAGTATTTGAGGGTAAGGCTATTTATGTCGTACTGAATCTACTTATTTCAGGAATTGCAACTAGTATATTAGAACACTAATTCCCTTAATTCTAATAATGGCTCTCTTCACTTGTCTATCATAGATTGATGCTAGTTAATGGCAACCTGAGCAGTTCTCAATCAAGTCTGTAGAATGGATCTGTTTATGGATTATGTTTTCTTGTCAGTTGTCTCTGAAGATGAATATGTTGATAAGTTTGAAAACATGCTTCTCGACCTGCATCCATGTTAACGAAAGGATTAGGTTCTTGTTTGTGGCCGTTTTTGTTGCTTTCTCAGAAATGAGGGATTTACTTGTTCACTGAATGCAGACTCGCAGCTTCTTGTTTACTTTTCACTGAATATTTCTTTGTTCTTCTGTGAAATTAGGTACTACAACTTGACCAATGTGGGCGCTGTCTGCCAGATTATATATTGAATTCTACCTTAGCTCGGTCAGCCAATTGCTTGCCCTCTTTAGTTTCTTTATCCCTCAGTGGTGCATGTCGTCTTTCGGATGTTGGGTTAGGTGCACTTGTTTCTTCTGTCCCTGCACTAAGATCTCTGAATCTCAGCCAGTGTTCCCTTCTCACTTCCTCAAGTATCGACACTTTAGCTAACTCATTGGGATCATTGCTGAAGGAACTATATTTAAATGATTGCCAAAGCATTGATGCTATGCAGATTCTACCTGCCTTAAAGAAGTTTGAACATTTGGAGGTATTGTGGCTGCCCGGCATTGAAAATGTTTGTGATGATTTTATTAAGGAGTTTATTTCTGCTCGTGGCCACAATTTGAAGGAGCTTAGTTTGACTGATTGCATGTAAGTTTGTATTCCATATCAACACATCTCCATGTACAACCTTCCAAGAATTATGTTTCTGTCATCTTTTATTGTAGTTCCATTGATTTTATGTTGAGATTTCAATTATGATGGTTGTTTTGATTTGCTGCAGAAATTTAACAGATTCATCTGTGAAAGTCATAGCTGAAACTTGTTCTGGGTTATGTGCGCTTGACCTATTTAACTTGCATAAGCTGACAGATTATTCTTTAGGATATCTTGCAAATGGCTGCCGAGCAATTCAAACATTAAAATTTTGTCGCAATTCATTCAGGTGTTTCCCTAAGCTATTATTTCTTGTGCGCTTTTAAGTGGTCATTGTTTTCTACATTGCTGCAATATTAGTATTTATGCTTGTGTTTGGATAAGTCCATAGACTTTGTAGATAGTTTTTAGTTGCATAGTCCTTCAAATGACTTTCCTGGCTTTGCTGATGTGAATGGGAAAAACATTAAAACTGCACACTTTTTATTATGTCCGGATGATATACTAATGGATCTTTTTTGTTTTTGGTGTGACAGTGATGAAGCTGTTGCTGCATTCCTGGAAACTTCTGGAGAGTGTTTGAAAGAACTTTCACTAAATAATATCACGAAGGTAACCTATGTTCTTCTTCTCTCTCACACACACAACGTGCCCACACACTGTCAATTATCTGTTTGTTTGACAATTTCATAAACCAAAGCTGAGGTTTGACTATGATACCACTTGATTTAACTGTAGCTCTTGGGTTGAATGAGTATGTGTGAGCCTGGTTCACATAGCCAGAACTAGATGTCCTTAGATTATGATTATGGACTGGGTTGTTCTTTTCAGGTTGGTGACAACACAGCCATATCACTTGCCAGACATTCAAGGAGCTTACATTGTCTGGATCTATCTTGGTGCCGGAATTTGACAGATGAGGCCCTGGGTTTGATTGTGGACAGCTGCCTATCTCTGAAGATGTTAAAACTGTTTGGATGCACTCAGGTATGCACCAAGCATACAACCGCCGTGATTTGTGTCACTATTTTGACTTGAAATCTCTAACATGCTGAAATGAAATATCTTTTCATAAGTGTTGACCAAACTTTATTCACCAAGATTTCATATAAATAATAAGTGGTACTCCTTGCAGATTACAGACTTGTTCCTGTCTGGCCACTCAAATCCTGACGTAAAAATCATTGGCGTGAGAATGACTCCAATATTGAAAGATGTTAGGGTGCCTGATCCTGCAGCAGGTCCATTACATTATTCAGCAGTCTTCTAAATCTATAGCTTTTGTAAAGTGAACCCAATGCTTTTCGTGCATGTATGATCCAGAATAGGTCGAAAGATCAGGATTTTGTAAGCATTTTCATATCAACAAAGTGGAATATTACTTCATTTTGAACCTTCATTTGAGGAATCTGATGACCTATTTCTAGTTTTGGTGGTTGGACCTTTTATATTTTTAGTAATGCCTTGACCTCTTTTAGCCTTTATGACGAGAAATCTTGTTACTTGGGCAACCAGTCGGTGAATATTGGAAACACAATGATATCGGACTGTCTTGAGAAGAAATTCTGGGGATTCTTTACCTGCTTCTGCTTTTTATGCAAGCAGTTTATCAGAGATGGATTATTCATTACGAAAGGAATGTAAAATAGCCACCTTACGAACTGTTAACTTTATCTTTTCTTAAATAAAAAAGGGAATAACGACCACCCAGGCAAACAGATGATGCAGGACTCTGTGGGAAACCAGTAAAGTGAAACCAGTAAAGTGAAAGTAGAAAGGAATCTGGACTGTTTTTAAACTCATTTTTCTTTTGCGGGCAGAAGAAGTAAGAATCATTTCCTCAATTATTAAGGCCAAACCTTAAACTAAACTAGAACTACAACTGCTTCTGATTATTGATGTTGTAGCTGAAGTACATCATATTCCAATGGCACTTCCAGACATCACACAATTAGCACTAGATGTTGAGCAAAGTCCTAACTGTTGCTGCTAAAACCTTGTATCTCAGAACTGGTGGAAACCAATCTTCTGCAACAAGGACTATGCCAACCGGGAATGAAAGTTCTGCTGAAGAATGTAAGTGTCTGATTTACTTATCTTTTGTTCTTTCTTGTTTCTTCCAAACCCGTGTTTGTGCTTTAGCTGAACTCTTTTAAATGATTGCAATGGTTGAAGCGAACGTGGATTACTACCTACCACTGTACCATGCTGCATTCCGAGGCAATTGGGAAGATGCTAAACGGTTTTTGGAGCATGATCCTAATGCAGTGAAAGCTAAGATCTCAAACTCGTCAATGACCGCATTACATGTTTCGGCTTGTGAATGTCACTCGGAATTTGTGGAGAAGCTAGTAAAACTTATGCCTGCAGATGAACTGGGAGCGCATGATGAGATGGGATTTACAGCCCTTCACTATGCTGCTATAGGTGGAAATTTGAGGTCTGCTAAGGCATTGCTCAAGGAAAATCCCAAGTTGGCACAAAGTGTAGATATCAAAGGAAGAACTCCGCTTCACCTAGCCGCCAGTTTTGCTTCTGAGTGTAAGGAATTGGTTTGGTACCTTCTGTTGGTAACTACAGATGAGGAACCTGGTCATCCCTTTACTGGTTCATGGGCTGCTAACCTCATGAATGTGCTTATTGCTTCAGGTTTCCATGGTAAGAGCAATTGTTACTATGATGATCACATCATTCACATGAGCATTCTTTTACTTCCCATAGTCCAATATTTGATTTAAAATTATCTGTTACAGATATTGCTCTCTATCTTCTCCAGCAATATCCTAACTTGGCCACTGCTACTGACCAAGAGGACTGCGCTCCTTTATACGTCTTGGCAAAGAACCAATCAAACTTCCTTAGTGGCAGTAGGCTTGGATTTTGGGAAAGCTGCATTTACCCATGTTGTGTTTCCTCTCTCATCTCTCACATTCTATATTTCTTAGGCCTTTTTGTCTCTCCTGCTGGTTTTAAATAAATTCTGTATCATTTTCCATTTTGGTTTCAGTTATCCCTATTGATGTGGACTATAGACCACCAAACTCGGTGAGAGCTTACGTAGGCAGTCACCATGAAAGCGTCCAAAACCTTAACGGAGTGTCAACACCAGTACAGAATGGAGGTCAGGTTCTGCAAATTTGTGTATGTATTTTCAGGTTTTTATGGTGAAATCTCATACGAAGCTTAGCCATTACAATGTCTTTATGAAACCAGTTCGTATCATGTTCTAGTTGGATAAGGTTTCGAAGCAAGGTTTCGGGTTTACTTTATATATTCAAACGTTCATATTTGCTAGAAATTAGAGTTTAGATAATAAGCTCTGTAATGGTAATGTTTTATGTTCTCTAGGAATAGGAGCCATAAGATCACCTTGTGCCAAAATTAAGTAGTAGTGTTCTGCCTACTGAATCAAAGTCAAACCATTTTTGCTTTCCTTGTTAGAGCAGAACACAAATGCAAATTTCTATCAGGTAAAAGTAAAACCACCCAAATGGAATAACAATCTTGGTAGTCATGGAAGGTTAATAGTTGACACTTCTTAGAGTGACATGGTTCTGTGTTGCAGCTCAACATTGGTTAAGAAGACTGCTATGTGGAGCTCTTAAACAAATAGGTTAGTACTCGAACCTTACCCTATGGTATTTATATTTACTACTAGTCCTTGATGCTTTCGACTCATTTTACATTATGTTTTGAACTTGCAGCACCTTCTGGTTTCCTGACACTCCAGGATGCAAAACTTAGGCATCACTGTGCAGTTGAACTAGTAAAGCAAATTTGCTTAGAACTTTCACGTTCGCATATGTCTTGGCGCTTGAACTATCTTTTGAATTCAGAAATCCTGTACATAGCCACTCTTAATGGGATATCAGAAATCATTGGTACACTGCTCGATTTTTTCCCTGATCTAATATGGGCTCGGCTCAGCAACAACCAGTATTTGTTACTTCCTTTTGCTATTGAGCTTCGACATGAAAAAGTTTTCCATCTTGTGTGTGATCACACTGCACGCAGTAAATTAATGGCATCTACATTACTTGATTCTGGCACCATCTTGCATCTGGCAGCAAAGTTGGCACCTCCAGCCCAACTCACTTCCGTATGCGGTGCAGCTCAACAGATGCAAAGAGAATTGCAGTGGTTCAAGGTGCTGTCTACATTTGAAAATGAACCAACTGTCTTTGTTTAGTTTATAGATACACATATTTGACAATGCTGATATTATCTTTCATTTTGAATTGTTTAGGTGGTGGAGACTCTTGTTCATCCTTATTATAAGCAGAGTAAGAACGAAGCTAATCAGACTGCTAAAGAACTATTCACCAAGGAACACGAAAACTTGGCCGAGAAAGGAGAGAAATGGCTGAAGGATACTTCGAATTCTTGCATGGTTGTTGCAACTCTCATTGCTACGGTTGCTTTTGCTGCTGCCTTTACAGTTCCCGGAGGTAACGACGAGGCAGATGGAAATCCAAATTTCTTGATGAAGAAGCCATTCATATTCATGGTGTTCTTGATTTCAGATGCAGTAGCTCTATTTTCTTCTCTAACTTCTGTATTGATGTTCTTATCCATCCTAACTGCTCGGTTTGCTGAAGAGGATTTCATCGACTCATTGCCAAAAAGGTTGATCATAGGTTTGGCTTCTCTCTTCTTTGCTATAGCTGCCACAATAGTGGCCTTCGGTGCAACAATTTCGATTGTGCTCAGCAAGAGGTTCAGTTGGGTTTCTATTCCGATCACCTTGCTTGCCTCTTTCCCGGTGACTCTATTTGCCCTGTTGCAGCTACCCTTGTTTATTGAAATGGTCCGATCAACATTTGGAAACAGCATCTTTCGTCCTCAAAATTAACCTCCAAGGGGATTTGCCCTGGTATTTTGGCTGTGGTTTCATTAATTATGAGTAATTTTGTGCAGAGTTTGATTCACAGAGAAATTGACCTGTATAACATGCACCTATAGGTGCATGAAATTAGTCGATCTGTAAATGCAAGTGTGTGGCATAATTCATATCAAAAATTTATTAACTAATCTTTCTCTTGCTCTCAGCTCATACCCTAAGCAGACCAGATTGACAGTTACTAGCTAGTCATACAATATGTGCATCCGGTGATCCCGTTATTGTGATTACCAATTTTGTATCATACATTTAGTGAAATAGGGTATGGTAAAGGAATATGATTCTCATGAACACATCACCTAATGAATGTATAAAACACTCAGCCATATGTCCACATCCAAATCAGGTGGGGATTTTTGATTGGAAATGACACAAAAAGAAAAGGGGAGGAACAAAGATCCAATATGAAATCCAAATAAAGTTATTTCTAAGTGAACATATTAGAGTATAATTAAAATAAGAACGGTAAATGTTATTGATTCCGACTAGTTTTGCAATGTAAACATGCTAAAGCGAGTTACCAATAATCAAGTGTGGCTGATGCGTATATGCATCCACAGATGAACAGCCCTTACATTCAACTGTGTAAATTCAATACCTTAATGTATAGTCAGTCCTGATGAGAGCCTATTCAGCGCACCCGGCCATCTCACCGTCTATCTCACCCGGGTGCGGCCGGGCCCGGTGAGATGGACAGTGAGATGGCCGGGTGCGCTGTATAATTTTCGCAGTCTTGATATGAGAAATTCCCAAAACTCTTGGTTGCATCCACGAAACATGGACCGTCCCCTCAACTTGATCAATTATTCCCTCAATGAGATGAACAGAAAGACTCTTTATGAGAAGACGCTCTACGTCCTTGATCGAAAGTTTTGTACGCTCTGCAATGATACTCAAAGGTAATTTCCATTAAGCACAAAACATTAATCTTTTCCAAAAGCTTCTTCTCGTTCTCAAACTAATGCCGGTTGAGCATTCAAAGCAGCATTGTGCACACGGCATAACTCTCGATAACAATTTAAATCACCAGAGCTGAATGCTTGAAGAATATAGTAAAGCCAGGATGGGCTGGTACGAACTAGCTTAATTAAGCTATAAATAGTTTAGAAGAGAAATCTAGCTAGCTAGGGTTAGGTTTTGGAAAGATTTGCCTGTTCCTGACGTTGGAACCAACTTCATACAAGTGTGCCCATCTTGGAGGTCGAACAGTACAGTATGCTTTTCATTCTTGGATGTGCTCACTCTTCATGTCTTCACTTTCAAATTTACCTATGCCCCATTCTCTCTCAAATTCCTGGGTCACCTCTTCAACAAATTTAACTCGCTTGAGCAACTATCTTGGATCGACAATGGTGTTTGCTTTGTGCAGTTGTGCTGTAACTCCATCGCTCCCTGTCCTGTTATCTACTTAACCTGTACACATAAGCATTCCATATTCTATGATTTCTACTAGTCATTTTGTCTCAAAGTACATACATTTCATTTAGGATAGGTACGTATGTACACATGTTTCTCTATGCTTGATATGTATGCATCTAGAGTGGAGCAATGTCAATTTAGGCATGCAGTTTTATCGTCAACCCTGATCTTAAAACTTTAGTTAAAATGAGAAATTCCTATTCGTTGGTTTAGTTCACCAGCATATTGTAACTGTCTGTGTCTGTGGGCGTAGATGAAGATGTAGGAGGAATAGTCGGTTTCTTTTTTTCACCTGCACACAGGTCTGCATAATGGTTTTGTAGTTTAAATTGGGGATGTTTAATCTTTGGAACAGGTCAGCACACAAGTCACTAGTTGCGAAGTTGCAAAGTTATGCATATGCTAGCTGCATTTATATCTGCAACATCTGGAACTGCTTCAAGGCAATCGGACTCAATTATGACGTTTTTAACTTTAACTTGGAAGAAGTCTTGCAGCACTGTTAGTCTTAGTCCATTAGGCATCGTTATTCTTGCCTATCATCTGTAATGAAACGCCACTTTGTTTTAGCTTGTCCAAAACTAAAAATATTTGAGACTAGTGACTACTGACTAGTCATATTCTTTATCTTAATTGGAATTGAAGTCGACCCAAGTCTGAATCAACTGCAAGTAAATCTGACACATAAGCAACAAAAAAAATCTCTGGTCAGACCCAGTTTTGATGAAGCAGTCCTATGCTGTGAGATTTGCAGAGCTAACCATAGTTTTAAGTCTATCCTTATATTTTGACCAAAAAAAAAAAGTCTATCCTTATAAAAGCAGTTCTTAGGGGAAAATACGGTTCTCAGTGACAAAGAGCGTAATTCTCTCACAGAGGGAGCATTATATTAGCACCTCAGAATCTCAGATATATGTAAGAAGATATGAAACAACAAAAACAAATCAGAAAAAGAGATGGACTGAAGTAACATATTTTCATTTCACAAAAAATTGGTTCAACAATGAGACACAAGTATATTCTACACTCTCCAAGGGTCATCTATGTGTGAACAAGTGAGGAGCTACACGATTTCTGTACAAGACAGGAAGTAAGATTTGACCCAACTTCATGTTACATGTAGACATGAGTATACTACGGTATGTGCGTTTGATTTCAAGGAGAAAAAGAAAAAAAAAATCAGATTCATGAATATGTGTTGAATCTGCTTCTAGATCTCCAAACAAAGCAAATAAAGTTGTTTTTCTTCCAACTGAGGGGTCGCTCTTTCAATCATCTGAAAAGAAGGTAAAGTTGCATCAACTATTTGAGGATTCATCATCCCCTTTTGGGTTCAAAAATCAGAAACTGATGTACAGCAATGATAGTACATACCTGAAATCCCATCTTTTTGTACAGATCCTGTGCTGTTTTGTTCTTTCTTTCAACATGCACATATACCTGTTCTAATTCTGCGACATCAGAAAAGAGAGATCAGAAGGGGATTCATATCCCGGGCAACAATTAAGAATGAAATGCTTCATTTTCATCTTACCATCCAACTTTGCTTGTTTAATTGCAAAGTGCAGCATATTTGTTGCAACACCCTGGCGACGTGCTGATTTGCTAACACACAAGTTTGCAATATAACCATATCTATTTGAGCGCGTCATTCTGAAGCTGCCGAAGTTGGAAGGTTTTACTCGTTCCTGCAATAGGTTCCATAGTCAGGTTAGCAAAGACACCAATTAAACAGACCAGTGGATAGAAGTCCTTAGTCTTTAAACAGAAATAATATACCTCTGGAAAGGTCTCTCCACCCACCAAGTGCCGGGTCCTCAAATCAAGGGTTCCAACCATGCTTTTTAAAACAGGGCGTTTCACATCCTTTGAATCCTTCTTCATCTAAAATTTTGAAAGCAGAACATGCCGCCTATCAATGGAATACTCTTAATGATTGAGGACTTCAACTAAATAGACTTTGTGCAGAGAAGGTTGTATGAATAAAAGTTCAAAGTACTAAAAATAGAGAAATTACGTCATACCGTAACAATGCATCTGCATTTATTTCCAAACTGGACCTTTCTTCGCTTTTTTATTTCATTAAACTCCTGGAAATATAAGGTATTAATCAGAAACTCATTAAGGTATTAGACATATATTCCATATACAAATATTGGGAAATTAAAGTGAAAGAGACATGACTACCTGATCTGTGTATTTCCTTAGGTGGCTCTCAACATATCTGTGTAATCAAGAGTAACTAGAATCAGAAATGTCTAACTCTCCACTATTTTGATAAATACATTCATTGAAGGCTTGGAGCCCACTAAAGACTGCACATGCAAAGGAAGGAATGTGACCCACCAATGGCAGGATCTAGCCATATGGGGATATCCTCAAAATCACAATTGAGGTCAGAACTAGAAGTTCTGAGCCATGCTCATTCTCTTGTTTTATCTATCACCTTGATGACTCCAGATGGTATAGACCATCGAGTGGGAGAGTTCAGATGGCATAGACCATCTAGTGAACCTACCTATGATAGGAACCTTATGTTCCTCATGTAATTAGAATAATGTCACTAACAAAGTCTCTCAAAGAGAGCAACACACATACACACACCGGAGGCAAGGGAAATCTGAAATACTCACCGGTCACGATTTCGATCCTCCCAGTGAGTTTCTGCACGCAAAAATGCTGCTGTCTACCAAAAATTGAAAAACATGCAACCACCACATATTACTCATGGGACACAACCAACATAGTCCTTGAAAATTCCATAATCAACACTTAATGAAATAGAAAGTTGTTTCTTACCCAGTATTCTTCATCACACATGGCTTCTCGTGCAACATATCCACCAAACTCAAACACATCGTCAGGATCTAAATCTTTATCTGAAGGTTGCCCCCGATTAAATTGAAGAGCACGGTCCCTAGACGACTCAAGATGAGGAGGATGGGGTTGTGCTGGAAGCTCTACTGACAATTCTTCAATCTTCCTGTTATGAGAGAACTTTGACTCCATTTTCCTGTTCATTTGGTGAAGAACTGGAAGAGTGAGAGATATGTAGCACTGCAAAGATCCTAGTTTACAAATAAGAGGAATGACCTTTGATTGAATAACAACAAATAGAACCAAATAACTCACATAGAACAAACAGAATTAGTCCTGTTAAACTTTTGAAGACACTTTGTTCTGTCATGAGAAAATCTCAACAGTCCAGGTTTTGGAACTGAAATCGTCAACATCATAGCAGTTCTTCCTCCACACTCGACTATGACAGAATAAGACCTGTTTATTACAGCTTTCTTCTCTCTCAAGGATGGAGAAAATGATTCTCAGGATGTGAAACACTTATTGGATCCCTGCTGAATGCCTGAAAGTGTAGCTGTCTTTTAGAAAAATAGCAAAATTATTTCAGGAGACATAACTATCTTCTATCTAGATGTCAACTGGTGGGTCATGATAATGGATAAGACAAGATGACACCATGTTGGCTTGACTAGTTACTGATTCATTCATATAAAGAAATAACAATCGTAAAAATAAAAAATGACTTCAAAATCATCCTTTTCTGGGTCTGAGGTTAAAGAAACCATTCTTTTGAATACCCAAAATCTGGTGTGCCAAAACAGAGGTTGGATTCTAGACCTCCTGCATAGAAGGGACTCAAACTCAATAATTCTCCTATCCAAAATCCAAATTAGTTGTTTTGTTTGTGACTAATTGATGAAGGAAACAACAAGTGGGTATGCAGCAAACACACAGGTTTATGAAGAAAACCAGTGGCAGGAAAACATGTGAAATCCCCCTCATTCTTATTTCTTTACTCAAATAATACACTTTCCTATTAGTACCAAGCATTACTCCTAAAACTGCATATCGAAATCTAGCACAAAAGTTCCTGTCATAACGTATCGATATAACACAACACGTACTCTCTGGGACTCGAACAAGATTTGCTCCAAGAAAAGGGATGATCAAACCTCCAAGAGAATTCACCAATGTGAGGGGCTTGTAGCTCCAAATCATTCAGAGCATTCAAACCCCCACACAAAAGCTCAGTACTCAGAAAAATTTCGAACAACTCTTTCCCCTTCTTCCTTTGAGCTCCTTTAATACCAAAATCCAATGTAAAATTTACCAAAGAAAACCAGTGGATCAAATCATTATCCTATTTCTAAATTTTCCGCAAGGTGGGGAAAACTAATCAGAAATTTAGAAACTTTAGCGGACATGGCCACATGACAACCGCATATGCATATAATAATTTCTTTAATTCACCTAAAAATTAAACAATATATTCACCTCTCAATAATTATAAGCATAAATCCAAACCTACACAATCATAAATAAAATAAAATAAAATAAATGTTCATACGCAAAAGCAGTAAAGATGAAATCTTTGTTTAACATTCTTGTTGGGTAGAGAGAAAAAGGCACCAGTAAAGCTTCATCTACTGAGTTCAAGACTGAGTCAAGTTTCTTGTACAGAAAATTGACTGAAATTCGCAAGCAATTTCGGATTAAAGAAGAAGCGGAGGAAGAAGAAGAAGGTTTTACCTGATTGGAGACGAAGCTCGGCGACGCGATTTGTGCGGCGGCGATGAGCGGAGGCGCGGCGGCGAAATGATCGGCGGTTGGTTAAAGAAGGGGAAATTGGAATCGCAATGAGGGGTTTGGTGAGTGGGCTCCGGGAGAGAGAGCGCGGCGGTGGCGGTGGCGGTGGTGCTGTGGTGGTTTTGGATTTTTGGGTTAGAAGAAGAAGAAGAAGAAGAAGAAGAAGAAGAAGAAGAAGCGGTTAGTTATTTGGCGGATGGGTTTGTTATGAATGGCGGGGTCTAATTTCCGAGGCGTTATTATTCGTTTTTTTTATTTTATTTTATAAAAGAAAAAAAAGGAAATTAATATTTTGTTTTCTGTTACAGTTTTTGTAACTGATTTCTTTCTGTGTGCTGAATCTGCTGACTGCCAGCTCTCTAGTGACTTTTGAAGGTGGCTTTCATTTTTATTTTATTTTTTCTTCTGAAACTGACGTCGTTTTTTACATATAAATAAGTCGTTGAAGTACACGTAAGAACTAACAACAAGTCGTAGAAGTACATGTAAAAATCAGTTCTAGGAAATTTCTTCTGATACGATATTTCTCTTCAACAAAATATTTGTCATGATGTTGTCTAAATGGATATGGATAACCTAAAAATATTATAAAATAAAAAATCATCCTACTTTTCGTAGCTCATCTCATCCCGAGTTCCCGACACATATGGCCTAGGATGGGGCTTGATCTTTACCTTCTTTTCTTTATTTGAACCATTTCTTGCTCTTCTTCATTAGAATTCACCGCTTTCGTTTTGTTTTTGTTTTTTGCTTTTAGATCCCCTTTATCAAGTCCAGAGATTAATTAAAGAAACTGGCTTCTTTTGATGTGGGTAAAGAGGAAAAGGGCATAATCACATTGAGTAATCATTGATGAAGATGAAGCATGAAATTTCCTCTGCAAACTAATAAGATCAAACACCAGGCAAATTCAAATAACCCTCACAAGTCATAACACAACCCAATCAATGGCCACAACCACAGTGACCTGACCCTTAAAAACCAACTACAAACAACTCACAGACTCAAGCTTCAAACTCAGGCTTCACCTTCCCTCCGTACTTGTTCTTCATCTTCTCATCAAACTCCTTAGCCTTAATCTCTGCGATTTTTTCAGCATTGGCCATGGACTCCTCCTGAACCTTGGCAACGCGCCGACTCCTCTTCTTTGTCATGGCCTCTCTCTCGGCTTCTAATCCCTCATACTCTCTCACCCAGCAGCTCTGCACCGCACAGCTCAACATTAACACCACCATCTGCATCATCAGCATTGCCATCAAAACCCCGCATTCCAACCTCACCAAGAGCTTGGCCTCTTTCGGGTCCCTGGGGGACTTCAGCATGGAAAGAGTAGACCGCTCTTTTGTAAACAGGGCCAGAATGCCAAGAATTTGTCCGATCAGCGAGGCAAGGAGAAGGGAGACGTGGGTTATGAAGCAGAGGTGAGAGTAGAAGCCTACGAACGAAGAGAGAAGTGAGATACCAGAAATCATGAGGAATGCCAGACCCATCGAAGTTGGGGGAATACGGAGGAGAATAGTGGGGACTAGAGATGTGGCAGAGAGAATGAAAAGGATGAAATTCAGGCATGCTAGGAGGAGATTTGGGAAGGAAAGAGAGCTCCTAAGATTGGATTTCGAGGAAGACATCTTCTGGGTTTGGGGTTTGAATTGCTTCAGAATCTGAAACGTGGTTTTTGGTCTGTAAGTGGGATGGGGGAAGATTTTGTATCTATATAGGAAGAGGCAGTAGCATTTGGCCGTTTGAGTCCACAACGGCTAGGTCTGTGATGACCCACTTTTGTCCTCGAACCATGATATTCCTATGTTCCCTCCTCCAGGTTTTAAATTCTAGAATCCCACAGTAATTATCAGATACTGTCCTAGCCGTTTGATAAGGTTAAAAACTTGAACCACTGCTACTGAGAAGACAAACAGTAAAAACACTTGGAAGAAAACTTTTAACTGCATAAATTTTAAACACCATTTACATGATGACCCCATATTGAATGATCATTGTAGACACTAACAAGCTCGTCGCGTGATAATTTAACTAAGGTCACTCCATGTTTGAGGAATGCTGTTTGCAAAGCAATGAGTAGTTTCATCTGTTTCAGTCCTCTGCCGGTTCCTGCTGAAGAAACAAAAATGCACTAAAAAATCAAAGATAACTACAGAAGCTACGTTTTACAGTTTCAAAAGTGGAATTTAACGTTGTGTTTCCATGTACATCTCATCTCCTACATCAGATTAAATTTCAGCTACCATCTTTTAAGTTGTTAAAGTCAATAATAGTTATACCTGGTCTTTATAGTCGTATAGATCCTTTGTATCGTTGCGCGCAAGAATGCCCTTATCATTGTGTGTTAGAATGCACTCAACTCTGTCCAGTGATGCTTCCAATTTTCCTGTGCTCATGTTAAACAATGCTTCGCCAGTACCCAGAGCCCTAATCATTTCAATATTCAACCATGAATCACAAATTAGACATTGCAAATAAACAGTTGATGAGCAACAAGGATAACAGCACTTAATTTAGAAACAACAATACATTATAAATTAATCAACAAAGGACCATAAAAAATGAATACAATTTGGCTTTATGATTACAAGCATCTCGTGTGAAATGCAATGGTGACTGAACATCTTGCCTTCTGCAATTCTTCTTGTTTGTAATTTTCATTTTCATCAATGTCTTGATGTTTCTCAGTAAATGGATATAATAAAAGTTAAATACTAATAACGGTATATCTTGAGAACTATCTATAAGTGAGATTACATCACATCATATATATATATGCATTCATATGGCCACATAACTCTTACATCCTTAAATGCCCACAAGACTGAGCAACTTACCCAGTAACTTCTGGAAGTACATAATCTGCCCTCCACCCAAAGCGCAAATCCACACCAAGGCACACGCCAAGTGATGTCTTATTCCGAATCCGAGATATACCATCTCCACCAAAACATGTAGTAAGCTTCCATTTCCATCCAGTTGTATTCATTCGAAAATTATGGCCAACGCCAACCTGTTCTTTATAAGAGTTTGTAGCGTGATTACTCCAACAGTTTAGCAAATATGGGCTAGGTACAGGAAAGTAGGCAATTATACACGGTGAGTTAATGATTACTGTAAGATTAAAGTTAATCAACTCCTAGTAAACATGGTGAGTAGCAATACAGGTGAGATGGTGTAATGTCCAGAATATGCTTTGATGATGCAGGAAAGTTAGTGTATTAGAGTGAAAGCATCAAACCTGAAGATTTAGAAAGTTAGTTAAAGGAATCTTCTTGGAAAGAATACGGACATCTTGACGGATAGGTTCATAGATGAACTTCAACCTCCGGTCAGGAGCTAAGTGCTTCAAGACAATCTTTGCTTGATAATCATTGATTGGAGCATTATACAACTGACCCAAAGGGACAACATCAATAGTTGAAGATGCTAAGACAACCATACATTACAGAAGCTAATGTCTAGCAACTTATAATTGGTATTAATTGCAAGGGCCGAGGAATAAGAACAAGCCACAAACTACAGAATTTCCAATCTACAAAAGCTAAACATACAATGTAACCGAGCCAAAACAGTACCAAAACCGCAATTAAGTTGTCTAAAAGAATAGAACCAGAAATCAAACTTTTCTTCAGTCATATCATAGACACTTCAAACGAACCACCCTCGCACTTAATCAATCCGAGATTTCCATAGCAAGTGATCTTCATATTACACAAAGGTTTACTATTCCCGTATTCCTACACCAAAATTGCGCAACAGGCACATGAATTTACATTGAGCTTACACTATAAAATACCTATCCAATTGCAAACAATACTTAATCCAAACACCATTGCCTAACTGATTCAGGAAAACTAAACCATCACTGAAGCAAACCTTGATATTTAACATAGCAAACACAGAATCGAGCATTGTTTCTCAAAAAATTCCAAACCAGGTGAACTGGGAACATAACAGAGCAATTCAAAAACCCTAAAGATTTAGAATTTATATACCTCCAAATTGAGACCGACCCTTAAACCCTGTAGGTCTTTCCGGAACTTAAGAAACAACTCTGATGGTATCAAATTGATACTGTAAAGCTCCTCCCACGAACCGGGTTCTTCCCCATTAGAATTCCAATCCATTTTTCTAACAATCAGGACTGTAAAGGACAAAGCTTTATAGGGTTTTGATAAAACGCAGAACCGAGTGGAGCTGAACTTGTTCTGGGACTTGAGATATGTCCAACGAAGCTATACAAAAGGGTCATGGTGGACCATGTCTGCTATACTGGCCCACTTAAGCTTTCAGCGTGTTTATTGAAACTTCCGTCACCCTGATCCAACTCATTTAATCATCCAAGATTTAAGTTTTGAGTTTAATTGTATGACTCATCCAATGTTTTCTTTTTCTTTTTTATCCGAATTCATCTAATGTACAAGTTTGGCCTCGCAGCGATTCCTGAATGAGTACTAAGGTTGTCTATAAGTTATAAGTTTTCTTTTTTACTTGTATTGAATAATTTTATGTTATTACGATTCTTAGAACAATGTTGTAAGTGATGAAAGATCAGTACATTGGTAGTTTGGTAGAATGAGAATTGATATTGCAAGTTTTGTCTTCACACTTCCTTTGATAGGGTAACAACACAATTTAAATTGAGATTGCAAGTTACCATGATCTTACTTGATGACCCAAAGAAGACCTATAGAATAAAGTAATTAGCCACCCATTGAAAGGGTGTCACTTATAGTAGTCTTGGACTGCAATTATTTGTTCATTTCTAATCCCAAACTCATTATTAAGTAAACTTGAAGATATTAATTTCGTAAAACTTCGAATAGAATTGGGATACCAGCTTAAGAACTCAAATATAGCATTTTCATACCAAAAAGACTATGATATCTTGCTACTCCCTCTCCATTTGTAAAGGTATCCATCATAACATCGATCAAGTCTCCAAATTTATCTCCATTCTAATTATTTGTATGATATCCAAACAAATCGTAACGTAAAAGAACGTAAAGTGATTAAGATTTTAATACTAAAGGGACATCAATATGACGTCATCATCGAATATGTCAAATCTGTATAAGACAATGTCATGTTCGTCGAACACGTGACATGATTTGAACCAATTAGTAACGATTGATACATACCTCTTGGTATATTGTATATCTTTGTCGGTACTAGATGAGTACAATGAGCACAATAATTGATAATAATAACTACTTTTCATTGAGTTATTTACATAAATTCAGTACGTGAATCACATAAATCTACTTGTCTCCGCATATATACACCGTAACGTAAAAGAACATGAAATGGTTAAAACTCTGACAATAAACGGACATCAAATGACGACGCATCATCTATTATGTCAAATCTATATAAGATAACGAACATGTAACATGAATTGAACCCATGAATAATGATTGCTACCTTTCTCGTGTATTATATATCTTTGTTAGTCCTAATTGTCAAGAAGATCACTCCTTCCCCAAGATTTAGGCACACGAACTATAAGAGCTAGCGAGGTGAGTCATGAATCTCATCTATTCATCACAATCCACCATACAAACATCATCATAGAGAACATACCATAACCTACCGAGTTAGTAACGATGGATACATCTCTTGTATATTGCATTTCTTTATCAGTACTAATTGCCATGAATATCCAAAGTTTAGGCTAACACAAATTATATAAGACTCAATGACTCATGATTCGTAAATTTTATTTACTCAAAGTTCGTCACAGAGAACAAGCCATAACCTACAGAAAGAAACTATAAACGTACATAACCTACACAAACTATGAACACCATGAGAGCTGAGATCTAAGTTCTCACTTATTCTAACAGAAGTCCACCATACAAAGATCCCCACAGAAACCAAATCACTATGATCAAAGGTTCTGAGGCCACATCATGGCTGGAACTGAAGCAGGCCTTGTGCGTCTTGCCACAAATTTTCTCACCCACACATGCTTCCCATTTATGGTGAACTTTGCTTTCTTCATACCACTGAGTATGGCTTCAACAGTATTAGCAGAATAAAACACAATTGTTGCATACAGTGCTTGCTGAAAAGGCTGCACTTCCTGCATCTTCAAAGACTCAATGCAATCTCCGTAAACCCTAGTAAAGAACTGTATCACCTCAGACTCATGAACAGGGTACCCCTTGGAGAATGTGACAAACATTGTCCGATCCTCTGGTGGCACCTCGTTTCTTCTCGCCGGCGGTGGCTGTTGGCGAATAGTGCTAGGTGATGGCCTCACCTGGCTTTGATTTGCTGCTATTGAGTTTTTATAAGCATTGTTTCTTTCGATGGCATGTACCATGATGTCACTTAAAGCTTTGACGCACACATCCTCGCCTACATCGGCGATACCCCTGGCAGCCATTAGGCGGTGTTCATAGAAGAATTGTACCGAAACTCCTTTGTCCATGAAGGCTTGTAGAAGTGGAAGGTCAGAGCTTTGGGACAAGTACGAAAAAAATGTACCATTGATAGCATAGAGACATGTGACCGTCTCATCTGCTAGTTCATTGATCAAGATGAGAGGTAAAGCCAGCATCCTCTTAACCACATTTTGGAACCCCAACTTCTCTAGCCAGAGCCAGAAGGCCATAACCTTCATAGACTCCACCGGATCGCGGAACAGAAGGATCGCCAGAATGGTGTAGAGCTCTCTGTCCATTGCATGAAGTAGGCACACCTCCTCTCTTGTCATAGAAAATGAAGACACCGAGTTTGAAGCCATATTGTTGCAGCAACTAATTGATCTAGAACCTGCAAAAAAATCAAAATCAGGTTAGTAAAACAGAAACAAAGAAGAAAACACACTTGAATTGAAAAATAGACCTCTAGTTTTCTTTGTTTTGTCCTCAATGAATTGTGAAGCCTGGTCACACCAGCAACAATACGACTTTGGTCACCTATCAAGCCTCTGGTTCATTTAAAGAGAATAGGGTCAGTCCAAAACTCAAAACTTATGCTGAGCTAGTGTCATTATGGTCTTCTTATCGATCTGTTTTGCTAAGTGGATGGTTTTGTTGGTTTAAAATTTCACCTTAAGCAAGAAGTCATTAATGGCAAACACACCAAAAATGTGTTGAGGGCATCTTTGCATGGCAACTTTTAGCCTGGTGTCACTAATCCTTCAACTCCTCTATGAGGATTGTATATTTGGCATCAAGGAAATCTCACAAAACCAATTTTGAGTGCGGGTGTCTGACACTTTAAACCGTTTAATTGCTTTTTATCTCTATGGTCAAAACCTGAGTTTATCATTTTCTGCATGCAACTACCTCTTAACACTTTGCAAAGTTAGTTCAAGTTCATTGTCTGCTTCCTCCGCAGCAGAATTGTTTATAAAACCACTTTCTGATGAACTGGTGGTTTCCTGTTTACGGGGCAGATGACGGGTTTAACCGTGTAATAGGTTCGATCCTTCCCACCGCAGTAAGAAAATAACGCACTTTCAGAAAACAAGGTTGCAACAATGAAGTGAGAAAGTAACGCACAACCAGAAAACCAGGTTGTAACTATGTACAGTAGTAAGAAAATGGCGCACTTCCACAAACTGGTTGCAAGTCGCAACCAAAGTTCATAATCTAACGCATCCCTATATCAGGGGTCAATGATAGTTTATGAAAGACTACTCACCGGAGCGCATTGCCACGCATGAATCGATTGAGGTGGGGCAGTGGACTTCTAACGATGTTGAAATGGAAGTATGGATGTTTGGTACAGGAGGGCATGATTCCAAAATGTGGAACAAGAAACATAAAATTTGATTCTTCTGTATAATACAATGGCATCATTATAGTCATTAAGCTCATTACACAACTAAAGCCTATATGTGGAAACACTCTGATTAGATTTTCAGGATGACTGGACATAGTCTGCAGATGCAAATGAAACTTCAACTTCACAAGCATTCTTCCATAATCAGGAAAATGAAACATGAAGCTAAAATGTCAATGTGGATGGTTGTCCATGCCCCCGCTACAAATTTCAAAGCCGGTAACGGTAGGCGTTGGCACGGTGGCACATTGTAGATCAGAGAGTGAGAACGATCGCCAAGGAGCATTGCGTTGAGGAGGAGACGGCGGTGAAGAATCTGATGATCCATTACCAGGCGATCTTTTACGCTGTGGATGTAGAGGAGGACGACAAGAAAAGGGTGACCGAGAAATTGATTTGGAGTCATCCCCACTGTTGGGGCCACTAAGAGTCTCTTCAAGATATATGCCTAGACTAGAGCTAGCTGATCTCCTTATCCCACCACCATTATTCTTCAGGTCCCGGAAATAACCATTGGCCAACAGATTCTTACGCTTCTTGTTATAAGGATTTACTGGCTTTGCAAGCTCCTTAACAGTAGAAACAGATGACGCATCTGCTAGGCTCGTGAAGGACTTTGATTTGCCATTATAGAACTTGGATATCCCTCTCCTGAAATGAGATAGAATGTAACACTATAAGATCAAATGCATGAAAAATGACAGCATAATAAAATTATTCTTGTCTATAAGTTTCTCAAGCTTGAAGCTTGTATTTAAAGATCTTAAACTCATCTAAAGCATGTAGAAATTATCACCTACAAGAAGAGGGTCTTCTATAATAGCAGCTGTATATTTTGTATGGACTGCAGAAATGCTTTTAACTTTAAACTTGAGAACAATAAATTTCTCTCATTTCCCTTGACCTCATCCCATTCATTTAAGTCTTACATCTCCCAATTTCAAAACTTAAATTTAACAAGACTTTAGTACCTAAAGGGTCGCTAATTCTATCTTTCCTCTCTTTCAGAAGAAAAGCATGTAATACACTGATTAATAATCCAGGTGCTGTGTGGATAGACTTCAAGCACATCCAAAATCCGACCTTGACAATTCAACATAGAAGCTTACAAGAGTATAAGAACAAACCAACATATAATGAAAGCATCGCCTTCATTATTTTGATACCCTCAAAGTATTCTACAAGCTATGCATGGTTACTGTGGAGACTGGAAACTAGATAAGTTAAACCTGAACATGTTACCATCACTGGATGATTCGTAAGAGAACAAAAACAAAGCCTAAAGAAGAGACAAAAGTCAAAACCCCCAAAATGAAACTTTGACAGAAACTACAACGTGCTTTGATCAACTTCCTTTTGGAATTTTCACAACACAACAATAACAACCGCATCCAGAAGGCTCAAACATAGAAAAATCCTCTCATATTCCTCTAGTTTCACAAAGATTAATCAAAGCATATTACAAGCAAATCCAAAACACTGTATAAAGCTGTGAGCTTTCTATTCTTAAATCCAATACAAAGGAATCAATTTGGGGTCTGTGTGCATATTGGATCATTAACAAAGAAACACACCAGCTAATAATTCTCAAAGTCAAGTCCTTCAATAAGAAGCAACCAAGCAAGTATCAAACTATTACCCAACACGAACCAATACTAGACAGTAGCTAGCTACTTCCTTTCTTTCTTGTTTAACTTTCAGTATATTATGAAACCACTCACAAAGAAAATCTACAAGCTAGTAACTCAAAACCAGCTCTTTATCAGTAAAACCTATAACATGCTAAGCGACCAATAAAGCATCAAACTTTTAACTCAAATTCCAAAACCCAATTCAATAATCAAGTAAACCAACAACACCAAGCAATCAAAATCCAAATTAAATCAAAACCCAACTAAGAACAAAGTACCAAGTGACTTACTTGACAGGCAAAACCTCCTCCAGCTGGTCCATGGTGTCCAAAGGCCCTTTAAATGAGCTCTGAACCTCAGCCTCCTCACCCTCCGACGACCCATTAGACTCATCACTGTTATTACCAACCGACGACGAACTTGAGCTGCTAGAGTCCTCCTCCAACTCCAAACGACGATCCTGATCAAACCCTTTTGTGTCGTAGATCGAAATGCAAGGCATCCCATGGATGAACCTCCCGGAGCGTTGGATCATACCATTCCCACTATTCCCATTTCCGTCCAAAGCAATAGACATGATGTGGGTTTTGCTTCAGAGTTGAGATCTTATAAATAGTAAATACTGAAACTTCGGATTGAAAAACAACAGAGATGGTTCTAAAAGCTGAGAGCTTTGGATTGAAAATCAGCAGGGGAGGAAAAATGAGTGGAATTGGGTATCAATAGCTGGTGAAGAAGAAGAAGACCCACATATGGGTTGGAGACTTGGAGTTTTATCTGAATCGAATTCAGGGACTTTGAGAGTATAATAAGCAAAGAGATAAGAGGAGAAAATAGAAAGAAACACAAAAAAAGGTTAAAAGAGAATAAAATTGGGGAGGCCGGAGGCTAAGCCTTATCCTGTTGAACGAGAGAGCTTAAAATATTCAAGTATGGCTGTGGGGAACAGTAAACTAAGTTATCTGTTTCTGTTTATTTTATCCAACATTTTTGGGGGCTGGGATTGAGTGTGGGGTGGCCTCAGGAAATTGCTGTGGTTTGTTTCCGAGGTTGTCCAAGGATTTGGTTGACTATGAATGTGAATATGTGATGGGGATGTTTCACTTGCACTGTGATCTTGATAATTATGAATCTTTGCCCTTTACTCTTGGGCAACCTCAGAAGCTTAGGGTCCCTTTTGCCCTACCTAATTAGGGAAAGAAAGGATAATGTGGGGTCCCAGCCAGGCTTATCATATTTGTGTTCCTTCTTTTTCTGGTGTGATATCATATTCGATCCCATATTCGATCGAGGTTGGAGCACATTGATGATTGATTGATTGATTGTTTACTTGCGGGTTTCAGAAGAACATGGTTTCCCATACCATAATATCTACGATATTTCTGAGTCCTGACCTAGCGTCAAGTGCAACATATTAAATGAGTTCTAAATACGTATGGCAATCCATAGCCGTATATTTGTACTTAGGTTGTTCTACTAGAGCAGATTGAATATGTTTTGAAATACAAGATACGTAATGCAATCCATAGCCGTATATGTGTGACTACTGACTAGGTTGTTCTATAGAGCAGCTCCGCTTCTTTGTTCAAGTCGTATGATGATATATGGAGACTGAACCATTGCATTTGGGAAAAATAAAGACTAATTTTGATCTAACCCGTTTAGAATTTTACCCACGTATGTAAGTTTGTTATGGTATTACTAACCATATATGAATATCAAAATGAATCTAGGTGCGTAGAATACGTTTTGTTCATATCAAGCTTTGTGAAACTTGGTTAGTTGGTTTTTAAGATAAAACTGTGGGATTGAACTACTTTGTGCTTTGGAAACAGTTTAGTATGCAATCTTTTGTGCAACTTTATGTTCCTTGGCAAAGCAAGAAGCACAGAAATTGAAAGTTGGGCGTATGAGGTATTAAAATACTCGATCCATGAGAAAGGGAGAGATATTTTGGCTCTGATTCTTTGAACATTTGCAGTAACCTAATAGCTTGGCAGGTACATTGCATTGCATGTTATATTTGGGAGGAAGATATTTCGCAAGGACCTAAGAGATGATGGCACCTCGCAACTTCGCACATGTTGCGACCGGCAACTTGTTGGCCTAAGTTTAGAATTGGATATCGCGTGGGCAACGTTGTCCTTGTGGTGGACTGGCCGTAATTCCATCCCATGAAAAGAATAGTATATATGTCTGCTTTTGTGATTCATTCATGATGACGAAACATACAAGCCATCTGATCAGAGATATTTGAAGCACAAAGCGAACAAAACCAGATGCTCTTTTGTTGTGTCTTGATTTATGTTTGTAATACATACGTATTGTCGAAATCAAAAGAGAGACGCAGAGATGAAATGTATTGAATGAAAATGTGTATGCATGCTAAGGTAGTCTTTCACAGAGTTCTTTTTTCTTTCTTTTTTGGATGAAGCCTCTAAGGCAATCGCATGTGTAAGGATAGCAAGAGCTTTACTGCACGTTTGGTACGCATGACTGTCTTAGCCCGGACTAATTCCTTAAACAATCAAGGACTACTGATGCTTGACTTATGTTGTGTTAATACCTGACTCATGTTTGGTACAGCTCAGGACTAAAGAGCAGAATAGTCCTAACAGTAATATCCCACGTTTGATGATATCTGGGACTAAATTTTATGGACTCAAAAACATCTTGTAACATTTTTCTAAGAATCAAAAGGATCTGAAACAATTATTCATACACAACCAAAATAACTTGACTTTCTAAGAAACAAAATGGATTTGAACATCTCAGAAACTGTTCACTTACACTTTCATTTAGATTAGTAAGTCACCAAATTAAACCAAAATAATAGTCATCATAGTTTATACACATTGACAAGTCCACCAATTAATACAACAATGAAGTCAGAAGCTAGCAATTACAAAATAAGTACCATCTAGCTCTATGATGGCTTCTCCAACATGTGTAGTGGCTGCAAGTCACTCAAAAAGCATATATAAAGTCAGAAGCTAGGTAGAACCCCTAGCAGTGATAGGAGCATAAAATGCGACATTATTAGTATCTTATTATCCCTTATTTGTGTTTTGTTAAGTCTATTTAAAGTAAGATAGAGTCATAATTTAGTTAAATGAAGCTCTGGTATAGTTTTGGAAAAATGTGCTTAAATTGCTAGAAAAACGACTAAGTATAGAAAATCTGTGAAAAAGTGCCAGGATATGTAGTTTTTGTGATTTTGAGGCTTGCGTCTGACTGACTTATTCTTATCCGAATTCGATGAAATTTTGCAAGTGTATTATTTGGAAGCTAAAGTGTATTATGTCAAAATTTCAGGTCAATTGGAGTTCGGGAGGTCGTTCAAATGAAGGCTCAAAGCCGGCAGTTCGAGAATTTCACTCCAGGGGCTAAAACAGAGTTTCCAGCTACTGTGTCCTAACCTTAAGAGCTTGTGTACGATTAAATACTTGGAATTAAATTGCGTGCTATATATGGATGGAAAGCTCTACGAGTCTAGTTTCCCCAGAACTTGGAATCACGCCAATTGGATTAACGAGGAGAGAGTTATGCCTGAAGGAATGACCAAAGGTCAGTCTGCCGGAAATCAGGATTCTGCTACTTTGCAATTCCGGTTTGGAGTTCAATGTTTCTACATCAAAGTCACATCAAAACTCATCAAGAGAGGTCTACTAAGCATATTGAAGATTTGAAAAGTCATTTAGGGCCAAGGCTTTGCACGGAATGGAGGAGAAGAAGCAATCCTAGTCCGGCTAGGATTGGAAGATGCATTTCCTGTTTTGGAGATTCCATGTGCAACCATGAAATAAAGCTTGCATCTGCTATCCTAGGCCGATTATGACAAGGATTTGAAGGCAAGAGACGCAACAAAGGAGTTCCTAGAAGATTCAAGAAGTTCAAAGTCTAGTTGGTTTAGGAAAAGCTAATATTGTTGTACTAGGAAAACCAATTCCTCTTGGTTTTAGGTTAAGGCTTGGCTGGCCATTGTAATCACTATATATAGGACCCTCTAGGCACTTAGATAGGGGTCACAACCTAGCAATACACAGAGCGTAAGTCATTGTAATACGAGAGTTTTTGAGTGTTCATCCTATAGACAAGTAGAGAGAGATTTCACCACCGCCGGCCACCTTTCATAATTCCGTCCATCACCATACTTTGGAGCTTTAACTTATAGAGTATGATCCATACATTCTATTCTTCATCTCTGTTTATTTGTTTAGATTTGCATTATTTTGTCTATAAAATATGCATGTTTGAGTGCTTGATTCTTTTGTTGTATGAAAGTTGTGAAACCATTTTCAAAATCTATACTTAGGATTTTCATACTCTTAAACTTGTGATAATTTTGTGCATTAGATTAGGCAAAGCATGTTCATGTAGTCATTCTCATAACTTGATTAGTTTCTAGGATTCGAGCAACTCCATCAACACTTGCATGCGGCTAAGGCCTTAGTTGTTGTGTAGGTTTAGATGTCATCAACCAAAGTATTTAGGGCTTAGTTAGGCGCAACGTCGATTAGGTTCCATTGCTTTTAGGGCAGTTATAATTCTAGAAATTTGCATGCTAATAGGATGAGTGACGCCATACCTTGTGTGTGTTTTCGATCAAGACTTTTGTGCATAATTACTTGTTGGTTTTATTTTCGACGCAACGTGTTCTTAAAATCAATTAGTAAAGGCTTAGGATTCGACGCAACGTGTTTTCTAAGTATAATCTAAGAAGTCTTATAACGATTAGATGAACCGCAACGGGCTCTAGTTAGGTCGAAATTAAGTTAGAGTTAGGTTATTTGTTCATTGTTTTGCCGATTCCCTTGTATGATCTTATTGCATGTTTTTGATTGCTTTTGACTTATGCTATGATGTGTATGGTTGTCGATCACATGTAAATATTAGTCTAGGATTTATTTTTCGTGTCTTTAGGATCATAGTAATGTTTTCTAAAAACCCCCAACGTGACAACTTGTAAATATGTATATATGTGTGTGTTTTGTTTTAGCATCATGATTGATCACCCTAATTGATCCCCGGACTGAACGATCCCTACTTATTTTATATTAACGATGATTTTGCAGGGTAATAAATTGTGCGCTTAGTTTAACCCCGGTTACGCGACGTGTCAATTTTTGGGCAAGCAGATTTTCCACATACACTTTCCTCACATCATCATCTAAGGACATGAACACAGAGATATTTTGGGGTTTTTCCAAAATGATTTTCAATGCCTCAATTTGGTCTAGAACAGAAAGACCCATATTCTTAAGTTCCTTAGCAATATCAGATCGATCTTCATTACCTTTCATTATGGCATCAGTCACCATTTGCATTCTTTTCCCTGATTCATCAATCATCCTATCCAATGCAAGTATGATTCTATCTTCATAATGTTTTTTGCTCTTTCTCTGACTAACCTGAGATTGTAGGCTGCATTCTTTGGTGATTGATGCAGGAGTGTCATCCTCAAGATCTACCTCATCTCCATTGTTGCTATGCTCCTCTACCATCTCAGCAGGGACCTCAGCTACATTTCCATTAGCATGATCATTCCCAAAGATGTTAGCTAGTCTCTCAAACATGGGATATGATTTTTTTCTCCAACCTTTTGCCTTTGGATTGTGCTATGACATAGAAAGAAAAATATGAAACCAGTAAGATTTAAATGAGCTCAAAGATGCTACACAATGAAATCTTTAACTTCAAAACAAAGCAAAAGTATTGCCATTATTACCTACACTTACATGTCCCATACTTCATTACTGTCAACCTCAACACACTTCTTTACATCATTCCATGCAAATCCACTTTTGTTTATCATGTCATAATGATGCTATAATCCTTCTTAAGTTTCTTCAACTTTGACTCAATATGTGGATTTGCCTTCATATTGGAATTATGACATAATTCATTCAAACCATGCTTTATTTTTATTAACGTACCAGATTTGAAACTTCCAGTATCACAACGCTGTCCACCAGCAAGAATACTATCAATGACATTCAATAGAGATTCTTCTTCAAAACTAGTCCATTTACGCCTTTGTCTCCCTTGTTCTAAAGTTTCATCACCACCTTCCATTTTTTGCAAAACCATACAGATAAGTAATATGAGTTAATCAAAGACCAGCTTGACATTGAAAAAAAAAAAGACAAACCAAATAATCTTGGAAACAATGACATTGATAACAAATGTTGTTATAATTATCAAAACAAACAATGACATCAACCACAAATGTTCTTACAAAGCTTCATAAATACAGAAATGTTGTAAAACAAAAGTAAAAGAGATTAAGAAACGAGAGAAACAACCAAGAGAATGAGGGAATATGTTCTCTCATATTGAGTAGGGAACCATCTCTTATATAGAGATGTAATTAGTATGTAAATTACATGAATATCCCTAATAAGCTAATTACAAGAATGCCCATTAAATAAACTATTTACAACACTCCCCATTGGGTATTCTCTGTTATTAGCTTCCTTTGATATGTACTCCAGTGTTGCCTCGTCAAAACCTTGTCAGGTAATAAAAACCCTATGGGACAAAAACAATCCTGGTCGAAGGAGAAAAGAGTACAATGCACACATAGCGGTGGTAGTCAAAACCCTTGATTTCGGTAAAGCGGTTTAGCCTGGATCATAAGATGTGAGTCTGTGGGAGATAGATGCATAATAGTTGCTACACCAAAACTTTGCCCGGTAAACCCAATGGGACAAACCCGTGGTCGAAGGAAAAAGATGAGCAAATGCATATATTTCAAATAAAGACATCTTCAAGATGAAGTATGAGTAGGGTGACCAATTTAATGTGTGCCTCGTTAAAACCTTGCCAGGTAACAAAACTCAGTGGGACACAATAACCCTGGACGAAGGACAAAAGAGTACACAATGGTCAAGAGTATGCTTCAGGATACTTCCCATGAAAACTACACACTACGTAAAACTGCTACATTGATCATGCTTCTCCAATAACTTAATAGTCAACATGACTTAAAAAAGTTTTTGTTTCATATACCTCTAAGATTATTGTATTCCCTATAGTAAAGACATAACTAGTCGGGAATAAGCCTTGTGTCGGTTTACATAACTCATGTCACCATATTTAACAAGACAAACATCATTCCAAGGATCATAGGCGGTTGATCCATTTCATAATGCCTAGGGATAGAATGAGCCATTTTCCGTCATACATTTAATGTAACGGAAAATTGTCTTTTATGCCATTTACGGAGGCGGCGTGTTGGCGCAGAGCTATATCTAGCTAACAAATTCACATCAGGTGACTGGTCTAGGACATTTAGCCAAGTACAATAATGCGCCTATTGTACTTAGATATGAGTCTTCTGGTCCCAATATCTCTTCATTATCTTCTACACGATGATACGGGTCTCATTAGACTTCAGACGATTATGAGTGAGCTTGAAGACTTTGCTTTATCCTCATTAAAACATCTTAACATCTTAACATCTTCTAGATGTAATTTGATTGATGAACCAAAATTCCATTTGCACTTTGCACTACTCCAGGTCGAGAAAATGATTTGGTCTCCGAAAGTCTTTCATCTCAAACTCCGACTTCAGGTGTTTTGTGGTTTTCTTGATATCTTCAAGAGTATCAATCAAATTCATGCTATTGACGTAGATCACCACAAATTGCAAACCCGAAGTTTGTTTTCTTAATAAACACGCATGGGCATTGTCCATTGTTCATATATCTCATCCCAAGCAAATATTCACTTAGACAGTTATACCAACTCCGTTTGGATTGTTTGAACCCCTAAAGTGAACTACTCTAGCAAATGGAGAGCATGTTTTGTGGTCTAGAACTATTTGCATTGGGTAACAGAAGTCCTTCAGGAAACTTCATGTATATCTCTATATTCAAATCCCCATAGAGATAAGTTGTTACCACATTCATAGGCTGCTTATTCAGTTATTCGGAAACTACCAAACTGATAAGGTAGTGGAACGTTATGACGTCCATTACGGGAAAGTACGTCTCCTCGTAATCAATCATAGGGCGTTGAGAAAATCCTTGCGCCACTAAACAAGATTTATATCACAATCTCGTTTTTCTCATTATGCTTCCTTACAAATACCCATCTAAACAATATAGGTTTAACATGGGTAGGTGTTGGAACAACAGGCCCATAACACCTTTCTCTTAGTTAAGGAATTTGATTTGACCTAGATTGTTTCTTTCCTTTTTAGCCAGTCGTCTCTTCGGTGAGATCTATCAACGAAGCAAGGTTCGACATCATTGCTTATTCTAAATTCAGTGGCCACCACAAATACAAACATATCATCGATGAACTCTCATTCCGATTCAATATCTCACAAAATTTACCGAGATTTTCTATTCTCGGGAGTGGGTTTAAATGTTGGAGTGTCCCCCAACTTCGTCTCTTCTAGGACGAACCCATAATCCAGATTAATCTCGTGAGTTGAATTAGTTTGAGATTGCGATGGCAAGAAGATTCATTTGTGCCAAGTTTACCCTTTTCTAGGGATAAGAATCGTTCGAACCTAATGGTCTACCTCGCTTCTGGGCATGGACATATGGCTGGTTAGCCGCCATGGCCGTACCTCGTCCAACTAGGACGGTACTGTTTTGGCCACGATCCTCAGCACGCAGAGCAGAGGTAAATAGCGAACAAAGAGAGGGGGTGTGTTGCGGGCGTGCCACCTCGCGGACAAGGAAAAAGCTTGTATGCGAGCTTGACTTCTTGATCAGGCGGAATGGGTTTCCAGGTGCCACCTCAGATAAGGAATTTACGAGCACAAGGCGATCGATACTCACGGCGGGACGCGAGTAGAGCAACAAAGGGAGTTTAGAGGTCGGGGGTCCAAGAGGGCTCTGAAACTAAGGCGGCGGTGCACTTAGGGTTAGGGTTTCGAGGTAGCTTGAGGGGTAACTGATTTGCAGTTTGTATTTTGTTGAGAGATTTGATTGTGTGTAGAGACTGCTTCGAGTCCCCTTATATAGAAGTTCGACTTGCGGCAGAAGAAAAAGTATTCATAGTCCAAATTGGATTCTGAAACCCTAATGCCACAAGGACACTGTTTTGCCTACGCAGACCAAACAATTGGTGACACATGTCTAGTTCGCACACTTTATTCCACATAGGGTATTGCTTCCGCGCTGCCAACTGTAGACTCCCATGCGGACTGGAATTAGGAACAAACTTATCACGCGGGGTGTCACAGTCTCAAACCATCTCGCGAGCTCTTGAAGCTCGCTTCCAACTCGCGAGCCTTTCTAGCTCGCGGGCTAAAAGAAGGTTTCTTAATTAGTAAGGGCCACAGGGGTTGGCCCAAAGCATTTCAAAAACTGGATAAAGTCTTCAACGATTAATGAGATGCACGCGGACTCCGCCTATGCCTTCCTCGCGAAGGCTGCCACGCCAGCCGGTTCGCCAGCTCGCCTTGATACAATCCGCTTCCTTCGCCTACGCGAAGTGTCTCGCCTCGCCTACGCGGAGTGTCTCGCCTCGCATACGCGGAGTGTCTCGCCTCGCATACGCGGAGTGTCTCGCCTCTCATACGCGGAGTGTCTCGCCTCTCCTACGCGAGGTGAGCTAGTCATTCTGCGCGAAGCCATTCTGCGCGCGAGTCCGTGTGAAGTCATCTCTTTGCGCGAACTGTGTAGTCCGCACGAAGTCATTCCTCGCGCGAACTGTGTAGTCTGCGCGAAGTCATATCATTTGGACAAAAATGTTCTTTGGCTCAAACATTGCCCCCTAGGCCTTGAGCTTTGGGACTAAGCGAGAAGGCCTTATTGAACATATCACGACGCTTCAAGATTTGGGAGATTCTAACATCTTGGCATCATTGCGATCTCGCTTCGCGGAAGACCAAAGATTTGAGGTCCCCGACCACCTCGCGAGACAACTTACTTCTTCCTGAAGGGTTCCTTGCTCACTGCGTAGTGAACAAGTATATATACTAAAGTAAAGTTGGCGAGGCGAACTACGTTGTTTCGCTAGCGAATATAAGGATGACGAGGCAACCCAACGGGAGAAAATGAACCTCGCCCAATGTAGCTTTTTCACTAAGCAACAAAACTGTTGTGGTTCAAAAAACAGTCTTCCCTCGAGATTGGGTAAAGGTCTTCACGTGACTGTCTGCTTGGAAAGCAGGAAGTCACTTATCTCTAAGGCCCATACCCCAAGGCAGAGTTCTGCATGCAGGACACATGTCCAAGGGGAGTCAGTCACCTCTTCTTATAAGAAAGACCAATTGAGCGAGCTTAGAACATTGACCAAGTCTTCCTGCCCCCTCGCCATGGATCTTTCTTTCTTCCTTCTCATCCTTCTCTCCCTGCTTAAAGCGAAACCACCATTTCTCCTGCTCATTGTATGCTTTGATGAGTTTCGAAATCTACTCTTAGGTCGAGGGTGGGTTTCAAAATCCACTCTTAGGCCAATCTTCAGCTTGAAAGAACAAATGGTTTGGGCACCTTCTGCCTTACGCCTGCTGTTCTGCCCACGCGTGAGACTTCGGAGGTCCTTTGTCCACTCGTGTTTCGGGAGTTCGCCAATGTTTTTAAAGCACGCCCCAAAACTTGGGTGGTAGCATGAGGGACCCCGTCTCTGATGCTTTAATCCTTAGATCCATGCTTTTAAGCGCAAAGCAAATAAGAGTTTATTGTAAATGTTTTTGCTTCGGCCACAAAGCCGCCTATGTAGCCTGTATCAGAGTGTAAGAAGGAAAATACGTAATGTTATATTTAGGGCCTCTGGAATAGGCCCCAATCTTGTACTTGTTTGTTGTTTAGACTTTGCACGTTTATGATGAAATGGAAGAGAGAAATGAAGAAATTTGTATGTAAAATTTTTATTTAGGGCCTCTAGAATAGGCCCCAATCTTTTACTAGTCTATTGGTTAGACCTCGCACGTTTACAATGAAATGAACTTGTTTATCTCTCGGGTTGCCCCCTAGTGGGAGGCGGCGGAGTGCTATCGCGAAGGTGCGGAGCACTATGAACAGTGGTCGCGGGGTCCGCGGGGTCACCCGAATGTGGAGAGTCCGCGCGCTCCCAAACGCCAGCGAGATGGCGTTTTAAGAAACAACCATTAATAGGATTGGGATGGAGTGTACCGTCAAGGTCGCGCAAATGGTATACCCCCTTGGGCAATATGCGATGAATAATAAAGGGTCCTTCCCACCGCGCGGACCACTTCCCGCGGCCTTCGTCTTTTCGCCCAATGGTAGTACTGCGCGCCATACTGTTTGGCCCTCGGTAAAGCTCTGTCCGCGGGTAATCTTATCATAGGACCGCGCAACGCGCTGCTTCTCAAGGATGAGATTTTGAAAGCAGTGATGCAATGTTCGTCAAGGTCTTCAAGCTCTTGCCACATTGCTTGGACGTAATCGTCACCAAGCAACTGGTGTTGTTCCTGGACGCGAAACGAGGCGACGTGAACCTTAAGGGGAAGGACGGCGTTGTTTTGGCCACGATCCTCAGCGCGCGGAGCAGAGGTTTCTAGCGAACAAAGAGTGGGGGAGTGTCGCGGGCGTGCCACCTCGCGGACGAGGAAAGAGTAATAGTGTGCGCTTGACTTCTTGATCAGGCGGAAGGGGTTTCCAGGTGCCACCTCAGAGGAGGAATTTACGAGCACAAGCAATTCGATACTTACGGTGTCGCGAGCAGAGCAACTATAGGGAAATCAGGGTGACCGGGAGAGAGTCCAAGAGGGCTCTGAGAAAAGCCTAGGCGGCGGTGCGCTTAAGGTTAGGGTTTTCGTACTTCTGTTGAGTAGTTGTTTGTTTTGTTGTATTTGAGAGTTGTCCTTTTCTGTAAACCTTCGAGCCCTTTATATAACAGCTCGACTTGCGGCGGAAGAAAGATGATTAGAATTCAAGTCGGACTCTGAAACCCTAATAGCACAAGGGAATTGTTCAGTCCGCGTGGACCAATAAATTGGTGACACATGCCCAGTTCGCATACTTCACATAGGACACTGACGCTCAATTATAGACTCCTATGCGAAATGGAATTATAGACTCTTTCTCTCCATCTCGCGGGCTTTAGAAGGGCTTTTTATATTAAAAAGGCCACAGGGATTGGCCCGAAGCATGTCAAAGACTTTAAAAAGTCTTCAACAATTCAAGTGGTGCAAGAGGACTCCGCCTGTTGCTTCCTCGCGAGGTCTCCTACGCGAGCCAGTTCGCCAGCTCGCATTGATATATTCCGCCTCGCCTAGGGCTTTAACGTGAAGTACATTCGGCGCGCGAACGGTGTAGTCCGCGCGAAGTCCCCTTTGCACGCGAACTGTGTAGTCTGTGCGAAGTCGTTCCGCATGCGAGATCATTAAGTGTGCGAGCCCTATATTTCATGCGAACCGCACGAGCTCTCTACCCCGCGCGGAAGCCATTACGCACGCGAAGTCTGAAGTTAGCTCGCGTGGTCTATTTCGCGCGCGAGCTAAGTGTTCCGCGTGAACTGTGTAGTCCGCCTGAAGTCCATTCCGCGCGCGAGCTGCGCGAAGTCCAGTTCGCACGCGAACTCTGTAACTCAGCTCGCATGGTCTTACTGGCAAGCCATCACTTGTAAATTAAAAGAACTTGGGCTCGCCGGTATGACATGGACCAAAAGTTTAATTAATATTCACATGGACATTTACTGTCCAGTAAAATATTAATTTAGGCGTAAACAGGCGTCATGGCCAAACATAAGAGCATAAGGGGTGGTATCAGTCGGACCGTGCTTGGAGGTACGGTAGGCCCACAAAGTATGGTAAAGCTCTAGATGCCAGACGCGGGGGTTCAATTCTAGCATCTTGCGCAAGATACCGATGATAACTTTGTTGCTCGCCTCCGCCTGACCATTGGATTGTGCATAATAGGGGGTCGAATGTAGGAGTTTGATACCATAGACAGTGAGGAATGTGACCACAACATCAGCCATGAAAGCTGCCCCCCGGTCCGTTACGATGCACTCCGGGATACCAAAGCGGGAGATAATGTTGCAGAAGATAAAGTTGCGAACCGAGGTCGCGGAGGCGACTTTGAGTGGCTCGGCCTCAACCCACTTGGTAAAGAAATCGGTGGCCACGATGATGAACTTATGCTGCTCGGAGGAATGGGGATGAATGATGCCGACGAAGTCAATCGCCCATCCTCGACCTGGCCATGGTTTAATGATCGGCTGTAACGGAATGTTTGGAATATGTTGCACTGGTCCGTGAGCCTGGAAATCCTGACATCCTTTGGCGAACGCAATACAGTCTTTGAGAATGGAAGGCCAATAGTAACCGTGGCGACGGATTAACCAACGCATCTTTGGTCCAGCCTGATACGAACCACAAACGCCGGAATGTACCTCGCGCATAAGCCGCTTAGCTTCGGTGCCATACATGCAGCGGAAGTCATTACCGTCTTCGCCGCGCCGGTGAAGCTCACCATTGCGAAGCACAAAGTTGAGGGGGAGAAACCGCATTTGCCGGGAATGAGTAGCATCCTGAGGGTGCTCGAGGTAGGCGATGAACATGAGCTGCCAGTCTTCATCGATAGGATCTAAGGCAGCGACGTTAAGAGCGTCTGCCTTATATTGCCCCTAGCAATAAAAGAAGGAAGAGTACGCCGTTCAACTTTGAGAAGCCGTTCGCGCACTCCATCTCGCAAGCTAAGACCGGATGCAATCTGCGCGAGCTCATTCGTCGCGAAGTTAAATTCGCGCGGAATGTGCTCAACGTGAACATCGTCAAAGCAGTCGAAGATGTCAAATGCTTTGCGCAAGTAAGGTTCAATGGACGAACTTAAGCACTTGAACTTTGCCACAAGCTGGTTGACAACCAGTAGGGAGTCGCCGAAGACTTGAACCTCGCGGACTCCTAAGTCCAGAAAGATCTCCAGTCCGATGATGAGTGCCACGTATTCCGCCTGATTATTTGTACATTTAAAGTCTAGCTAGAAAGAGTAAGAAAACCGGTCTCCGGCAGGGTTCTCGATGGCGATCCCGGCACCTGCAGCGAACTCAGTGCGCGAGCCATCAAAGTAAAGAGTCCATGGAGTAAGGGAGACTACGGCGAACTCTAACTCGCGGAATGCTGTTAGTTCGGTTGGCGGGTGATGAGCAAGGAAGTCCGCTATGGCCTGTCCTTTAACTGCTTTTTGCGGAACATATTGCAAAGAGAATTCAGACAAAGCCAATGTCCATTTACCTATGCTTCCCCGTAGGATAGGGCGGGAAAGCATGTATTTGACGAGATCAGACTGAGCGATCACCACCGTGGTAAAGGCTAACATGTAGTGGCGGAGCTTGCAACCTGCAAAGAATAGGGCGAGACACAACTTTTCCATTGGAGAGTAGCGCGTCTCGCAATCGATTAACACCCTGCTAAGATAGTAAACGGCATGTTTCACTCTGTTCTCGTCGTCTTGTGCCAATAGTCCGCCAATAGATAAGTCAGCAGCGGCGATGTAGAGCTTAAGCGGAACGCCAGGGCGAGGGGGAACCAAAACAGGCGGGTTCGTAAGATAGTCTTTGATTCGATCAAAGGCCTCTTGGTGTTGTGACTCCCATACGAACTCGGTTGCCCCCTGGAGCTTTAGAAGAGATGAAAAAGGCTGGACCTTCCCTGCCGCGTTTGAAATGAAACGACGGAGGAAGTTGATTCCCCCGATCAATTGTTGGATCTCCTTTTTGGTTGTAGGAAGCGAGGCGCTTATTACCGCCTACGCCTTGTCTTTGGGGATCTTAATGCCCCATTGGTGGACTAGAAAACCTATGAAGTCGCCTGCCTCCGCGAAGAAAACACACTTGGCGGGGTTCATCTTCAGGTGATGTTTCCGCATCCGCGTGAAAACCTGCTGGAGGTCTTCGACGTGTGTCGCCCGCGTCTTGGTTTTAACCACTACGTCGTCTATGTAGACTTCGATCAACTTGCCTAGGATATCATGAAAGATAAGATTCATGGCGCGTTGATATGTTGCCCCCGCGTTCTTGAGCCCAAATGGCATGACAACATACTCGAACGCACTTGCAAACCCCGGGCAGCGGAAAGCGGTCTTGTGGCGATCTTCTTCAGCGACAGGGATCTGGTGGTATCCAGCAGTTCCATCCATGAAGGATAGCACTTCATGCCCCGCGGCTGCGTCAACAAGGAGGTCAGCAACAGGCATGGGATATATATCCTTAGGCGTTGTGTTGTTGAGGTCACGGTAGTCAACACAGACGCGCATTTTGCCATTTTTCTTGCGGACATGAACGACATTGGATAGCCATTCATTGTACTTGGCCACGCGAATGATACCTGATCGGTGCATGTTCTCGATTTCTTCCTTGACTGCGATCTGGGTCTCAGTTCGCATGAACCTGCCGTCCTGGCGGACTGGTCGTCTGTCAGGATGAGTAGGCAGACGGTGACAAACTAAATCCGGGGACAAGCTAGGCATATCTTCGTACCTTTCGGCGAAACAGTCCCTATATTTATGTAGTAAGGCGAGAAGGTCTTCCTTTTCTTGTCCCGCCAGCTTGGCACTGATGGAGAGTAGTAAGGGTTTCTCTGCAGTCCCGACGTCGACTTGTAAGATGGGGTTGCGGACTTGAGGTGGTGTGTCGTCCAAGGCGGCGGGAGCTAACTGAATAACTTCCTCCTCGGTATTGGTATAGTCTACTATCTCGTCTACATACTCCATAGTGGCAACCCTGTCGTAGGCTTCGCGTTCCGCCCAATATGAGAGGAGTCTCTCACAGAGGGACTCGCCAGCCTCGCATGCTTCTGTTGAGGATGTACTAATCATCAGAAGTTTGGGAGGGGTCCGCGATGGTGTAAGGACGTTGTAAGTCGTCCCTCGCCTGTGTGAGTCCCAATCGCGTTAAATTGGAGGCCGTGACCCCATAGGGGCGACCTTTGGAATCGACGCCTTGGACCTCCAATGGGCCCAAGTCGGTATTGTAGTATCGGGTGTCATTGAAGTTGGCGGAAATGGAGAAAGGACACGGGTCCGCTTTGTTGAGGACCGCCTCGCGTTTCTCATTGTCCCAGATTATGAGTTCCTGGTGCATAGAGGAAGGTATACAGAAACTTCTATGTATCCAGTCGCGGCCTAGAATCATGCTATAGGATGAAGCGCACTCGGCGACGAAGAATGTATAGACCCGTGAAGCCGGTCCCACCTTGACTCGTAAGAATAACAGACCTAGAGTTCTGGAAACTTGTCCGGTGAAGTTCTTGACTGTCAAAGACGTAGTCTGGATCATTGAGCGCGGGATACCAAGGAGTCCCATAGTGCGGGTGGTGATAACATTCACTGCAGCTCCCGTGTCGACCATAACTTTGTTGATCATAATCCCTTCAACTTCAGCCGTGATATATAATGGCCTCATGTGAGTGGCCATGTCCAAGGTCGGAGTGGAGAAGGTCAGAGTCAGCATACTTGTGACGCTGCTTGTGGCTTTCAATGGTGCAGCGTGTGCGGGTTCCGCCAGGACTGGACTCATCTCGCTACTGCAAGGGGGGGATATGTCGCAAACATTTTCGCTGTTGTCTGGAATATCCGCCGCGTTGCATGTTGCGTTCGGCGGGAGAGCATATCTTTCAGACATGAAAAACACCATTCCAACTTGAAAGGAGAACTGCTCGTGGACTGGGACCAGTGGCGTCTTAATGCTCCCGTGTCCTCCTTCAAGCACAGCGAATGCACTCTCTGTTGGGTTGACCTCTTCGTCCCCGGGCCCTGCGGACACTTCAACCATGTTACAGGTGAATGATTCACCCTGCCCTTCTGCTTGGTCGTCTCCCAAGTTGATGCGAGGCTTGGAAAGGGTCTCCTCATTTAATGAATTTTCTCAGAAATATTGGGCCATGAGCTCCGTGAGGTTAGGGCTGGAGGTACTACTTTCGACACCTGGCGAGGCGATATCCTCTAGCTGCCGTGGTTGCCACACGAGTTTGGTCGAGGGCTGCTTGCCTTCAGCTGGTTGCTCGTCCGTGGCTAGAGGGACCTTGGTGTTGTCATCTGCCTTAAACGGAGGAGGGACTGAGACCTGAGGCTCTTGTTTGGATTGTGGTCGGGGCCGATATAATCGTGATGGTTCCTTCTTTGCCTCAGGTTCCTAGCGCATAGGCTCTTGGGGACGTGATGATAGGAGCACAAAGTGTGACGTTCTTAATATGTTTATACCCTTTATTTTCCCTTTGTTAACTCTTATTTAGTTGATTTAGCTTTATATTTGTGTTTAGTGTAGAATAATTGCTTAAAGTAGAAATATGTAGGTTTGAGTGTTAAAACACATAGTAATTTCGGAATTGAAGAATTTGGTGTTAAAATTGTGCTAAGTATTTGAAATCCTTGTTTACTCAGGATTCATGTCTTAATCAGGATTCCATCTTTCCATGAAGCCGAGTCCATGAAGGAGAAGCCCAAACCAAGTCCAATATGGAGAAGAAGATTTAAATTCAGCAGAATCCGGATCAAATCGGGAGAATTCTTGTGCACGTCTGCCAACTTCAACGGACTCTCCAGGACAGCTCACAATGAATCAGAAAACGTGCCATATATGGATAGAAAGCTACGGGAGTCTAGTTTCCAAATCACTTGGAATCATCTCAATATCTATTTTCTAGAGGAAGTTATGACGTAATCTTCAGACGGAGGTCATTCTGCCGAAATTGAGAAGAACTAGGAATCCTAAACCAACTTGGTTTAGGCTTTGTGGCTGACTTCTCTAGGGTTTTTCCTCTATATAAAGCACGACTTCAAGGACAGAAGGGGGGATCAACCCGTGCAAATAACACCAAAGCCTTTGCCGAAACTCCATCAACCTCCAAATACCACAATCCGATCCCACCTTCAGCATTTGTCCAAAGCACGTAGCCTAGGACTCCGCTCACTCGAAGAATAGAACACGTAGGGATATTTTGAGAGTGAATTCCATCTTCTATTTTCGGATTGCTATGTGTTTGTTCTCGTTTATGTTTGTTTTAGGTTTTTGCTTAAGTATACTTCGATTCTTGTCTATGAGATAGAAGTACTTTTGAGCCATGTTTTGAATTAAAGTTTTCAATTTTTAATCAATGATTTTAGGTATTATGCCGTGAGTTTAATGTCTAAATACTTTAAGATTTTCGGTGCTATATTACATTATCATGTGAAGTTGATACAAGTAGTTGATATTGCATGTGTTAATCATCCAAAGTTCGACTTTGATACACGTAGTTGATAAGTTGCATTGTCTTTGTTTTTCATCGATTTTCTACCTATGTTTGATTTGGACTTGTGCTTAAACACATCGATTCTTTATGTGATACGTAATTGCATGATTAGTTTATGTGTGTGACCTATAAGTAGAGCACGTAGCCGAGCTTGTTGTGTCGCGATGTTGAATGAAACCCGTAGTCTAATTCTAAGTTGGTCTATGTCATAGGAACCACGTAGGAACTTATGTGCATATCAAATTTAGGTTGTATATTTGCTCACGGTGTAGACTTAAATGAGATTAGAGATTGTCTTCTTTATTCTTACATGGTTGTTTGGTTGAGTTTGCATGATTGTTGGTTGATCACATGTATATATGTATAGAAGTAATTTAGGATTGATTATTAATGTTGTTCCGAAATTATAAAACCTTAAACCCTTTATGCTTATTTCGACATTTACATTAGATTAGATGGATCTACCCTGTAGTTGGATCCCCGGTTTAGAACGATCCCTGCTTGCTTTATACTACGATTGATTTGTTGACAGGGTTAATTGATGCGTGTGCAAAAGCGTTTTATCAGGGACGTGATGACCAAGGCGGCTCACGCCTTGGCGCAGGCCTTGAGGTGGCGAACAATCTTCGCTTTACTAGGGAAGGTGGTTCCCGTCTTCTTTCAGCCTCTGGCGACTACCTACGCCTTGGTGGAGGCAGCAGGTCCCTACGTCGTTCAGCCTCCGGCGATTGCCTACGCCTTAGCGGATGGAACGGTTCTCTTCTCTGGTCAGGCTCTGATGAAGGCTTGTGCCGGGCGGGCTGTGGATCCCTTCTCCTTTCTGGCTCCGGAGATGGTCTGTTCCTGGCAGGGCGCGGATCTTGTCTTGGTGGTACGGTGAGGCGACAGAAGACATTCGCCTTTTGGAGTGGTCGTCTGCTACCTACGCACAGACACGTGGAGGCGTGACAGGTGGTCTTTGGAGTAGAGCGCGCAAGCCTTCAGCTTCTCTCCACATCCTTTCGGGTGTCTGCGCGAGCTGCGAGGGTCGTATGATGCCATCGTCGGCAGCTCGCAAGGCACACAGGATGCTGCCATACTTCTTCTGTAGCTTCCGCTTCTTGGATCTGCTGATGGTAACTGGCCTACCCCCATGCTGCTTGTACCAAATCCCTTCCTTGATCATTGATTTGGACGTCGGGGGAATATATGGGTCTGTCAAGATTCCTTGCCGAGGGCTTGAAGCCTCGTTATCTTGGTGCTCGCTACCGGATTCTGATATGTCCATCTCGCTTGAAGCTGGAGACGAAGGTACATCTTCAGTCCAGTGTAATTGGACGAAGGTCTTGAGGGGCTTGATCCTCTGTTCCAGCTCTTCGCGAGTCCTGGGACTCATGGGTTGATAGTTGTCAGCGGGGTACGGTGTATCGTCCCGCATGATAGCCTTGCCCTTATCTTTCCGTGATGGTCGATCGGGCTGCAGTCTGGCAACTAACTGCTTTGCCGGGAAGTGGTTCCCATGTTGGTTCGCCAGCATGGTATAGTCATTCGCTGGTCTCTTGCGGTCTCGACCTGGCAGTTCGCGTGGGCCTGCGTTTGGAGATAAGTCCAAAGTTATCGCGCGCTGGCCAATGCGAGGCCAGGCGATGTTAGCAGTTGTGGTCATGAAGCCGCCTTTGTCCTCAAAGCGAATATACTTGAGGTCTAGCCAGTCCTAGACTTGCTAGCGGAGCTGGTAGCAATCGCGGGTTCTATGTCCCCAGCTGTCATGGAACTTACAGTGGACGCGGCCTTCCTTGTATTCAACATAGGGTAAGGCCCTTGATACTGTGACGAGTCTGCCATCGATAAGATCGTCTAAAACCTCATGCGCGAGGTTGACGTTGTAGGTGTATCGGCGAGATGGCTGAGATGTCTCATCATTGCCTTCCTCACAGTCTCTCTTGGATGCTCGGCGTGGATTATCCTTGTCTAGGTGTTCGGCCAAGTACAAGGTGACTCTCCGCTGGCCTGGCTTCGGCACGCGGCCGCGGCTGTTCTCCTCCGGCTGGTCGTTCCAATTCACCTCGACCATGCCGACCACGGTGGGGAAGGGGTCCACATCCACCAAAGAGGCTGTGCTCTCTGGCATCTTCATTTTCAAGGTGCCAGAGTTTAACCAAGTTTGCAGCTGGTCGCGGAGCTTGACACAATCTTTGGTGTCATGATTGTAGACATTGTGGAAGCTATAGTACTTCTTGTCCTTGAGCCCCTCCTTTGGCGGGATCTTGTGGTCCAAACGTATGCACTTCGCCTCAATCAAGTCATTAAAGACAAGATGGGCGTTTTTCGCGTCATACGTGTAAGACTCGTATTCGGGCTTGGTCCATGCAAAAGACTGGATTGTGATTGGCTCGCGAGTTATTTTGAGATTCTTCAGTTTATGAGCCAACAGTTTCCTAGTAAGTGCGACCGCTCCAACGTCATCATACTCCTGCACGACCTCAGCTTCCTCCTGCCTCTGGTAGTAAGGATCAAATGTAGGGGATTGGAGGTTTAGTGCCCCCACTGTCCTGTTTCTCCCTGGAACGTAAGTCTCATTGGAGGCATTTGCTTTCTCATCCATTTCATTGAGGATTAGCTCATAGTTGCCGACCTTGTTGATCAGGTCGCCCATGGATGTGAAGCGCTCCCCATGGTGCTTCAGCCGCTGGCGATGCTCGAGGCCACGGATAGCGAACTTAATAGTTTCCTGCTCAGGTAGCAAGTAATCATACTTGGCTTGCTGGATCTTGAAATGTTGGAGGAAAGAAACTCCAGACTCCATGCTTTACTGTCTTATTTGGGTGAAGGAGTCAAGGCCGACCTCTGGCTCAATGGTATCGTAGGTCTCCTGAAATAGTGTCTCCATGGTAGGCCAGTCCGCGATGGATCCTGGCTTCAACCTGGAGTACCAACTGAAGGCAGCTTCGGACAGAGAAGTCTCGAAGAGCTTGAGCTTGAGAATATCATTATTCCCATATTGGCCGCACTGGACTTTGAAGCGGACCATATGGGTTGCTGCATCCTCCCTTGTCTCCCCGGAGAAGGTAGTGAAGACTATGTTCTTGAATCCTTGGGGGAAAGGGTATTGCGCCACACTATCAGGGTAGGGGTCGCGATAGTGCAAGTCAGCATCGCCTTTTCCAGTTTGCTCCTTGACTATGGTGGAGATAAGTTGGCGCCAGTCGGTTGCCATCACAGGTGTACGCTCTGCTCCCTCTTCATGGTTTGGCCATGCAGAGAAACTGGCGGCCTATCCACTACTCTTGGGAGCGGGGCTAGAGTAGGTTAGAAACGGCTCGGCTGGTGTCCCGGCTCCCTGGCGTAGAGAGTTATTCAATCCCTTGAAGGGAGCAGCAGAGCCATTCGGGGGCGGACTCTTTGAAGTTTCAACCCCTGTCGCGAACTGCGGGGCCTTCGGAGTCCCGACCTTAGGGTTTCCCCTGGCACGCTCGTTGGGAGGGATGTACTTGGATGTTCCGTCGTTCGCGCTTGGGTCAGTAGGATTTAAAGCAGGATTCTTTGGTGCTTGTGACCTCATCGAGTCTTCAACTTCAAGGACCCGTAAACTCAGCTGGTCCTGTTTCTCCTTGAATTTGTCTAGCTTTTCTAGACTGTTCTTGCTTCCAAAGAAAGAAGCACTCTGCTGGTCATGCAGCTTGGTATCGTGGTCGTCCAAGCGGCGAGTTTGTTCATCTACTGTTGCGCGAGTGAGCGACAGGACCTCTGCATGATGCTTCACGGTCTCCGTGTTCTGGTCTAGGTCCGACCGGATCCGTTGAAGGCTACCTTCGACCAAGCCCTTAGTTTCAGTGAACTTGGCGTCAAGATGCCTGTAATCCTCACCGAGCATGGCGAGTTTGTCGTGGGTGGCCCGCAGAAGGGCTCTATCTTCCTTGACCTGTTCAGTTAGGTTAACAACGCTTTGTTGAGTAGCAGAGCTCTGGGTTGTCAAACCCTGGATCTGGCCCGTGAGTTGTGCGAACATCTGGAAGACTTGCTCCATAGACGGAGCAGAGTCTGTGTCTTAGGTCGGCTAAGAGCCTACCATGGCGGTCTCGCTGAAGTCTGGGTCACCAAACTGAGCAAGGACCTGTTCTTAAGTAAGGGATTGGCAAGCCGCGCTGTTATGGGGCTTATACCGTAGTGACCTGTGCTTGAGACAAGAAATCTGAGGTTTCACGTACAGTGATTCTTCTGGTTTCCCTATGGTGTATCACTTGTACTCCCTGTCCCATCGGGCGTGCCAATGTTTTGGCCACGATCCTCAGCGCGCGGAGCAGAGGTAAATAGCGAACAAAGAGAGAGGGTGTGTTGCGGGCGTGCCACCTCGCGGACGAGGAAAAAGCTTGTATGCAAGCTTGACTTCTTGATTAGGCGGAAGGGGTTTCCAGGTGCCACCTCAGATGAGGAATTTACGAGCACAAGGCGATCGATACTCACGGCGGGACGCGAGCAGAGCAACAAAGGGAGTTCAGAGGTCGGGGGCGAGTCCAAGAGGGCTCTAAAACTAAGGCGGCGGTGCACTTAGGTTAGGGTTTCGAGGTAACTCGAGGGGTAACTGATTTGCAATTTGTATTTTGTTGAGAGATTTGATTGTGTGTAGAGACTGCTTCGAGTCCCCTTATATAGAAGTTCGACTTGTGGCAGAAGAAAAGGTATTCATAGTCCAAATTGGATTCTGAAACACTAATGCCACAAGGACACTGTTTTTCCTACGCGGACCAAACAATTGGTGACACATGTTTAGTTCGCACACTTCATTCCGCATAGGGTATTGCTTCCGCGCTGCCAACTGTAGACTCTCATGCGGACTGGAATTAGGAATAAACTTATCCCGCGGGGTGTCACAGTCTCAAACCATCCCGCGAGCTCCTGAAGCTCGCTTCCAACTCGCGAGCCTTTCTAGCTCGCGGGCTAAAAGAAGGCTTCTTAATTAGTAAGGGCCACATGGGTTGGCCCAAAGCATGTCAAAAACTGGATAAAGTCTTCAACGATTAATGAGATGCACGCAGACTCCGCCTATGCCTTCCTCGCGAAGGCTGCAATGCCAGCCGGTTCGCCAGCTCGCCTTGATACAATCCGCTTCCTTCGCCAACGCGAAGTGTCTCGCCTCGCCTACGCGGAGTGTCTCGCCTCGCCTAGGACTTTTACGCGAAGTATTAATCTCGCCTCGCATACGCGGAGTGTCTCGCCTTGCATACGTAGAGTGTCTCGCCTCTCCTACGCGGGGTGAGCTAGTCATTCCTCGCGCGAGTCCGCGCAAAGTCATCTCTTCGCGCGAACTGTGTAGTCCGCACGAAGTCATTCCTCGCCCGAACTGTGTAGTCCGCACGAAGTCATATCATTTGGACAAAAATGTCCTTTGGCTCAAACAGATACGTCCTATGGGGTCGTTTATCCTTGCAGGTTTGCAGCAGGTATATATGATCTCGTCACTTTAACTAGATCTAATGAAGTGTCTGGCATATTATGGGCTACACTACGTAGATCTAGAATTCTTTGCACTTCAACTGGAAGTAGAATTCTTCGCACTGCAATATCACATGTGCGGTTTAGGGATCAAGATGAGACATTCTACACGTCGTTCATCAGGAACGGTGACGTTCTTATCTCCCCCTAAAGGCGGGAAGACTGTATCATCAAAGTGACAACCGCAAATCTAGCGGTATAGAGATCGCCTGTCAAGGGCTCTAAGGAGCACATAATGGATAAGGTTCATAATCGACATATATGCCCATCCTTTGTTGAGGACCTGATTTTGTACGTTGTGGCGGCACAATTGGCACATGAACTGCACACCCAAATCTGTGTAAGTGCGAAACACCAGGTTTGCATCCAGTCACCAACTGTAACACAAAGTAAGGTGGGTAGCAGTGGGCCTCAACCGGACCGACATGGCTGCATGCAAGATTGCATAGCCCAACGCAAACACTAGAAGCTTGGTGCGCATTACCAAGGTTCTACCTGCGAGACCATCTTGGGTGTGAACATAGGAAACTATATGTTCAACAGATCCCGAGGGATATGCAATAATCATCAGAAGCCATCGATGTAAACTCTCCGGCATTATCAAGCCTTATAGACTTTATAAGATAATCCGAGTGGTGTACCCTAAATTTCATGGGTGAGAGTTTAGCAAACGCAACATTTTTTCTTGTGGACAGTGATGTGACATCTGATCACTTTTGTCGATGCATCAACCAAAACCATTAATATTTAACTGGTCCGTATGGTGGTTGGATAGGTCCACGAATTTTCCCTTGCATTCTGTGCATAAAGAGATAGTGTACATTCTAGTATTTGCATATGATGGTCTAGTATTCAACATCCTTAACGAGCAACTTGACATAATATGTCATTAAAGACAAGACCCTTATTCTGAAGGGGATGCCAGTGTGATAATTGAGTTGAGGATACGGTGCATCATATATTTTTCCCGTGTGCATCAAACACTAATACTATAGTTAGTATTTGCTCGAATCATTTAACTTCTAGCTAATAAATTTTAATATCTTCAATCTACGCTTTGGCCACACATTTGAAGGTTATGCAAAGATATTTCACCATTTTTCTAGTGGTTTCAATGTTTTAAGCATTGATTTCAATGAACTTACCTTTTGATAACGTTCTTCTGAAACGTAGAGGTATTTTGCCTCGTCAGCTAGACGAGAACTCTCAGTTCCTTAATATTGATAACACATATCAATTTTGATTTAGATTCTAAGGCATCAAGCCTTTTCATTTCAATATTCTCCTGCTTCATGCAAGGAAGATGTCTAGTTCAGATTGTTTCTTCTAGAGACTTCCAATTAACATGATATGAATAAAGGCTATTGATTTTATCTTGTCTGATGAATTTATGAATGAAACTTCAAGGGTTATTATCGAAACTACAAGTTCGATTTATACATGAACTACTGGTTCATTTCTGAATTACCGATTCATTAGGTACATGTATTTTCAAATTATAATCATGTAGCAAATGATGATATTAATTCTACGTTACTAATTTAGCATAGTGAATATGTCACGTAACTATGTGTAAATGCTTCTGTCAATTAACTACACATTAAATATGGTGAATATATTAACAACAACCATTATGAGAAAGTATTTGGAAAGTCTTATAGACATACATAATGACTAGGTACGAAAAACCAGTGTTATTATATTATTTTCCTTTTGTTTGATTCTGCCGGACCAAATGAATTTACTGTAATTAAAGTGAAATAAATAAACCTAGCCTCTACATACTTTCCAAGCTTACGGGGCACAATCTGAGAGGTATGTTGGGCTTCTAGGTCCCGTAGAGAGAGAGAGAGAGAGTGAGCCTACTGGGCTCAGAATGGTCTGCCAAGAAATGCAATGTTATTAGTCAACCCTTTCGGTAACTCCAATTATATACGACCAAGTAAGACATGATGAGGTGGTGGAGCGAGGCTCACTTAACTACACATCCTCAAAAGAACTTGCCTAGACATCGCATCCAACTAGGTGAGCCTAGTTTGAGAAGAGTTATAATCATTGTCATGGATTCAAGACGACACATGACGAGCTTTTGTTCTAGCCTTGCAGCTTGCGTCGAGCTTCTGGCTCAATTTCATATATATTCAGGCTTGATTTAAGCTTCTGACTTAACATCATTAATATTCACCAATATAACATAAACCAATGAAATATATGTTATTAAATCATAACAAAAAAACTTAATGTGAAAGTAATTATATGAAACCGAAATAAATTAAATTATAACGAAAACAATTTAATTCTCATCGACATAATGTATATGTAATAAAATTGGTATTTACTGAACCAATGAATGTCGATAACGTAGCGGTTACTTGCAAAACTAACTCATTTGCATCACCAATTGCTTCTGGCATTAATGTGTCATTACATACTCATAATAATTATCGATATAAATGATAACATAATTGAGAACTAATTAAATAAAACTAACGCGATTTGAATTTGGTAACCGACATTAAATATATGGCATAAATTACTAAATAAATATCATTTATGCAGCGATTAAGTACCAAATGCAATGAGTTCAAATCTCATTAATGCTTCTAGCATTACACATAAGTATTAAATTAGATAAATGCTTCTGACATAACGTTTATGTAACAATCGCATAATTAAAACCCAAAATTCATGCTTCTAGCATAATGGATTATAATGACATTATTCAAATTGGTGTAACCATAACGTTTATATCATAAATTGTGCAATAATTTGGTCCATAATGCTTGTACCATAATGTATGGGTTATAACTTGGTAAATGCTTCTGTCATTAATTACATACCCTTAAATAACATTGAATGTGACACAATTCAAATCAGTAACTGACAAAACGTAGATGTTAATTTATACGTAAATAACATCATCAGTGTTATGCATCATTATTCAAATGACATTACATTTCTAAACGGATTTTATTCAAACTCTATTAAGAGCAATATTAATTCATTTGTATTATTAAATGCTTCAGGCATAAATATTCCATATATGTAACGTCTAGCATAAACGACCAAATTAATGGTTATGAGTGTTACTTCTGGAACGCATGCATATACTTGAATTTGACAGTGATCTTGAATTTGATACATGTACTTGTTGATCCATGCGCCTTTTGGTTTGCACTACTAGGCAGGTGGTTGTGGCTAATTACGAAGGCTACTGGCCGTTTAATGATTTTCAATGCCGATTTTTCTTTCCAAAATCGAAACATGAACATAGATAGATCAATAATATGAATTTGGCGGTTCATGCATCAAATGAAATCTTCTATATGCTACACAAATTAATAAGCATATATATACAAATTTCGAAAGGATAAACGAAATATGGTTCATGCTTCATGGTGATTTTTTCATCATATAATCAAGGCTAGCAAATATGAATTGGAATTAAGATAAGAAAACGTTACTCATTGTAGAACGGATAATCTGCATCTTTTATGTGTAGAACTGATAAGGCCATTTGTGGAGCTTCTCAGCCAATACAAGAACTTGGTTAAATGATGATCCTCATATAATTGATCATCAATTTCAGAACTTTCCATGTCAACGTAGAGCGAATCGATGAATCAAATTAAAAGATCATCCTTTGCTTCTAGAGCTTCACATGCAACAGAAAACAAGATAATGTTAGAACTATTCGTGCTGATAACGTGTTGTAAAACAAAAGTAAAAGAGATTAAGAAAGGAGAGAAACAACCAAGAGAATGAGGGAATATGTTCTCTCATATTGAGTAGGGAACCATCTCTTATATAGAGATGTAATCAGTATGTAAACTACATGAATATCCCTAATAAGCTAATTACAAGAATGCCCATTAAATAAACTATTTACAACAAGAAACAATTACATGAAGTACAATTATTCTTATAATTATCAAACCAAAGACATAAATCTAATCATCAACTTCTTGCATCCCTTGCAGCTCTTGCTTCCCTTGCAGCCCTTCTTCCTCTCCATTCATTAAACATTTGTAAAGCTAAGTTAGTCCTCCATATCACGCCCCGACTCTTAAATTTTTACCTTATTTACTGGCATGGTGTTAATAAGAGTTTTACCGTCTTCGTCAATGAGTTTATAGTTTAATTGGTCCCCAGAGGGGTTTTGGGGGACAATTATTTCGAAGGGATTATTCGTAGTTGAAAAATGCGACGACGGTAAAAATGGTAAATTTTATCCGGTAAAAAGGTAAGTTTTATTAGGGTATTATTTTTGGGTGTTAAATTTTGGAGTTGGGTTTTAAGAGGGGTGTTGGATCGGTTGGGCCAAGCCCAGACTTCTTTCTCTCTTCCCTCACTTCTCTCTCTTCCTCCCGACCTTTCTCTCTCTCCCGCTGCCGGAACTTCCAGCCGCTTGTCCGCCGCCGTCCGGCCACTAGAGACCGCCGGACCGGTCCCGTTCGGACCCCTTCTGCTTCCTCTCTCTTCCCGAGCCGGTGACCGCGCGCGGGACGCCGCCGAGCGGGAGGAAACCGCTTCTAGCAGCCCAACTGTCCTGTCGCCGGAAATTGCTTCTCCGGCCACCATAGCTCGTGAAACTTGTCTCATCTTGTAGCTCTCATCAAGGTTAGTAATCCCTCAAAAGGAATAGACTCAATTCGATCTTGGTGAGGAGAAATGTATAATTGAAGTTCTAGGGCTCATTTCTCTATTTTGGTCTGGTTGTCCTAGCTAAGCTTAAAATTGGATTGTGTGCTAGTTTAGGAAGTTGTTGTGCGGATTGAGAGGATTATTGTGTTAAAATTTGGTAAGCTTTGGACGTCGCCGGAGTACGGCTGCCGGCCGCTGTTGCCCCTTAGGGGCAGTTTTTCATGTTTCTGGGTTTGTTTTCATGAGAGGAGTTTAATGAAATATAGTTTGGAATTTTTTGAGGAGTTTTGGATAGGTTTGGAAATTTTTGAAGTTTGGTAATTTTGACGGATTAATAGGGTAGAATCCGGCCATTGGTTTAATGTTGTTTATGTTTGAGCCCAATGGATATTTTGGTCCAAGACTGCATAATAAGTTTTGGATAACATTTGGGCCAATACCTGTAGCCTTTTTAATATAAAGCCTTTTAAGTCTCGCGAGCTTCAGGGGCGCGTGAGATGGAGACAAGTTTCAAGAGCTCGCGGGATGGTCTGAGTTCGCGGCCCGCGCGAGATAGGTTTCCATAAAGACTGTGACACCCCAAGGGATAAGGACTTTCCTAATTTTAGTCCGCATAGGACTCTACAGTTGGGCAGCGCGAAGGCAGTGACCCACGCGGCTGGACACGTGTCATGCAGATGATTGGTATAAATGAATGAAGCAGTGTTCTTGTGGTATTCGGTTTCAGAGTCCGAATTGGACTATGAATATCTTTCTTCGGGCAGAAGGCAAGCTACTATATAAAGGAGCTCGAAGACTTACAGAAAGCTCTCTCAAACAAACAAAAACTCAATACAACTATCGACCTAGTCGAACTCAGTGCTAAAGCATCTCGTCTTAGCCTTTTCTTTACAAGCTCCCCGGAGCTCCCTTGTGTTCTCGTTTTCCCTTCTCTTTGGTTGCTCTGCTCGCGACATACCGTGAGTATCGAATCGCTTAGTGCTTTTAATTCCTCGTCCGGAGGTGGCACCGGAGCCCTACTGTCATTTGATTAGAAGTACAGGTCAACACACTACAACAACAATCCTACTACATTCTGCGTCCGCGCGGTGGCACGCCCCGCATATCTAGAAGCATTGATTGCTACCATCCCTCTGCCCCTGCTGAGGATCGTGGCCAAAACATTGACACGCCCAGTGGGACCGGGAGTACAAGCGATTCACCATAGGGAAACCAGAAGAATCACCATACAGGAGACCTCAGATTTCTTGTCTCAAGCACCGATCACCACGCTACAAGCCCCATGACAGCGCGACTTGCCGATCTCTCACCACGGAACAGGTTCTTGCTTAGTTTGGTAACACAGACTTCAGCGAGACCACAATGGTAGGCTCACAGCCAACCCAAAACACAAGATCTGCTCTGACTATGGAGCAAATCCTCCAAATGTTTGAGGAACTGAAGAGCCAACTCGAGGCCACTGCTACCCAACAAAGTGTCAACGACCTTGTTGAACAGGTCAAGAGGGACAAGATCCTCTGAAAAGCTGACCAGGACAACCTCGCCATACTCAAGGAGGACTTCAATGAGCATACTGACAAAGATTTTCCTTTGGACGAACCTACGTCTAAAGAAGAAACTACTTTGTCAATCAATGACGAAGAACCTGAGGTCGAGGCTGTTAAGATTATGGATAATCATCCTATCTCAAAGACTGACGGTGTTCCTCAGAAAAAAGAGCATGAAGATAGGATAGAACAGTCCATCTTCGAAGAAGAAACTGGTTCGAACACTGATGAGGGCGAACCACAATTTCACATGAAATGTGACCAAGGAGCCAGCTTTCCTATGCGAGACGTATATGTGGACACTGGTCAGATGCATGGGGGGCAAGACGTAGCTCGCCTTCATCTTTATCCTTTAATTAACTTGCTAGACGGAGTGTGCGAACGACTACTCAAGGTCGAACGACGCACTCTCCCTTCTTTTATTGCTAGGGGGCAATATAAGGTAGACTCTCTTGACGTCGCTGCCTTAGACCCTATCGACGAGGACTGGCGGCTACCATTCATCGCCTACCTCAAGAACGCTCATGACGCCACTCATTCACGGCAAATGAGGTTTCTCGCCCTCAACTTCGTGCTCCGCAATGGTGAGCTTCGCCAATGAGGCGAAGACGGTAATGACTTCCGCTGCGTGTGTGGCAACGAGGCTAAGTGGCTTATGCGCGAGGTTCATTGCGGGGTTTGTTGTTCGCACCAGGCAGGGCCCAAAATGCGGTGGTTAATTCGTCATTTTCGGGGTTTGTGGCCTACCATTCTCAAGGACTGTATCGCTTTCGCCAAAGGTTGTCAGGATTGTCAGGCTCACGGACCAGTGCAACACATCCCCAACATTCTGTTGCAGCCGATTATTAAACAATGGCCAGGTCGAGGATGGGCGATAGACTTCGTCGGCATTATTCACCCCCATTCCTCCGAGCAACACAAGTTCATTATCGTGGCTACCGATTTCTTTACCAAGTGGGTTGAAGCCGAACCACTCAAAGTCGCCTCGGCAACCTCGGTCCGCAACTTTATCTTCTGCAACATTATCTCCCGCTTTGGTCTTCCGGAGTGCATCGTGACGGACCGGGGGGCAACTTTCATGGCAGATTATGTGGTCACGTTCCTCACCGGCTATGATATCAAGCTCCTGCATTCGTCCCCCTATTATGCACAGTCTAATGGTCAGGCGGAGGCGAGCAATAAGGTTATCCTCAGTATCTTGCGCAAGATGCTAGAAATAAACCCCCGCGTCTGGCATCTAGAGCTTTACCATACTTTGTGGGCCTACCGCACCTTCAAGCACGGTCCGACAAATACCACCCCATATACTCTCATGTTTGGTCATGACGCCGTCCTACCCCTTAAGATTCACGTCGCCTCGCTTCGCGTCCAGGAACAACACCAATTACTTGGTGACGATTACGTTCAGGCAATGTGGCAGGAGCTTGAAGACCTCGACGAACACCGTGTCACTGCTTTCAACAATCTTATCCTCGAGAAGCAGTGCGTTGTGCGGTCATATGATAAAATCACCAAAGGTCGGAGTTATGCAGAGGGTCAAACAGTATGACGCGCTGTGTTACCACTTGGGGAAAAAACCGAGGGTCGGGGCAAGTGGTCCACTCGGTGGGAAAGACCCTTTATTATTCATCGCATCTTACCCAAGGGGGCATACCACTTGCGCGACCTTAACGACACTATCCACCACAATCCTATTAATGGTCGTTTCCTAAAACGCCATATCGCTGGTGTTTGGGAGCGCGAGGATCTTCCACCTCCTTCTGATCCCGCGACCACTGTTAATAGTGCTACGCGCCATCGCGCTAGCGCTCCACCGCATCACACTAGGGGGCAACCTCGAGAGAGAAGCACGTAATTAGATCATTTCTTTGGAAACATACAAAGTCTAACCAACAGACCAGTATAGGATTAGGGCCTATTCCAGAGGCCCTAAGTAAAGTTTTACATGCAAATTAGTTATGCTAATCTCTTCATTTCTCTCTTTATTTTCTGTGTAAACGTGCGAAGTCTAAACAAAAGACAAGTACAAGATTGTGGCCTATTCCAGAGGCCCTAAATAAAGAAAATCACATATTTTTCATCATAGACTTTGAAACTCATCAGAAACGAACGATGAAGAAGAAGAATGTCGGTTTGGCTTTAAGCAAAGACAGAAGGATGAACAAAAGGGAAGAAGGATCCATGGCAAGGGTGCAGAAAGATTTTATTGATGTTCCAACCCCGGCCAACGGGTTCCTTTTTATAGGAAGGAGGGACTAACTCCCTTTGACATGCTAACAGTTGCATAGAAACCTCCACCAAATCCCATTGAAAGACTTGTTCTGAACCGTGGCAGTTATTGTTGGAAATACGAAGGATTTGGCAAGTGCGGGACAAAGTTAATTGGCAATAAATACTTAAATAGTATACCTAATGCAAAGGTTCATACATGGGGGCAACAAAAAAGGAAAATGAAACTAGACCTTCCTAGAGGCCCTATACAAGTCTAGGAGAAGGCCTTCTAAGGCCAACTCCTCAACATCCGCCTGAGCTTGGGCTTCGTCCGCAGCAGCAGTGGCTGAGTCCAAAGCCTCTTGAGTTTCCTCTGCGGCTTGTACGCGCGCCTCGGCAACTTCTGCCTGCGCGAGGTTGTGGCGAGCTTGAGCAAGCTGAACCTGCAGCTCCGCTATCTGAGCTTCTAAAGTCTCCACTTGCTTGGCATAAAAGGTACAGGGGTTTTCTGAGGTTGTCTCAGGAACCTCCATATCTTCGAGCTGGCTCAAAAGAGGCACCATTTGGTTGTCTAAGGCCTGGCGGACTCTCTCTTGAGCAGTTGACTGGGCCTCCGCATCATTAACGCGACGGGCTTGCAGCTCGACCGCATTGATCAACTCTAAGGAATGGTCTAGCGCGGGGTTGTTGCAGGCAAGGTGGCGGACCAAGGCACCATGAGCCTCACGAGCGCGTCGCACCAACTCAAACACATTCATGTTAGGGCCTTGTCTTATTAGGCCATGAAGAAAGTCTCGGGCCAGGCGAACCAGTTCTGGATCAGCAGGTGGAGTTACCCGAGCTCGGAGACGGGCAGTCCGGATGGCCAGAGAGGAAGTTGTTTCGGTGGTTGGCTCACCGGGGAAGGAGTGACCGGTTCAACCTCCGAGACAGGTGGCGGGGCGGCATACACTGCTAACACCTCTCGTTCTTCAAGCGGTTGAATGACCAGCTCCAGCCTCGGTGGGGAAGGCATCACCTCTGGTTGAGTCTCCTCTTGTGGAATTGCAGAAGAGGCAGCGAAGTCTGGAGTTGGGACTGGATGGCCGAGCCCTTGGTCCTGAATAGGACCAGGAGAGGACACCAGCATCAGGCTTGAGTCGTCCGGCGCGCCGGTTGGTGAAGGAGGTTGCTCTTCAATATCCTCAGGTATAGCACTTGACCACTTGTCTCTTCAGCCACAACCATCACAAGTTCCAGAACAAGGGTCTCAGTTATACTTGCTTCCCCTTCAGTGTTGTCGAGGCGGGGGCGAGTGCGGCGGCGTCGAACCTACAAATGGAGAGTTAGTAAGTCATTGCTGACTTAGATAAATTGGTTACAAGAGAAAAGGTCATTTACCAAGCCGTGCTCTTGCTGATAGCGTAAGTCTTCCACCACTTCCTCTTCATCATCAGCAGGACGCTTGCACGAGCTCTCGCCACCTGTCGATTGAGGGAAGGTCGGGACAGGCTCATCTTCGGGGTCTGCTGCGGGCTCCTCTTGCATAGTAGCTTTCCCTTTGTCTGTTGCAGTCGCAAGTCTCTTGGAGGATCTAAGGCGAGGTACAGTCTGTGAAAGAGGGATAAACAAATTAGAAAGGAAGGTACTTCGCATAAAATAGACAAAAGTGTTGAAAAATGACAAAGTCATTGACATACCTCAGGAGCGGAATCGCGTTCCCTGATGACAATTCCAGTTGGCCGACGAGGCACTTAGGCGTCAGGGGATACTGCTAGCCTGGGCCTCGTTGCTACTCTCTATGATGTACTTACTTGTCCACGCGGAGCGTTAAGGATGACGCAGTCTGATTCCCCCAATGTGTCGTACAAGGGAGAGAAGATGATGGCAAAAATGTCATCATCTGCATACTCCCAATGATTATCAGAGAGGGAGCACCACCAGGAGAGGTATGCGGGGTCGACACCTAATGCAGGCTCAATCTCAAGCAGGCCTGAAGTGAGCGGGAAAATGTTCACCAGCGGGGTGACTCGGTCTGCCTCTCCGATCTTGCGCTAGGATGTATACTTGTTCACTGAATGAAGGAGTGGATAAGGAACCCCTTGGATAAAACCAAGCTGTCTGGTGAAGTGGTTGGGTGCGTACATCTCAAAGCCTTGGTCCTCCTCAGCGAGATGAAGATCGCAGCATGAAACTGCCCTCATAAAGCTCGTCTTGGTATCAGATCCAGAGTCAGGGCGAGGAAAGAAGCCCTCTGCTAGAACTTCAGGATGGCACCGACTAACCATCATGTTTATGGTGGGGGGAGGCTCCAATTGGTTGTAAAGGATGGATAGGCTGGCGAAGAAGGACAAAGGAGTCTAATTCGCCAGACTCTTGCATACTGCAAGCCCAAGCAGTTGGTCCTCCGGTAGAAAGGCTAGCGCTGAACGTCTGAAGAGGGGGAAATATAGTTGCAGCCATAGGTCCATGATCCATAGTGGGCCGGCCGGTAGATGGAAAGGTTTCAAGGAGAGTGTGTGCAGGGTCTGATAGAGTGCACCCAATACGGGCTGCCCTAGCCCAACCTCAATACCATTGTAGAGTGCTTCGGCTAGTTTCGTCCACTTGTCCGTAGGCTTGTGAGAGCTACCACAGAAAATATATTTATTTAGCCAGTACTCAAGGAAAGCAATACCTCATTCGTGCCACTTTGCATGCTGGATAAAATAGTTTCTCCAAACTGGAAATAAGGCCTTCAGAGCACGGCGTGCTCCTAGGTTGCAGGTGTAGGTGAACTCAGTTGTCGCAAAATCACCTGGCACTATGGCTTCGCGTGGATCGGCAGCCCCGTGATAGCAGGAATATCCAGCAGAGAGATGCTCATCTGCCCGAAAGGAAAGTCAAAGGTGTTGGTGGCGCTGTTCCATAGACACGCTGTTGCAGCAATCGGCGCCCTGTCGGTAGAGGAAGGCAGCAAAAAGCTCAAGGCGATAGCCTCGGTTATGCCCGTCGCCTCCCAGATCGGCCTATCGGTACCATGCTCGCTCTTCGCCGGTGGTGTTCGGCCATTCTCCCACTCGGATGTTGACATGGGAGCGAGCTTGCTGAGCCGAGGTCGCGAAGTCGCCAGGTTCACGACAGTGAGCAAAGATTGGGCGCCGCACTGGGTTGGTGTATGAATTAAGGTCAGTAGCAGAGAAAGGCTGAGAAGGAGTCGGGCCGAGTAGGGCTTCCCCGTTCTCAAGGAAATATATGGGTACTCCTTGGGGGGGGTTCGCAGACAAGTGCCGACCGAAATCGGTAGACCAGCCGATCGCCACCGTAATGTTAAGGTTCGGATCTCGGACGATTGGTTTGGGAGGCATGTTTTCTGAGTAGAGAGGGGACGGCAGTGAGGGTTTGTGTTTGCAGAAAAGGAAAAAGCGATGGATGGGGATGACGAAATGTTGGGACCCGCGTCGTGTTTTTAAAGAAGATGAACCGTAACGTCTTTTCAATCACAATGAAGGGACGCGATGACGTCGATACGTCAGGACCTTTCAAATTTCAAATTTCCGTAATGTGCTCTATAAGGCTTTTTCGCTTGGATAATCCAAAGCTCAAGGCCTAGGGGGCAATGTTTGAGCCCAGTGGATATTTTGGTCCAAGACTGCATAATAAGTTTTGGATAACATTTGGGCCAATACCTGTAGCCTTTTTAATATAAAGCCTTCTAAGTCTCGCGAGCTTCAGAGGCGCGCGAGATGGAGACAAGCTTCAGGAGCTCGCAGGATGGTCTGAGTTCGCGGCCGGCGCGAGATAGGTTTCCACAAGGACTGTGACACCCCAAGGGATAAGGACTTTCCTAATTTTAGTCCGCATAGGACTCTACAGTTGGCAGCGCGGAGGCAGTGACCCACGCGGCTGGACACATGTCATGCAGATGATTGGTATAAACGAATGAAGCAATGTCCTTGTGGTATTCGGTTTCAGAGTCCGAATTGGACTATGAATATCTTTCTTCAGGCAGAAGGCAAGCTACTATATAAAGGGGCTCGAAGACTTACAGAAAGCTCTCTCAAACAAACAAAAACTCAATACAACTATCAACCTAGTCAAACTCAGTGCTAAAGCATCTCGTCTTAGCCCTTTCTTTACAAGCTCCCCGGAGCTCCCTTATGTTCTCGTTTTCCCTTCTCTTTGGTTGTTCTGCTCGCGACATACCGTGAGTATCGAATCGCTTAGTGCTTGTAATTCCTCGTCTGGAGGTGGCACTGGAGCCCTACTGTCGTTTGATTAGAAGTACAGGTCAGCACACTACAACAACAACCCTACTACATTTCGCGTCCGCACGGTGGCACGCCCCGCATCCTTAGAAACATTGACTGCTACCATCCCTCTGCCCCTGCTGAGGATCGTGGCCAAAACAGTTTAGACTGTGGAAGGTTACGTTAAGGCTGCCGTTATTTTTCTGGTGAGGTTGGATAATATTGAGTTAAGAATGGCGAAGTTAGGCAAGGATGAGCGTGGTTAAGGCTCACATTTAATTTTGCCTATTTTGAATAAATATTGGATTTTTAAGTTGGGAAATTAATTATATATTTGGAACATGACGTGAGGAGGCTCGAGCAGAAGAGGCCTCGGACCGATATCAGGCTTAGGCCTAATTTGTGAGTGGACTTTTGTTTTAAATAATGTGCATGCAAATGGTTTATTGATGAATAATTTCTTTCGTTGGAGAATAACCGAAATTGAGAATTTCGGTGATTCTATATTCATATATGGATGATTACGCAAGCGTAGTAGCCTTATATGAATTTCTATTTTTCTTATATTTCTCCATAAGAAATCATACAAGGAGTATGACGAGTGTAAATACATACATATATATAGTTTAACCTGAGAGGCTGTATTTAATTAAGTTTCGAAGACTAGCCGAAGCTAGTCATGTATTTGCTAGTTTTTGAGTTGAGAGCTTTTGAGCTGTCGCATGCATCATAATTTCTATGGAAATTAAATTGGGAAACCATAAAGAATTATTTCTTTTAAATTTATTTTTGTCCACTCACTCTAACGGTTTCAAATGTTTTCCCCTGGGCTCTTCGTTTTTAAAATACCAAATCTGCAGAGTGCGGGTCGGTACTAGTAGGAGGAGACGAGGCATAGTTACCCATCTATCAGCCACTTTTCACCAGTAGGTTACCCGCTTAACTTACTAGGGTATTTTTCTGCTTCCGTTGGTTTTAATAGCTCTGAATACTCTTGGGATTATTGTATAATATTCTCAGTGGTGTGTTATGACATATGTTATAGTACGTATTTGGATATTTATGGGTGATTCTTGAATTTTCCGGGTTAGGGTTGTTCATTTTCAAGGGAGGTTTGCCGAGTTTTTTAGTAAATTTTCCTTGGAGGTGGACCCCGCAAGACTTACCTCGGGTTTCAGGGTGAAATTCGGGGTGGGTCTTGACACTCCAAGCAGTCCATTGATCAGACGATTCAACAATGCCAACCACATCAACTTCTTCACCATTTAGTGGATCTAATTCACATACTACATACTTCATTGAATCAATGGACATCTCTCTCCTAATAAAATTATGTAAAAGACAACAAGCCGTAATTATGCGGTATTGTGTCTTTATTGGATAAAATGCCGGACTCCTTAGTATTGCTCATCTTCCTTTCAACAATCCCAAACAATGTTCTATGACATTTCTTGTTTGGGCATGCTTCATGTTAAAATATTCCACATGATCCCTAGACATATTTCCCTCACCCCATTCTGATAAGTGATACCTTGTTCCTCTATATGGTGCTAGAAATCCTTCACCATTCGTGTAACCACCGTCTACAAGGTAGTAATAACCTAAAAACCAAAATAAAAATTATATAAGTGTGTGTAAAGGCAAGGAAACAACCTCAATTAATCTAAACATTGATGGCCAATAGCCTTACTAGTGGGAACTCTTAACCCATTAGGCCTAGTGATTGCATCGTGAAGAACTCTAGAGTCAGATACCGATCCCTCCCAACTCGGTAAAACAAATATAAACTGCATGTCATGAGAACAAACAGTTAATACATTTGTAGCAACTTCACCCTTTCTTGTTCGATATCTTGGCTTGTCAATTGTAGGCACACGTACTCTAATGTAAGTACCATCTAGTGCCCCCAAGCAATTCTATTACAAGCAAAATATAAAGTTTATTAACAGCACATACATAGACCAGGTATAAAAAAAAGTTAAAAATAAAAATCCTACAATAAACTAACCTTAAAACACTTCCAACGACGATCTGTGCAATTAGCAAGCACTGGATCAGGTACCCTAAAAAAACTCGCTTGTAATCGTAAAACACCTTGTAGAATAGAATTAAAGTATCTACTCACAGTCTCTCTAGATCGAAAAAATCTACCTCCAATAGTACGATTTTTCACATAATGTGCAAGTATATGTAAAAACATACATACTTGCTCATCCACAGATACCAAACCATCACTCTTTATTCTACCATCCACACGTAGTAGTTCACACAATAGGCCAAAACACCTTCTATCCATTCTTAGTTCGTTTACACACTCAGTGTCACTATTGCCTATGATACTATCTAAATTAATCAAACGAGTTTCATGTCTAATGAATGAACGATTAGTTAGGGCATATGTTTCAGCACGTCTTCTTCTCAACTTAAACATCAATAGAATAAGCATAGTGCAAGCACACATGGTCTCTAGATGTCACGACTCCATCAGTAAGAGCAACAAAATTTGTCTTCGATCCATATCTAAGATTCACATAAACACTCAAATCAATGAAGTAACCATAAGAAGAAAACAAAGATGTCTGTAGAACAAGAAGATCCATCCATGAAAATCATAACTTATTGGCAGATTTGACACCAAATCAATGAAAAAAAAAAAAACAAAGACATTTGTATTCCAATGCAAGACCCAATCATCAAATTGATAGATTCTTAGCAGATCGACATCAAATTCCTAATCAATCAATGAAATAACTACAACCCACAAACAATTTCAAAAGAATAGTAGAGAGGGGTTGAAGATGAGAGGCTGAGAGAAAGAGAAAGTAAGAGAAAAGAGAGATCTTACCTGAAGTAGTTGACAAATTGAAGCAAAGCAAAGTACTCAAAGCAGTCGACGAGTTGGTTCTCTGTGAGAAGTTTCAGTGAATAGTGATGGTCGAAATGGGAATGCGAATGGTGGTGGAGGTGGTGAGAGAGGAGGAGAAGGAGGAGGTCGGGTTCGGGTCAGAAAGAGAGAGAGGCGGAGAATGGGGTGTGGAGGTTGCGGAAGGATCTGTGTGTGTGAGGGAGAGATTTTACAGCGAAGTTGAGAGAGACCGAGCAGCTCTAACCAGGGACAAGTGAAGAAGAGAATGAGCGCTTATGTAAACCCCCTAAAATTAGGGTCTCTATGTAGCACGATGTGGAGCGGACACGGGGACTCCGTAAACTCATTTAATTGAGTCTCGGTCTCCACCAAACACATGACAGGGACTAATTTTTAGGCTTATGTAGTCCAAGTCCAGCTTATCCGGGGTACCAAACGTGTAGTTAATGTCTTCTGTTGATTTTTCTTCAAGGTGGAGCAGTGGTGTCATTAACCCCATCAATAGCTAACTTGCAGTCTCCTGCCTCTAGTTTTCTATGCCCGCTATCTATATAACAAAAAGAAAGCTGTCTTCTTCAGCCATTTGGGACTAAAGATTGTTTTAATTTTCTTGTACCAGCAGCGACCAGATTTTCAAGGAGGTCTCAAATTATGAATTCTCTTACTGCATAATCTCCAACAACCGATCTATCAAAGTTTGTTTTTAAATGCGTCACTTGCAGCCTTGTAGGTATTTGTCATTTTATCGAGGATGTGTGCCTTTCATATTACTTTGGTTTACGTAGCACAAGCTTTTGAGGATGCTCGGTGACAAATTCACTACCGATCAATACGTGGGTTAAACTATGGTCGAAAATGAAAGAGAGACGGATGCTTGGTGAGGAATCCACTACCGATCGATACGGGTTTATAAAAGTACCTCTAAAGATTGAGTAATTCTTTGTCTTCATAACCCGCAAGTAACGATCATCTTGGCAAATAGATCACATTAAAAATGTTGTTTTAAGGACTTTCACAGGACATAGGTGTTGTTGTATAAAGTATGGGTCAAATGGGTAGTTTGACCCGACCCAAAACGTAAATTTCAAAACAAGTTCCACCAGAACCTCCCAACTCCACCTGCTTCCACTCTCTCTATCCCTCAGCCGCCAAAAACCTCTCACATCTCACAGTGACACAACTGAAACCTCGTACCTCAGTCCCCTCCTAGTCACAATGTCGGCAACCAGAATCGAAACCTACGAAGACTTCGTGAAAGTCCACGCTCTGCTCCTAACAGCCTCGGGGTTGCCCCAGTCCCTGCACCGCCGCCTCTTCCAGAAGCTTCTCTCCGACAGCTTCGACGGCGGGTCCCACTTCCAAATCGAGCCTACCGAGGACGGCCGTCAGCGCCGCCTTGTTCTCACCTCCGACCACATGCCAGCAAACTCGGACGTCTTCCTCGTCGACCACGCCTGGACCTTCCGACTCTCTGAAGCTCCTAAGCAGGTTCTGTCCCCTAATTCTTAGGACCCTGTTTGGTTTCTTACAAATTCAGCATTAAATAAAATTAAAGTTTTGATTTTTATTTTCATATGCTGATAAAGTTTGAATCTTTATGTGTAGTTGAGGGAAGTTCCTGGATTGGCTGAGAGAATGGCGAGCATAATGTGTGTGGATACTGATTTGAATTCAGAAGAGAGCCAAGTTCTAAGTGGGGATGATGCAAAACGCAGCGTTTTGGAGGTACTGGAAAGTGAGATTAGTGAAGCTAATGGGGATGTTAAGTGGTTGGAGCTTGAAGAACTTGGCCTTGACAATGAAACGCTGTCGTCTTTGGACTTGTCTGCTAAGTGCCCTGTATGTGATTAGTAATGCTCTATGAACCCAATTAGTAGTTTTGATGAAAAATGTGTGGTCTTTGGTTGCTGAAGCTCTTAGTGTGTTTGTGTATTCAGGGTTTGATTGCACTCTCTTTTTGTGGGAATAAAATTGACAATTTGGAGGTTGTTGTTGAGGAAGTTAGCAAATTGAAAAACTTAAGAGCGCTATGGCTGAACAACAACCCGGTTGTAGAAAATTGGTATGTGTGTGTTTACTAATGTTTGAAGAGGTTGTACTTTTTTTGTTTTAAGGGAGTACATTTTTATGGAGAGGTTTTGTTTTTTTGTGTTTTCAAAATTTCAGTGGCAATGAATTGGGGGATAGGATTCTGCGAGAATTGCCGAATCTTGAGATCTATAACTCAAAGTTTACAGCCAATTTTGGTGAGTGGGCCTTGGGGTTTTGTGGAGGAGTGTTTGACAAGGAAAATCCAGGCAGTTTTGATCTGCCTGACCGTCCATTGCAGCAAGTCACGGATCTTGATCTTTCAGATAGATGTATTCAGAAATTAATCAATAAGGTTCGACCTATTTCCGTAGTTTCTGTTGGTTTTACTATCTTGTACCCTTGTGCTGACTAACTCTGATATTCTTTTTACATGATAGCAACATTTGATATTTAGATTCAGATTGTCATTGATTGGTCAATAAGTCAATCTAGTAGCATTTCATTGATATGTTTTCTTTTTGTTGTTTTAGGCATTTACGCCTTTTCAGTTGCCATGTCTTTCATACTTGAATCTTCGAGGAAATCCATTAGATGAGACTTCACTGTCCGATTTGTTATATGTACTACGGAACTTTCCTTCATTACAGTCTCTGGAGGTAATATGTCTTTCTAGTACAAAGGTTATTTTGTTTTACATTACGTGTTGATATAAAGCTTAGGATATTTGGAATGTAAACTTGTTTGTTTTATAGGTGGATATTCCTGGCCCTTTTGGAGAAAGTGCTCTAGAAATTCTTGAATCTCTTCCTAATCTTTCTGTACTGAATGGTGTCAATGCATCAAAGATATTTGAAACTGAAAAGCAAGTGGTTGACTCAGCGCTTCAGCCACGTCTTCCTGAGTGGACTACTGATGAGCCTCTTACTGATCGTGTAATAAACACAATGTGGCAATATTTAATGACATATAGACTGGCGGATGAAGAGAAGATAGATGAAACCTCTGTGTTGTATGTTTTCTATTTGTATAGTTATATCTTATTTGGATTACAGAACTTCTAGCTTACATGAATTAATAAATAATTGGTACGTTTAAGTTGATAATGCTTTGTTTTGGAGTTCCTTGTAGGTATGTGATGGATGAGCTAGGTTCAGCATTGAGGCATAGTGATGAGCCAAATTTCAGAGTATCTCCTTTTCTCTTTATGCCAGAGGGGACATTAGCATCAGCTGTGAGGTTGTCTGTTTGCCTTTATTCATTTATTTTCTGTTTTCTGAAGGGTCTAAAGTTCCTCATCGTTATTTTTCCTTTGCTAAACGAAGTATTGAATTTGTTACTTTCAGTTTCTGCATATTATGGCCAGTCAAGAATGTTGAAAAAGGTTATGAATGCACTCGTGATTATCTTTTTGGTATTGGGGAGGACAAGCAACACTCTGCCAGACTTACAGCTTGGTTCCATACACCAGAGAAGTATTTTATTCGAGTACGGTTACCTAAAACATTGTGTTCGGGTCAAAGCTATAATCTATATTTAGATTTTGGCTTTATGAAAAACTTGAGATTAATTCATATTTCTCTTGGCAGGAGTATGAGAAGCACTGGCAAAACTTGCGAGCAAAAAGCTTAACACCTCCTACGATGGAGTCATGTCCAACTAAAAGTTTTAATAATATTGAAAAACGCCCTTTACGTGTGTACTCCGATATACCTCAAGTTGAAGAACTTTTGACACGTCCAGAGTTTGTATTCAGTATGTATTGCAGTTCAATTTTTGCATGACTTGCTTAAGTTCATGTTTAATGTTATTCTTCCTTGGTTAATTGTTCTTTAGTATATAGTTTAACATGCATGTAACTTCTTTTTCTCACTAGAGTCACGCTGGTTTTCTCAATTAATAATAAAAATAGAACGAAATTAACACCCTGACTATATACTTCTTTAGGACTCTTTCAGAATACATTTACTCTAAATGTTTGAAGTTTCTATAATCTGATAGTTCTTTCTCTCTTTATCTCTGGGTGGTGCTTACAGCACCTGATCCAAAGGATGCAGAAATCATATGGACAGGTGATCAAGTGGATGAGGATATGAAGAAAGCTGCCGGAATAACAGAAAATCAGTTCGTTAACCAGTTTCCTTTTGAGGCTTGTATCGTCATGAAACATCATCTAGCAGATACTGTTCAGAAGGTTAGCAAATGAGTGTCGCAGTGCATTCAACTTCTAGTGTTAATACTAATTCAACTGACCACTTTGATTAAATTCAACTTAATTCTTCAAGTTTATCATTGTTCTCATAAGAATAATTTACTGAAAGTCAAATCTCAGACACTATCTTCTCACCCTACCCTAGTACATACTCATAATGTTTAATTTTGCCCTATTAACAGGCACTTGGATCTCCTGAGTGGATGCAGCCAACCTATAATCTAGAAACACATCTATCCCAACTTATTGGTGACTATTTTGTACGTAAAAGAGACGGGCTTAACAATATGTGGATCTTAAAACCATGGAACATGGCACGAACTATAGATACAACTGTCACTGATAATTTATCTGCTATTATTCGGCTCATGGAGACTGGACCAAAGATATGTCAGAAGTATATTGAGCACCCAGCCTTGTTCAAAGGGAGGAAATTCGATATCCGCTACATAGTTTTACTACGGAGTTTGAACCCTATGGAAGTATTTCTTTCAGACACTTTCTGGGTATGCACACTATTGATACTGAGTAGATTCTTTCTGAATGCCAGTCATAATATTGTGCTTTAACCTTCTGTAGAGTTTGTCTGTGAGTTAACCTTCTTTGGAGTTTATCTCCGAGATGTCTCTGTTGAAGTAGTTATTTTCATTTCCTTTCAGGTGAGACTGGCAAACAACCAATATTCCTTAGACAAGCACAGTTTTTTTGAGTATGAGACTCACTTTACTGTTATGGTATGTCTTGCAAACTATGTTGTAGATACAAAGAGTACATGTTTTGAAGTAATCAGTATGTTTTATATGTGTTATCTTGCTTCATAATACTTTACCATGTCTTTCAGAACTATCGAGGGACGCTGAATCATATGAACACATCGGAATTTGTAAAGGAGTTTGAACAGGAGCACCAAGGTATGATCACCTGTTTATATCATTACTTGCTTCTATGCCAAGTGAAAAGGTTTTTACATTTTGTATGCTAAGCGTACCAACTCTTATTTATAATTTTGTGTATCCTGTAGTTAAATGGTTGGATATCCACTCTAGAGTCAAAAAAATGATCCGATCGGTCTTTGAGGCAGCTGCAAAAGTGCACCCTGAAATGCACAGTCCAACATCGAGGGCCATGTATGGTGTGGATGTCATGCTTGATACTTCTTTCCAGCCAAAGTTACTGGAGGTTTGTTTTGCCAGAAATTTCATTATCAATGGCTATACTTTTGAAGTCTAAACTTTTGCAAACTGAGGATTTGTTGTCTGTTTTTTAGGTGACTTACTGTCCTGACTGTACAAGAGCATGCAAATATGATATGGAGGCAATAGTTGCAGGAGGGGAAGTAGTTAAAGCTCGTGACTTTTATAACTATGTCTTTGGTTGTCTCTTTCTGAATGAAACCACTCATGTTACTCCATTGTAATGGAGCTATAGAGTAATAGTACTACTGTAACAATACAGACGATTTTAGGTCCTCATCAAGCCAAATCATTGCCAAACGTGTACTGAAAGTAACAGGCCGCGTTATGTATTCTGAGGAGTATTGAAATGGTTTTTTTTTTTTTTTTTTTTTTTTTTTTTTTTTCAAAATTGTTGTAATGTTTTGCAAGTGAGAGTAGCATTGATTAGAAGATTCATACATTTTTTTATTTGTGAGCCTAGTGCATAGATGTAATGGTAGATCTAATTATAGCCTCAAGTAAAATTCAGTACAGATTATCGACATGCATTGGTTTTGATCCTTGTATTCATGGCTACTGGACCATAACTATTGACGAGCAAAATCAAACTAGTGACAAGTATATTTCATTACAGGGTACTGGGGTATTTAATTCAAGTTAAAAACAAAATGGGATGTACAAATTTGAGCGAGTCTGGGATCAACCATTATAATGCTTTGAAATTGGCTTGTACAATTGCTTGGTTTGAGGAGGTTTGATCTCATATAATGATGAATATCTTGTCTTTGGTCATTGAGATGATTACATCTCATTTCTTAACCTTCTGTAGCTTTCAATCAATACCTTTTATACTTTGTCTCGTGTTTCAATCAGTACTCTAGCTTTGGAGTTTTCTAGTATTCCTAGCTAGCTTTGAGATATATATCGAAATTGCAGATTAAGGACACTAGAACTTTAGATTCTAGAAGTAGCTGGTTGGTTAATGAGTTTGTGTTCTATGTGGGTGAGATGAGGATCACCTCAAGTACCATGACTGGCAGGATCACTTCACTTTATAGTTTTAATGAGTTGTGGATTATACAGATGTTATCAGACTAACTAACTAACCAATTGTCAATAACACAAACATCTTCATTAAACTCACACACAACTTGAGTTTCAAGATTACAAGATTGACAAACAAACTATAACATGCAGAAGAAAAACTGACGATGAACATCATTAAGGCTCCTATCTTGATCATAGGTTTTTTTAGATTGATACTTTAGATATAGCGCACCTAGCAATGAAAGTTAAACAACATTTCATCTTCACCAAACACTACTTATGATTAATGAAAAAGCAAAATAGATTAAAACTATTTAATCAATTGTTAATAACAAAAACATTTTCATTAAACTCACACACAACTTTAGTTTCAAGATTACAAGATTGACAAAAACACAATAACATAGGTAGAAGAAAATTTGACGATGAACATCATTAAGGATCCTATCTTGATCATAAGTTTTTTTGATTGATACTTTAGACAAACCTTGCAATGAAAGTTAAACAACATTCATCTTCACCAAACACAACTTATGATTAATGAAGAAGCATAATAGATTAAAACTATCTAATCAATTGTTAATAACACAAACATCTTCATTAAACTCACACACAACTTGAGTTTCAAAATTACAAGATTGACAAACAAACTATAACATATGTAGAAAAAAAAAAACTGAAGATGAACATCATTAAGGCTCCTATCTTGATCATAAGTTTTTTTAGATTGGTACTTTAAATATAACGCACCTAGCAATGAAAGTTAAATAACATTTCATATACACCAAACATAACTTATGATTAATGAAGAAGCAGAATAGATTATAAATGTCTAATAAATTGTTTGGGCACATCTTTACGGAAAATTCTACAATGTGTTAACACATGTGAATGATGTGATGTATAAACTTTGTAAATTGAGTCCTCAAAATAGTAATATTAGTCCTCAAAGTTGTAATATGAGTCTTTAAAGTTGTAAAATTTTCTATTTACAACATTAGTAATCACGTGTTATTGAAATGGTAAAATGTGTGCTTAAAGTGGTAATTGAGTCCTCAAAGATTAAAACAAAGTTGTTACAACTTTGAGGACTCAATTACCACTTTAAGGACAAATAAGGACTAATGTTGTAACTAATGTTTTTTACAACTTTAACGACTCGTATTACAACTTTAAAGATCAATATTACTACTTTGGAAACTCATTTATAACTTAAGGACAAAGTTGATGTATCACATGCATTAACACACCCTAGTCTTAGCCAGAAATATAATAGATTAAAACTATCTAATCAATTGTTAATAACACAAATATCTCAATTAAACTCACACACAACTTCAGTTTCAAGATTACAAGATTGACAAACCAACTATAACATAAGTAGAAGAAAAACTGATGACGAACATCATTAAGGCTCCTATCTTGATCATATGATTTTTTAGATTGATACTTTAGACAAAGCACACCTAGCAATGAAAGTTAAGCAACATTTCATTTTCATCAAACACAACTTATGATTAATGAAGAAGCATAATAGATTAAAACTATCCAATCAATTATTAATAACACAAACATCTTCATTAAACTCACACACGTACAACTTGAGTGTCAAGATTACAAGATTGACAAACAAACTATAACATAGGTAGAAAAAAAATTGACGATGAATACCATTAAAGCTTCTATCTTGATCATCCATCCTCGATCACTATGAGAGTCTTTAGGGTTGAGCGACAAGGTTTTTATTTGAGTTGATGTCGAGAACCAACCACAAAGAAATCGAGGACCAACGCACGATAATCAAATATTCAGTATGACAAAATTTTCATAAAATAGCAGTTCAATATTCAACACAAATATCTTCACTTCTATCTAACAAAGTTTCCTATATATGAACTTGGAGTGAAAATCTTTGTTTTTCCACTTGTGGAGACAAAGCTTGCAATATAATTCTCATTCTATCGTAATGAATGGAACCAAACAACCAAAATAACACATTTCAATACTTGCAACAATTTTTCAAGAATCGCAATAACATAGTCATTCAACACAAGTAATAATGAGTGCGATTACAATAAACTTAGTCAGAAAATGGACAACCTTGGTACTCTTTCAGAAACCCTGCAGAAGAATGTGCATGTCATAGTCATATACTTTTTCCTTCTCAATAGATGTAATATATATATATATATATATATATATATATATATATATATATTGTCAGGACCTACCCCGGATTTTCCCTCGAAATCCAAGATAAACCCTGCGGGACCCATCTCAAGAAAAATTCTACCGAAATTCTTAGTAGAACCTCCCTTGAGAATGGGTAACCCTACCTGAAAGAATAATGACCAAACCCAACTCACAATAATTCCCAAACGACATCCATAAATATAATTTCTCAAATAAACACAAACAAATGAATCTTTTTCATCAGCTCTTAACATACTTAAACCATCCTATAATTATCAGAGCATCTACTAGGAAAATAAGATAAACGACACAATAGGTTAAACTGGTAACCTATATGAGAAAACTGGATGAGGTGGGGATCTATGACACGCCTCCTATCCTCGCCGAACCGAACTCTACAGACTGGACATTTAAAAACGAAAGGCCCATGGGAGAAGCATTTAAAACGTTAGAGTGAGTGGACAAAAATAAATAACAAAAGAATATGGAGCAATGAAATCAAATCTATGCTCTCATAATTTCCATTAGAAAAATATTTATGCATGTCACTCTTGGAACTCTTCCCGAAAATAATTATAAACCAAAACAATGAACCAATCCCATTGGTTCTCAATGAACAAAAAAAATAGGGAAAAGTATTTCACCATAACGATGAGCCTCCCAGACTATAATAGCGTCTCACGCTAAGCGCTCTACTCACATATGATGAGGACCGCTAAATAGATTATAATAACGTCTCACGCTAAGCGCTCAACTCTTATATGATGAGGACCGCTAAATAATGGCTAGCTATATACCGATCGGTTGCCTCCCAGGCTATAGTAGCGTCTCACGCTAAGCGCTCAACTCTCATATGATAAGGACCGCCGGTGGGACTATAATAACGTCTCACACTAAGCACTCTACTCACATATGATGAGGACCGCTAAATAATGTTAGCTAGCGATAAATAATATCAGTCAACCCTTTTAGGGTGTAATAGATTACCAAATATAAAAGATCAATTGACATGTGGGACATGTCAAATAAAATGAGCAAGAGAGTTCCCAGATAACAGATGGAACTCATTAATCCCAAGAAAAATACTAAATTTCAAATATGCCTTAGAAATTAAATAACTTTAGTGCATGCATGACATTTAAATCAAAGGTCCACTCACAGTGCTCGGCTATGCCTGCCGACGACCCGAGACTTCCTCCAAATGATCCTCCTCACGGCCTGAACAATAATTATTATTAATTCTCATACTACTTTAAAACTTCAATAAATAAATCCATAAAGTTAATGACCTAAAATCAAATTCTTCCTTGCCCATTTTCTCCATCTATAATCCATTATAACTCAAAATTCACCACCATCACCGATAACCAAAAATCAACCTTAAACGAAATTTAAAACCGGCTAACCAACTACCGATAATCCACTCTAATCACCGCCAAAATCCTTAACCATGGAAAAATCCCCAACATTAACAAAACTCCTCAAAAAATTCCAAACTATACTTCATTAAACTCCTCTCCTTAATACCATCTTAAAAACATGAAAAACAGCCCCTGAGGGGCGGCGCCGCCGCCTGCTCCGCCGGCAGCCGTTTTCCGGCGACTTCATATGGCCACCAAATTTAAACAGCATAATCCTCTCATCATCCACAACAACTTCCATAACTAGCACTTAGTCCAATTCTAAGGCTATCTAGGGTAATCGAACCAAAACATCCATAAAATCCCTAGAACTTCAATTATACATTTCACCCTAACAAGATCGAATTAGACCGATTCCTTTTGAGGGAATACTCACCTTGATGAGGGCTACAAGTTGAGCCAAAAATCTCGGCCTATGGTGGCCGGAGGACGAAGCTCCGGCGAAGAGACAGTCGGCGTTCCGGCGGCTTTTTCTCCTCTCCGGCAGCACTACCGGCTCGGACACTAGGCCGGGGAGAGAAAGGAGGTGGCGGGGGTCTGAACTGGGCTGGAGCGGCGGCCGGTTGCTGGCTGGACGGCGGCAGCTGGCGGCAAAGCTTTCCGACGGGAGGAGAGCTCGGGAAGGAGTTTCGGGAGAAGAAGAGAAGAGAAAAAGAGAAGAAATTGGGCTGCCACCCCCGGCCCAACACTCAAACCCAACAAAATAAACCCACTTCAAATTTTCCCCTTTTTACCCACTCAAAAACTTTACCATTTAATTGATAACTTTACCATGCTAACTCCGATTTTAACACATAGCATGTCTACGAACTCGTAATCATGTCACCTACAACTTTCATGAAGAAAGTTTTCCCAAATTCCAAACGGAATAAAAAGTCAACTTTAAGGTCCTTAACAGTAAATGGTTACTTAATACGGTAAAAGACTAAAATAATACCAAAGTAAGTTACCGTAAAAATGACTTAAGAACTGGGGTGTGACATATATATATATATATATATATATATATATATATATATATATATATATATATATTGTGTGTGTTAGTACAAAAAAAAGAAGAGAAGTTTTGTTTTGTGTTCTTTTCGAGAAGTGATGAATTTTGGATTTCTATTGCAGAAACAAACCAGAAAAGGATTGTTGAAGCTGGTGGTCTTATTTCGTTACTGATGCTTCTTAGGAGCTTTAAGGATGAGACTGTTCGAAGAGTGGCAGCCGATGCAATTGCGAATCTTGCAATGAATGGTGATTGAATGAGTTATTTTCTTTATTTATTTCTTTATTTTGATAATTGTGATATGTTATTTAACTTCTGAAGTTTCTTTGCTTCCTCTCTGGCATAGCAGAAGCCGATCAAGAACATATAATGGTTCAAGGTGGAATCAGTTTGTTGGCCACAACAGCAGTTGATGCTGATGAAGCCTAAACCCTCCACATGGTTGCTGGAGCTATTGCTATAGATGTTAGTCTTGTAGAGATTGTTTTGGCCTTTAATGGCTGCCACCACTCACTACCTCTTTGGCTCTCTTGGATTCTTTTTTTACTGATCCATCACGTATTGCCTAGTTCCTCAGTAATAATTGAGTAGAAGAAGACACCCTCTTAGCTAGAAATGACATGGAATGCATATTATATATATTGATGCAGAGATGATGAATGTTGTCGAAAGAGAGAAATTGAAAATCGATGCTAGCTCATTGATTTAGCTTTTACTGATCTATAGCTATCACAGACAATACTTCGTCCGTCCTTAGCAATAATTGAGTATAAATGGAATGAAGAGATGCCTAGAAATGATGATGCAGAAGATACGATGCAGAGAATAATGATATAGTTCTTAGGTTTCCAACAATTATACATCATCGTGTCATATTTTTTCACAATCTCAATTCATTGTTAATTGGTTTATAACTTCATAACATGCCAACGTGTTGTTAGTGTAATGCTAAACAAACTAAGAAGCTAAGGTAGTAAGATATCATAATTTTTTTGGGATGCAAATGTTATATTTAAGTTCTTCAGCTGTTATCCCAACAATGGAATGACGTCCTTTAATTAATAAAAAAAAAACAACTCTAATTTCGAAGTTCTACGAGATTAATATCTTCAAGTTTACTTAATGATGAGTTTGGGATTAGTAAGGATCAAATCATTGCAGTCCAAAGACTACTATATATGACATCTTTTTAATGAGTGGCTAACTTTGTTCTATAAGGCTTCTTTGGGTCATCAAGTAACTTGGAATGTCATAATAACTTGCAATCTCAATTTGGATTGTGTTGATATCCTATCAAAGAAGTGAGGAGACAAAGCTTGCAATATAATTCTCATTCTACCGTAATAAATGGAACCAAACAACCAAAGTAACACCTTTCAATACTTGCAAAACAATTTTTCAAGAATTGCAATAACATAGTCATTCAACACAAGTAATAATATGAGCGATTACAATAAGTTTAGTTAGAAAGTGGACAACCTTGGTACTCTTTCAGAAATCGCTTTGGATGAGTTTAGATTGAAAGTCACTTTATCAAACTCAAAATTCTAATCTTCGCTATCGACACATGTGCTAATAATGATTAAACTATATATTGTGCAACATCTGTTTTGAAAGTAAAGCTTTCATCGTTGAGTTCATCTGGAATATTAGCTGAAAATCAACCTCAAGATTAACTACAAAAGCATCATATGAAAAGGTGAGATCAATTTTTGTGAAGCAGGTTCATTATCACGACCATTTCTTGTCTTCAGTTAATTTGGTTGTATTCAGAGGCCTTTGTCATGGCGGTAAATGGTTGTCAAATACAAATGCAAACATATTCCTTCTAGTAAACCATATACATAACTCCTGACAACATGTTTCAAGTTCAACTACTACTTTTAGATTATGTTAATTTGCTTGTTTAGAGAAAATGAGAGATTTGATATGGCGATGGTTATCAATGCTTTAGCGTTTTTGAATGCCCCTTTGAGATAATCACATAGCATTTTATCCACGCATTAATTTGTTTGCACCAACTTCACTAGATCAATCAACTAATCTTGACATCTTCAATCAATATTAGGAACTTGCTATTCGATCATCCCCATGCAGTAAGTCAGATGAAAGGAATGATATTTTCAACTCTAAAATATAAATGAGTTTGATTCAAAAGTTGTAGGAGTTACGATAACTTCAAAGCAACGCAAAGAATTCATGTGTTCTTTCAAAAAAGAATTCATGTCTTATTTCCACTCTTCAAATTGGATGGAAGGCATTCAAGTAATAGCAGAACAACACTATCATGATTGGTTTTCCAGGGAAAGGACTGAAAAACGAGATTAGAGTAGAAACTAGCCGTTGTCGATCAACGAGGTCTTTGAGGTGTATTTGGACGAGTCTGAGTACAATTTGGTTTTCTTCACAAAGCATGCAATTTTCTAGCTTGACAAATTTGATGTCCCTTGAACCAGACCCATTAAACAAAGATATATTAGTAATATGGGTCTGGTTCAAGGGACATCAAATTTGACACAAATTTTGACACTATTTCCTAGCCGTTAGATTTTAAAACATTCAAGGGACTAGATCAATTGTGAATATGATGTCAACATATAAATAAATGATGTAGCAAGTGACTTGGCATTATCTGATTTCATAACAAATCAAATTAAAAAAAAAGAATGAAAAATCAGACTTTACAATCTCAAGAACAAAATCAAATTTTTCAAAAAAAAAAAAGAAGAATAAAGATGCAAAGACAAAAAAGAAAGAGGACGAGAAGACTAAGGACTGAAGCTGTAAAGTAATCAAAATTCAGAGCACAAGTAACTAATTAAATTGCTAATTATATGATCCAGGAGATGGTTCTTGTTGAGGGTTAAAAGCACGATGGAGTTCCAGCAGGAATATATTCTTATGTGCATTGTTTGCCTTTAGGGTTGATTGGTTTTGATGGATCACTAGCAAGATGCATCCTCATCGAATAAGCACTTGGGGTTTCAGCAGCCAGGCAGGCTAATCCGCAAAAATAAAACGTATATTCTCAATTCCTCATAGTCTCTCATACACGTATCTTATTTTGTTCTTGATCTTCTTCTTGTTTTTGTTTTCTTTCCAAGCATTTTGAGTTTTAAAATCGGTGCTCATTGCTCATTGCCTCTTCATAATCGTATATATCTTGTACCTCTGGAAATTCTTCGTCCTTTGTCTTCTCGTCTTCTTTTTTTTCTTTGCGTCTTGGTTCTTTTTATTGTAAAATTATATTTTTTTCTTGAGATTATAAATTCTGATTTTTTCTTTTTTTTCTTTATAATTTGATTTGTTATGAAATTAGACAATGCCAAGTCACTTACCACATCATTTATTTATATGTTGACATATATTCACAATTGATCTAGACCCTTGAATGTTTTAAAATCTAACGGATAGAAAATAGTGTCAAAATTTGTGTTAAATTTGATGTCTCTTGAACCGGACCCATAATTCATGTAAGGTAACTAAATCATCTAGATGAGATAAAAATTTGTTATATTTATTGCCTAATTTGGATTTGAGAAAGTTAAGATTGTATTTTGACCATACCTTAGAATGACATGACATGATTTTTTTAATTGATGATGTATTTAGGTGACATGACATGCCACATATGATTAAGATCATAAATCTTATGCCTTATTAAAGCCCTCTAGCACTACCCCGTCATCTTATTACCACATTTTTTTAGTTAGTTACTGACTATGTGCACACAAAGATCATAAACATATGAATATTTTTCTTTTTGTTTGGCAATACTGAAATTAAAAAGAGAAATTTTATTAACACTAAATGCTCGATACACATCTTTTTTTTAAAACAAATTATATAAGACTTTGTGCGTACGGAAAATTACTAAAAAAAACATTCATATCAAAAGTAAAGAAATCTAGTTGAAATAAAATATTCCGCTTAGAGTTTTTTTCTCCTCTACGAGAACAATGTATGTGAAGACACCAAGCCCTAATCAGAAATAACTAGCGACATTTATCATGAATAACCATAGTTTCAAACAAAAACTGAAGACAATGTAATGAATTCCAGTGGTATTTCTCAACCCCTAAATGAGGTATGACTTTTTTATTTTTGATTAAGTTTGAACTACTACAAAATTTAGATTTTAGAGTTTGTTGTTTGATTAGGTAGTAAAACCGATAGGAGAAGATGTTAACAAAGGGAAAACCCTCGAGGAAGATCTTAACAAGGTGAAATCCATTAGAGAAAAAAAAAAACCTTTGAGTAATATGTCAATGAGATGACATTATTAGAATAGATGAAACCTTTTGCGAAAAATCTCACCAATGTGAATTTTTTCTTTTTGAATAAATTGTGTAGCAGATCTAGAAAAATATTGTAAGAAGATTGAGTATGTGTATCTAATAAAATGTTACAACAATAAAGTTAATAGGTGGTGTATTAAATATGAGATGTGTATTTAGTAATTAGATACTAGCAAGAGTCACAGAGCTGCTGCGGTCTTTTGTTTACAACTCAGTTTTCAGATTCATTTCATTACTTGGATTCCTTACTCCTATTCAGAGCTCGTCGTATATTCAAAAATTTCCATAATCAATGTTCTAAACAACTAATGTAACGGTCAGGCTTCTATATTTACCTTTTTCAAGGAAATGGCCTGCCAACCAACACTTTGATTTGTATATTAGTTGCAACAATAGTTAGTCCTAACAAATACATATTACGTGTCCAATCTCATTCAATAGTTTTACAATAGCTCTTCAGAACTTTCAAGTTCTCTGCTGCTCAAGTTTTACAATAGCTCTTCAGTGGGTTGACTGTGATTGTAACAAATACAGGGCTCAATTGAAACAATGTAATGTCAAATCTGAAACCATAAAATCATCTCTTCAAATAAGTTTCAATAAGAGAAAAAATAAATGATAGTGTAACAAATGCAAGACGAAATGACTGAAGTTGCAAATACATTACACACAATACAATGAAGTACTGCATTTTTTTTGGTCAACAATGAAGTACTGCATTTCAACAATGAGTTTATTTTGATGACTATATCTCATGGAGCAGATATTTTAGTATTTTACAGAGCTTCACATAAGAACCCATATCTGCCCTTATCATTCATATAACCATATGTAAACAAATATGCTACTTAGTAATATTGATACAGACATCAAGAGAGTAGTGCCCACTTTGAGGTTCCATCAAGTACAATAAACTGGTTCCATTTTTCCCAAATGAAACTGCAACTTCTGTATTATTACCCCAAAAATAACTTATGCTATACTGAAATCCCTTAACCTGTACAAACCCTGACACAATAGCACATACCTTTATGGTATAAGACTAAAAAGAAAATGAATTTATGCACTATTATCTTAAGTAAGATAAAAATCACAGAGAAACAAAGACACAGATTTCTGAAATTTATTTATATTTTATGACCCATGTAACAACAGATTTGGGACTAATAACCATAAGATAAAGAATGCATAAGAAATACATAACAGATTTCTTGCCAAATGGCTCCAGCCTTTACCTTTTCACTATTAACCTACAGCTTCCCTACAACATAAAACGACAGCAGTATAAAGTAAGTCAACATGATAAAAACTCATGAATAGCAGGAATATACAGAGAAAGATTTGATTCACTGAGGTTTGGGAAACGAAAGGGTATAAGAATGGAGTATATGAACATGCAACAACTTATATTGAAGATAATAAAAAACAACAAATTACTGAACATTTAATAAAATTCATTATACATATCACAATGGTCAAAGTGTCTTTTAAAGCGATATGGAAAGAGAAGCTTACAGTAGCTTAGCTTATTACCCAAATTCAAGCAAAGCACATAAGCTTCTCCAATGCCGTCCTCCAACAACAATTACATATGGGTCCATAATTGAAGGAATGTTATGGTAAAACTTTGTCTAAAACGATGTGGTAGAAAACAACGTGCGACTTGATGGACATGATCCTTGTGGATGCCTGTTTTCATATTATTAGGTTTAATTAGTTCAAAGATGCTATTGTCACTTCTTCGTGACTTTCAGTTTTAGTGTCTCACACCTGAATTTTTCCAGGTTAAGCGTCTTCTGGAAAAGCTTGTTCAGAAATATGGGCTTGATGCTATTATGGCCTTTATTCCTCAAGAACTCAAGAATCTGCTTGTAGAGGTTAGTTGAGGGATATCTTGTTAGAATGAGATTTGGGGCATGGTATCCAGTATTTCATGTCTTCATTATTTTTTATATTTTTTGTTAAACAGACCAATGAAAAGGCTTCTAAACCTGTGGAAGTGATATCTCACGTTCTGGGAGCAACTGCAGTCAGGTATCACCTTTGTCACAACATTTTACCTCCTGCAAGATTTTAAGGCTTATATCCACTCTGGCTATGTTTTGTTCACGGGTTCGTTAACTTGTTTGATTAGTAATATCTAACGAGTAGTGAAGCATGAAAAAGTGAAATAATAAGAAACTCATCCCCTTGTGTCTTCACATTGCGCTCTTTTTTAGGTGAAGCTAAATTACTCTGCTGATTTGCATCTTGGTTTGTCCTCCTTGACCATACTCTACCATATTTTGCTCAAGAATATTATTAAAGCATAAGCAAGTAAACATAAATCCTAGTAATTTGCTTTGCTCTACATACTACAGTGATAGATAGTTATTAGTACTGGTGTTTTAGGACTTAAAATGTGGAATTCATGAGATGACGTGACACAGCAGTCTAGATTAGAATCGAAGCATATGCAAGAAAACATAAATCACAGTGTAATTACTTTGCTCTAGACTCTGTAGATATAGCTGGTCTTCACTCTTACTTATTTCCTCTACATTTGTAAGTGCGAAATTCTTTTGCTTTTCATAGTGGTCTGGAGTTCTGGACTGTCGTAGTCTATCATGTGAGGGTTGTCCTCATTCCACTTTTCTTTTTTCATTTGTGGACTGGCTGTAATTCCGTTGACACAACTTTCTTTTTACACCTCCTGTAGGTCTGAGAGTAGCAATAATAGAATGCATGTTAAAGCACTTGGACCGTGGAAGAATTCAAAATGGAAAAGGGATGGTCAAGGTAAGGGGTTGCGTGATCGGCTAGCTAGGAGTAGAGCTAAGAGAGAGATGACAAACAGGATGTTGGGTGCAGCTGTGATGGCAAAGGAGCTAAAAATCTAGAGGCTGGAAGTTTAATCGAGTTCATCAACTTATCATATTGTTTAGTGAACTTATACATTATGAGAGTGAGAGATGCGGGGCATTTAATTAGGTAACTATGAGTAGATTCTGAAACCCAAAGTCTTGTCAATTTGTGGAAAACAGAAACTTAGCATATTTCGAACATAAACTGATGTTTAGTTTCAATATATCTTGATTGCGCGCATACTGTACTTCTGCAAAGCGTTCTACAAATACCAACTGTGGTGATTTGATTACTGAAACCAATCAATTGCTTTTGTGTTTACGAATCAGTGGTGCGACCGTGAAACTTAAGCACGGCTATTATGCTAATAATTTCATGATTTGTCAGATATGTAATGCGTCCAAGGTGTTTTAAAAGAGATGCGTGGTGAGCTGTGTTATATTCTTCCTGTTTGAGAAGGCAATGATTACACCTTGGAAATCTATGGTGATATGGACATGAATCTCATAAATATAGTTCCTCGTGATCTTGGCTTTCTTCAACGTGCTCATCTTGGTTTGCTAAGGGTTCTGGCTTGTGATTGATGATACTGTAATAATCCTCGTCGAAGATAGAGATATTGCTTATAATATGAAATCTTGGATGTAAAGGCAAGACGAGGAGGACTCTAGTTAAACTCCCAACAACTCGACTCCCACCTTCTTCACTTTCTTCAAAAACACCAGTGATTCAAGCGACGGCAATTTCCCAAATGGACCCCGATAGCATCTCAGAATCATCGAACTCACGGAGAACAAGCTCCCCGAGAACAAGCCTTGTCAACTTATGTAAAGACAAGATCCAATTTGGTAACAAAGGAGTAGCATCAGTATGGACCCTCCATCGGTCTCTAAACCTCTCTAGCTCATGACATACCAAACATCTGAAATCTAGTTCCAGTCGAAAGAGATGTTTCTCACTCAAACCTGCATTCACAGCCTCCTTCACATCTATCACAGAGTTCAAATGTTTGATGGAAAGACTAGGGAAATAAGAGAAATTCCAATTTAAATAAAATAAAAGGTTGAATAATCTCCCAGATATTCCAACAAATACAAAGCATTCATAAGAATTTTTTTTTGTCACAACATAGATAGTAAGTAATCCCTAAACTTATGCCGCAGACTCGGCATCGGATGCCTCATAGAATTCATAGCCCTCAACCTCACCGCCGTTGCCCTCTTGGACAAGATTCGCCTCATCGGCCACAACCTGGTTCACCTCATCGCCATTGCCTTCAAACCCAGTCCGGCCACAATCCGTCAAAGACGAAGAAGGGAGCAATTGAAGAGAAACCGAGAGGGAGGCATATACAGCCTTATTAGAGTCTGGGATAAACCCAGAGAAAATTGAAGGGAAACCCACCCCCAACTCGTACACCAACGATCTAGATGTGGGTAGAGAGGGGGAGGAGGAGGAAACTTAGTTGTGAGGGTTTTTTTAGAGAGAAGGGAGAGTCCATGAAAGCAATACAGAGAAAATTGAAGAAAACAGAGTTGTATTGCTCTAGAAGCTCGGTCGAGTACAATACTCCCTGTATATGCTATTGTTTGCTTCTTTAAATCTAAAATTGGCTAATTACACTTTTAACCCTTAATGAAAATTTATGAAAAGGTCAAAACACATCCCAACAAAGTAAGTTAAAGTTCCATATCTATTTGTTCTTTTTGAGAAGATGGATTAAATGTTTCTGCAAATTAAGACAGACTACATTATAGTGATCCACTTAATTGACTGACTGAGTATAACTTAAAAAACAAGACATGCATCTGAAACACAGAGAGAGAGAGAGAGAGAGAGAGAGAGAGAGAGAGAGAGAGAGAGAGAGAGAGAGAGAGAGAGAGAGACCGTGAGATCGCAGCGGCCGTCTGGTGTCTCAGCGTGATAAGCAGTCTTGAAAGGTTCGTTCTCAGCATTGACGGCGAAAAGCTCGAAGTCATGCTTCCCAACATAAGTGTTCTCACGGATGCGCAGCGGACCGATCACCTCCACCTCAAGCATCGCTGATGGCTGGTCGGGGATGATCGGAACACAGGCTCGACGGAGGATCCGGATCTTGGTCCTGGTGTTGGGGCAGTTTTCCTGGCAGCGGGCCAACAAGTGATTCTTGTTGGTGGTATCCTAGCTTGAAAACTTTCCAATGGCCCTATTCCAGCATTTCCAGCCGCCAGCATCTTCCCGCTATGTCTTGCTCTACTCTGTCCAGAGTGTCCCAACTGGGTTCTCACTTATTACAGATAATATGACTCGCATTGTTTACCTCGATCAGAGTTGGAGTGAGTATGAAAACCCATGCGATCCTTACATGTACAAGCTGTGGGAGAGGTAAGGATCGCATGGGTTTTCATACTCACTCCAACTCTGATCGGGGTATACAATGGGAGTCATACAATCTGGAATAAGAGAGAACCCAGTTGGGACACTCTGGACAGAGTAGAGCAAGACATAGCGGGAAGATGCTGGCGGCTGGAAATGCTGGAATAGGGCCATTGGAAAGTTTTCAAGCTAGGGTAAGGTAAGGGGAACTTGATCGCTCTTCACAGTGAAAAAAGGGAAGAGGGAGCTAGCTGGGGTGTTATAAACACAAAGATTAGGTTTTAGGGTGCCATGGATGCATGGTAGTAAAGAATGCACCAACCAACTGAGTTCAAAATTTAAAATACGAAAAGGACGTATACGCGTACGAAAAGGACGTTTACTTTTACATAACTTTTATACAAGGTCATCATGCTATATATACATAGCTTAGGGTTATATATCTATGAAGGCTTTGGTTATATATATGTTCTCCTTTAATAAATAAGATAACAAAATGAAGGATATGGTTTATATATGCAGCTTACAGCTAGCTAGCAACTCGGCCTAAAGTAAATGCTGGCTATATAATCTATTTAATGTTCTAATTAAACTTGGAATCACTAACATATATATATATATTGCTTGGCTTAACTAAGTAAATAAGCAAATGCTCACTCTTTCGAATTGGAAGGCATTCGATTCAAAGTAATAACATGTCACTCATCTTGATCGGTTTTCTAGGGCATGCAAGGACTGAAAATTAGATATATTAAAATCGCAACTAGCCGTTGCCGATCACCACTGTCCTCTCGGTCCTCAATTTGTAAAACTAAAAAGGCATGCATGAAATGAATTCGAAAGTGGAGGATTCAAGTCCATATGAACATATGCATTATGCTCCAGGCCAGTTAGGGTTTGGTCTAGCTAGAAGGAAAATGACATCATGAATACACTATTTAACATGTACCTACCATAAAGATTTTGGCAACCCCACTTTGTTGATAATCACTAGAGAAAAAGTCTATAATTGGACTGATCGAGCAAGCACAGATGTGAATTGAAGTTACTAGGATATACTATGTTGCATGGACACTCCCACATGCCGACACGGCGCCCGATACGGAAAATACGTGTCTGACACGCCACGTGGCGTTTTGGAAAATGTTGACTTTTCTAACACATTTCAAACACGTTGACCGACACGCCACATCATCATTTATCAATTTTTTAAAATTGAAAAAAAAAAAAAAGGAACCAAAACCTAAATAAAACTACTGTTCATTTTTGAAAGCAAACTACTGACCAGTTTTGTCAGCAACCTACTGCAAATTTGATTTTCTTTAATGTTATGTTTTAAGTTAGAGATTTGCTACTTCTAATATTGTTAATTAATAAAACACTTCTATTATTTGCATTTAACTCTCTTTAATGTTATTTCTTATGGTTATGTAATGAATTGAATTTAGAACATTATTTTGGTAATGTAATGAACTTATTTTATATTTTAGTATATTTTTATTTATTAAAAATAATAAATATATAATTTTATTTGCCGTGTCCAAATCTTGTCGGATATTCAGTTTTTGAGTTTTGACGTATCGGAATGTCGCGCCGTCACCGCCGTGTCATGTTGCAGTGTCCGTGTCTGTGTCCGTGCAACATAGCTAGGATAACATCTAGTACGTACCAAACAAAGTCTCCAAGTCATGATCTTGAACATATGTAAGCATTTGGTTCTGGCTCTAGCTAGAGAGTCTGGACTTTTGAAGATGATAATTTCTAAGATTTCATACATTTCTTTTGTTTGTTATTAGTTTCGATCATGGTTCAAATCCACCCAGATCGAGACAGCAACTGATCACCCAAAGGGCTTATTTTTTAGAAAATGATCGAGTTGAAGCTCTTCCTCTTTTCCATTTTCTTCCTACGAATTTGTTTTCTCTAAACAAAGAAAGTACAAGAGAATTACACCCATGCATCCATTTGATTCGCTTCTCAGAGTTATTGACAGAGAAGGTAGTGTTCAATGCTAGCTCGCTTGAAATTGAAGTAGCTGGCATGGATTAATTGAAGCCTGAAGAGAGTACGTTGAAGCAAGCTTTGCAGTTGGTCTCAGTCTCTCAGAGATAGAGATGATGATGACGATACTAGCAGAGATAGAATATTTATGGAGTATTCCTATATAGGAACCTGGAATGGCTATCTACTATTTCCATTCTGGTGCTATAGAGTTAATTAGCTTCATATATATTAATTCTACCCATCCCTACTTAATTGTAATCACACCCGACACATATCTGAATCTAAATCTAGCTAGCTACAGAGGGTTTATGACCTACAGAGTCATGAGTGAGATTTTGATCCTCTATTAACCGTGGTAGTTGTTCAATGATTTTGATCTTCCTGGCCTTTCTATCCTCTTTCTGCTATATCTCATGGGAACTAAACTGATGGCAAAGAATTTTCCGACGTCTCAACTGATATATATGTGTGTGTGTGTGTTATTTTTTTAAATGAGATGCAATCTTTCCGTTAGTAATTTGTGTAATTGTTTTGAGTTTTCCACACCACAATCTTCTACCAGCATCGCTTCTGTGAAAATAAGCATCGTTGCTGGTCTATTCTTCTTTTCCCCACACAATCTTCTACGACAGAGTTCCCCCTGGGAAACCCACCATCTTTTCTGACATGGTCTTAATTTCTTCTCTGTTCAATCCTCTTGGTTCACTACCACACATTTTTTTGGTTCAAAAACATTGACCATTTAAGGATATTACTTCTGGCAAACTAGGTTTGATGCATGTACAAGTTATCTATCTATGTGTATGGGTCGACGGTACCGGTCAATCAATTATATTGTTGTAGTAATGGAATCGAAACAGTAAATCTCATGATGAGTTGAACAGTCTTACCAAATACCAACTATATCAATCGATCGGAGTTCCATGAAGCTAGCTGAGATAGAGGTTTTCAAGTCTCTAAATAAGACCAGACTTTGATTTTTTTTGTGTGCAGGTTTTAGATCAATTAGTTGCTGGTGAGAAAGATCATTGATTCGTTTGGTGAGGAAGATCTGCATCAGTTATTACAATGCGAATTAATACAAGTAGTGATAATCACAGAGATTCTATCAGTATGAACTTTACAATTAATATAGAGAATAGAGATAGAAGAAAATAAAGTCTGTGAATTAGCCAGCAGGATAATACCCTTAATTACTTTTCCTGCAAAGATTAGGAAGTTACCTGTTTCCTACTGTCCTTATGGATCGACCTCTCAAGTCTCAATGGTACTAGCTAGCTAGATAGGTCATACGTACAAAAGTGTTGATATGAACAATTCAAAGCTAGAGAGAAATAGTTGATCAAAATTTTTAATTTGGAACATATTTTTAGACAAAGACAGCAATAGTATCAAAATCTTACTTCATTTGCTGCAACATGGTGGAAATCAGCTCATGCTTGAGTTTGAGGGAGTGTCTGTGAGGGGTCTAATGGTAATTTGCACCCTAACCCTAACCCTAACCCTAGTTGACCCAGAGTGAGGAACTTCCACAAATTAGATATATACATATTTGATATACATACATACATGAGGCATCCAGCTGACCCATATACATGATGCATCATCCATGTATCCACTATCCACAACGTTCTCTTTCTCATAATTATTTGAGTAATGTCCAAAACCAACCACAAGTCTCTTTACTTGTGTCTGACAAGGTTTCCTAGAATGAACCTGTAGTGAAAATCCTCCTTTTGCCGTTTTCGGTAGCACAGATCTATTTTTTATTTCGTGGGTCATGGCTTCATGATGGAAGGGGGGACTATTTCAAAGGCAAACGAGTACTACTTCAAGACCCACCAAGAAGCTCATAATTCATCCAATTAGGCCAAGAATGTTATTAACTTATTATGTCACATAATGCGGTAAGAACCAAAGCTGCCAATTAGTGCACGTACCAAAGGGTACTTAAGCTGCCCCTTGCTGATGATCATCACAACCCTGAGGATTATCAGCATGATCAACAAGCAGTAGTAGAACATCGATCGGCCTAATGGGAATCGGTTTTCGTCGCCATCTTAATTTGTTGGAGAACTATTTCGGCATGAATGAATTCGGAGCTTTGCTTGGAAAATCTTGTCAGTTACGAATTTTGAAGTGGTGATCACTTGTTCTCGATCTGAAGAAATGCAATATTGGAGTGATAATTATTAATGTCGGTGGTATTCGGATTGTGTTGTTGATTATCAATTTCAAGTTTTCAACCAACTACGGCCAGTCTTTGAATTTTTCTCTTTTTCGATGCTGATGCTGATGCTATCCAAATCCAATTTGTTGTAGGTGCATATGTTGCAATAATTTTCAAAGCAAAACAAAGATGCATTTGTTATTAATTTACTCTGAATCGATCTTTCAAATTGGATGGAAGGCATAATCATTGATCGGTTTGTTTACTACTTAGGCAAGGACTGACCGAAAAGAAGAGATTAGATCGTCGCAACTAGCCGTTGCCGCCAATCACCACTATCCTCTCTCAGTCCACAATTAAAAAGGCAAAGGCATGAAATGAAAGTGGAGGATTCAAGTCGATATATATGAGCATCCATAATATTATGTCTCCAGATAATTAGGGTTTGGTTCAGATCGAGACACATCATGAATTCACTATTTAACAGATATACCTAGCTACCAACTGAACCCTTTTCACCTATTCTATATTCCAGTTCATCAGAATAACTGATGTTAATTACTATGTACCTAGGGTAACATCTAGTTCGTACTAATTAACAAGGTGTCCAAGTCATGATCTTGAACATAAATATATATATGGAAACACTTGGTTTTGAATTGGCTCTAAATGAAGAGGACGTACTACTATTAATTTTGAAGATATATGATTTCTAAGATGAGTAATGCTAGATGAACCGTCTTTTGATGAACCACCTAGAGCCCACCTTAATAGTGACAACTCATGTGGTATAACCATATGTCATCAAACAAAATATCTTGTTTCTTGAATATCTATCTTACTTAAATATGAAAATTCTCTTTTATTTTCTTGAGTCAATATTAAAGATCATATAAAATAAGAGTAAATGCATAGTATGAAGGACAGTGTCTACGGAAAGATCTATATGAGCCACAATTGCATCCTTCCCACTATCGATATTTGCTGCAACTGGGGTTAATATTAACATTCTTACTTGAATCTAATCAACATTCATTTGATATTGGGGAACTCTAACCAAGGGCATTATAACATCAAAAACCCTAAAATCAAAATCCATCTTGATTGGAGGTAGACTCGCGAGAGATGTGGGCAACATGGGTGTTGCAATCTCATAAAATCTCATATATGTGGCAATTTTCTCTCATTCTTTATTAATACATTCATTTGCCACACTTATGGAAAAATGCAACACGTCTATTGCCCACACAAGATGTGTGGCATTTGCTTCATATTGTGGTAGTGTCGATAGAGGAACAATTTTTTTTTCTTTCAGGAACTTCAGCTTTGTACAACTGAATTAAAAAGCACAAAGTCATTTCAACTCCAACAATCTTTTGAATCCTATTATTTTGCTTTACGATCTTAATGTCTTCACCAGATGTTCTTTTCTCCTTCGATCTCTTCTTCTCCTCTATCCTCTCAAGCCTCAACCACTCAAGTCTTAACCGTAGCTATCACCTCCTCTTCAATTGAACATCTCTTTTATCAATAGATAATATCAAGAAGTAAGCATTGAATGGAGATGAAAGATTTTTGAATGACGGCATGCATCAATTATAAATCAAATTCCTTCCCCTAAATCCTAATTCCAAATATGATATTTGTGATTTCAAACTCAAAACTGCATGAAAGAATTTTTGTGAACGACGCTTGTGAGGAAAACGAAGCAAGATTGAGAAGGTGTTGATGATAAATTGATCAGGAGGAACCAAGGAAGTGAGAAGGGATGAAAGTAGAACAACGTCAATATTGATGAAGTCGTCGCGCACATAAGATCATGAAACAAAAAAGTAGGATTTAAAAGATTTGATAAATACAAGAAAGTAAAAAATAAAAAGAATTTTCATATTTAAGTAAAATTGATATTCAAAAAACTATAAATTTTGGTTGATGACATGGTAATGCTATATCAGCTGCCACCTAAGATGGGTTCTAGGTGGTTCACCAAAAGATAGTTCATCTAACATTACTCTTTTATTTGTTATAGCTAGGTTTTGATCATGGTTCCACCCAGATCGAGACACCAAATGAACCCCTTTAACACAACAGGTACCTTGACTTAATAATTAATTATTTAATTATCTTTTTAACATCGATCCTAGCTAGCTAGCTTAATTCGTTAACATTTTGTTAATTTTTACCTTTAATATTGATGAGTTAATTTGCACTGGATCTGATCTGATCTGATCATCAGTACATATGATATGAATGCAACTTTCTTTTTATACCTCCAGGTCTGAGAGTAGCAGTAATCGAATGCATGATAAAGCACTTGGACCGTTCAAGAATTCAAAACGAAAAATGGATGGTCGAGGTATTATTGGTCTGCGTGAATATCAAGCTAGGAGTAAAGCTAAGAGAGAGAGAGAGAGATGACAAACAGGATGTCGGGTGCAGCAGCTGTGATGGCAAAGGAGCTAAAGATCTAGAGGCTGGAAGTTTAATTGAGTTCATAAACTTATCATATTGTTTACAAGTAACGTTAGCTTGATGGATGAGTAGAAGAGTAGACAAGGTAAAGCAAGGAGCAGAGGTAAGCAAGCGAGTGCTGAAAAAATGGAGAGGCACAACAACCTCCTCTGTGAGACGGAGAAGGTGTGACAATTCTAATTAAGGCCGCTGTTCATAGAATAAATTTGATTAATAATATAAATTTTCACATCTATCTACGTCTTTCTACTTTGAATTAGACAACTATCAAGTAACTCTGGTCAGCACTAGACTATTAGTATTAGTCAGTTACCAGATCAGAGAGTGCTACCATCACTAGTCCGTTCGTATATTCTTAAATGAGCTGCAGTAAACATAAGTTAGGTATATGTTACATTACGGCATGTTAGAATATTAACATGTAATAACAACATTTTAAAGAAGTACCTCTATCTTCTCTAAAAAAAAAGATTTTGATAAAATAGTCTGGAGTTCACATCCAAAACCAATTGGTAATGGATGAAGTGACCCAAACCCTTATTAACCCACATGCAAGGTACCATATTCCCGATGTGGGATTGATATCTCAACACGCCCCCGCACGTGTGACGAATATTCAAGCCTAACATGTGGACAACATTTGGTTGACGTGGAGTGCGTGTGGTCATTATTAGGCTTCACACGTGGACGTGGGTAACCCGCTCTATACCATAATAAAGTAGTGTGGTGTTCACATCCAAAACCAATTGGCAATAGATGGAGTGGACCAAACCTTTATTAACCCACATGCAAGGTCTCATATTCCCGATGTGAGATTGATATCTCAACAGGTTTTCACGTTGGTATTGCAACAAAGCCATTTGTATGTCGACCAACATCATCATGATACCTATCAATATATACGTTGCATGAGTTCAACAGAAATTAGCATGGTATGAAGCAAAATGCAAGTTCTTTCATTAGGATGCATCGATAGCAGTGTCTGTAATAACATCAACTAAGCTAGAGACATATATATCTACACTGCTATGAACTATTAGAAATATTAGTGATGCATGCATGGATGTCCATAGGAATAAAAGAAAGGTAGGAATCAAGATTGTGTATGTGTACACAAGAAAATAAGTATGATCGATCACCTCAAACCTGCTTCCAAAGAACTTGAGGGTTGAAGAGGAGACGAATATAATGACTTTAAACATCGGATGAACATAACCTGTAGACAAAAAAGCAATAAAAATGAGATTTAACCTCCATCAGATTAAAAGTTAAGCTATGTATGCAGGCATATGCTTGGTCTATGGATCAAATGCACTATATATTGAGCATAAGTATATTTTTTTTCTCATCCTCAGCATTAATATATAGTTGTATCTGAATGCCATTGAACATCAAAGTAGGGGATATATATATATATATATATATATAGAGGTTTTCAAGTCTCTAAACAAGACCTGATTTTGATTTTGATTTTTTCTTTTGCAGGTTCTAGATCAATTAATTAGTTGCTGCAACATTATCACTTTACATCTCTCTCTCTCTCTCTCTCTCTCTGGAGGGCTCTTGATGAGAAGAAGAAGAAGAAGCATTATGAGATTCCTAACTCAACGAAATCTATGAATATGAACACCAAAAGGATCACCTGCCGAATTTGGAATGTAGATTGCTAATGCATGTATTTGAAACCATGTTGTAGTACTTGTTTATGTTTAGGGCCCTTCTGATTTTTCGAAGAAAAAAAAACATTATGGCTTCGAGCTCGGTGTCTTCATTTTCTATGACGAGAGAGGAGGTGTACCTATATATACATCATGCAATGGACAGAGAGCTCTACGCGATTCTGGCGATCCTTCTGTTCCGCGATCCGGTGGAGCCTATGATCTTGATGGCCTTCTGGCTATGGCTAAAGTGTGAGAGGAAGCTGGCTTGACCTCTCATCTTGATCAATGAACTAGCAGATGAGACAGTCACATGCCTCTATGCTATCAATAGTACATTTTTCTCTTACCTGTCCCAAAGCTATGACCTTCCACTCCTACAAGCCTTCATGGAGAAATGAGTTTCGGTGCAAATTCTTCTTTGAACACCGCGTGGTTGCGGCCAGAGGTATCGCCGATGTAAGCAAGGATGTGTGCGTCAAAGCTTTAAATGACACCATGGTACATGTCCTTGACCTTGAAAGAATCAAAGAAACGACACGTACTACTTATCGAAACTCAATAGCAGCAAATCAAAGCCAGGTGATGCCATCACCTACCACTATTCGCCGAGGACAGCCACCGCCAGAGAGAAGAAACGAGGTGCCACCAGAGGATATGGTAAGCAGTTCGGAGAATTGGAGTTACATTCCACTTTAATCCTTGTGTAGCCCTTATTTTTAGCATACACCAAACGGTTTCAAAGAGTTAAGAATTCATCAACAGGTACATGTAGTAGTTCTTCCATATCGTTGCAGCTAAAGGCCAGCCAAACGTGTTTAGAAAAACGAAACCTTCAGCTGTTGAATTCTTGTTTATACATAACATCGAAGTTGAATTTCACCAAACTCGTTATCAAGTGTACGCCATCTTAATACCACATTTTTTAGTTAGTTACTGACTATGTGCACACAAAGATCATAAACATATGAATATTTTTCTTTTTGTTTGGCAATTCTGAAATTAAAAAGAGAAATTTTATTAACACTAAATGCTCGATACACTTTTTTTTTAAAAAACAAATTATATAAGACTTTGTGGGTACGAAAATTACTAAAAAAGATATTCATATCAAAAGTAAAGAAATCTTGTTGAAATAAAATATTCTGCCTAAAGTTTTTTTCTCCTCTACGAGAACAATGTATGTGAAGACACCAAACACTAATGGAAAAAACCTCTTAGGCGACGAAATTGTTTTAATTCCGTCACATACGAGAACAATATATGTGAAGACACCAAACACTAGTGGAAAAAACCTCTTAGGCGACGGAATTGTTTTAATTCCGTCTCCTAAGTAGAACTTAGGCGACAGAATAAGATTCCGTCTCCTAAGTTACCACCTAGGTGACGGAATCGTATTCCGTCGTCTAAGATTGATTTAGACGATGAAAATATTTACTTAGGCGACGGAATTATTATTTTTCTTGAAAAAAAATAAAATTATTAATATCTTAAGCGACGAAAGTATAACTTTTCGTCGCCTAAGTACCGAAATTTTTAGGGGCTCCTTTTCAGCCAAAAATTTCAGAAAAATTTGAACCAAAATTTTCAAACTTTCCTTATATATTCTCTCTCCCTCCTCTCCTCTACCCAGTTTCCACGCATACCTCTGCGCCAGCGGACTCCTTGCCCTTCTCTTCCAGCGGAGTCCGCGTGCCTTCTGTGCCAGCGGACTCCTCGCCCTTCTCTGCTAGCGGACTCCGCGCCCATGTTAATTTTTTTTTTTCACTCTAGCGACGGAATCCAATAATTCCATCGCCTAGGGGAAAAATAAATTTTTTTTGTCATTAAACAATATCAGTCGCCTAAGTACTTAGGAGACATAAAACTTCCGTCGCCTAAGTAATTTTGACTCTACGGAAATCAATTTTTCGTCTCCCAGACACCTACCTCACTCCACTTAGGCGACGGATCTTAGGCGGCGGAATTTCCGTCGCCTAAGTACTTAGAAGACGAATTTTGTTACTTAGACGACGAAATAGTTCCATCGCCTAAGAGCTTTTTTCCAGTAGTGAAGCCCTAATTAGAAATAGCTAGCGACATTTATCATGAATAACCATAGTTTCAAGCAAAAATTGAAGACAACGGAATGGATTCCAGTGGTATTTCTCAACCCCTAAATGAGGTTTGACTTCTTTATTTTTGATTAAGTTTGAACTACTACAAAATTTAGATTTTAGAGTTTGTTGTTTGATTAGGTAGTAAAACCGATAGGACAAGATGTTAACAAAGGGAAAACCTTCGAGGAAAATCTTAACAACTTGAAATCCTTTAGAAAAAAAAAACATTCGAGGAATATGTCAATGAGGTGACATTACTAGAATAGATGAAACATTTTGCGAAAAATCTCATCAATGTGAATTTTTTTCTTTTTAAATAAATTGAGTAGCAGATCTAGAAAAGTATTGTAGAAAGTTTGAGTATATGTGTATCTAGTAAAATGTTACAACAATAAAGTTAATAAGTAGTGTATTAAATATGAGATGTGTATCAATAATGAACGTATGAAAACCGTATTCTCTCTAGCGTGTCTTCTTGCTTTGGCACTCTCGCCGCCTCCCCTTGAAGGCGTCGAATCCAGTGGCTCCCATCGAAAGCCAACCTCAGGGCACATCTGCCATCCTACTGCTCCTCCCTATTCAATCCACCTACCACATCCCTTTGCTTGGACAATTAGACACGATGGAGACGTCCTTAGGGCTGGGCATCCATCTTGGTTCTGGTGGCTGTTAGATGATGAGATCAGAGTGCTGCTAGAGGTGGGAGCGCTGATCTCGCCAGTTACACAATTGTGGTTGCGATTGTGGATGTCGTCCTGTAGTGCAGCGAGTTGTCTGTGGACTCGGATGATGGTGTGACGTGGCAGATCATGGCTGGGATTGTTGATGACGAGTCGACAATGTTGGTTGCCGGATTCGACAATGGTTGCCGCTGCAAAGAAGCAGAAGAGATCTGATCGGGTTTGGTTGTCGGATTCGACATTAGATATGTATTAATAAAATTTCTTAATTAAAAACTCCTTTGCAAATGAAACGACATTGCTAAAATTAACAAGTCATCATGGTCAAGCTCAACATTGGAAATTTGGAATAACCCTTTACCCTTAGATGCGAGCCATTTTTTAGCCCTTTAGGTATTGGTTGTGTAGAGAGAGTTTTTATTTTTATCGAAGAAAAATTAGATGAAAATGCACCCAAGGTTAACAATGTCGAAAGCAAGAGCAGTAGGCGCTTCCACTCCTCCCTGCAACGTAAGTTACTCATTAGTCACAAAATTGGCTTCCCTAAACACATGCTTAAATTCTAGTATATCATATGGTATAGCATGCCTCACAAAATGTGTGACTATCATTGATTAAAGAAACAACTAAATGACCATATACCCCTTCAAAAGCCATCATCTGCCATACAATTAGACACATTTGCAGTAGGTATGTCATATTATTCCTGCTCTATCCTGGATAGGGTTGCAGAAGCTGAAGGCGTGTCTGGTAGGTGAATGACTATCGTCCTGTTGACTAGTAAACAAAAGGATGACTGGGGGCTTCCGGTCTTTCCTCCTCCGATGGTTAAGTCAATATCTGCTGGTAGAATGTAATTACTAGGGTATTTAATGATACATGATAAGTTGGTGGCTGGGTAGTATTTATGGCCCAGCGTGGGTTCAATTTGCTTGGAAACCGATGTGGGATATTTACCCTTGCTGCTATTTCAAATGTAGAACTCCCCTATGCCTTCTGCAGTCGTTCCAAGCCCAGCGTTACGACCGTGGTTGAGTCCGGCCAACCCTGCTTATGGGTGGGAACCTTAGAACGGCCTCGGTTGTGGTGGAATGTCTGCTGGTTTACGGGCTTGGGAGGTTGTTTTATGCACAACCGACTACACATACCATATGATATGATAGACAAACCCCTTTGCATTAGCGAAAATTTTGGCATGGACCTCGGTCAATATGGACTGAGGTTAGAATATATAGATACGTGTGCACATGAGATAGATACGTTAGTTTGTGTTGAATTGTTGCAGTTAGCAACCGTCGAGGGAATCAAATAGAATGGAATTTCTTAGAGTGACCAGTATTGGTAGCTTCGTCTCGCTATCCCCGTTCTGTCAGTGGTCTTTGTTTCTTTGGAGAAACCTCCATATAGACAGCAGTCCATGCATGACGCTCTCCATAAATTAGTTTGAGTCTTATAAAAAAAAAAATAGTTTGAATCACGGGTTGTGTAGAGAGCGTTGAGTACTTCAGTTAAGTTTGTAAACATTCTTGGTTTTTGTCGAAAAACAAAAAAAAAACCAAAGAAAGAAAAAGGGAGTTGACAATAAGTTCGGTTTATTATGTCGTCCCCATCGGGCTCCGAGGATTACAGAGGTTAATTGGCATCCTCCTCTCTTTGGTTGGGTTAAAGTCAATATCGATGGTGCTTGGCAAAAGACTACAGGGAAATCTGGTTATGGTGAAATTTTTAGGGATTTTCACGGCTCTTGCTTTTGATTTAAACCTTGAAATTCCTAACTCTGTGGATGCAGAGGTTATGGCGGTTATTCAAGCTATTGAGCTGGTTTGAGTTAGGGATTGAAAACATATTTGGCTTGAGGTGGTTTCAACAATTGTGCTTAATTTCTTGCGGGATCCTCAACTTGTTCCATGGAGATTGAGAGTGACTTGGGGTAATTGTTTGCACCGCATTTCTCAGATGAATTTTCAATATTCTCATATCTTCAGGGAGGGTAATCAAGTGTTAGATGCTCTTGCCAATATGAGTTTGTCGATGTATGCATTATCTTGGTGGGATAAACCTCCCCATTTCATTCTAGGCATGTACCAACGAGATAAGTTCGGTCTCCCTAACTTTCGTTTTTATTGATTTGATTTATAGTGTAATTTGGTGTTTTCGTGTTCTGACTTTAGTGTCATCCAACTTGATTGTAATCTTTCTTTTTTATTAATAAATAAATTTAAGGTGGGAGAACACTTGCTCTACTAGCTTTTGTTAAAAAAAAATAATAATAATAATAAAAAAAGAAGGAGTTGACAATAAGAGAGAGGCAAAAAGGAAACAAGATTACAAGAAGAGTGACAAACTAAACAAATCCCCAGCTTATTTTAGGGAGTTGTCAATAATCCGACCCAATGACCTGACTCCATCCACCTCTTACAAAACGGCGTCGTCACCCCCATAAATCATTACATTGGGAAACCGACAAAAAGAGAAAAAAAAGAAAAAAAGAAAAGAAAGAGTTGACCGGTAGAAGGGAAGCAAAAAGGAAAGAACAAGAGTGAACTAAACAAATATCCACTAGGAATAGATCGAGTCAACCGACCAAAATCCAGACCAGATCTCCTTCTGTCTTCTTTATAAGCACGAGATCTTGGGGTCTGTCTTTATCTGCACCATGGAAACCCTAACCACCGTACACGACGGAGACGACGCCAACATCGGCACCGCGATTCTGATGCGCTTCACCGACAGCAACCGCGAACTCGACCTCGAAATCCGCAAACTCATCGTCGTCATGTCCGGGCTATTCCGAGACCAAAATGCACCTCCGACGCCGATGGGCTACTTGGGCGCCACGTGCTCCTTACTCGACGCCGCCGCTGCCGCCTCCGAGCCCCAAGCTCCCGCTCACGTGCTCGACGCCCACCTCACCATCCTGTCCATCGTCATCCCAAAAGTCCCTGCTGCGTTTCTGATCAACAATCTCTGGCAGGTCTTTGATTCCTTAGCACGACCTCTCCGGTCTTCGTCTCCGAGTACCGACTGCATAGAAGTGAAATGCATTGCTCAGTTGTTCATTGCCGTCGCAAACATGGTCAACAATTGGTCAGACGTTTCCGAATTGTACAGCTACTTCCTCAGCTTGGCTTTGTATGACGGCTTCAAGGTATCTTCTTCTATTTTTTTTTTCAATTGGTTGAATATTGTTACTGATAGAAATCCAAATTCTTTAGTACAAGAATTGTATAGTAATGTAAAATTAAGGAGTATAGGCTTGATAATGTACTGATAGGGATTGGTAATGTATGCTAACCAGGTGAGAATTCAATTACGTTTGTGTCTCCCTGATGTACTGCGAAGTTTTCAAGGAACACTGCTGTTTGCCCCTGCAACCAAACAGATTACTGACTTGTTGAATAAGTATCCTCCACTAGTGGACTGTGATGAAAATGCTAGTGCATCTGTTCGCTCCCAACAAGCCAAGGCCTTGGATACTTTGGATGTTCTGAAAGTATCTCTTTCCCTTTTGTCAACCGATGACAGAACTGCCGTGCTTGTCTACTTTAAAACTCTCTTGGAACTGAACCAATTCTCTGTTACCACACGGATCGTTGATGGTTTGTATACACTTTGTCTCGACCAAGCTGCATATGTTTCTCCTGAATTGTTGCTCGATCTAGTACTCGCAATATGTCTTTTTGTCACCCAACATAAGATGATGTGCATCCCGGTAACTACAGCTGGTTTTCTCAGTATTGGACTGACAAGAGTTTATTCCTTTAACCGGAAAAACTGTGAAATTAATCTCCCTATTGTGTTTGATGCACTCAAAGGTATACATCCCGCCCTATAACTCTTCTTTTAACTAACTTCGTTCGCATATAATTTCACTCCGAATATCCTGGCTGTTCTTTTCCCTGACTCATTGACCTTCTTTACATTTGTCAGTGATATTGGAAGACCCTAACGGACACAGCGATCCTGATTTAGTGCATGCATTTAAGTGTCTTATTCATGCTTGTATTGATGAAAGCTTAATCAAAGAGGGAGTTGACCGTGTGGTGATGAATGCAAGCATGGGTGATGGAATCAAGTCTGAGCCAACTATAATTGAAAATTTGTGTGCTACTATTGAAAGCCTGCTTTATTTAAAGCCTACTATTCTATGCCCGCTTGATTATCGCATGTTTACTTTCTCTACCTGGGCCGCTGCATTTGAAGTTGTTTCAATAATGCTCGACAAACTAGGTGTGCTTTTTTGCTGTCTCTAAATACTTGTATTAACATACTTTAAGGTTTGCTATGATTGTTTTTTTTTTTTCTTGTTCTTCTTATGTCGGCAAGTGCGATAGACTTATATCTTTCATCATACAGGACCATACTCTTCTTATTTGATGAGGGGTACACTGAAGACCTTGGCGGACATGCAGAAATTGCCTGATAGAGAATTCCATTTCAAGGACATGAAGGTATAGATTACTATGTATCAACCGAACCAATGATTATTCACGATTCCATAATTGAATCAATTACATATGGGTTCCAAACTGAAGGAATGTTATGGTAAAACTTCGTTTAAAACGATGTGGTAGAAAGCAACGTGCGACTTGAAGGACATGATCCGCTGTGGATGCCTGTTTTTCTTATTATTATGTTTTAATAGTTCAAGGATGCTACTGTCACTTCTTCGTGACCTTAAGTTTTAATGTCCCACACCTTAATTTTTCCAGGTTAAGCTTCTTCTGAAAAAGCTTGTTCAGAAATATGGATTCGATGCTATTATGGCCTTCTTGCCTCAGGAACTCAAGAATCTGCTTGTTGAGGTTAGTTGAGGGATATCCTGTTAGAATTAGATTTGCCATGGTATCCAGTATTTCATATCTTCATTATTTTTATATTATTTGGTAAACAGATCAATGAAATGGCTTCTAAATCTGTGGAAGTGATATCTCATGTTGTGGGAGCAACTGCAGTCAGGTATCACCTTTCTCACAACATTTTACCTCCTGCAAGATTTCAAGGCTTATATCCACTGTGGCTATGTTTTGTTCACGGGTTCTTTAACTTGTTTGAGTAGTAATATCTAACGAGTAAAAGGTTGAAAAAGTATAAGAAACTCACCCCCTTGTGTCTTCATATTGCTTCTACCATGTTTTTACTCAAGAATAGAATTGAAGCATAATCAAGTAAACATAAATCATAGTAATTTCCTTTGCTCTACATACTACAGTGAATAGGTAGTGATCAGTACTGGTGCTTTAGGACTTAAAATTTGGAATAGATGAGATGACATGAATCGAAGCATATGCAAGAATACATAGATTCACAGTGTGATGACTTTGCTCTAGACTCTGTAGATATAGCTGGTCTTAAATCTTGCATATTTCCTCTACATTAGTAAGTGCAAAATTCTTTTACATTTCATGGTGGTCTGGAGGTCTGGACTGTCGAAGAGTCTGTCATGTGAGGTTTATCCCCATTCCATTTTTCTCTTTGCATTTGCGGACTGGCTTGAATTCCGTTGACACAACTTTCTTTTTACACCTCCTGCAGGTCTGAGAGTAGCAATAATAGAATGCATGTTAAAGCACTTGGACCGTGCAAGAATTCAAAATGGAAAAGGGATGGTCGAGGTATTGGGCTGCGTGAATATCAAGCTAGGAGTAGAGCTAAGAGAGAGATGACAAACAGGATGTCGGGTGCAGCAGCTGTGATTGCAAAGGAGCTAAAGATCTAGAGGCTGGAAGTTTAATTGAGTTCATAAGCTTATCGTATTGTTTAGTGAACTAATATATTAGGAGAGATGCGGGGTCTTTAGTTAATTATAAGTAGATTCTGAAACCTAAGGTCTTGTCAATTTGCGGAAACTCCAACTTATATAGCATGTTTCGTAACATAAACTGATGTTTAGTTTCAATTTTCTTTATCTTTATTGCATACTGTACTTCTGCAAAGCATGCTACAAGTACCAGCTGTGGTGATTTGATTACTGAAACCAATCAACTGCTTTTGTCTTTACGAATCAGTGGTGCAACCGTGAAACTAAAGCACGGCTACTATGCTAAAGTTCTTGCACAACATAGATAAGAAAGCAATTAAGATAGATAGCCATCAAGGCATTTTAAGTTACATGCAGCTATAAATAGTTCTTAGTCTTGCCACAACATAACTCGGCTTAAATAAAATAAAAACAGAGCACATGGTTCAAGTACTTGATCATAGATATAGAAAGCATAATGATAAGTAAACCCGATCAAGCTGCAGACTCGGCATCTGACGCATCATAGCCTTGATATTCCGCATGGCCGTCAACCCACTGGTCGCCACCGTCATTGATCACTTGGACAAGGTTCTCCTGCTCGCCGGCCTCAACCCCCTGGCTCACCTCCTCGCCGGCCTCAACCCCCTGGCTCACCTCAACTTCCTTCACGCCATCATCTGTGAGCCACTCCACCGGTGGCCACCCCTCAAGTTTAGCACAGTGCCTGTCAATTCCACACAGGCCATAGAAATCATAGGATTCATCATGCCAGTCAACCATCTCCCAATGTCCTTCAAACCCCTTGATATGCCCACGGTTACCGTCTACCTAAAACACATGCAGCAACTAAAAGGCATTAGTCAAATTCTAAACAGTAATTAATGCACAAATTCCAAACAGTAATTTATGCATAACCTCTCCCTGTTCCGAGCCAGGCCAACAACAATCGACAGCTGAGTTTCTCAGAGAAAGCATTCACAATTTCACAATACTTAGTTCGGATCAAAAGTTCTATCTAGATCCACATCCAGTTTTGAACTATAATTCGGCCCATCTTTTTTTTTGGTCTGAAAGAACCACAAGCCCAAAAGTTAGTTCGGCCCATCTTTTTTTTTTTTTGGTCTGAAAGAACCACAAGCCCAAAAGTTAGAAGAATAAGTCTACAATTCAAAGTTCTTAATAAAATTTTATGTTTCCCAGGATTGGATATAAAGAAAGAAGATTCAGCAGTCAAGATCGATCTTGATCATAAAAGTGCAACACAGTGCCCAGATCAGGAAGCTTACACACATTGCTTAAAAACAAATATATTTCATCTGTGTTTTACTACTTGACTACTTGTTGTTTCAAATCGATGATCAGTATTAGCTTATAGCTAAAAGGTTGCATGCGAAAAGGGTTCTGCATACATATAGATAACGATACTAGCCCTGACCATAAAAAAGCAAAAAAAAAAAAAAAAAAAAAAGCCCAAACATACACCACTACACCAGCATAGCACTGATTAACTGAGAGAGAGAGAGAGAGAGAGAGAGAGAGAGAGAGAGAGAGAGAGAGAGAGAGAGAGAGAGAGAGAGAGAGAGAGAGAGAGAGGTGGGCTACCTCCATATCCCAGCGGCCATCTGCTTGTTCCTGGTACTTCACAGCCTTGAAACGGTTGCCCTCGATGTCGACGGCGAAAAGCTGGAAGCGATGGTTGCCCTCAAAAACATTCTGACGGATACGCATATTCCCGATGACCTCCACTTCAAGCATGGCTGATGGTTGGCCGACGATAATGGGGAGGCATGCTCGCCGGAGTATTCGAATTTTGGTTCTGCTGTTGTTGCAGTCTTGAACACAGCGGATCACCATGTGGTTTTTGTTAGCGGGATCCTCCTTGTCCACCGCAGAGTTGCTCGCCATGAGAGATAACTCTCGGGTCCGCTTGTTACAGGCAGGACACTCCAAGTACACTATGTGTGACAGGTAGGGGTCACAAGGATTGTGATACTCAGTCCAGCTCTGAGCAGGGCCGATAAGGCTAGTCATGCTGTCTGGAATCAGAGCGAACCCTTGGTAAACTCGTGACCGAGTAAAGCAACACGTAACGAAGGGATGGTGGCGCCTGGAATCCGGTGGCCATTTGCAAGTTTTCAAGGGTAAAAGGTTAGGTCGTGTTTGGATAGTAAAGAGGAACCGGATTGCTTACACTCACAGGCAAATGGAAAAGACACAGAGGGAGCTAGATATATATGGCTCACACTCACAGCCGAATGGATTCAAGTCGATATATATGATCGAGCATCCATAATATTATGTCTGCAGATATATAATTAGGGTTTGGTTCAGATCGAGGCATCATGAATTCACTATTTAACAGGTATACCTACCAACTGAACCATTTTCACCTACTATATATTCCAGTTCATCAGAATAACTAATGTTAATTACTAGGGACTTAGGGTAACATTTGGTTTTGGCTCTAGATCGAGAGGACTACTATTAATTTTGAAGATATATGATTTCTAAGATTTCATACATTCTTTTGTTTGTTATAGCTAGGTTTTGATCATGGTTCCACCCAGATGGAGACACCAAATGAACTCCTTTAACACAACAGGTACCTTGACTTAATAATAATTATTTAATTATCTTTTTAACATTGATCCTAGCTAGCTAGCTTAATTTGTTAACATCTTGTTAATTTTTACCTTTAATATTGATGAGTTAATTTGCACTGGATCTGATCTGATCATCAGTACATATGATATGAATGCAAATTAAAGAAGAATGAAGGTATGTGATGGCATGGTAGCTAGGGTTTGAGCTCAACCCATATATATACATGATGCATGATGCATCGATCATCCATATATCCAGGATCACTAGGAGATCGAGTACTCTAGCTAGCTAGGGTACGGTTGTGCCACAGTTATTTGAGTATGTCGAGAACAACTGAACAACCAACCACAAAGAAACCAATAGGGATTCAGCTAGTCTGACAGTCCAATATTCAAACACAAATCTATTTACTTCTGCTGACAAAGTTTCCAATAATGAACCTGGAACTGAAAATGTTTGTTTTGCCGTTTTCGGTTCTTATAAATTGGATTTGGATCGGAGCTTCCTATTCTACCCCTCCCCTAATCGATCAACAGAGTTTCCCACCCATATACACGATAAACCCAAAAGCATGCTCAAAATTTATGCAAAACTTTGTACACATCTATTCAATCATGTATTCTCAATAGATGGATCTTCTTCTTTTTTCTTTTTCTGGGTTCATCGAATTTTATTTTATTTTTTTTGATAATTTCTTTCTTTTGAATAATAATAATAAGATAAGTTTCCACATCTTTCTACGTCTTCTTCTTAAATTAGACAACCATCAAGTATATATATCATCAGAAAATGTATAACTCTGGTAAGCACTAGACACTAGTATTAGTCAATTACCTGATCGATCAGGTGTGCTACCATGATCACTAGTCCGTTCATTTTTTTCTGAAGCACTATTTTGCGCAATCGAAGGATGTGCTGAAAATATATGTTAGGTATATGTTGCATTACGGCATGTTAATTAGGTTATAACATGTAATGACAACATTTTAAGAAGCCGTAACTCTTCACTCAAAAAATGAAGGTTTTCACGTTGGTATCGCAACAAAAGCATTTGTATTGATCAGAGAGTAGACCAACATTATGATACCTACCAATATATACGTACGTTTCATATGAGTTCAACAGAAATTAGTATGCATGAAGCAAAGTGCAAGTTCTTTCATTAGCTAGAATGCATCTATAGCAGTGTGGTGTAACATCAACCAAGAGACATATATATATATATATATATATATATATATATATATATATATATATATATATATACACACACTGCTATGAACTATATATTAGAAATAGTAGTAATGGATGGCATAGGAATATATCGAAGAAAGGTATGAATCAACATTGTGTATATATATATATATGTTTCTCTTCACACAAAAAAAAAAAAATTGTGTATGTGGACACAAGAAAATAAGTATATATGATCGATCACCTCAAACCTGCTTCCAAAGAACTTGAGGGTTGAAGAGGAGAATATATATATATATATATAAGATTTTTCTCAGCTGCGGACGTCCGCACCAATGGTTTTGGTGTGGATTTTTATTTTTGCACCACTTTTAGATCGAATTTCCTTATCTCCACCGTCTAGTATCTAGATAATATTGTGTAGATCATCTCTGCAAAATTTTAGCCAATTTGGTAATCGTTAAGACCCTCAAACTCGAAAAACCAATGGACGAACTGAATTCTGTCAAACATGAACTGTTCATGTTTGTAACAGAAAGACGTCATTTTGAGGGCCTTAACGATTATCAAATTGGCTGAAATTTTGCAGAGATGATCTACACAATATTATCTAGATACTAGACGGTGGAGATGAGGAATTTCGATCGAAAATTGGTGCAAAAATGAAAATCCGCACCAAAACCATTGGCGCGGACATCCGCAGCTGAGAAGGGCAGTGTGTGTGTGTATATATATATATATATATATATATTTATGACATTAAGACATCAGGCAGCTGGGAATTTAATGAGCTTTATTGATGAACATAACCTGTAAACAAAAAAGCAATAAAATGAGATTTAACCTCCATCAGATTAAGTGTACGTTATACTCTGTATGCAGGCATCCTCTATCAGATTAAGGACTGAAAAAACAAGATTAGAGTAGAAACTAGCCGTTGTCGAGGTCTTTGAGGTGTATTTGAACGAGTCTGAGTACAATTTGGTTTTCTTCACAAAGCATGCAATTTTCTAGCTTGACAAAGTTATCTCACAAAGCATGCAATTTTCTAAAAAGGCGGCATGAAATGAATTCGAAAGTGGAGGATTCAATTCCATATGAACATATGCATTATGCTCCAGTTAGGGTTTGGTCTAGCTAGAAGGAAAATGCCATCATGAATACACTATTTAACATGTACCTACCATAAAGATTTGGCAACCCCACTTTGTTGATAATCACTAGCGAAAAAGTCTATAGTTGGACTGATCGAGCAAGCACAGATGTGAATTGAAGTTACTAGGATAACATCTAGCTAGTACGTACCAAACAAAGTCTCCAAGTCATGATCTTGAACATATGTAAGCATTTGGTTCTGGCTCTAGCTAGAGAGTCTGGACTTGTGAAGATGATGATTTCTAAGATTTCATACATTTCTTTTGTTTGTTATTAGTTTCGATCATGGTTCAAATCCACCCAGATCGAGACAGCAACTGATCACCCAAAGGGCTTATTTTTTAGAAAATGATCGAGTTGAAGCTCTTCCTCTTTTCCATTTTCTTCCTACGAATTTGTTTTCTCTAAACAAAGAAAGTACAAGAGAATTACACCCATGCATCCATGTGATTCGCTTCTCAGAGTTATTGACAGAGAACGAAGTGTTCAATGCTAGCTAGCTTGAAATTGAAGTATCTGGCATGGATTAATTGAAGCCTGAAGAGATCGAGTACGTTGAAGCTAGCTTTAGTTGGTCTCAGTTCTCTCAGAGATAGAGATGATGATGACGATACTAGCAGAGATAGAATATTTATGGAGTATTCCTATATAGGAACCTGGAATGGCTATCTACTATTTCCATTCTGGTGCTATAGAGTTAATTAGCTTCATATATATATATATATTAATTCTACCCATCCCTACTTAATTGTAATCACACCAAACACATATCTGAATCTAAATCTAGCCAGCTACAGAGGGTTTATGACCTACAGAGTCATGAGTGAGATTTTGATCCTCTATTAACCGTGGTAGTTGTTCAATGATTTTGATCTTCCTGGCCTTTCTATTCTCTTTCTGCTATATCTCATGGGAACTAAACTGATGGCAAAGAATTTTCCGACGTCTCAACTGATATATATATATACACACACACACACACACGGAGCCGTTCGAAAACTGATATATATATATACACACACACACACACGGAGCCGTTCGAAAGCGGACGTCTGCACTCGGCTTAAAGTGCGAACGTCCCCCTCCGTTCGGCGCCGGCGAGGGGGCGCTCCCACCCCAGCAGACTCCAGTAGTGTCCCGACCACTTTCCTTCACCGGCGAGTCCGCAGAATTCCAGTTTTCCGGCCAGATTGACTTTGTTTGAAATTTTGGGTGATCTGGCTGGAAAACTGGAATTCGGCGGACTCGCCGGTGAGGGAAACTGGTCAGGGACGCTGCTGGAGTCTGCTGGGGTAGAGGCACGCCCTCGCCGGCGTCGTACGGTGGTGAACGGAGGGACGTCTGCACTTTAAGCAGAGTGCGGACGTTCGCTCTCGAACGGTCCTATATATATATATATATATATATATATATATATATATATGTGTGTGTGTGTGTGTGATGCTATCTTTCTGTTAGTAATTTGTGTAATTGTTTTGAGTTTCCACACCACAATCTTCTACCAGCATCGCTTCTGTGAAAATAAGCATCGTTTCTGGTCTATTCTTCTTTTCCCCACACAATCTTCTACGACAGAGTTCCCTCTGGGAAACCCACCATCTTTTCTGACATGGTCTTAATTTCTTCTCTGTTCAATCCTCTTGGTTCACTACCACACATTTTTTTGGTTCAAAAACATTGACCATTTAAGGATATTACTTCTGGCAACTAGGTTTGATGCATGTACAAGTTATCTATCTATGTGTAATGGAATCGAAACAGTAAATGTCATGATGAGTTGAACAGTCTTACCAAATACCAACTATATCAATCGATCGGAGTTCCATGAAGCTAGCTGAGATAGAGGTTTTCAAGTCTCTAAATAAGACCAGATGACTCTCCAAGATCTCTAATCCACAAGTGACAACCAACTAATGTGAAAATACTCCAAAGTAGGGGACATAGAGGTTTTCAAGTATCTAAATAAGACCAGACTTTGATTTTTTTTTTTTTTGCTTGCAGGTTTTAGATCAATTAGTTGCTGCAACATTATGGTTTTCAAGTCTTCGTTCAATAATGTTGGTGAGAAAGATCATTGATTCGTTTGGTGAGGAAGATCTGCATCAGTTATTACAATGCGAATTAATACAAGTAGTGATAATCACAGAGGTTCTATCAGTATGAACTTTACAACATAGAGAATAGAGATAGAAGAAAATAAAGTCTGTGAATTAGCCAGCAGGATAATACCCTTAATTACTTTTCCTGCAAAGATTAGGAAGTTACCTGTTTCCTACTGTCCTTATGGATCGACCTCTCAAGTCTCAATGGTACTAGCTAGCTAGATAGGTCATACGTACAAAAGTGTTGATATGAACAATTCAAAGCTAGAGAGAAATAGTTGATCAAAATTTTTAATTTGGAACATATTTTTAGACAAAGACAGCAATAGCATCAAAATCTTACTTCATTTGCTGCAACATTGTGGAAATCAGCTCATGCTTGAGTTTGAGGGAGTGTCTGTGAGGGGTCTAATGGTAATTTGCACCCTAACCCTAACCCTAGTTAACCCAGAGTGAGGAACTTCCACAAATTAGATATATATTCTAGGATATTCTATATCTTTCTAGATATTCTTTATGTGTGTCTTGGCCTTATGTCATTAGGATATGTAGTTTGACTAGATTTATGTATTCTTTATCATTATCATATTAGTACTTTGTAATTCTCTATATAAAAGGCTCATATTAATGAATAAGATAATGATTATTTATTCTCTTACTATCTCTCTCATTCTCTACACTTTATCATTTATCACGTTATCATACACTTTGTTCTAACCTTAAAACTAATAGCCCACCATTTTTTTTGCAAACCCTAAAACGCAAACCAAAAGTTCTCGGCCATGCGTTGGCCGCCGTCGCTCCCTGATCGCTGCTTCCCGGCCGTCCGCTTCGTTGCTTTCTTTTCATCCGATCAAACATCCAAATTTTTACAGTATGTGTTGAAACCCTAAACTTTTTCAAGTTCAATAACTCGGGGAGGATAAAATCCTTTCCTCCCTTCTCCATCTCCATTCTATACTTGGGATTTTGTGTGTGCAGGTACCCAAATCCCAGAATTTTATTTACGGGTCAAGAGTGTGTTTGATCACTCTTATTTTCTTGTCAGGGTTGTGTATGATCAACTCCGACCTTTCTCCATATTGTGTTTGATCAATCTGAGGTCTTTCTTCCAAATTGTGTTTGATCAATTCGTGGCTTTTCCGGATTGTGTGTGATCAATCCGAAGGATAAACCATTAAAAACATCGTTTGTGACCTCTATTGAGTCTCATAACAGCTTGGTTTTGTATGCAAGAGCAACGTAACATTCTGCTAATTTGAGTTTTGACGTACTCGATGCCTAAGACGGATATTCGCTAGGTATATGTGGAACCTTTCATTGAAAAGGATTAAACCACATGTTTTGACCCCTAGGCTAACAAGCCTAGATGCCGAGATTTCATATCTCATGCGCTCAAAGTCTTTGACGCGTCATATCGACAAAAGCCTTCAATAACAATTTGTGCAAAAAGTAATGACCACAAAGTACTGTGGAATGCACTTAATGAGCGTTTCTTGAAACGTTTATATAACTCTACTTGTTGAGTTATTAGTCAAGTGGATTGCTTACCACCTTAATTGACTACATATTGTCGATGATCTTTTTTGGCATCATGATCCATAATATTTAGCGAATTCGATCATCATCAAGTTCTCTAGGTCATCCAAGTTGATTTAGAACTACCAACGAGACCTGATTTTGATCATACAATTGCAAACGAGAATTGTACATACGCTAATGCGATAAACATATTTGGGATTGTCCCCTAATGTGGGGACAACAATATGGGTCACGGCAACGGCAGAAAATGCCGTGCCGATGTCTAGAATAGAGGAGGAGGTGTCGTCGGCCCTAATGGAGACACTCCCGGTCTAGACACCAATATGTCAAAACTACTCATGTCAGCTCATAACAATGCAACCGTTGTGGATTCTGGATCACTGGTTCAAGATTGTCAAGTTCATCCTCAAATCGTGAATGCATACCAAAAAAAAAGGTACAAAAAATCAATATGAGGATAATAACGTCATGATCCTCATGATCACGAATTTCAAAGATTCGGATCTAGCTCTAGCTACCCTTAACTTTGACGTCATTAGCTAGACAATGATTTTCTTTCCAACTGATGTGCTCATATTATCCTATATTTCTATGCTTCATAATCTTTGTTTTTGCATTAAGTTTCCTTATTTGTGATTGATTTACGTTATTTTAATGTTCTTGTAGGTTTGTGTCGTAAAAAGAAGAAAATGAGCTAAAATGCGCAAATAAGGATTGAAAGGCCACTACAATCCCAAGTCTGAGAATTTGCCTGTGCAGAACATCTAACTTTGCTGAATTACTGGGAATTACTCGGATCGAATAAGACTATGAACATTACATCATTGGAAAGCTACGGAAGTCTACTTTCTGTAGAAATTTACGGATCTCAATTTCGATACTTATGGACTGAGTTATGATCGTTTGAGTGAAGATAGGTCAGATCAGAAAATCTGCTCGGATTTGGAAACATTTGTGGATAACTTAAGTTCCGTGTCACAAGACCGTCAACCCTAAAACTTCAAGGACAATAATGCAGATGAGGATTCAAGGAGTACATGTATTCCCAGTTCTACAAGAGATATCTCAAGTTTTCCCATTTCATATCAAGAAAGGAGTCCGAATCCAAGTTCTACAAGGAAACTTGAAGTTAAAGATGAGCAGAAACTTCTCTATATAAAGGAGCACGAATTTCATATGAAAGGGAGGTCTCGGAAGCACATTGTAGATGCCTAAAGGAGCAGAGACCATCCATCCATCCATCCATCCATCCATCCATCTCCATCCACCCTTCACCTTTCCATTCTTTTTATGTTTTTGTTGTGTTTTCCTTAATTATGTTTTGTTAAACCTTTTCTAGAGTTAGGATGATGCCCTAGTATGATTGTTTATGTTTTTGATGATTGATTAATAGATTTATAGTTTCTTTATGATGAATTCTTAGTCACTATTTTAATTGATGCTATATGTTTGAGTTCTTTGATTGATCACCTTAGGGCTTTGCATCTAGTAAATTAGAAGATGAATTTGAGGCGTAACTGCAATATAATTCAAATTAGCTTCTTGTGATTAAGAATTGTGAATTACATTATTGTCGTAACTGAAGTAATGATTTGCATGATTCTCTTGTTTTCTAGAACGTAATGAGTCTTACATGTTAAATTTATGTCGTAATTGGATAGACTGCATGCTAGAATATACGACCTCTGCCGTACCTGGAGAGAATCATACACTTAAGGAAAACTATGGTCTAAGTGCCGTAACTGGACTTAGATACGGGAATTGTCATATAGAGAAACGAAAGAGTCTGTTAGTTGCATCAAAGCATGAATATGATTGTTAGTGGTTGACTCTGTGTAGTTAGTTTAGGTATTTCATAATTTGAATAGAACTAATAATCCTCGTGGGAACGACAACCCTTTTCTTCCATTTACTATACTACATCCACCTTGTATACTTGCAGGAATTCCATCACCAAGCTACATGTAATAAGGCGTCGTATCGACGTCCTTTGTCTATTTGAGACCTCGATGTACTCACATTAGCAATAATGAATGCCTTGAGAATTTTTTCAAAGTTATGAAACTATTCTCCTCTTATGATTCGTATTAATTTACAAACAAGATGTACATTTTTACATCGTCCTTAGAAGCATGACATATTTATAATCTAGATGGTTAGATCGTGCCGTTTTGGTCTCTTCCATGTGAAGATGATGCACGGCCTTGCATCCTCAAGGAGGATTGCCAACGTGTTTCTGGTTAAGTCTTCTACCCTATAACGGATTTTCCATCATTAATTGTTCAACTAGGCTCATCCAAGCTTAGTCTGATGTCTTAGAATTGTCTGAAATTAAGGAGATAGTGGTTTGAAGTGTGCCTCGCACTATCGACCCTCTACGGACATGTCTGGTCATACTAACTTGGAGTTACTGAAAGCTTTTGATCTTGGTTTTCCCCTACACTATTAACCAATTGTCGTCTTGCAAAAGACATTGAAGACTTATCAAAACCGGACTATCATCATCATGATCGAATCCTCTAGGTCCTTTGAGTTAGTTTATGTTCATGTCAGAGAGCTTTTGCTAACTAGTTAGAGAGTTTATGACCTTAGAAAGATCAAAAAGACTTGGTTTTGATTATACACACGTCACTTTTAGCTAAAGGCAAAAGCCTACATGCCATATGCAAGCTTCACAACTTCACACATGCCAATTCTGCGAAAAACAGCAATCTGTCCCTTCTGGGCAGTCAACTTTGTTTAAGCTTTGTGAACAGCTCATTGGAAATTTCTACGAGTCTAGTTTTCAGAACCTTTCGCGGCTCATCTATATCTATTTTAACGAAGAAGTTATGGCTGTTTTAGTGCGCAAAGGTCATTCTACGCGGAATTTTTATGCACTCTCATGATTGCAGCTTTTCGTAGCTTCTTTTAATCTCTCTAAATGGTTCAAGTGGAACTATTTACTCTCCTATCTACTTTATTTTGTAGATCTATCTCATAGAGACATTGAGTGCCTCGTAGATAGTGGAACTATCCACAACATTCTAAGGAACCGGTAACTATCTTTGGATTTTGTGCTTTTGTAAATCTTCTCTGACTACAATGATTATATCATACCGGTCATCTAGGGACGCGGTTTAGCTTGCATCTTGATGTCTTATGACACCATGATCAACGTCACACATGCCCCCTATGCATTGACCGAACCATGTTGAGCTTTAAAGACATTTATGCTAATAGTTTTCATTTGAAAACACATTGTGAGAATGAACAAGAATTTTTTTTGTGTATACTTTCTCATGAATGCAGACTGAAATGCATCTTGGAGAAGTTCATGAGTCAATCTAGTGGACTGTATGTCACTATGATATTTGGGACACCAACTCATATAGGCTTTGATTTGACCAAATCGGTCATCTTGGAAGAGATATAATTGTCCAAATTTTTGAGAAATTCTCACGGACATCCATTCTTCCTCTCAAAACGAAGACATTCGGGATCTAGCTTCTCCATGAAGCATGATGGTGACGCCATGGTTGTAAATGGCGGCACCCTGGGGACATTGATGTCACCCGAACAAGGCTCCAACTTCCCGGAGGCCATCCGGTCAATTCCTCAAGCGATTGAGGTGCACCGGCCTTCCCTTGATGTCTTATTGGGCCCCTGCAATGCTTATTGCTCATTTAGGAAGCCTATTTTTTTTAACTAAATTAGGAGCGAGACCCTCCTATACGCTAAATGACACAAAAGAGAATACTTCATTCTTACATCAAATTATGTAGATCGATACAACCAACTTGCGGACACCTTTTTATGCTTTATGAGATTGGTTGAAGTGTTAACATAACGGTCACGTGTTACACTATTATCTACTGCTTATGCTTCTACGGGCTCACTACCCATTCTTTAAATAAGTTTATCGGGATATAAGTTGAAGTGTCATGTACCCCATATTCACACGCAATACGGTCTCACTGAAGCTACGACCAAGCAACTTTAGCTTGTCGCTCGAACATTATTGATGCACACCAATTTTTTTATTGCGTCTTGGGGCTATGCAATATTTGCATGCAGCTTTATTATTCATCTACGACCCACCATCATTGAATATTGTTGTACTACAGCTCGTGACTGTGTACCAGGATTGACACGAAATTGCAATCCTTGAGTTCAAACAGGATTGAAACGAATCTCCAATCTTTGAGCTCAGCTAGATGTTATTTCTAGGTGTCAAATCGCACTGTCACTGCGTACAATGATGGACCATTTAAGATGAATAAATATTTAGGTTGGATATGAACCTCCACTAATAATTTGCATATGTAGAAACCTTGTCAGGCGATCTCATTCACCGCTAAATTGCGGATTGTCACTTTATTGAGCTAATATTCCTGCCGTTAGGGAGAGATAAGAACAGAGGTGTTCAAGTGGAACGATGTGAATTGTCGTGGTTTGTCTCCACTAAGTCTCATCTTGATCCCAAATGCTTAAAGTATTAAAGTGACGAGATCACATGTTGTAAATATGTCTACAAGGATTGATGTCTTATCAAGAGGACATGGCGCGACCAAAAGGAGTTGGTCTTGACACCATCACCATGGATGGTGAAATGGTGACGCCATATAGTGGCAAAATTAGTGTCATGAGGCCGTGTGGCTCGTAAAAGGAGGGAGGCCCTTAGGTTCGATAATTTCTCGCACTAGGGAGAAAGCGAGCTTGGCACAACCTAATCCATTGATCAGTGATTCTTAAATCCGTCTCATGAAGTCTGAATTGTGATTATCGTTGGGGGACGCCTCAATGTCAAATCCAATCCATATAGAGATCTCTACAAATATTACCCTAGTATACATGAGGACGTGGGATAATGAGTCTACTATCGAACCACCCTTCGTTGATGGATATCAACTTAGTTGATTGGCGTAATGAAAAGATACGATCCAATCTTAACAAAGAGATAGGTCCTTGGGCAGGTGATGCCAACATTGCAAGCTAAACTCTATCAACTATGCCTTTGTTAGATACCGTATTGAGAACAAGAGGTTAGACTCACCTTATGGCGTAAAGTCTCACTAACACGCGCTGGGGTTGACTACGATGAGATATGCTCTCGTAATGGATGTCATTAAACTCCACTACTTTATCAGTTTGGTAGTTTCCGAATAACTGAACATGCAGCCTATGAATGTGGTCATAATAACATCTCTATAGGATCCGAGATATACATGAAGGTCTTAAACGGACTTCATTCATCCGAATCAAGTGGCTTCAGACCACAGGAGCATGCGTTTGCTAAATGTATTGAAACGCACATGGACTCTACTTGATTTGGAAGGGATATGGTGAATTATGCCTTTGCGTGTTCATTCCAGATTTACATGGACTCTTGATTGAACAAGAGATGTCAATATGTATCAATCATCCGACGTTAGAATGAAAAAGATATTAGGAAGACACGGTCTCGATAAGGCACTCGATGACTGTATTGATGATGATTTTCCATCAATCGGCTTAGATGCTCTATAACTAGTGAGACCTACATATACTCTCATGATTAGTCAAAGTCTTTGCTCTAAAGAGAGATCCGTTATTTTGTCTAAAGCAAGATGACAAATATGTGTTAAGAGATGAAGTTCTTATCTAAGTACAATAAGACGCATCAATGTACTCAACACAATACGAAAGACTTGACATCTCATTCGCTATGAAAAGTTGTAAAGCTAAGTGTAGCTGTCACACCCCAGTCCTTAAGTTATTTTACGGTTAAATTACTATGGTAATTGTTTTAGTCTTTTACCGTATTAAATAAGCGTTTACTGTTAAGGACCTTAAAGTTGACTTTTCTTCCGTTTGGAATTTGGGAAAACTTTCTTCATGAAAGTTGTAGATGACGTGATTACGAGTTTGTAGACATGCTATGTGTTAAAATCGGAGTTAGCATGAAAAAGTTATCAATTAAATGGTAAAGTTTGAGTGGGTAAAAAGGGGTGATATTGTAGTGGGTATTTTGATTTGGGGTATAAGTGTTGGACCGGGTAGAGGGGAAGCAGCCAAGCCCATTTCCTCTCTTCTCTTTTCTTTTCTTTCTTTTCTTCTTCCTTTCCTCCCGAAACTTCTTCCCGAGCCCCTCCTGTCGGAAAACTTCAGCCACGCCGCCCGCCGCCGTCCGGCCACCTGAGACAGCCGGATCGGTCCCGTTCGGACCCCCGCCGCTCCCTCTCTCTCCCTGGGTCGGTGACTGCACGCGGGACGTCGCCGAGAGGGAGGAGACCGCTCCTAGCAGTCCGACTGCCATCTCGCCGGAGCTCCGTCCTTCGGCCACCATAGGCCGAGATTTTTGGCTCAACTTGTAGCCCTCGTCAAGGTGAGTAATCCCTCAAAAGGAATCGGTCTAATTCGATCTCGTTAGGGTGGTTTGTATAATTGAAAGTTTTAGGGATTTATGGATGTTTTGGTTCGATTACCCTAGATAGCGTTAGAATTGGACAAAGTGCTAGTTATGGAAGTTGTTGGGTATGATGAGAGGATTATGCTGCTAAAATTTGAGAAGCATTGGAGGTCGCCGGAAAACGGCTGCCGGCCACCGCTGCCCGCGGCGCCGCACCTCAGGGGCTGTTTTATATGTTTTTAAGATGGTATTAAGGAGAGGAGTTTAATGAAGTATATATTGGAATTTTTGGAAGAGTTTTGTTAATGTTGGGGATTTTTCCATGGTTAATGATTTTGGCGGTGATTAGATTGGATTATCGGTAGTTTGGTTAACTGGTTTTAAAATGCTTATAAGGTTAATTTTGGTTATCGGTGATGGTGGTGAATTGTGAGTTATAATGGAGTAAAGATGGAGAAAATGGGCAAGGAAGAAATGGAGTTTAGACAATTAATTTTGTGGATTTATTTATTGGAGTTTTAAAGTATTATGAGAATTAATATTAATTATTGTACAGGCCGTGAGGAGGATCATTTGGAGGAAGCCTCGGATCGTCGGTAGGCCTAGCCGAGCACTGTGAGTGGACCTTTGATTTAAATACCATGCATGCACTAAAGTTAATTAATTTCGAAGGCATTTTTTGAAATTCGGTATTTTCTTGGGATTTATGAGTTCCCACTGTTATTTGGGAACTCCCTTGCTTATTTCATTTGAAATTGATCTTTTATATTTGGTAATCTATTACACCCTAAAAGGGTTGACTGATATTATTTATAGCTAGCTAACATTATTTAGCGGTCCTCATCATATGTGAGTAGAGCGTTTAGAGTAGGACGTTATTATAGTCCCACCGGCGGTCCTTATCATATGAGAGTTGAGCGCTTAGCGTGGGACGCTACTATAGCCTGGGAGGCAACCGATCGGTATATATATATATATATATATATATTATTGTTAGCTAGCTATTATTTAGCGGTCCTCATCATATGAGAGTTGAGCGCTTAGCGTGGGACGCTATTATATTCTATTCAGCGGTCCTTATCATATGTGAGTAGAGCGCTTAGCGTGGGACGCTATTATAGCCTGGGAGGCTCATAGTTTTGGTGAAATATTTTTCCCTATTTATTTTGATTTATTGAGAATCAATGAGATTTTTGGTTTATAAGTATTTTCGGGAAGAGTTCCAAGAGTGGCATGCCTAAATATTTTTCTAATGGAAATTATAGGAGAGCATAGATTTGATTTCATTGCTCCATATTTCTTTTGTCATTTATTTTTGTCCACTCACTCTAACGTTTTAAATGCTCCTCCCATGGACCCTTCGTTTTTTTAAAATGCCCAGTCTGCAGAGTTCGGTTCGGCGAGGATAGGAGGCATGTCATAGATTCCCACCTCATCCAGTTTAACATATTGTGTTGTTCATCTCATTTTCTTAGTAGATGCTCTGATATTTATGTGATGGTTTAAGTGTGTTAAGAACTGTTGAAAAAGATTCATTTATTCATGTTTATTTGAGAGATTATATTTATGGATGTTGTTTGGGAATTATTGTGAGTTTGGTTGGTTGACTCTTCTTTCAGGTATGGTTACCCATTTTCAAGGGAGGTTCTACCAAGAAATTTGGTAGAATTTTCCTTGGTGGGTCCCGCAGGGTTTATCCCGGATTTCGAGGGGAAATCCGGGGTAGGTCCTGAGTGTAGCTATGCGCCCACGCAATGCTAATGTAATGAAAGTAACTCCTTTTTCAATACTTAATGGTATGAAAGGTTGAGGCTTATTATATTCCTACATAAGAAAGATACATCAATAACGAAATCAGAATTTGTCAAGTTTCGTAGGTCAAATTCCACCGGACCTACAGGGAATCTCACTCACTGGAAAATATTGAAATTGGTTCCATTGGAAAGGCCTATGTGTATACTTTCCAGGGACATCAACCATTTGATCATACATATCATATTGAGTGAGTTATGGCCGTTTTCGTAAAGTATGACGAATCTGTCCGAGAATCTGATTTTGGCAAAACAATCAACTTCGACGGGACTTTTTGAATAGCTCCTGATGAATCAGAATGTTTGTAATATAAGGTTGGAAAGATAAATGAGTCTAGTTTCCAACACAGTTTACGGTTCGTTCATATGTATTTCCTAGAGGAAGTTACGACTGTTCTAGTAACTGAAGGTCATACTGCGCGGAAATCTAATTTCCTGTATGAACTTATGTTTTGAGTTCACAAGCGGTCTTCTCCTCAAGATCTAAGTATAAAAGATCATGTTTGAGGACAATACGACATGATCTAGTTAATCATTGTCTAATGTCACATTTAAAGACATGTTAAAGAGCATAGACATACTAAGTTGTTAAAACTTCTGTGATTAGTAAAAATCAGGAAGAACCCAATAATTAATGCAAAGATCAGGGGGAGGTGCGAACTTCAGGGGGAGTCTAGCACATAAATGTGACTATCAAATGTGAAGGGTGCGTTGTACTCTTTTTTTCCAACGATCAATGTTCAGTTTTTCTCCCACAGGGTTTTTGTGACTTGACGAGGTTTTTGACGAGGCAACATATCAACACCATCAGCATAGCAGCACGCAGCACAAGGGGAGTGTTCTAGTATATTCTATATCTTTCTTGATATTCTTTATGTGTGTTTTGACCTTATGTCATTAGGAAATGTAGTTTGACTAGATCTATGTATTCTTTATCATTACCATATTGAAACTTTGTAATTCCATATATATATATATATATATATATATATATATATATATATATATATATATATATATATATATAAAGGGCTTCTATCAATGAATAAGATGATGATTCTCTATTCTTTTACTATCTCTCTCATTCTCTACACTTTATTCTTCATCAATATATACATATTTGATATATATACATACATGATGCATCCAGCTGACCCATATACATGTATCCACTATCCACAACGTTCTCTTTCTCATAATTATTTGAGTAATGTCCAAAACCAACCACAAGTCTCTTTACTTGTGTCTGACAAGGTTTCCTAGAATGAACCTGTAGTGAAAATCCTCCTTTTGCCGTTTTCGGTAGCACATGATGGAGGGGGGGGGGGGGGGGGGGGGAGTGGGTGGTTTACTTCAAGACCCACCAAGAAGCTCATAATTCATCCAATTAGGCCAAGAATGTTATTAACTTATTATGTCAAATAATGTGGTAAGAACCAAAGCTGCCAATTAGTGCACGTACCAAAGGGTACTTAAGTTGCTCGTTGCTGATGATCATCACAACCCTGAGGATTATCATCATGATCAACAAGCAGTAGTAGAACATCGATCGGCCTAATGGGAATCGGTTTTCGTCGCCATCTTAATTTGAAGTGGCAGTAGTAGAAATCTTGTCAGTTCGGAATTTTGAAGTGGTGATCACTTGTTCTCGATCTGAAGAAATGCAATATTGGAGTGATAATTATTAATGTCGGTGGTATTCGGATTGTGTTGTTGATTATCAATTTCAAGTTTTCAACCAACTACGGCTAGTCTTTGAATTTTTCTCTTTTTCGATGCTGATGCTATCCAAATCCAATTTGTTGTAGGTGCATATGTTGCAATAATTTTCAAAGCAAAACAAAGATGCATTTGTTATTAATTTACTCTGAATCGATCTTTCAAATTGGATGGAAGGCATAATCATTGATCGGTTTGTTTACTACTTAGGCAAGGACTGACCGAAAAGAAGAGATTAGATCGTCGCAACTAGCCGTTGCCGCCAATCACCACTATCCTCTCTCAGTCCACAATTAAAAAGGCAAAGGCATGAAATGAAAGTGGAGGATTCAAGTCGATATATATGAGCATCCATAATATTATGTCTCCAGATAATTAGGGTTTGGTTCAGATCGAGACACATCATGAATTCACTATTTAACAGATATACCTAGCTACCAACTGAACCCTTTTCACCTATTATATATTCCAGTTCATCAGAATAACTGATGTTAATTACTATGTACCTAGGGTAAGATCTAGTTCGTACTAATTAACAAGGTGTCCAAGTCATGATCTTGAACATAAATATATATATTTATATGGAAACACTTGGTTTTGAATTGGCTCTAAATCGAGAGGATTACTATTAATTTTGAAGATATATGATTTCTAAGATGAGTAATGCTAGATGAACCATCTTTTGGTGAACCACCTATAGCCCATCTTAATTAGATGACAACTCATGTGGCATAACCATGTCATCAAACAAAATATCTTGTTTCTTGAATATCTATCTTACTTAAATATGAAAATTCTTTTTTATTTTCTTGAATCAATATTAATCATATAAAATAAGAGTAAATGCATAGTACGAAGGACAGTGTCTACGGAAAGATCTATATGAGCCACAATTGCATCCTTCCGAGTATCGATATTTGCTGCAACTGGGGTTAATATAATTATATTAACATTCTTACTTGAATCTAATCAACATTCATTTGATATTGGGGAACTCTAACCAAGGGAATTATAACATCAAAAACCCTAAAATCAAAATCCATCTTGATTAGAGGTAGACTCGCGAGGGGTGTGGGCAACAGGGGTGTTGCAATCCCATAAAATCTCATATATGTGGCAATTTTCTCTCATTCTTCATTAATACATTCATTTGTCACACTTACGGAAAAATGCAACACGTCTATTGCCTACACAAGATGTATGGCCTTTGCTTCATATTGTGGTAGTGTCGATGGAGGAACAATTTTTTTTTACAGGAACTTCAGCTTTGTACAACTGAATTAAAGAGCACAAAGCCATTTCAACTCCAACAATCTTTTTGAATCCTATTATTTTGCTTTACGATCTTAATGTCTTCACCATATGTTCTTTTCTCCCTCGATCTCTTCTTCTCCTCTATCCTCTCAAGCCTCAACCACTCAAGTCTTAACCGTAGCTATGATCACCTCCTCTTCAATTGAACATCTCTCTTATCAATAGATAATATCAAGAAGTAAGTATGGAATGGAGATGAAAGATTTTTGAATGACGGCATGCATCAATTATAAATCAAATTCCTTCCCCTAAATCCTAATTCCAAATATGATATTTGTGAATTCAAACTCAAAAATGCATGAAAGAATTTTTGTGAACGACTCTTGCCAGGAAAACAAAGCAAGATTGAGAAGGTGTTGATGATAAATTGATCGGGAGGAAGGAAGTGAGAAGGGATGAAAGTAGAACAACGTCAATATTGATGAAGTCGTCGCGCACATAAGATCAGGAAGCAAAAAAGTAGGTGTTTCTACCTGTCCCAAGGTCATGAGTCGGGAGGTCGAATTCTTGAGTTCAGGCTTGTACCTACACAAGTAGCAATGCGTCAGGAGCCGGGACTGGGTGGTCTAATCTTCGACTCTCCGATGCTTAAGTTAGTGCTTGATTGTTATTTGCAGAGTACAGAAGTTTGGAAGGAATTATGTGGACTTACCTCTTTCGGTAGATTATGCCTGTTTTAGAGGCCGATGTTATGCGTTGTGGCCTCAGTCCCTGATGTGGGACTGTCTGTGGTCTTCTGCGGCATCTCCCCTTTGGGGGGTGTTTTGCCGCCGGAGAGTGGGCCTGGCAGGTGAGTTGTTGCCGGTCCTCCACTCTTTGGATACCTGTGAAGGGTTCGCCGGTGTTGTCTTATCCAGAATGACCTCCGGCGGCCGGGTAATAGTGCCATATTCTCGATTTAGCCAAGTATTTTGGCTATGTACTAACAAGTCCCCAAGTCCCCAATCCGAGAGAGCTCTTGGGTGGGGAGTTAATCCTTAGATGCCGAGAATATGCTTTACCTAGGTGTTGGAGGTATGGTGTCAAGTCCCCAAGTCTCCACGCGAGGGTCGTGAGATGACGGGGGAAGGTTCTAAGAGTCTGAAGTGGACCATCTCGCCATGTCGCACGTGTGTCATAAATGACCAGTTTATGAAGGGTACGTGGTCATTCACGCCGAGTGTTAAGGTCGTAACAGTTTGCGGTGGTGGTGTAGCGGTTCGCGCTAGTGACGTAACGGTTCGCGCTGGGGGCGTAACGGTTTGTGCTAGCGGCAGGGCGTAACGGTTCGCGCCAGCAGCGTAACGGTTCGCGCTGGCAGCAGTGATGAGGGCGAGAGCAAGTTTCTCTATGTCGGGATAACGAGTCTCGGGATCTGAAAATCTTCTACCACAGTAATAGACCGGGAGCTCGTTACCATGCTCATGACGTGTAAGGGCAGCACTAATGGCAGTGGCGGAAACAACCAAATATAGGTAAAGCACTTCTCCCGGGATTGGTTTGAAGAGTAGAGGGACCTCTGCAAGGTAGGCCTTGATACTGTTAAATGCGTCGTCATGTTCCGGGCCCCATGTGATATCCTTTTTATGCTGTGCTTTGAGCAGTTGGAAGAAGGGATTGCACTTGTCCGTGAGGCGGGAGATAAAACGTGCCAGAGCTACCAAGCGTCCCGTGAGGCACTGGACCTCGTTCCGGGAGGTCGGGGCGGTCATGTTAAGTATGGCCTGTAATTTTTCTGGGTTGGCCTCAATGCCTCTTTCCCTAAACCATGAAGCCTAAGAACTTGCCACCTCCAATGGCAATGATACACTTCTGTGGGTTGAGTCGCATCCCGTGAGCCAGGAGCTTAGTGAATACTTTGTTAAGGTTGGCAATGTGGTAATCCTCTGTCTTGCTTTTGACCAACATGTCGTCGACATATACTTCCATGGCTTCTCCGATTTCATCTTCAAACATGGCATTTACAAGCCTTTGATAGGTTGCCCCTACATTCTTGAGGCCGAAAGGCATGACCTCGTAACAATACAGTCCCTTGTCCGTGACAAAGGTAGTGTGAATCTGATCTACGGGGTGCATTTTGATCTGGTTATAGCCAGAGTAAGCATCGAGGAAGCTGAGCATTTTGTAGCCAGCTGTGGAATCAACCAACTGGTCAATCCGTGGCAATGAGAAGTTGTCCATGGGGCATGCCTTGTTGAGGTTTGTGTAGTCTACACACATTCGCCACTTGCCGTGAGGCTTGGGGACCATGACTACATTGGAGACCCATGTTGGGTAAGAAACCTCACGTATGAACTTGATTTCTTTGAGCCTTTAGACCTCGGCGTGGATAGCTCGATACTTGTCTGGGTGGAAGGCACGTCGTTTTTGCTTGACAAGGGGGTGGTCTTGGAGGATGTTAAGCTTGTGGGTGATGATATCAGGGGAGATGCCTGGCATGTCGGCATAGGACCAAGCGAAGACTGTTTGTTTTTCTTGGAGGAAGGTAATGAGCTTTTGGCAGAGTTCTGGGCTGAGGCTCGTGCCAATACGAACTTTCCTTTCTGGGGCGGTAGGTGACAGGGATACCCATTCCTTGTCTTCAGTTGGATTAGGGCGCGGGGTCCTCTTTCCGCTCCCCTCAGGGTCGTCTCGCGGGTCATCGATGGGCTCTGAAGGGCTGAGGGGTGACATTTCATAGGCGCTCCGCCCCTGCTGGATGACATTAAGATGGCACCGCTCAATGGCTGCCTGATCCCCCTGAATTGTCAGAATGCCTCTAGGAGTGGGTACTTTCATGAGTAGCATGTGGCCGGTGATAAAACACTGCAGCCCCCAAAGAATGTCCCGGCCTAAGATGAGGTTATAGGATGAGGGACAATCGACTATTAGGAAGCGGGCTATTATGAAAGAGCGACGAGGAGCGGTTCCCACCGACACGGTTAGGCCGTCTGAGCCTAACGGCTGCACTATCTCGCCAGAGAAGCTGACAAGGGGATCATGGTTGTTGTATAATTTGGCTCGGTCCCGCCGGAGCCCTCTGTAATAGTTGGCAAACATGACATTGACGGCGGCCCCCGTGTCCACCAGGGCTCTATGGCACCTGTAATGATCCACCTGCACGTTTATTATGAATGGTTCACTGTGGTGGCAATTTATTGTATCCTCCCCTTTGCGAAATGTCACTTGATCCCACGCTGATGGGGTGGTCGTGACACCTCGCTGGATGTCAAAGAATTCCGAGGGGGTCATGCATTGCCGTTTTGTAGAAGGCTGGCGAGGGGGGAGCCGCGGGGCTCCGCCGTGCAGGGTTAGGATCTGGCCATGCACCTCGATGACATTAGCTCATGTTGCAGGAGTGTAATATTGGTGAAGTTGTCCATTCTGGACCAGATGTTTTACGGCATTGCGGAGGCCATGGCACTGTTCTGTTGTATGGCTATTATCGTCATGATAAGCACAGTATTTATTGCCCGTTGCCCACCAGGGCTTTTTTAGATACTTGCTCTTAGGGGGTGGGGGAATGAGGTCTTTGTGCTTGGCTCATATGTGGTGGTCAGAGTAGTGTGAACCTCGTAATGAGGTAGCGGGGAGGAACAACGCTGTGGTTGCGGAGGGCTCTGGTCCCATGACCGATAAGGGTGGTCGCGGTTCCGCTGTCCCCCATGACGACGGGCGGAACCGCGTCCCTGGTCCCGGGAGGAGTTATGTTGTTTACCCTTATCCTGCCCTCTGTCAAATTGCTCATACTTCTATTGAGGTTGCTATTTTGGGGGAGGTGAGGGGAGTGCTAATGTGGCTGGAGCGGAATGCCCAAAAGTGGCGAATTCAGCACGTACCCACCGGACAGCCAGGTCCATCAAGGAATCATAAGAAGCTGGAGGGTTCATGTTGATCTCCATTAAGAAATTACCGGGGAGTAGGGCCTGGCGGAAAGCCTGCTCGGCAACCCGAGGTTCCAGGTTGTGGCATCGCGCGGTGGTGGATTGCCACCGGGATAGCAACTCATGGAGGCCTTCCCCGTCCTTCTGCTTGATGTGGAACAAGGCGTCCACACTGCGGTAAATGCTGGCATGAAGTATAAAGCGGTTGAGGAAGCGCTCCGAGAGTTGGTCAAAGTTGTCAATTGAGTTGGGTGGAAGATTGAGGAACCAGCTGAGTGCTTCGTCAGAGACGGTTTCTTGGAAGGCATGGCAGGCCATGGCGTCTGTGTAGCGACTGGAGCTACATAACGAGAGAAATGTCTCGAGATGGAGATGGGGGTCCCCGGCGCCCTTATACTTGTCTACCTTGAAGGGCTTGGCCTCGGGGGGTCGCTTCTCCGCTTGTACCTGTGTCGTGAAGGGACTTGGGCGATTCCCGTAGCCAGAGAATAGAGGCCGCGGGCTCCCGCGACTCTCTACTCCTTCAATTCGCGAAGCCAACTGAGTGACAGATTGGCTAAGTTAGAGCAGCAGGCGGGTTTGCATGTCGAGGGGCGGGTCGGGGCGTTGGCAGAGGTAGGAGTAGGGACAGGCGGAATAGATGGGTCCGGTTGGTTTAGCAAGAGAGAGGGTTCATTGGGGATTGTAGATGGTTGAGGGGCTGGGAGTGGAATAGATGGGTTTATAAGTGGATGGGTGACGTAGATGATCTGGTTAGGGCCTCCCGGGATCACGGAACTACTCTGGCTTTGGTTAGGATGTGATGTGGTGGCGGGATCTGGGGTACCCGCGATACGTGTCACGCGGTCTAATTTGTCATTGTACACATTACGATTGTCTAACGTGGAGCGGAGCAAGAATTGTTCCTTTTCCATCTCGGCAATGCGTATCCGGTACGCTTTGGCCTCTGCCCTCTCTTTGGCCGCTTGCTCGCGAAACGAATGAAAGTCTCGCTTTAGAATTTCGAGGGCGGTGGCGGGGTTGGGATGGCCAATGGGGGTTGCACTGCTGGTTTGGGGTAGGGATGTGTCTCCGGATTGCAAAAGTTCTTTCTCTATCTGAGTGCCAGGGTCGATGGGGTCATCTACGATTTCCACTATTGCTTCGAGCCAAATGCGAGTTCCACAGAGGTACCCTCTTTCTAGCGCCAATTGTTTCTACCTGTCCCGAGGTCACGAGTCGGGAGGTCGAATTCTTTAGTCTAGGCTTGTACCTACACAAGTAGCAATGCGTCAGGAACCGGGACTGGGTGGTCCAGTCTTCGACTCTCTGATGCTTAAGTTAGTGTTTGATTGTTATTTGCAGAGTACGGGAGTTTGGAAGGAATTATGTGGACTTACCTCTTTCGGTAGATTATGCCTGTTTTATAGGCCGATGTTAGGCGTCGTGGCCTCAGTCCCTGATGTGGGACTGTCTGTGGTCCTCTGCGGCATCTCCCCTTTGGGGGGTGTTTTGCCGTCGGTGAGTGGGCCTGGCAGGTGAGTTGTTGCCGGTCCTCCACTCTTTGGATACCTGTGAAGGGTTCGCCGGTGTTGTCTTGTCCGGAATGACCTCTGGCGACCGGGTAATAGTGTCATATTCTCGGTTTAGCCAAGTATTTTGGCTATGTACTAACAGTAGGATTTAAAAGATTTGATAAATTCAAGAAAGTAAAAAATAAAAGAATTTTCATATTTAAGTAAAATTGATATTCAAAAAACTTTAAATTTTGGTTGATGACATGGTAATGTCATATCAGCTGCCATCTAAGGTGGGTTCTAGGTGGTTTACCAAAAGATGGTTCATCTAACATTACTCTTCTAAGATTTCATACGTTCTTTTGTTTGTTATTGCTAGGTTTTGATCATGTTGTTTGTTATAGCTAGGTTTTGATCATGGTTCCACCCACATCGAGACACCAAATGAACCCTTTTAACACAACAGATACCTTGACTTAATAATTAATTATTTAATTATCTTTTTAACATCGATCCTAGCTAGCTTAATTTGTTAACATCTTGTTAATTTTTACCTTTAATATTGATGAGTTAATTTGCACTGGATCTGATCTAATCTGATCATCAATACATATGATATGAATGCAAATTAAAGAAGAATGAAGGTATGTGATGGCATGGTAGCTAGGGTTTGAGCTCAACCCATATATATACATGATGCATGATGCATCGATCATCCATATATCCAGGATCACTATGAGATCGAGGACTCTAGCTAGCTAGGGTACGGTTGTGCCACACAGTTATTTGAGTATGTCCAGAACAACTGAACAACCAACCACAGAAATCAATAGGGATTCAGCTAGTCTGACAGTCCAATATTCAAACACAAATCTATTTACTTCTGCTGACAAAGTTTCCTAGAATGAACCTGGAACTAAAAATGTTTGTTTTGCCGTTTTCGGTTCCTACAAATTGGATTTGGAGCTTCCTATTCTACCCCTCGATCTCCTAATCGATCAACAGAGCTTCCCACACATATATACACGATAAACCCAAAAGCATGCTCAAAATTTATGCAAAACTTTGTATACATCTATTCAATCATGTATTCTCAATAGATGGAACTTTTTTCTTTCTTTTTTTTCTGGGTTCATCGAATTTTTTATTTTTTATTTTGATATTTCTTTCTTTTAAATAATAATAATAAGATAAGTTTCCACATCTATCTACGTCTTCTGCTTGAATTAGACAACAATCAAGTGTGTGTGTATATATATATATATCATCAGTAAATGTATAACTCTGGTAAGCACTAGACACTAGTATTAGTCAATTACCTGATCGATCAGGTGTGCTTCCATGATCACTAGTCCGTTCATTTTTTCTGAAGCACTATTGCGCGCAATCGAAGGATGTGCAGACAACATATGTTAGGTATATGTTACATTACGGCATGTTAGGTTATTAACATGTAATGACAACATTTTAAGAAGTCGTACCTCTTCACTCAAAAAATGAAGGTTTTCACGTTGGTATTGCAACAAAGGCATTTGTATTGATCAGAGAGTAGACCAACATTATGATACCTACCAATATATACGTACGTTGCATATGAGTTCAACAGAAATTAGTATGCATGAAGCAAAGTGCAAGTTCTTTCATTAGCTAGGATGCATCTATAGCAGTGTCCTGTAACATCAACTAATTAAGCTAGAGATCGACTCATGCTATGAACTATTAGAAATAGTAGTAACGGATGGCCAAAGAAATAGAAGCAAGGTACGAAGCAAGATTGTGTATGTGGACACGAGAATATAAGTATGATCACCTCAAACGACCTTCCAAAGATCTTGAGGGTCGTTGAAGAGGAGAATATAATGACTTTAAGACATCAGGCTGGGAATTTAAAGAGTTGTATTGGTGAACATAACCTGTAAACAAAAAAGCAATAAAATGAGATTTAACCTCCATTAGATTAAGAGCTTATGATCTGTATGCAGGCATATGCTTGGTCTATGGATATTGAGCATAAGTATATATTTTATTTTTTTTCATCCTCCGCATTAATATATAGTTGTATCTGAATGCCATTGAACATCAAAGTAAGGGATATATATATATATATATATATATATATATATATATATATATATATATATATATATAAATGTTCTGAAGCGCACGTGCGCACTTTCTTTAAAGTGCGCACGTCTCTCTGTTCGCCACCGTATGACGCCGGCGAGGGCGTGCCTTCACCCCAGCGGACTCCAGCAGCGTCCCCGACCACTTTCCCTCCCCGACGAGTCAGTTCTTTTCCAGTTTTCCGGCGAGATCACCCAAAACTTCAAATAAAGTCGATTTTGGGTGATCTCGCTTGAAAACTGGAAAAGAACGAACTCGCCGGGGAGGGAAAGTGGTCGGGGACGCTGCTGGAGTCTTCTGGGGTGGAGACACGCCGTCGTCGGCGCCGGACAGTGGCGAACAGAGGGACGTGCGCACTTTAAGGAAAGTACGCACGTGCGCTTCAGAACGGACCTGTATATATATATATATATATATATATATACAGGTCCGTTCTGAAGCGCACGTCCCTCCATTAGCCACCGTCCGACGCCGACGACGGCACGCCTCCACCCCAGAAGACTCCAGCAACGTCCCTGACCACTTTTCCTTCCCGGCGAGTCCATTCTTTTCCAGTTTTCCGACGAGATCACCCAAGATCAACTTTATTTGAAGTTTTGGGTGATCTTGCCAGAAAACTGGAAAAGAACCGACTCATCGGGGAGGGAAAGTGGTCGGGGACGCTGCTGGAGTCCGCTGGGGTGGAGACGCGCCCTCGCAGACGCCATACAGTGGCGAACGGAGAGACGTGCGCACTTTAAGGAGAGTGCACACGTGCGCTTCAGAACGTTTATATATATATATAGGTTTTCAAGTCTCTAAATAAGACCAGATATATATAGGTTTTCAAGTCTCTAAATAAGACCAGATGACTCTCCAAGATCTCTAATCCACAAGTGACAACCAAGAAAATTGTTTAACTAATGTGACAATACTCCAAAGTAGGGGATCGATATAGAGGTTTTCATGTCTCGAAATAAGACCTGATTTTGAATTTATTTTTGTTGCAGGTATCAGATCAATTAGTTGCTGCAACATTAATTAATTATGGCTTCAAGCTCGGTGTCTTCATTTTCTATGACGAGAGAGGAGGTGGTACCCCTACTTCATGCAATGGACAGAGAGCTCTACACTATTCTGGCGATCCTTCTGTTCCGCGATCCGGTGGAGTCTATGAAGGTGATGGCCTTCTGGCTCTGGCTAGAGAAGTTGGGTTTCCAAAATGTGGTTAAGAGGAAGCTGGCTTTACCTCTCATCTTGATCGATCAATGAACTAGCAGACGAGACAGTCACATGCCTCTATGCCATCAATGGTACTTTTTTTTCTCATACTTGTCCAAAGCTATGACCTTCCACTCCTACAAGCCTTCATGAACAAAGGAGTTACGGTACAGATTTTCTATGAACACAGCCTGGTTGCTCCTATGGGTATCACCGATGTAGCAGGTACAATGAGATTATATAACATGAGAGAAATATTGAGAGATTATGTAACATCTACGTACGTACATTGAAATTTTTATGCTTCAACTTGAACTACTTTTAGATTACGCTAATTTGCTTGGTTAGAGAATTAAGAGATTGAATAATATCTACTAGCTATGAACTTAATTCTTATGCTTAAACTGGAACTGCTTTTAGATTATGCTAATTTGTTTCTTGTTTTTAGAGAAAAAGAGAGATTGATTTGATGCGGCAATGGCTATTATATGCTTAGCATTGTTGTAGGTGTTACGTGGATTTGTTATTAATTTCCACTAGCTCTTTCAAATTGGACGGAAGGCATTCAAAGTAATAGTATGTCACTTATCTTAATCGGTTTCCTTGGGCAAGAAGAGATTAGATCATAGCAACTAGCCGTTGCCGATCACCTATATAGCATATTTTTTGGGGAAAATAAGCATCTTTTCTGGTCTATTCTTCTGTTCAATCCTCTTCTGCCCCACACAATCTTCTACGTTAGAGTTCCCTCTGGGAAACCCAGAATCTTTTCTGGCATGGTCTTAATTTCTTCTCTGTTCTATTTTTTCGATTACTTCTTCTCTGTACAATTCACCACACATTTTTTGCTTCAAAAATATTGACACCATTTCGTTTCAGGATATTACTTCTGGCAAGTAGGTTTGATGCATGTACAAGTTACCTATGTGGGACGGACGTCAATCAATTATATTGTTGCAGGGGGAAACAGTAAATCTCATGATGAGTACAATGTTGAACAGTCTTACCAACTGAACCCCTTTCGCACGTACAATATTCCCACCGATGGATTTCTCAAGAGGATCTAAGACTAGGGTTCTTTGTAAGACTCCAAACAGTCATCATACATACATTAATAGATATGTTGTATGGTTCTTGAATTTGCTCTTCCTTTTTTAAACAGCTAGCGTTAACAAGCATGTTTATGAAGCATGATCTAACTCCATCCTCTGCCTGATTCAATTCTATCTTTTTGTATAAATGATCTTCTGGCGGTTTTGATCGAATACATGTTCGAGCCACCCCTTTCCTAGCCACTCCTTGTAGTATTACTAATCACTCGAGTGTACGTTCTTTCTTGAATGTTATGTGCATTTTCAGTCCATTTTTCATCGTAAACATAAGAACAGTATATCTGGCGACAAAGTATAATATCTGGCTAATGTGTTAATGATCTATTGAGATCTTTGTACTTATAAGAGTTGATTATCTTTAAGATTAAGGCAGAAGATTAAAGGAGGGCGTGTACCTATATTAATGCAAAAGAGCGAAGAATGAAGGATTTACATATATCAAGCTAGCTAGCTAGGGTTTTTTTGTTTTTGTTTTTGTTTTTTTTTAAGATGAGTTTCCACATCTATCTACGTCTTCTGCTTGAATTATATATCATCAGAAAATGTATCTCTGGTCAGCACTAGACACTAGTATATTTAGTCAATTACCTCATCAAGTGTACTACCACGATCACTAGTCCGTACATTTTTTCTGAAGCACTCTCGCGAAGGATGAGCAGAAAACATATGTTAGGTATATGTTACATTACAGCATGTTAGATTATTAACATGTAATGAAAACATTTTAAGAAGTACGTACGTCATTTGTATTGATCAGAGAGTCGACCAACATCATATATATATATATATATATATATGATACCTATCAATATATATGATTCGTCCCATACGTTGCATGAGTTCAACATAAATTAGATGCATGAAGCAAGTGCAAGTTCTTTCATTAGGATGTATCTATAGCAGTGTCCTGTAACATCAACTAAGCTAGAGACATATATATCTACACTGCTATGAACTATATATTACAAATAGTAGTAATGGATGGCCATAGGAATAGATCGAAGAAAGGTAGGAATCAAAGATTGGCCATAGGTATATTAATTTGATGTGGCGATTGTTATCAATGCCTAGCGTTTTTTAATGCCCCCTTTGAGATAATCACATAGCATTTTATCCACGCATTAATTTGTTTGCACCAACTTCACTAGATCAATCAACTAATCTTCGACATCTTCAATCAATATTGGGAACTTGCTATTCGATCATCCCCTGCAGTAAGTCACATGAAATGAATGATATTTTCAACTCTAGGATAGATGAGTTTGATCAAAAGTTGTAGGAGGTACTATCGTTGTAGGTTTTACAATAACTTCAAAGCAACACAGTATTCGTGTGTTATTTCCACTCTTCAAATTGGATGGAAGGCATTCAAGTAATTGCAGAACACCAGTATCCTGATAACCTGATTGGTTTTCTTGGGTGAAAAAAAGATTGGTTTTCTTGGGAGATTGTAATGCTAGCTTGATGGATAGGAGTGTAGACAAGGTAAAGGAGGGAGAGTAGGTAAGCAGGCGAGTGCGGAAAATGGAGAGGCACAACAACCTCCTCTGTGAGACGCAGAAGGTGTGACTGAACAACACTCCGGCAATTCTAAGGTCGCCCGCTGTACTCAACAAGTCGAATACCAAGGTTGGGTTCACCTCTGTATTAAAATCCCAGAGGTTCAGTTTTTCTTATACGATAACCAGAGCAAATTTTTACCAAGTATTTCAACAAATATCTTGTTAACATCCTAGCTTTGTTTAATAAATCAAACAGTAAACACTCACCCAAATGGTTTCTTCTTTGAAAATGAGAAGCTCTTCCTCTTCACAACTATTATTTACACGTGTAATCCCCCTATTATCCATTGTTCTTCCTACGTTTTGTCTTCTAAACAAAAAAGGTGAAAGAATACAAGTGAATTACAACTACTAGGTTTGTTCAGCTGACAATTGTGATTGTGAGTGGCTTCTGTGAGTTGGGATCTTCTTTTGTAGTTCAAGATTGGACATCCGCTCGGCTTCTAACGCTCGTTCAAGCTTTATATCCAAAATCAAAAAAATTATGTTAGCAAACACCGTACCATGACGAATTTGATATTTCACATACAATGGAATCAAGATAACAGTACCTTTGCTGCTCGGGTACTCCATTCTCCTAAAATTGCTCTTAATCTTTCATTCTCCTCCACGTACTGTTCAAGGATAAGTATAGTACAGTCATGGATAAGAAAATGGGAAATAACTTGGATGTTACAGGAATATGAGGGCACAATGAATGAATAACAAAACATTCTCACACAAATTTAAACAAAATAGTATTGTAAAGACCTGATTGTTGGTTGTTCGGACTTGCTGGATTTCAGTGTCCCTCTCAGCTATCAAAGAACGAGCAAGCCGTAGCTCCGACTGAAGTTGATTCATCTGCAATGTGGAAGTATCTCTCAAGTAACTTTTTATGCTTGAAAATGCAATGTGCAATGGTGTCTAAGATAATAGGTAGCAGTAGAAGAAAAAGGAAACGAGGAATTGAAATAATTCAGTCAGAAGATACAGGCTATATGACTGAGAGAATAGAATAAAACTAACTTTTACATTTCACAGACTAAACAGACAAACTCTTCTTGGTATTTTGAAGAAGATATTACCTCAGCAGAAAGCGTGCGTAATTCCTGATCACGCGCTGCCAATAGATGAGCAAGATCAACCTGCAAAATGATCAAGTAAGCATTATTGTGGATATTTGTAGATAAATTTCCACATCTATGTACGTCTTCAGCTCAAATTAGAGACCATTAAGTATCATCAAGAAATGAACCACTCTGGGCAGCACTAGACACTAGCAGTAATCAAATACCTGAGGTGTGCTACCATCACTAGTCCGTTCATATTTGCTTAAGCACTCTTGCAATCGAAGAATCTGCAGTAAACATATGTTAGGTATATGTTACATTATCGGTATGTTAGAATATTAACATGTAATAAGAACATTTTAAGAAGTACCTCTTCACTCAAAAAATGAAGGTTTTCACGTTGGTATTGCAACAGAGCCATTTGTTGATCAGAGAGCCGACCAACATCATGATACCTATCAATATGAATCAGCCCACACGTTGCATGAGTTCAACAGAAATTAGTATGCATGAAGTAGGATGCATCTATAGCAGTGTCCTGTAACATCAACTAAAATACATATATACTGCTATGAACTATTAGAAACAATAGTGATGGATGGCCATAGGAATAGAAGAAAGGTAGGAAGCAAGATAGTGTATGTGGACACAAGAAATATTTCCAGGTTAAGCTTCTTCTGAAAAAACTTGTTCAGAAATATGGGTTCGAGGCTATTATGGCCTTCATGCCTCAGGAACTCATGAATCTGCTTGTAGAGGTTAGTTGAGGGATATCTTGTTAGAATGAGATTTGCCATGGTATCCAGTATTTCATATCTTCATTATTTTTATATTTTTTGTTAAACAGATCAATGAAATGGCTTCTAAATGTGTGGAAGTGATATCTCATGTTCTGGGCTGGCTATGTTTTTTTCACGGGATCTTTTACTTGTTTGATTAGTAATATCTAACGAGTAGTGAAGGTTGAAAAAGTGAAATAATAAGAAACTTAATCCCCTTGTGTCTTCATATGCGCTCTTTTTTAGGTGAAGCTAAATTACTCTGCTGTTTTGCTTCTTGGTTTGACCTCCTTGAGCATACTCTACCATATTTTGCTCAAGGAATAGAATCAAAGCATAAGCAAGTAAACATAAATCCTAGTAATTTGCTTTGCTCTACATACTAGTGATAGATAGTTATTACTACTGGTGTCTTAGGACTTAAAATGTGGAATTGAAGAGATGATCGACGTGAGACAGCAGTCTAGATTAGAATGGAAGCATATGCAAGAAAACATAAATCACAGTGTAATTACTTTGCTCTAGACTCTGTAGATATAGCTGGTCTTCACTCTTACATATTTCCTCTACGTTAGTGTGAAATTCTTTTGCTTTTCATGGTGTTATGGAGTTCTGGACTGTCGAAGTCTGTCCTGTGAGGGTTATCCATTTGTGGATTGGCTGTAATTCCGTTGACACAACTTTCTTTTTATATCTCCAGGTCTGAGAGTAGCAGTAATCGAATGCATGATAAAGCACTTGGACCGTGCAAGAATTCAAAACGGAAAATGGATGGTCGAGGTATTATTGGTCTGCGTGAATATCAAGCTAGGAGTAAAGCTAAGAGAGAGAGAGAGAGAGATGACAAACAGGATGTCGGGTGCAGCAGCTGTGATGGCAAAGGAGCTAAAGATCTAGAGGCTGGAAGTTTAATTGAGTTCATAAACTTATCATATTGTTTACAAGTAACGCTAGCTTGATGGATGAGTAGGAGAGTAGACAAGGTAAAGCAAGGAGCAGAGGTAAGCAAGCGAGTGCTGAAAAAATGGAGAGGCACAACAACCTCCTCTGTGAGACGGAGAAGGTGTGACAATTCTAATTAAGGCCGCTGTTCATAGGATAAATCTGATTAATAATATAAATTTTCACATCTATCTACGTCTTTCTACTTTGAATTAGACAACCATCAAGTAACTCTGGTCAGCACTAGACCATTTACCCCTTCAAAAGCCATCATCTGCCATACAATTAGACACATTTGCAGTAGGTATGCCATATTGTTCCTGCTCTATCCTGGATAGGGTTGCAGAAGCTGAAGGCGTGTCTGGTAGGTGAATGACTATCCTCTCGTTGACCTGTAAACAAAAGGATGACCGGGGGCTTCCGGTCTTTCCTCCTCCGATGGTTAAGTCAGTATCTACTGGTAGAATGTAATTACTAGGGTAGTTAATGATACCTGATAAGCTGGTGGCTGGGCTGTATTTATGGCCTAGCGTGGGTTCAATTTGCTTGGAAACCGATGTGGGATATTTACCCTTGTCGCTGTTTCAAATGTAGAACTCCCCTATGCCTTCTGCAGTCGTTCCAAGCCCAACGTTACGACCGTGGTTGAGCCCGGCCCACCCTGCTTATGGGTGGGAACCTTAGGACGGCCTCGGTTGTGGTGGAATGTCTGCTGGTTTACGGGTTTGGGAGGTTGTTTTATGCACAACCGACTACACATACCATATGATATGATAGACAAACTCCTTTGAATTAGCGAAAATTCTGGCATGGACCTCGGTCAATATGGACTGAGGTTAGAATATATAGATACGTGTCACCACGCGTGAGGTAGATAGGTTAGTTTGTGTTGAATTGTTGCAGTTAGCATGGAATTTCTCGGAGTTACCAGTATTGGTAGCTTCGTCTCGCTATCCCCGTTTTGTCAGTGGTCTCGGTTTTTTTGGAGAAACCTCCATATAGACAGCAGTCCATGCAAGACGCTCTCCATGAATTAGTTTGAGTCTTATCAAAAAAATAATAATTAGTTTGAATCACGGGTTGTGTAGAGAGCTTTGAGTCCTTTAGTTGAGTTTGTAAACATTCTTGGTTTTTGTCGAAAAAAAAAAAAAAAAAAAACCAAAGAAAGAAAAAGAGAGTTGACAATAAGTTCGGTTTATTATGTCGTCCTCATCGGGCTCCGAGGATTACAGAGGTTAATTGACATCCTCCTCTCTTTGGTTGGATTAAAGTCAATATCGATGGTGCTTGGCAAAAGACTACATGGAAATCTGGTTATGGTGAAATTTGTAGGGATTTTCACGGCTCTTTCCTTGGTGCTTTTGATTTAAACCTGGAAATTTCTAACTCTGTGGATGCAGAGGTTATGGCGGTTATTCAAGCTATTGAGCTGGTTTGAGTTAGGAATTGAAAACATATTTGGCTTGAGGTGGATTCAACAATTGTGCTTAATTTCTTATGGGATCCTCAACTTGTTTCATGACAATTAAGAGTGACTTGGGGTAATTGTTTGCACCGCATTTCTCAGATGAATTTTCGATCTTCTCATATCTTCAGGGAGGGTAATCAAGTGTTAGATGCTCTTCCCAATATGAGTTTGTCGATGTATGCATTATCTTGGTGGGATGAACCTCCCCATTTCATTCTGGGCATGTACCAACAAGATAAGTTTGGTCTCCCTAACTTTTGTTTTTATTGATTTGTTTTATAGTGTAATTTAGTGTTTTCGGGTTCTGGCTTCAATATCATCTAACTTGATTATAATCTTTCTTTTTTATTAATAAATAAATTTGAGGTGGAAGAGCTACCAAGCTCTTAAAGAAAAAAAACAAAAAAACCAAAAAAAAAAAGAGGAGTTGACAATAAGAGAGAAGCAAAAAGGAAACAAGATCACAAGGAGTGACCAAAACTAAACAAATCCCCAGCTTCTTTTAAGAGTTGTCAATAATCCTACCCAATGACCCGACTCCATCCACCTCTTACAAAACGGCGTCGTCACCCCCATAAATCATTACATTGGGAAGCTTCGTAACCGAAAAAAGAGAAGAAAAAAAAAAAGAGTTGACAGTAGAAGAAAAGCAAAAAGGAAAGAACAAGAGTGAACTAAACAAATATCCACTAGGAATAGATCGAGTCAACCGACCAAAATCCAGACCAGATCTCCTTCTGTCTTCTTTATAAGCACGAGATCTTGGGTTCTGTCTTTATAAGCACGAGATCTTGGGTTCTGTCTTTATCTGCACCATGGAAGCCCTAACCACCGTACACGACGGAGACGACGCCAACATCGGCACCGCGATTCTGATGCGCTTCACCGACAGCAACCGCGATTCTGAGAATTCAATTACGTTTGTGTCTCCCTGATGTACTGCGAAGTTTTCAAGGAACACTGCTGTTTGCCCCTGCAACCAAACAGATTACCGACTTGTTTAATAAGTATCCTCCACTAGTGGACTGTGATGAAAATGCTAGTGCATCTGTTCGCTCCCAACAAGCCAAGGCCTTGGGTAGTTTGAATGTTGTGAAAGTATCTCTTTCCCTTTTGTCAGCCGATGACAGAACTGCCGTGCTTGTCCACTTTAAAACTCTCTTGGAACTGAAACAAATCCTTGTTACCGCACCGATCGTTGATGGTTTGTATAGACTTTGTCTCGACCCATCTGCATATGTTTCTCCTGAATTGTTGCTCGATCTAGTACTCTCATTATGTCCTTTGGTCACCCAAGATAAGATGTGCATCCCGGTAACTACAGCTGGTTTTCTCAGTATTGGACTGACGAGAGTTTATTCCTTTAACCGGAAAATCTGTGAAATTAATCTTCCTATTGTGTTTGATGCACTCAAAGGTATATAGTTGTTCCCCCCCCCCCCCTCCCCCAAACTCATCTTTCAACCAACTCTGTTGGCATATTGTGAACTCCGAATACCTGAAATATTCTTTTCCCTGACTCGTTGACCTTGTTTACATTTGTCAGTGATATTGGAAGACCCTAACTCAAGCTACATTCCTGATCCGGTGCATGCATTTGGATGTCTAATTCATGCTTGTATTGATGAAAGCTTAATCAAAGAGGGAGTTGACCGTGTGGTGATGAATGCAAGCGGTGATGGAATCAAGTCTGAGCCAACTGTAATTGAAAATTTGTGTGCTACTATTGAAAGCCTGCTTTATTCAAAGCCTACTATTCAATGCCCGCGTGATTATCGCATGTTTACTTTCTTTAGCTGGGCCCCTGCATTTGAAGTTGTTTCAACAATGTTCTATAAACTAGGTGTCTTTTTCTGTCTCTAGATACTTATATTCACATACTTACTTGAAGGTTGCTATGCTTGTTTTTCTTGTTCTTCGTATGTCGGTAAGTGTCATAGACTTATATCTGTCATCATACAGGGCCGTACTCTTCTTTTCTGATGAGGGGTACACTGAAGACCTTGGCAGACATGCAGAAATTGCCTGATAGAGAATTCCATTTCAAGGAAGTGAAGGTATATATTACTATGTACCAATGATTATTCACGATTCCATAATTGAATCAATTACATATGGGTCCCAAACTGAAGGAATGTTATGGTAAAACTTTGTCTAAAACGATGCGGTAGAAAACAACGTGCGACTTGATGGACATGATCCCTGTGGATGCCTGTTTTCATTTTATTAGGTTTAATTAGTTCAAAGACGCTACTGTCACTTCTTCGTGACTTTCAGTTTTAGTGTCTCACACCTGAATTTTTCCAGGTTAAGCGTCTTCTGGAAAAGCTTGTTCAGAAATATGGGCTTGATGCTATTATGGCCTTTATTCCTCAAGAACTCAAGAATCTGCTTGTAGAGGTTAGTTGAGGGATATCTTGTTAGAATGAGATTTGCCATGGTATCCAGTATTTCATGTCTTCATTATTTTTTATATTTTTTGTTAAACAGACCAATGAAAAGGCTTCTAAACCTGTGGAAGTGATATCTCATGTTCTGGGAGCAACTGCAGTCAGGTATCACCTTTCTCACAACATTTTACCTCCTGCAACATTTAAGGCTTATATCCACTCTAGCTATGTTTTGTTCACGGGTTCGTTAACTTGTTTGATTAGTAATATCTAACGAGTAGTGATGCATGAAAAAGTGAAATAATAAGAAACTCATCCCCTTGTGTCTTCACATTGCGCTCTTTTTTAGGTGAAGCTAAATTACTCTGCTGATTTGCATCTTGGTTTGTCCTCCTTGACCATACTCTACCATATGTTGCTCAAGAATATTATTAAAGCATAAGCAAGTAAACATAAATCCTAGTAATTTGCTTTGCTCTACATACTACAGTGACAGATAGTTATTAGTACTGGTGTTTTAGGACTTAAAATGTGGAATTGATGAGATGACGTGACACAGCAGTCTAGATTAGAATCGAAGCATATGCAAGAAAACATAAATCAGTGTAATTACTTTGCTCTAGACTCTGTAGATATAGCTGGTCTTCACTGTTACTTATTTCCTCTACATTTATAAGTGCGAAATTCTTTTGCTTTTCATAGTGGTCTGGAGTTCTGGACTGTCGTAGTCTATCATGTGAGGGTTGTTCTCATTCCACTTTTCTTTTTGCATTTGTGGACTGGCTGTAATTCCGTTGACACAACTTTCTTTTTACACCTCCTGTAGGTCTGAGAGTAGCAATAATAGAATGCACGTTAAAGCACTTGGACCGTGGAAGAATTCAAAATGGAAAAGAGATATTCAAGGTAATGGGTTGCGTGATCGGCTAGCTAGGAGTAGAGCCAAGAGAGAGATGGCAAACAGGATGTTGGGTGCAGCTGTGATGGCAAAGGAGCTAAAAATCTAGAGGCTGGGAGTTTAATTGAGTTCATAAACTTATCATATTGTTTAGTGAGCTTATACGTTATGAGAGATGCGGGGTACTGAATTAGTTGATTATAAGTAGATTCTGAAACCTAAAGTCTTGTCAATTTGCGGAAACAGAAACTTAGCATATTTCTAACCTAAACTGAAGTTTAGTTTCAATATCTTTATTGGTGCAAATACCAACTGTGGTGATTTCATTACTGAAACCAATCAATTGCTTGTCTTTACGAACCAGTGGTGCAACTGTTAAACTAAAGCACGGCTACTATGCTACTGGTTATACGCCTGCGAGTATTCTTTTTGAGTTTTTGATGCAAAGTCTTGCCCAGGCTCCCATTTCATGATTTGTCAAATATGTAATGTGTGAAGGGGAAACAAGGAGAAAGCAATTAACATAGATAGTCCTTGCCAAAACCAGGATGTCCTCCGCACACTTGAAAGCACAAACTACGAACATATACATTTGGGAAGACATAATTGATTAAGTTGTGTCCTAGGCTAGCAACTACATAGGTTTCAAAATTTGTTTCCATAAGCACATATATAATAGTAACATGTCAAAAGCTAGTAACAATAACTCATATAGGAAATAATTTTGATTAATTTCTAAGAGGTGGTGTGATCGCTCCATTGATGGCATCAGTGGCAAGTTTGGAGTTACATTCCACTTCAATCCTTGTGAAGCCCTTATTTTTGACACACACCAAGCTGTTTCAAATAACTAAGATTTCATCAACAGGTACACATATTAGTGCCTCTATAACGTTGTTTCGAATAACGAAGCCTTCAGGTTCTGAATTATTGTTAAATACATAATATCGAAGTTGTATTTAACCATCTCATTATCATGTGCACGCCATCTTATTATTACCATCTTTTGTAGTTAGTTACTGATTAGATGAATAGGCAGGGAGAGTGTCTATCAGTAATGAGTGACTCCAATAATTCTACTTGGATAGTTAATAACCTATCAAACTTGCATTCTGAATTGTATGTCTCAGAACCATTTGAAGCTGGAGGTCATCAATGGAAAATGCATGAGGCTCTATCCGAATGGAAAAGGTGATGGAGGGGGCACACATCTTTCTCTTTATTTGGTTTTAGCTGATCCCGCACTTCTTATATGTACGTTGATTTTGATTTCTGCATAAGGAATCAAAGTTCCTGTTATTCTAAAACATGCTGGTGGTTCAGTGCCAGCAACCATCAAGGTTTGGCAAAGTTTATTTCACTTCAAATGATCAGACAACCATGATTTTTGGTTGATGATGCTTGCACTTTTCAAGTCAATGTTAATTTTCGTGCAGTTGTTAGGGCTCTTTAATCTTGTATTTCATTTTACATCTTTTGTGTGTTGGTGTAAAGTAAGGATAACTAATTTGCATTATGAACTTGGCATGATACGTAGTTTTTTCCTATAAAGTGGATGTTCTATGATCCTATGTTGATTTAAGGATTAATTTCAGTTTACCTCCTGAAGTTTAGGGTTGACATCGTTTCACCTCCATACTTTTAATTTTGAAAATTTACCCCTTAAAGTTTCCAATTTTCATAAATCAAGCCCAATTGCTGAAATTTCATCTAATTCAGACGTTAATTTTAACTTCATAACTCACTAAAAACGCTAAAATAGTCATATAATTCTAGTACAGAAAAAGTTTCCATGACGTTTGGAAAACGTCATTATAACAACATAAATTGCCTTTTAAGACCATTTTTTCTAAGATTTTATGCTAGCATTTAACCTCCAAATTGAACGGAATTTTAGCAATTGAGCCTGATTTATGAAAATCAGAAATTTTATGGGGTAAATTTTCAAAATTAAAAGTATGGAGGGTGAAACGATATCAGCCCCAAACCTCAGGGGGGTAAACTGAAATTAATCCTTGATTTAAACAAAATGCTTAACTTTTAGTCGGAAAAAAAAGGGAAAAAAAAACTACTTGGCAGACTTTATTTGAAAGGGTAATTTAGTAATCGAAGTAGTTTTAACTTTGATTCCATATGATAAGTAAACAACATAAATCGTAATTAATTTCATTCATATTCTAATTCCATGTGGTAAGTAAACAGTTCAATAGAATTGAACTCTTGACATACTATTCTATTCCTTCTCCCATTCAGGATATCTATTCCAGGTAAGTAAACGTGCCCAGCTTGACTTGTACGATTTCTTCATATCACTTTCTTATATCATGCTGCAACAGTAATAACAAAACAGACTTGGCTTGAACAATCAAGTATGAATAGCGTGCGACAAGGACCAATGATGTTGGTTACAGACTTACAGATCATTTCAAGCGATTGGTGAAAGTAAAGCATGCATGCCACGAGATGATGAGAATCTTCCTCAACACGAGCATGTACGTTTACTTGGTCACAGGGGCGGAGCTTAGTGTAGGTCTGAGAGGGTCCAGACCCCCTAACATTCCTAAACAGTCTAATTAAACTTCATGTTTTAGCTTAATTGTAGTTATTTTTTGTTCAAAATCATTAATAAACCCCCCTTGATTTCTGAACAATCTAATTAAGCTTCATAATTTATCTTAATTGTAGTCATTTCTTGTTAACAATAATTGATAGATCACCAATAAATTAATAAAATGAACGATTGTTTCAAACTTTGATCGGAAGTTTTATATCGGTTATTTCCCTTTAGGTTATATTATGATTATCATATCAAATTTGAAATGGTTATTCATATATTTTCCTTCTTTATCTTCAAAGAGCATAATATAATTTTATTATTCATTTTTCATATGCTACCATTTATATTTTGAACCCCCCTAACTTTTGAATCATGGTTCCGTCATTGGTCAGTAACAAGAATAGACTTACATTCCAATTTGAGTAATAGTAGGTGAACCACCTTTTGGTGAATCACTTATAGCTCACCTTAAGTGGCGGCTGAGGTGGCATAGCCACATCATCATGCTTTAATTATGTTTTATTTTATATTTATATTTTTTTATTATTCTCTACTTTCTTGGTTTTATGATTTTATCTTCTAAACTGTTTCCTTTTTTCTTTTTTCTGATTCTCAAAAAAAAAAAAAAAAAAAATTGTTTTCCTTTTGGTCTTTGAGCAAAGTCCTTCATGACGTTGTTCTCCTTTCCCCCATGATCTCATCCCTGCTCTCAACATTCTCATTCCCGACGAGTTCGTTCTTTTCCAGTTTTCCGGCGAGATTACCCAAAACATCAAACAAGATCGATCTCGCCGCAAAACTGGAAAAGAACAGACTCGCCGGTGAGGGAAAGTGATCGGGGACGCTGTTGGAGTCTTCTAGGGGTGGAGGTGCGCCGTCGTCGGCGCCGGAGGGTGGAGAACAGAGGAACGTCCGCACTTTAGGGACCGTGCGGACGTCTGCTTCTGAACCGCTCCGTATACACACACACACACACACACGGCCTTTCTCAGCTGCGGACGTCCGCACCAATGGTTTTGGTGCGGATTTTCATTTTTGCACCACTTTTCGATCGAATTTCCGCATCTCCACCGTCTAGTATCTAGATAATATTGTGTAGATCATCTCTGCAAAATTTCAGCCAATTTGGTAATCATTAAGGCCCTCAAAATGACGTCTTTCTGTTACAAACATGAACGGTTCATGTTTGACAGAATTCAGTCCGTCCATTGGTTTTTCGAGTTTGAGAGCCTTAACGATTACCAAATTGTCTGAAATTTTGCAGAGATGATCTACACAATATTATCTAAATACTAGACGGTGGAGATGAGGAAATTCGATCGAAAAGTGGTGCAAAAATGAAAATCCGCACCAAAACCATTGGTGCGGACGTCCGCAGCTAAGAAAAATCCTATATATATATATGGCCTTTCCATTGAGGGATCCCTATTTTTGACTATTTTTAGGGATAAGGTATTACACCAACTTCCCGATCAATTTTTTGCATCTACACCGTTTAATTCATTGGGTTATATGAGTAGATCATTTATACAAATTTTCAGATAATTTAGTGATCGTTAACTCATTCAAAACTTCGATTTATTTTTAAAGATTTTGAACGGTCCAGGTTTGATATAAAGTGTGTAACTTTTTATTTTAATCTCAGCCATCCAACCTCATTAAATGACAAATCCAATGGTGTGGGTCTATCCTAAAAGTGATATATATATATATATCTCTCAGCTGCGGACGTCCGCATTTATTCTTACGGTGCGGATTTCCACTTTACACTCACTTTTCAATCGAATTTTCACATCTCCACGGTCTAGTATTTAGATACTATTGTATAGATCATCTTTGCAAAATTTCAGCCAATTTGGTTATTATTAAGACACTCAAAACTGCGTTTTTCTGCTATAAACATGAACGGTTCAAGTTCGACAGAATTATGTTCATCCATTGGTTTAATCAAGTTGAGTGCCTTAATAATAACCAAATTGACTGAAATTTTGCAGAGATGATCTATACATTAGTATCTAAAGACTAGGCGGTGGAGATGTGAGAATTCGACTGAAAAGTGAGTGTAAAGTGGAAATCTGCACCGTAAGAATAAATGCGGACATCCGCACCTGAGAAAGTCTGTATATATATTCATATATATATATAGACACACACACACACAGGGCCCTTCCAATGAGGGATCCTTTTTTTTTGTTCATTTCTAGGGATAGGGTATTTAACAAACTTTCTGATCACTAAATCACATCTCTACCATTCAGTTTGTATGTGTATATGAGTAGATCACTTTTGCAAATTTTCAGAAAATTTAGTGATCGTTAAGTCATTCAAATGTTTGATGTATTTTTAATGATCTTGAACGGTGTATGTTTGACATAAGTGTTAAGTTTTTTATTTTAATCTCAGTCATTCAAGCCCATTAAAAAACAGATCTAATGGTGTGGGTCTATCCCTAAAAGTAACAAAAAATAGGGATTCCTCATTGGAAGGGCCATGTATATATATATATATACGGAGAGGATCTAAGGAGGACGTCCGCACAGCCTTTAAAGTGCGGACGTCCCTCCGTTCTCCACCGTACGGGTCCGATGACGGCGCGCCTCCACCCTAGCGCCCTCCAGCAGCGTCCCCGATCACTTTCCCTCCCCGGCGAGTCCGCTGAATTCCAGTTTTCCGGTGAGATCACCCAAAACTGTATGTATAATTGTTCTCGCCGGAAAACTGGAATTCGGCGGACTTGCCGGGGAGGGAAAGTGATCGAGGACGCTGCTGGAGGCGCGCCATCGTCGGACCCGTACGGTGGAGAATGGAGAGACGTCCGCGCGGACATCTGCCTCTGATCTCGACTGATATATATATATATATATCAAATCCAATGGTTTTATAACATGTACTTGCTTTAGAAAAAAAGAAGGAGAACAGAGAATTGAAGATGAAGAAAACGTCTGATGAAAAAAAAAAACCTAAACAAAATAGGATTTAACAAACAAAAAAAGATTAAAAGGTATTCAAGAAAGTTAAAAGAAAAAAAAAACATAATTAAGGAAAATACAAACATAAAAACTTGAAATTATAACTTGATGATGTGGCTATGCCACCTAAAGTGGGCTCTAGGTGGTTCACCTAGCATTACTCTTTTTAGTTAAGTTCTGACTAAATGAAACTACAAAACAAAACCACGACTAAATCTCCTGAGCTGCTAGCCATGCTTTAAGTTTAGGTTATGTTAGGGGATCTCCAACAAAGTGAGTTAAAACTCATACTTAAACCTATATTTGACTCACCCAAACTCATTACTATTCAAACTCATATTTCATCTCCAACCATTATGTCAAAACCCATACTCATATCCAAATTTTAATCATTTTATATAATCTGGGTATGAGTATGGGTTTTGGTTATCAACAAATAAATAAATTGCATATATAGTGTTTAGGGTTAAATGATTTATATGTTGTCCTAGTTAAAATTAAATTTAATAAAGTATATAAGTCATACATAATAATTTATTTAATATGTTGTCCTAGTTAAAATTAAATAAAAAATATTTTTATTTTAAAAAAATTAATAACTTGTTATTTTTATACCGAAAGACAAATATAACGTGACATTGCACATGTTAAATGTTGATAGGATGGTGAGATTGCGGGTTAGATTTTTATCTGTCACATGACAATGTCTATCTTCTCAATAATTACATATCCGATAAGATTTTGGATCTCGAATTTTGGGTATAATTTAGCTCCTCGTGTCGTTGCGTGAGAGGTTAATGAGATTGTGTTTTAGATCTTTATCTGCCACGTGTCATATCTTATCTTAATCAATCATTTTTGGTCCGTCCATAAATACGACGCTCTTCACTCCATCATACCTGTTGGGCAAAAATTGTAAATAAATATATACCCAACACAATTTCACTCTATCTCATTGGTTAAGATAGAGTTTTAATTGTGTCTGGTTCGACCCATTCAAGACAGAACGTGTCTTTTAATTACAATCCCTTGTTACAAGGGAACACCCTTTGATTCCGTTTATCAAGAGACCATTGTAGGTTTGTTTGTTTTTGTGACTGCACCTACATTTGGGAATAGGTTGCCTACGTACCCTGGAGGGGATCAAGTCACTCGTAGTTCAAGGGTTCCAACAAGTAAATGACTCATTGGAGGGCTTTGATTTTGGAGTGGGAGTAGTGTTTGGAAATGTGTTTGGATTTGTGTCTGAAGGCATTTGAGCTTAGGAGCGTGATTCTGGCTTCAGGCGATCCGGGAATTTATTTGGATTGGTGGTTGCATCTAGATTTAAATCCAGACTGCCTACATACCCTGTGAAGGGATCAAACCAATGTAGTTCGAAAGGTTTGGTTATGGATTTGATTTTTCTGGTGCTTTAGGAATTTGACCAGGATCATTTGGGCTGGATAAATTTGACTGGTGATGTCAGAGATTCTGTTTGGAATTGTGGTTGCATCTAGTGGTTTGCTAGATTGCCTACGTACCCCCTTGAGGGATCAAACCGATCGTAGTTCATGGGGTTCGGTAGGCTTTGTGGCTTAGTGCCGGCTTTGGGTTTGACAGATGTATTTCGAATCCGTCAACTGTATTTCTTATGGACACCCAATTTAGTAGAGTGTCTGTTGATTTGACTTGGGCACCCGAAATGGGTGAAGCATCAGTGCTTTGAATTGTCTTAAACCATCATCTTTGGTTAGAGCGTAGGTGATTCCCGCGAATCTTGTCCCTGCATGTAAGCGGACTCCGCTTGTAAACTTGTGAGCGGATTCCATGTGTATGATCGAACTCCGCGTGTTTGCTTGTAAGCGGACTTCGCCTGTATGTGGACCTCGCTTGAAAGCTTGTGAGCGGACTCTGCGTGAATGCTTTGTAAGCGGACTCCGCGCGCTTGCGTGTAAGCGGTCTTTGCCTGCATGTGGACCTCGCGTGTAAGCTTGTGAGCGGACTCCGCGTGAATGCTTTGTAAGCGGACTCCGCGCGCTTGCATGTAAGCGGTCTTTGCCTGCATGTGGACCTCGCGTGTAAACCTATGCGCGGACTCCGCGTGCTTGCTTGTAAGCGGATTCCGCGTATATGATTGTAAGCGAACTCCGCGACTGGCTTTTTCATGAAACTGCATGGAAGGATCTCGCCTGTGACGTCATCTCGTCTCGCCTGGACCCCAAATTTTGTATAGTCATCTCGCCTTACACCCACCTTTGCTCGTTCGCGAATGTCATCTTACTGCCCCTTAGGGTTTCTGCTTTGATGCGAGTGTCACTTCGCCTTTGCTTGTACGCGAACATCATCTCGCGGCCCCTTAGGGTTTCTGCTTTGATGAGAAGACACCTCGCCACCCCTTAGGGTTTCTGCTTGTACGCGAAGTCACCTCGCAACCCCTTAGGACTTCTGTTTTTGGGTGGAGTCACCTCGCCACCCCTTAGGGTTTCTGCTTGTACGCGAAGTCACCTCGCCGCCCCTTAAGACTTCTGCTTTTGTGTGGAGTCACCTCGCCACCCCTTAGGGTTTCTGCTTGTACGCGAAGTCATCTCGCGACCCTTTAGGGATTCTTCTTTGATGCGAAGTCACCTCGCCGCCCCTTAGGGTTTATGCTTGTGCGTGAATGTCATCTCGCGGCCCCTTAGGGCTTCTGCTTTGATGAGAAGACACCTCGCCACCCCTTAGGGTTTATGCTTGTGCGCGAATGTCATCTCGCGGCCCCTTAGGGCTTCTGCTTTGATGAGAAGACACCTCGCCACCCCTTAGGGTTTATGCTTGTGCGCGAATGTCATCTCGCGGCCCCTTAGGGCTTCTGCTTTGATGAGAAGGCACCTCGCTACCCCTTAGGGTCTCTGTTTTGACGCGAAGTCAGCTCGCCGCCCCTTAAGGTTTCTGCCTTGTTGTGAAGTCGCCTCGCCTTTGCTTTGGGGCTTTACCCATCTCGCGGGGTTATCTCGCAAGGCTACCCATGCGGGGTCGTTTCGTGCATGCGGACTGAAGCGCAGCTCGCATGATAATGTTTAACAGGAACTTGTAGTCTCCGCCAGAAGAGCTTTGTAGCCGCAATCATATGAACTTCATAACTCCTCAAAGACGTCTTTCCCAGCTCGAATTGGCTTGACACCACCTCCATGATTATCATCTTGAGATACCTTTTTGTAGATGATAATCGAGTATAACTGGGATTCGGACTTGAGGAAGCTGCTCCTTTATAAATGGAGATATATTGTCTCCTTTGTTTTGATCGAGAGCGTGCTCAGGGATTCTCCAAGTTGCCAAGGGTAAGTTCCTGTTTTTTTCAATTCGCGTCGCCTGGGATGCTTGTTTTCTCCTCTTGTACAGCTGGTTATGCGAAGCGCAAGGCCATGTGTAACAAGAGGAATGGCCGAGCGGCCGTAATTTTTGTGACAAGAGGAGGGGGCGAGGTCATCTCGCCATATGCGAGGTCGTCTCGCCCCCGTTCAGGGGGTCTGCTTCGCGCCTTAAGGCTTTTGAGGCGGAATTGGAGCTCCGCCGGAAGCAAAGGATGAGATAGAAAGATAAGTCTGCAAACAAAAGAAAATAAAGTTAGAATGGGAGCTCGACCTTCGTTGTTGGCCCGCCAGTCTTTCTCCGCTTTCTGCTTCGCTTCTTTTCTTCTGCCTCTCTTTTCTCTTTCTTTTCTGTCTCTGCGCCCCTCCCTTCTTGTCCTCCTCCTTTTGGAGGCTTTTGTCTCTTTATATATAGTGCTTGCTGATTTGTAATTGGACTTTGATACCCGGGTTGTATTCATATCCAAACACCTTCTTTTGCAAGAGTTGGAATTGAACACAAAAGCCTTGTGCATGTAGCACAAGAAAAGAATTATTATTATTTTCTTTTCTTTTCTTTTTTTTTTTTGGTATCAACAGTGCCCCCTCAAGCTTTGTGCGTGGAACTTGCTTTTCGCGCGCAAAGCTTGACCTGCTTTTGCTTGCTTTGAACATCTCAGGTATTGGACGTGTACAGTTGAGTCTTTTCTTAAGCAGCTCTTGACTAAAGGGTGCATGGTGTTGATCTTTTGTTGGCCTTCAATCCATAATGCAGTTGAGCAGAATTCTACTTGCCGTTGTTCATATGTGTGGAAAAGAATACCACACAATTGGGCATTTTGAGGTCTTCCCACTTTGCTGCCAATGAATTTTTCTTGTAGTTACTGGGGTCTCCATCCATAGTTTGACATGTCAGTAGGAGTAGTGAAGAATACGTCATGGCAAGACGTTTTGAGCTTCATCTTTTTGCTGCCATCGTCATTTTGTTTATGCAGTGTAGATGCCTGGCGTTTGCCGCATGTTCTTGTCCGATGCTTTTGAGCTGGAATAAGATATTTGTCTGCTTTTTGGCAGTAACATGTACACTGTTTGATTGAGACTTCATCTTTGTTTCGGAAGGCCACAGATGAACTCATTTCTGCTAGCTTTACTTTTATTGCGTATGCAGAAACTTGTAAGGAGAACCACACAATTTGTGCATTTTTACTTCTCCTATACATTTGCTGTCAGTGAGATTTCTTTTTGTTGTTGAGATCTCTTTTTTTCTTTGGGTGGCTTGTTATTGCAAGAATAAACAAAGTCCAGAAACTTATGTCGATTGTCCGTTGCTTCCTTTGGTATTTATAACGAACCAAACACTTGCATTGCCATCTGACAATCCCTTTTACCTGATTGATTCAGGATGATTTTTTTTTTGTTGGGTGGTTGCATCTAGCTTTTGGGACTAGACTGCCTACGTACCCCTTTTGGGGGATCAAGCCGTCGTAGTTCGGGAGGTTTTGTGCTCTAACTTTTGCTTGGACCGCCCTCCCGGCTTTTCAATCCAACGAGCCTTTTTTTTTTTTCTTTTTTTTTTTTGCTTGAACGACCCTTTTGTGGGTTTCTTGTTCAACAGACATCATCATTTTTTTCATGTGTCTTTTGAGACGTCGAAAAGTTCAGAGACAAATTCGGATTTCACTTTGCTGGCGATGACTCCAGCTCAATTTTCTTGCTATCGACCATGTCTTGGATTATGTTCTTCAAAACGAAACAATCGCTTGTTGGATGACTGACAATACGATGGAAACGACAGAATTTGGGATTCTTGGTCTTGTTGACTTCACTTGGACGTTTTAGCTTAGGAAGTTCAGTGGCGTTTTCTTTGTAGAGCACATTGAAAATTTCTTTTACGTCCTCATCAGCGAAAGAGTATTTGACTTTTTTTCTTTCTTTGAGGGTGACTTCTCTTGACCTTTCTTTTCCCTTGTGTGTATTTGACTTGGTGTCAGTTTTGACGAAGGTTGCCAGTGATTCGTCTGTGTTGTCAACTTTGTGGTCTTCGAAGGATGCCCTTTGTGTCATGATTTTCTTACGGGCGACTTGTCTCTCGACATTATTAGCTTTTGAGACTAGTGCTTCAAATGTCTGAGGTTCTGCAGTGCTGACAAATGTAGCTATGTCTGGTAACAGATTGTTTGAGCACATTTGTACTGCAGAAAGCTCCATTAATTTTTCCGAGCATTGGAGGTTTAGGCTCCTCCATCTAGAAATGAATTCATTGCTGCTTTCATCTGGCTTTTGTTTTGTATCAGCCAAGTCGATAATTGAGACTTTCTTTTTGGAGCAGACAAATTGTGCCAGAAATGCTCTTTGTAAATCGTCCCATGTGATGATAGAGCCTGGTTGTAGATGACTATACCAAGTAAAAGCTGCTCCTTTGAGGGACTGAACAAACTGTCTTACCAGAAATGCATCTGACTGTGATGTTTCCCCGCATGCTGAGAAGAAATGAGCCAAATGTTCATGTGGAGAGCCATCTATTCCGTTGAACTTGTCGAAATTTGGCTTCTGATATCCCTTAGGGAATGGCAAAGCATCATAGTGGGAAGGATAGGGCTTGAGGTACCCGAAAACTGGGGGATTTAAAGACAGTTGTAATTCTTTGATTCCGTCAGCTATCATGGTCTTGATGTCTTGTAGCGAGACTGAATTCGAATCAATCTTTTTGGGTTCCTCGTCCCCCTCTTTCTCTTTCTCCTTTTCCTTTGTAAGGAGGGCAAACTTTGCTACCAGTTCAGCAATTTTAGTATCTTTCTCAGCTAGTTGTTTAGCTACTTTGGCCTCGGCATCAGCACGCTTCTTGGCTTATACTTCTTTTTCAGCTTGTAATAAAAGCGCTCTTGCTTCAGCTTCAGCTAGTCTTCTTTGCAACTGCTTCATTTGTTCTTCTAATGTTGACGTGTTAGTCATCATAACTGACATGGTTTCAGATTTTATGTCCATATTTTGCTTGAACCATTCCGAGGTTCCCATTGGCCATGTATAAGGTCTTGGCTTGAGTTGGTACTCGAGAGATGCTCTTTGTTGTGTCTGAGCTTGAAATGCCCCCACCATTTTTCGGGTTTGAATTGCCCCCAATCGCATAGCAGCATCTTTCTCTTCCCTGCACGAATTGTGAGAGGTTGAAATGAACTTCACTGTTTGAGGTCGGCTGGAAGTTATATTGGCTGTCGATGCTTGTTGTAGGGGTTTGAGGTCATGGACTTCATGTCTTTTTACAACCTCATTTTTTCCTTTGGTGAGTGTCTGATAGGAGCACAAAGTGTGACGTTCTTAATATGTTTATACCCTTTATTTTCCCTTTGTTAACTCTTATTTAGTTGATTTAGCTTTATATTTGTGTTTAGTGTAGAATAATTGCTTAAAGTAGAAATATGTAGGTTTGAGTGTTAAAACACATAGTAATTTCGGAATTGAAGAATTTGGTGTTAAAATTGTGCTAAGTATTTGAAATCCTTGTTTACTCAGGATTCATGTCTTAATCAGGATTTCATCTTTCCTCGAAGCCGAGTCCATGAAGGAGAGGCCCAAACCAAGTCCAATATGGAGAAGAAGATTTAAATTCAGCAGAATCCGGATCAAATCGGGAGAATTCCTGTGCACGTCTGCCAACTTCAACGGACTCTCCAGGACAGCTCACAATGAATCAGAAAACGTGCCATATATGGATAGAAAGCTACGGGAGTCTAGTTTCCAAATCACTTGAAGTCATCTCAATATCTATTTTCTAGAGGAAGTTATGATGTAATTTTCAGACGGAGGTCATTCTGCCGAAATTGAGAAGAACTAGGAATCCTAAACCAACTTGGTTTAGGCTTTGTGGCTGACTTCTCTAGGGTTTTTCCTCTATATAAAGCACGACTTCAAGGACAGAAGGGGATCATCAACCCGTGGAAATAACACCAAAGCCTTTGCCGAAACTCCATCAACCTCCAAATACCACAATCCGATCCCACCTTCAGCATTTGTCCAAAGCACGTAGCCTAGGACTCCGCTCACTCGAAGAATAGAACATGTAGGGATATTTTGAGAGTGAATTCCATCTTCTATTTTCGGATTGCTATGTGTTTGTTCTCGTTTATGTTTGTTTTAGGTTTTTGCTTAAGTATACTTCGATTCTTGTCTATGAGATAGAAGTACTTTTGAACCATGTTTTGAATTAAAGTTTTCAATTTTTAATCAATGATTTTAGGTATTATGCCGTGAGTTTAATGTCTAAATACTTTAAGATTTTCGGTGCTATATTACATTATCATGTGAAGTTGATACAAGTAGTTGATATTGCATGTGTTAATCATCCAAAGTTCGACTTTGATACACGTAGTTGATAAGTTGCATTGTCTTTGTTTTTCATCGATTTTCTACCTATGTTTGATTTGGACTTGTGCTTAAACACATCGATTCTTTATGTGATACGTAATTGCATGATTAGTTTATGTGTGTGACCTATAAGTAGAGCACGTAGCCGAGCTTGTTGTGTCGCGATGTTGAATGAAACCCGTAGTCTAATTCTAAGTTGGTCTATGTCATAGGAACCACGTAGGAACTTATGTGCATATCAAATTTAGGTTGTATATTTGCTCACGGTGTAGACTTAAATGAGATTAGGAATTGTCTTCTTTATTCTTACATGGTTGTTTGGTTGAGTTTGCATGAATGTTGGTTGATCACGTGTATATATGTATAGAAGTAATTTAGGATTTATTATTCTTGTCTTTTCCGAAATCATAAAACCTTTAAACCTTTATGCTTATTTCGACATTTATATTAGATTAGATGGATCTACCCTGTAGTTGGATCCCCGGTTTAGAACGATCCCTGCTTGCTTTATACTACGATTGATTTGTTGACAGGGTTAATTGATGCGTGTGCAAATACGTTTTATCAAATGGCACCGTTGCCGGGGATCCTTCGGGATCCTCGATCTTTTTAATTGTCAAAATTTGCATTGTATATATGTCTATATGTTTATATTTGTAAAGTTAAACCATAAATTTGTATATGATGTAACTGTGTTTTATTTTTGTCTTTCTACTTTAATACTTGTATGAATAATGTTGTAGGTTGTACTACACAGGAATAGGTAGGATCCCTTTTGTTAATTCTAGCCTTAACCCTTCTTGTTTACCCTCGGGTTTGCATGAGGTTGTGGGCGGCTTTTATTAACACTTGGAGTCATGTTTGGTTCATAAGTTTGTTGCTAGCTGAGTACATTGGTACGCTCCTTCTATTACTCTGGTGCATGAGACCAAAATTGGATCTCAAGAGCCTTGAGGACATACATCTCGGTGATGGAGTTCTCATTGCTCACTAAACGAGTCCTACCATGTTCACTATCTCTGGATTGAGCTATTGACATTTAGAAACAACGCTTCAAGCTTGTGATCGAAACATCAATATCCAGGCCGCACGTCCACCGTGTCTTACCATCTAGAATCATTATTTATTTAAGTGTTTTAGTAGCGACTCGAAAATAAGCTTGTATGAATTTGTAATCTTAAAAGATTGGTGCCATGTATGATTTTTGTATTTAATTTATTTCGAAATTTTTCTCTAGATTTTCGAATTTGTTTTGTTTTCCTTTACTTATTCTAGTTTATTGCTTGTGATTTCGTTTTATACTCATGCATACTAAACTTGATCTTGGCCGATTGGTTTTTCAGGTACTAGACGTGCATGCAACCACGACTCACTCGTTCGTCTTCACAAGGAGCTCTTGTTCCATTAAATCCCGAGACTGACCGTGCTTATAAAAACCAAAGAAAGAAGCAAAAAGAAGCATCAAGTAGCACGGTTGGACCTTTGGAATTTGAAGAGCAAGACCCTCCTTCTCCATTTCGGATCCATTCCGAATCTTCATCCGAATCCGAATCCGAAATTGATTGTGAGGAAGACAAGGCCGACATCGACATGACCGACTCACCACTCAAATCTGCTTTCGTTCCCACAGCCCCGGAATCACCTTCACGCATCGCTTTCACTGTGCCTAATGAAGTCAACTTCTCCATACCAGTTCAGTTACTTGGGCAATTGCCTAAGTACTCGGGATCACCAATGGAGGACCCTAATGTTCACCTTAGAGAGTTTCTCGATATCTGCAGATTGCAATCCATCAATCATCTTACTCCAGAAGGCCTAAAACTGCTTTTATTTCCTTTTACTCTTAAAGATGATGCTAAGCGTTGGTTGTATTCTTTGCCTGCAGGAATCATCACCAATTGGAATGAGATGACCTCGAAGTTCTTGAAATAATTCTTCCCTGCGCAACTCACGAAGAAGCTAAGGAGGGAAATTCAGAACTTCACTCAAAAGGATGGTGACACTCTCTATGAGGCATGGGAAGAGTTTCAGGAACTTCAGAGGAAGTGCCCTCATCATGGAATTTCTTTGGACGAGTTAGTTCAAGCTTTTTATGAGGGACTTGACAACACCAACAAGGGTATAGTGGACTCTGCATGTGGATGCACATTTATGAACAAGACCGGACGGCAAGCATATAACTTGATTGAGGACTTGGCGGATAACAATCGTCAATTCAGCACCAAGAACTCAAGGAAGTCGGCAGGAGGCCGTGGTGGTGTCTATGACATTGAAGCTCGGAATCAAATGATCACGTTGGATAGGAAGCTTGATGTCTTGGTCAAGGCTTTCAATGGTTCGAACCTTGGCAACCAAGCTTGTGGAATTTGCTCACTTTCGGATCACTCTACAGATTCATGTCCGAATAGTGCTATGAGTGAGGAGGAGTTGAACTTTATGGGACAACAGAAGCAACGTTATGACCCATATTCGAACACTTACAATCCTGGAATTAGAGATCATCCGAATTTTCGGTGGAGTAACAACAATGCTCAACCGGCCAATATGCAAGGTCAAGGACCTCGTCCTTCAGGTTTGTTTGTGAGGCCTCAGGTACCTCAAGGTTTTGTCCCTAACTCTTCTAATTTCGTGCCTAATAATGCCAATGTTCAAGGTTCAAATAATAATGCTAGTTCTTCTACTCCTAACTATGATGAAATCTTGAAGTCCCTTGCTCAAGGGCAACAGAACTTAACATCTGCAACTCAAGCTTTAGTGACAGGTCAACAGGCTAATGCTAAAGAGATCACGGAGCTCAAGAAGCAGATGGGACAGGTTATCGATTTCATGGGTAAAATCCATGAAAGTGGTAAGTTGCCGAGCCAAACCTTGCCAAACCCGAATGCCGGACAATTCAAGATCGTTACAACTAGGAGTGGTCGAATTTTTGAGGAGCCTTTGTTGAAGAAGTCGGAGCCTTCTAAGGAAGGTGAGGCCGAGAATGTCTGTTTACAAGATGACGAAGATATTGAAGAGGTCTATGCCGAGAAGCAGCCGGACAAAGAGGCCGTGCCTCAGTCCGAGAGAAAGAATGACCATGCGGCAGTTCCTGCCGACAAGAAGAAGGTGCAAGAGGCCGTGCCTCTTGCAGTCCCTGCTGATCCGAAATCCACTCAAGCCGTGCTTGAGAAAGGTAAGTCTTCTAGCTCTAGTGGTTTAGTTTCTACTAATGTCCATGCTCGTGCCCCTTTCCCCAACAGGTTTGCTAAATCAAAGCACGATGAAGCTGATCATGCAATGATTGAGTTATTCAAGAAGGTGGAAGTAAACATGCCATTGCTTGAGTGCATTCAACAAAATCCAAAGTATGCGAAATTCTTGAAAGAGTTGTGCACCAACAAGAGGCTACCACGAGAGAAGGATGTAGCGGTAATGAATGAAACCATCTCTGCGGTTTTTCAAAGGAAACTACCACCTAAGCTCAAGGATCCAGGGAGTTTTTCGATTCCATGCACCATTGGTACTCATAGTTTTGATAAAATCATGTTAGATCTAGGTGCTTCGATTAATGTTATGCCTTCTTATCTTTATGCGGATTTAGGTCTAGGTGAGTTGAAAAAGGATAACATTATCATTAGATTGGCTGACCGCTCCAACAAGATCCCTCTGGGATATGTTGAGGATGTTTTAGTGCAGGTTGCAAGTTTAACATTTCCTGCAGATTTCTACGTCATTGACATGGAACCGGCGGATGCAGATGACAAAGAAATTCCCATTCTGTTGGGAAGACCATTCATGAGAACCGCCAGGACCAAAATTGATGTCTACTCAGGGGAACTAACTTTTGAAATAGATGGAGACATCATTAGTTACAATATTTTTGATGCAATGAGGTATCCTCTTCCTGAACTTTTTCGAGATTCTTTTTCTATTGATGTTGTGGATGCTCTTGCAGATGAATATGTGGAGACAATAGCTCAAGACACCTTGGCACTCACCTTGGCAAAAGGAATCGGATTTGATGCCATGGGGAACAAAATTGCAGTTTCTGCCGAGGCCGTGTCTCCGCCCTTATTTGCAACCGTGCAGTCACTTGAGGTGGCTGCCGAGGTATGCTACTCCTCCCCTAGTCCAATTCTCTTTCCATCTAACAAGTTTCTTCCTTCCATTGTCCAAGCTCCAAAATTAGATCTCAAGGTTCTTCCGGAACATTTGAAGTATGTGTATTTGGGAGAGAATGAAACATTGCCGGTTATCATATCATCATCACTAGAGAAGGAGCAAGAGGAGAGATTGATCGAAGTTTTGAAAAGACACAAGACGGCCATAGGGTGGACCTTAGCCGACATCAAGGGAATTAGCCCTACAATGTGTGTTCACCGAATTTTGCTTGAAGATGGAGCAAAGCCGACCAAGGAGGGTCAACGACGTCTTCATCCACCTATGATGCAAGTTGTGAAGGATGAGGTGACAAAGTTGCTCGATTGTGGAGTCATCTACCCAATTTCGGATTCAAGATGGATTTCACCGGTTCAAGTTGTGCCAAAAAAGAGTGGAATCACGGTGGTGAAGAATGATGAAAACGAGCTTGTGCCGCAAAGGACCGTAACCGGCCACCGAGTGTGTATCGATTATAGGAGGCTCAATGCAACAACAAGGAAGGATCACATGCCATTACCATTCATTGATCAAATGCTTGAGAGGTTAGCCGGCCATTCCTTCTATTGTTTTCTTGACGGTTATAGTGGTTACAATCAAATAAGTGTTGCGGAAGAGGATCAAGAGAAGACAACGTTCACATGTCCCTTTGGCACTTTTGCCTACCGCCGCATGCCTTTTGGCTTATGCAATGCTCCAGGTACGTTTCAAAGATGCATGTACAACATATTTTCTGAATTCATAGGTTCTAAGATTGAAGTCTTTATGGATGATTTTTCTGTTTATGGTGAAGATTTCGATACATGCTTAGAAAATGTAGAATTTGTGCTTAGGAGATGTGAGGAAACTAATCTTGTGCTTAATTGGGAAAAATGTCACTTCATGGTTAATCAGGGTATAGTGCTCGGTCATATTGTTAGTAATAGGGGTATTGAAGTTGATAAATCTAAGATAGATATTGTGCGTCACTTACCCATCCCCACAAGTGTGAGGGATGTTCGAAGCTTTCTTGGACATGCAGGTTTTTATCGTCGATTTATCAAAGATTTCTCCAAGATAGCTCGACCTTTGAGTTCCTTGTTGCAAAAGGATGTGCCCTTCCACTTTGATGCCGAATGCAAGGAAGCTTTTGAGCGGTTGAAGACCATGTTGACATCGGCACCAATCATGGCGCCACCGGATTGGTCCTTGCCCTTCGAGTTGATGTGTGACGCCTCAGACTATGCCGTGGGGGCTGTGCTCGGACAGAGAAGAGACAAGCAGCCGTATGCCATTTATTATGCCTCTCGGACGCTCAATGATGCGCAACAAAACTACACCACCACCGAGAAAGAACTTCTTGCCGTGATCTTTGCTTTGGATAAGTTTCGTTCTTACTTACTTCAATCTAAAGTTATTGTTTATACTGACCATGCGGCTTTGAAGTATTTGTTGACAAAGAAGGATGCCAAGCCGAGATTGATTAGGTGGATATTGCTTCTCCAAGAGTTCGATTTGGAAATCAAGGACAAAAAGGGATCGGACAATGTTGTTGCCGACCACCTTAGCCGATTGGTGCGTGACTCGGATCCCGTGGCCATCCAAGAATGCTTCCCGGACGAGCAACTCTTCAAGGTAAGCAAGGTAAGTGAGGTAAGTGAGCCTTGGTATGCCGATATTGTGAATTATCTTGTTACAAAGCAATTTCCGAATTCTATGTCCTATCACGCTAGAAATAGACTTAAGGCATTAGCTAGACATTATGTGTGGGATGAACCTTATTTATGGAAACATTGTGTTGATCAAGTTATTAGGAGGTGTGTCCCGGAGAATGAGCATAGGTCCATTCTTAGTTTTTGCCATGATCAAATTTGTGGAGGCCACTTTGGTTCTCGTAGGACTGCTTTAAAAGTTTTAGAATGTGGATTCTTTTGGCCTACTATTTTTCGAGATGCCTATATGTATTGTGCTTCATGTGATAGATGTCAAAGGACAGGGAATTTAGGACCAAGGGATGAGATGCATATGCAACCTATTATACATGTTGAAATATTTGATTGTTGGGGTATTGATTTCATGGGGCCTTTTCCGAATTCTCAGGGAAATTTATACATTCTCGTATGTGTGGATTATGTTTCTAAATGGGTGGAAGCAAAAGCCACCCGGACTAATGATTCTCGAGTTGTTGCAGATTTCCTACGCTCTAATATTTTCTCCAGGTTTGGAATGCCGAAATTTGTTATAAGTGATGGAGGTTCCCACTTTTGCAATCGGACAATTGAAGCTCTAATTCTGTATGGAATCAAGCATAAGGTGGCTACACCTTATCACCCCCAGACAAGTGGGCAAGTGGAGCTTAGTAACCGAGAGATCAAGCGGATATTGGAAAAGAGTGTGAAGCCATCACGCAAGGATTGGAGCCAACGACTTGATGATGCACTATGGGCATATCGGACTGCATTCAAAAATCCCTTGGGGATGTCACCGTTTCGTATGGTGTACGGCAAAGCTTGCCACTTGCCTGTGGAGTTGGAACATCGAGCTTGGTGGGCGGTTCGGACTTTTAATATGGATATTGATGAGGCCGGATTACACAGGAAATTGCAGTTGTGTGAACTTGAAGAAATCAAGAATGAAGCCTATGATTCTGCCGTGATCTACAAAGAGAAAACCAAGGCATTCCATCACAGGATGATTCGAAAGAAAGACTTTGTTATTGGCCAGAAAGTTCTCTTATTTAATTCTAGACTTAGGTTGTTTCCAGGCAAGCTACGTTCTAGGTGGATAGGACCTTTTGTTATCACTAATGTCTTTCCTTCTGGTGCAGTCATGATTAGAAGCATGGTCAAAGGAGCTGAATTTCAGGTTAATGGTCATCGATTAAAGCCTTACATGGAGAACATGGTGAACCACACGGTGGAGGAAGTCTCTCTCCTAGATGCTACGGCATGAGCAAGAGGAGATGATAGTCTAGGCTAAAGGACTATAAACACTTAAGCGCTGCATGGGAGGCAACCCATAGAAGGAGCCATCAACGAGAGTTTGCAAATTTCTTTATCCCTCCTCTTTTCTCTTCGAATTGCTCTTAGTTTTCTTACATTGAGGACAATGTTGATTTTTAAGTGTGGGGTGGATGTCATTACTCGTTGATTTGCTATGCTTTGATATGATTTGAGTTGTTCTTAATTTTTAGGATTAAAATTGAATTTTTTGTTTATGTTTTCCGATTTTTTTTTTTAGATGAACTTTGTTTCTTTATTTTGTGTTGTTATTTTACTTTGTTGAGTCTTAGGTGCCTTCTAACGTGTCTAGGATGAATATACGATCTTTGATTGATTAGTTATTGAGATGAGCATGATTTCGAATATTTGAGCTTATATGTTATTTGATGGTTAATAGATAGGTTGAAATTGTACGAACTTGTAGTAGATGAGGATCATTGAAACTTAGGTACAGAATGAGCATGTTCCTTACTTGTTTGATTTCATATAACCCTTGTGAGATTTTCGAGCCATATATATGTGCCTTTTCTTTGGAGAGTTTACTCTATCTATTCTTTGATATATATGACCTCATTATACACTACTTGATCGATTTATATGCCATAGATTTAATGAACTAGAGATTGCTAAAACTTACTTATGAAACTTTCAAAACTTTTATCATAACTTGCTTTGATTTTGAATAGGATTGTGGATCTTTCTTAGGACTATCACCACTTTATCTAAATAGCCATATATCCCTATTTTGAGCCCTGTTTGGGACCCCTTAGTCTAAACCCCCTAGAGCCTACGTTATGCTTTTCTTGTTCACCTAAATTATCCCTTGCCTAGTATAGAATTCCTCTACCTTGTCTCGAGCTTGGCAGAGCTATCTTTGATTGGTGATTTGAGGTGATGATTCAATACAAGTGTGGGGTTGTTCTAAGGAGTTTGTTGCCGAGATACATATGTTCGTTTTCACAATGTTTAAAGTGAAGGATGGGTCCAACATGATGAAATTTGGCCCTTGATGGTGTATGGTGACATAAGGTGGATGTTCTTGCTCTGCTAAGTCTTGAGGATAACCTTTGTGATTCCTTTACTTTGAAAATTCTTCCACGCCGAGCCTAGCCAACCTATTTTCTAAAAGATCCGCATGATTCTTAAGATAAGTAAATTTTGATCTGTGGAGTCTGTTTCATGAGTAAGCTTATGGTTGTGGTTCATTTGTGCATATGATTGGTATCTTTCATGAGGTTTTTGAATTCATTATGTTCTTTTTAACTCTTGTGTGTGAAAAGCTTTTAAGCATATGCCATGTTCTTGAGAGAAAAAAATTCGGAGTGCATATCCTTTGTGAGTTGAATTTGAACTTGTTTGGAACATGTCGAGCTTAATTTCACCTTTGTTTCTGCCATGCCTTACTTGTTATATCGAAATCTCATGTTTATTAACCATTGAATTCACCTTTCAATTTCGATACTTGTGCTATTCTCGATGCTATGATTTTGAAGGTCTCTGAGACAATTTCGTTGAAGGCATTAGATTGAGTCATTGTAGTATTTTCGATATTAGTTGTGTTGTTTTTGTTTTAGTGGTTTGCTAAGGGACTAGCAAAGGTTAAATGTGGGGTTGTTGATAGGAGCACAAAGTGTGACGTTCTTAATATGTTTATACCCTTTATTTTCCCTTTGTTAACTCTTATTTAGTTGATTTAGCTTTATATTTGTGTTTAGTGTAGAATAATTGCTTAAAGTAGAAATATGTAGGTTTGAGTGTTAAAACACATAGTAATTTCGGAATTGAAGAATTTGGTGTTAAAATTGTGCTAAGTATTTGAAATCCTTGTTTACTCAGGATTCATGTCTTAATCAGGATTTCATCTTTCCTCGAAGCCGAGTCCATGAAGGAGAGACCCAAACCAAGTCCAATATGGAGAAGAAGATTTAAATTCAGCAGAATCCGGATCAAATCGGGAGAATTCCTGTGCACGTCTGCCAACTTCAACGGACTCTCCAGGACAGCTCACAATGAATCAGAAAACGTGCCATATATGGATAGAAAGCTACGGGAGTCTAGTTTCCAAATCACTTGAAGTCATCTCAATATCTATTTTCTAGAGGAAGTTATGACGTAATTTTCAGACGGAGGTCATTCTGCCGAAATTGAGAAGAACTAGGAATCCTAAACCAACTTGGTTTAGGCTTTGTGGCTGACTTCTCTAGGGTTTTTCCTCTATATAAAGCACGACTTCAAGGACAGAAGGGGATCATCAACCCGTGGAAATAACACCAAAGCCTTTGCCGAAACTCCATCAACCTCCAAATACCACAATCCGATCCCACCTTCAGCATTTGTCCAAAGCACGTAGCCTAGGACTCCGCTCACTCGAAGAATAGAACATGTAGGGATATTTTGAGAGTGAATTCCATCTTCTATTTTCGGATTGCTATGTGTTTGTTCTCGTTTATGTTTGTTTTAGGTTTTTGCTTAAGTATACTTCGATTCTTGTCTATGAGATAGAAGTACTTTTGAACCATGTTTTGAATTAAAGTTTTCAATTTTTAATCAATGATTTTAGGTATTATGCCGTGAGTTTAATGTCTAAATACTTTAAGATTTTCGGTGCTATATTACATTATCATGTGAAGTTGATACAAGTAGTTGATATTGCATGTGTTAATCATCCAAAGTTCGACTTTGATACACGTAGTTGATAAGTTGCATTGTCTTTGTTTTTCATCGATTTTCTACCTATGTTTGATTTGGACTTGTGCTTAAACACATCGATTCTTTATGTGATACGTAATTGCATGATTAGTTTATGTGTGTGACCTATAAGTAGAGCACGTAGCCGAGCTTGTTGTGTCGCGATGTTGAATGAAACCCGTAATCTAATTCTAAGTTGGTTTATGTCATAGGAACCACGTAGGAACTTATGTGCATATCAAATTTAGGTTGTATATTTGCTCACGGTGTAGACTTAAATGAGATTAGGAATTGTCTTCTTTATTCTTACATGGTTGTTTGGTTGAGTTTGCATGAATGTTGGTTGATCACGTGTATATATGTATAGAAGTAATTTAGGATTTATTATTCTTGTCTTTTCCGAAATCATAAAACCTTTAAGACTTTATGCTTATTTCGACATTTATATTAGATTAGATGGATCTACCCTGTAGTTGGATCCCCGGTTTAGAACGATCCCTGCTTGCTTTATACTACGATTGATTTGTTGACAGGGTTAATTGATGCGTGTGCAAATACGTCTTATCAGTGTCACCATTGCATTTTCTGTGGCATTTATACCGATTTGAGTGACCACGTGTGGTGATGCCGTAATGATCAAGCTGATGGGCATTGAGCCAATCATAATTTGAGTGATGACAACGGCTTGATTAGTCTTGACAGCTGAAGTCTTGACAACTTTTGAAGCTGTTGACGTGTTTTGAGTGGCTACAATGGATTTGACTTTTTGAGTAGCTTCTCTTGATTGAGCCTTGGTGGCGTTTCTCCTTTGAACTCTTGCCGCTCTCTTCCTTGCATTTCTGAGAGCATTCTTTGAAGGTGATTTCTTCCATTGGGACTTGTTGATCATTGCAGAGGTACTGTTTATTTTATCATCATGGTCAGACCCCAAGCTGTTGCTTGAAATGGAAGCTTGATGGGTGACGAATGAGACACAACGACCAGCTTGTCTTGCATGTCCACCATTTAATTGAGTGCTTTCAAACTCACGGTCATGGATTATTCCTTGTGGTGCCATCTTATTTCCCCTGAGACAAACAAGTAACAAATTTGACAAGTTTCTTAGTAAACGGAGATGAAAAAGGAAAATGGGTCCCATTAGGCGTGCCAAAAATTATGTTGGGCAAAAATTGTAAATAAATATATACCCAACACAATTTCACTCTATCTCATTGGTTAAGATAGAGTTTTAATTGTGTCTGGTTCGACCCATTCAAGACAGAACGTGTCTTTTAATTACAATCCCTTGTTACAAGGGAACACCCTTTGATTCCGTTTATCAAGAGACCATTGTAGGTTTGTTTGTTTTTGTGACTGCACCTACATTTGGGAATAGGTTGCCTACGTACCCTGGAGGGGATCAAGTCACTCGTAGTTCAAGGGTTCCAACAAGTAAATGACTCATTGGAGGGCTTTGATTTTGGAGTGGGAGTAGTGTTTGGAAATGTGTTTGGATTTGTGTCTGAAGGCATTTGAGCTTAGGAGCGTGATTCTGGCTTCAGGCGATCCGGGAATTTATTTGGATTGGTGGTTGCATCTAGATTTAAATCCAGACTGCCTACATACCCTGTGAAGGGATCAAACCAATGTAGTTCGAAAGGTTTGGTTATGGATTTGATTTTTCTGGTGCTTTAGGAATTTGACCAGGATCATTTGGGCTGGATAAATTTGACTGGTGATGTCAGGGATTCTGTTTGGAATTGTGGTTGCATCTAGTGGTTTGCTAGATTGCCTACGTACCCCCTTAAGGGATCAAACCGATCGTAGTTCATGGGGTTCGGTAGGCTTTGTGGCTTAGTGCCGGCTTTGGGTTTGACAGATGTATTTCGAATCCGTCAACTGTATTTCTTATGGACACCCAATTTAGTAGAGTGTCTGTTGATTTGACTTGGGCACCCGAAATGGGTGAAGCATCAGTGCTTTGAATTGTCTTAAACCATCATCTTTGGTTAGAGCGTAGGTGATTCCCGCGAATCTTGTCCCTGCATGTAAGCGGACTCCGCTTGTAAACTTGTGAGCGGATTCCATGTGTATGATCGAACTCCGCGTGTTTGCTTGTAAGCGGACTTCGCCTGTATGTGGACCTCGCTTGAAAGCTTGTGAGCGGACTCTGCGTGAATGCTTTGTAAGCGGACTCCGCGCGCTTGCGTGTAAGCGGTCTTTGCCTGCATGTGGACCTCGCGTGTAAGCTTGTGAGCGGACTCCGCGTGAATGCTTTGTAAGCGGACTCCGCGCGCTTGCATGTAAGCGGTCTTTGCCTGCATGTGGACCTCGCGTGTAAACCTATGCGCGGACTCCGCGTGCTTGCTTGTAAGCGGATTCCGCGTATATGATTGTAAGCGAACTCCGCGACTGGCTTTTTCATGAAACTGCATGGAAGGATCTCGCCTGTGACGTCATCTCGTCTCGCCTGGACCCCAAATTTTGTATAGTCATCTCGCCTTACACCCACCTTTGCTCGTTCGCGAATGTCATCTTACTGCCCCTTAGGGTTTCTGCTTTGATGCGAGTGTCACTTCGCCTTTGCTTGTACGCGAACATCATCTCGCGGCCCCTTAGGGTTTCTGCTTTGATGAGAAGACACCTCGCCACCCCTTAGGGTTTCTGCTTGTACGCGAAGTCACCTCGCAACCCCTTAGGACTTCTGTTTTTGGGTGGAGTCACCTCGCCACCCCTTAGGGTTTCTGCTTGTACGCGAAGTCACCTCGCCGCCCCTTAAGACTTCTGCTTTTGTGTGGAGTCACCTCGCCACCCCTTAGGGTTTCTGCTTGTACGCGAAGTCATCTCGCGACCCTTTAGGGATTCTTCTTTGATGCGAAGTCACCTCGCCGCCCCTTAGGGTTTATGCTTGTGCGTGAATGTCATCTCGCGGCCCCTTAGGGCTTCTGCTTTGATGAGAAGACACCTCGCCACCCCTTAGGGTTTATGCTTGTGCGCGAATGTCATCTCGCGGCCCCTTAGGGCTTCTGCTTTGATGAGAAGACACCTCGCCACCCCTTAGGGTTTATGCTTGTGCGCGAATGTCATCTCGCGGCCCCTTAGGGCTTCTGCTTTGATGAGAAGGCACCTCGCTACCCCTTAGGGTCTCTGTTTTGACGCGAAGTCAGCTCGCCGCCCCTTAAGGTTTCTGCCTTGTTGTGAAGTCGCCTCGCCTTTGCTTTGGGGCTTTACCCATCTCGCGGGGTTATCTCGCAAGGCTACCCATGCGGGGTCGTTTCGTGCATGCGGACTGAAGCGCAGCTCGCATGATAATGTTTAACAGGAACTTGTAGTCTCCGCCAGAAGAGCTTTGTAGCCGCAATCATATGAACTTCATAACTCCTCAAAGACGTCTTTCCCAGCTCGAATTGGCTTGACACCACCTCCATGATTATCATCTTGAGATACCTTTTTGTAGATGATAATCGAGTATAACTGGGATTCGGACTTGAGGAAGCTGCTCCTTTATAAATGGAGATATATTGTCTCCTTTGTTTTGATCGAGAGCGTGCTCAGGGATTCTCCAAGTTGCCAAGGGTAAGTTCCTGTTTTTTTCAATTCGCGTCGCCTGGGATGCTTGTTTTCTCCTCTTGTACAGCTGGTTATGCGAAGCGCAAGGCCATGTGTAACAAGAGGAATGGCCGAGCGGCCGTAATTTTTGTGACAAGAGGAGGGGGCGAGGTCATCTCGCCATATGCGAGGTCGTCTCGCCCCCGTTCAGGGGGTCTGCTTCGCGCCTTAAGGCTTTTGAGGCGGAATTGGAGCTCCGCCGGAAGCAAAGGATGAGATAGAAAGATAAGTCTGCAAACAAAAGAAAATAAAGTTAGAATGGGAGCTCGACCTTCGTTGTTGGCCCGCCAGTCTTTCTCCGCTTTCTGCTTCGCTTCTTTTCTTCTGCCTCTCTTTTCTCTTTCTTTTCTGTCTCTGCGCCCCTCCCTTCTTGTCCTCCTCCTTTTGGAGGCTTTTGTCTCTTTATATATAGTGCTTGCTGATTTGTAATTGGACTTTGATACCCGGGTTGTATTCATATCCAAACACCTTCTTTTGCAAGAGTTGGAATTGAACACAAAAGCCTTGTGCATGTAGCACAAGAAAAGAATTATTATTATTTTCTTTTCTTTTCTTTTTTTTTTTTGGTATCAACAATACTTCACTAATTCACAAACACTTCTCTCTCATATCAGAATTCAAGTTCTAAGTTTCATTTTCGTCGCATAATTTTTGTTGATTGCTGCAATGAATAGGTTGAGGAAACTACTAATGAAGGAGAAGGAAGATTCCATCACAAGGAATCGTCAAAGAGCCCTGGTGATGCAGGCATCTTCCTCACACATTCAGAGGATCCAAGAGGAAGAATTTGAATGGGGTGGTTCCTAAGAAGGCCGGCGATACACCCCTAGAGAGCGTGAAGCTATGGATCAACGATTGAAAGCTCTTTACTTCACTTCGCCGTGTCGGTTCGAAGGCGATGTGTTTCGTAGAAGGTATCGAATGCGGTCTCATGTGTTTGATCAGATGATGCACGATATCGCTAACCATGACTCTTACTTCGTCCAAAAGCCTGATACCTCCGGTCAGCTTGGCTTGTCAACTGAACAAAAGTTGACTTGTGCCATGAGGATGCTTGCTTATGGGCTTCCTGTCGACCTGTGTGATGAGTTCCTCGACATAGCAGAATCTACAGCTTTGGAAATTCTAAGTCACTTTACTAGAGCAATCTGGAAAATGTACCACAAATATTACCTCCGTCGACCATCAAAGGTAGATTTGAGGCGGTTGCTCAATGTTGCTGAAAAAATAGGGTTCCCTGGAATAACGAAACCAGGTGGCTTGCAAGCTTCATACACTTCCCATATACGATCCCATAAAATTTTCTTCTCTTGACCGGTAGCTTTGTCACCATCTTCACCAACCGCAACCACCGCCATGCACAACGACACATCTTCGGGGTTTTTCCAAGCTTCTCCTCTAGGTTTGGGGTTGGACATCTTTGAAAAAAAAAATTGAAAACTAGCTAGATGAAGAACAATTATGAAAATAAAGAGTGTAGAAGGAGGAGAGAAGTTATGGAGTGAAAAATTATGAAGAAGGTGGATGGTATTTATAGACATTGGTGCAAATTACTGTTCTAACGGGCAAAATAATTTTCTATATTTTCCTAAATTTTTTTTTCTTATTTTTCAAGTTTTTTTCATTTGAAAACAAGATTTTCATTGAATTAATATAATTTTCGGCCTCATTTTTTCTTTTTCGAATTGAATTTATCTAGACCTTTAATTTTGTATGAAATGAAATCTGGGCCATCCATTTTTTAACTGTTGGAAGCCCACAACTGAGCTCACGTGGGATGACCCACTCTGTCCAGCTCCCTTCAACGTGTACTTGGCGCATCGTTCGCGTTTTTTTGTCTGCTAGCGTGCCAGCATCTTTTTAGTTCCCTCTGGCATGGTCTTAATTTCTTTTCTGTTCTTTTTTTCCGATTACTTCTTCTCTGTTCAATCCTCTTGGTTCACCACACATTTTTTGCTTCAAAAATATTGACACCATTTCGTTTCAGGATATTACTTCTGGCAAGTAGGTTTGATGCATGTCAAGTTACCTATGTGGGACGGACATCAATCAATTATATTGTTGCAGGGGGAATCAGTAAATCTCATGAGTACGTTGAGCAGTCTTACCAACTGAACCTCATTCGCACGTACAAGATTCCCACTGATGGATTTCTCAAGAGGATCTAAGACTAGGGTTCTTTGTAAGACTCCAAACAGTCATCATACATACATACATACATACATATGTTGTATGGTTCTTCCTTTTATAAACGGCTAGCGTTAACAAGCATGTTTATGAAGCATGATCTAACTCCATCCTCTGCCTGATTCAATTCTATCTTTTTGTATAAATGATCTTCTGGCGGTTTTGATGGAATACATGTTCGAGCCACCCCTTTCCTAGCTACTCCTTGTAGTGTTACTAATCACTCGAGTGTACGTTCTTTCTTGAATGTCATGTGCATTTTCAGTCCCCTTTTCCATTTTTCATCGTAAGCATAAGCACTTAGCTACCATCAAAGATTTGATCAATCGAGATCGTTGTACTTATAAGAGTTGATTATCTTTAAGATTGCAGAGCGTGTACAGATATTAATGCAAAAGAACGAAGCAGAATGAAGGATTTATATAGATCAAGCTATAGCTAGGGTGTGGTTTTATTTCTGTGGCACAAGTGATTGTGATTGTCGACTTGTTTCTTTTGTTGGTTTCCTAAGGAGTCATATAAATCATATATGATGATTATTGCTGCAATTGGATTCTTAATTTACTGCATCATCAAATAGTTGCTGTAATAATATATAGAAGAAAGGTACGTAGGAACTTGAGGGTCGTTGAAGAGGAGACGAATCAGGCAGCTGGGAATTTAACGAGTTGTATGTATACTGATGAGCATAACCTGTAAACAAAAAAAGCAATAAAATGATATTTAACCTCCGTCAGATTAAGAGCTTATATATGCTTTGTATGCAGGCATGCTAGCTTGGTCTATGGATCAAATGCACTATTGAGTATACTTATACGTACAAGTATATATTTTTTTTCTCATCCTCAGCACTAATTGTTGTAACTGAATGCCATTGAGCATCAGGGGATATAGAGGTTTTCCAAGTCTTAAATAAGACCAGATGCAAGTCTCTAATCCACAAGTAACAACCAAGAAATTTGTTTAACTAACCAATGTGACAATACTCCAAAATTCATAACCAAATGCAAAATTAAACTCACCAATATATAAAACTCATAAAAGATCCAGGCATCCAGCACATATTGCTTCAATTACCATAATAACCCTGAAAATATTATGGATAAGCAATAATATGGATAATCCTGAACTCTTAGTGACCAAGCTGGGGTGACAATTGCTACTTCAAGATGGAGTATGGAAAGAACATGTGTGGTAACTGAAGCTTGAACGAACTGCTATGAATGAGAAATTGAGAATTAAGTGTTTCTGAGTGCAGCTTCTTATTGATAAAATATGGTTTTGATGCAGCTATTGCAACTTGTGCTTCCTACCCGGTTGTCGCTTAAGTCTCTTCTCAAGCAATGTTGATCTTTATACATAGTTTGGTGATCAAGCAAAACACAAAAGAATCATGTAACTAGCTATACATAGTTTGGTGCATGAAACCATTGGTCTTCTCAATCGAAATCATATATATTACGTACAGCAACTATTATTTGATCGATGATGCAGTAAATTAAGAATCCAATTGTAGCAATAATCTTCATGATTTACAAACTAGACTCAGTAGGAAACCAACAAAAGGAACAAGATAATCACAATCGCTTGTGCCACAGAAAACTAGATGATGAAGTATGTATATGGCTTTTTAAAGTAAAACCACACCCTAGCTAGCTTCATATATATACATGATACATCCTTCAATCTATTGCGTTAATATCTGTACGCATGCACCCTGCTTTAATCTTAAAATTATTCAACTCTAGCTTGTAACAACGATCTCGATTACATTTTAGCTAGATATTTTGTTTCCAGATCTCTATAATAATAAATATCCCCTCTAACAAATGAGGGTTATCAAATTGTTTGATGGTAGCTTAGTGCTTAGTTTACGATGAAACATGGAAAAGAGGACTGAAAATGCACTCTTGCGAAGGATGTGCAGAAAACATATGTTAGGTATATGTTACATTACAGCATGTTAGATTATTAACATGTAATGAAAACATTTTAAGAAGTACGTACCTCTTCACTAAAAAAAATGAAGGTTTTCACGTTGGTATTGCAACAAAGCCATTTGTATTGATCAGAGAGTCGACCAACATCATATATATATATATATATATATATATATATATATATATGATACCTATCAATATATATGATTCATCCCATACGTTGCATGAGTTCAACATAAATTAGATGCATGAAGCAAGTGCAAGTTCTTTCATTAGGATGCATCTATAGCAGTGTCCTGTAACATCAACTAAGCTAGAGACATATATATCTACACTGCTATGAACTATATATTACAAATAGTAGTAATGGATGGCCATAGGAATAGATCGAAGAAAGGTAGGAATCAAAGATTGGCCATAGGTATATTTGATGTGGCGATTGTTATCAATGCCTAGCGTTTTTTAATGCCCCTTTGAGATAATCACATAGCATTTTATCCACGATTAATTTGTTTGCACCAACTTCACTAGATCAATCAACTAATCTTCGACATCTTCAATCAATATTGGGAACTTGCTATTTGATCATCCCCTGCAGCAAGTCAGATGAAATGAATGATATTTTCAACTCTAGGATAAATGAGTTTGATCAAAAGTTGCAGGAGGTACTATCGTTGTAGGTTTTACGATAACTTCAAAGCAACACAAAGAATTCATGTGTTATTTATTCCACTCTTCAAATTGGATGGAAGGCATTCAAGTAATTGCAGAACAGTTATCAAAGAAACACAAAGAATTCATGTGTTATTTATTCCACTCTTCAAATTGGATGGAAGGCATTCAAGTAATGGCAGAACACCAGTATCCTGATTGGTTTTCTTGGGTGAAAAAAAGATTGGTTTTCTTGGGAGATTGTAATGCTAGCTTGATGGATGAATAGGAGTGTAGACAAGGTAAAGGAGGGAGAGTAGGTAAGCAGGCGAGTGCGGAAAATGGAGAGGCACAACAACCTCCTCTGTGAGACGCAGAAGGTGTGACTGAACAACACTCCGGCAATTCTAAGGTCGCCCGCTGTACTCAACAAGTCGAATACCAAGGTTGGGTTCACCTCTGTATTAAAATCCCAGAGGTTCAGTTTTTCTTATACGATAACCAGAGCAAATTTTTACCAAGTATTTCAACAAATATCTCGTTAACATCCTAGCTTTGTTTAATAAATCAAACAGTAAACACTCACCCAAATGGTTTCTTCTTTGAAAATGAGAAGCTCTTCCTCTTCACAACTATTATTTACACGTGTAATCCCCCTATTATCCATTGTTCTTCCTACGTTTTGTCTTCTAAACAAAAAAGGTGAAAGAATACAAGTGAATTACAACTACTTGGTTTGTTCAGCTGACAATTGTGATTGTGAGTGGCTTCTGTGAGTTGGGATCTTCTTTTGTAGTTCAAGATTGGACATCCGCTCGGCTTCTAATGCTCGTTCAAGCTTTATATCCAAAATCAAAAAAATTATGTTAGCAAACACCGTACCACGACGAATTTGATATTTCACATACAATGGAATCAAGATAACAGTACCTTTGCTGCTCGGGTACTCCATTCTCCTAAAATTGCTCTCAATCTTTCATTCTCCTCCACGTACTGTTCAAGGATAAGTATAGGTGTGCAGTCATGGATAAGAAAATGGGAAACAACTTGGACGTTACAGGAATATGAGGGCACAATGAATGAATAACAAAACATTCTCACACAAATTTAAACAAAATAGTATTGTAAAGACCTGATTGTTGGTTGTTCGTACTTGCTGGATTTCAGTGTCCCTCTCAGCTATCAAAGAACGAGCAAGCCGTAGCTCCGACTGAAGTTGATTCATCTGCAATGTGGAAGTATCTCTCAAGTAACTTTTTATGCTTGAAAATGCAATGTGCAATGGTGTCTAAGATAATAGGTAGCAGTAGAAGAAAAAGGAAACGAGGAATTGAAACAATTCAGTCAGAAGATACAGGCTATATGACTGAGAGAATAGAATAAAACTAACTTTTACATTTCACAGACTAAACAGACAAACTCTTCTTGGTATTTTGAAGAAGATATTACCTCAGCAGAAAGCGTGCGTAATTCCTGATCACGCGCTGCCAATAGATGAGCAAGATCAACCTGCAAAATGATCAAGTAAGCATTATTGTGGATATTTGTAGATAAATTTCCACATCTATGTACGTCTTCAGCTCAAATTAGAGACCATTAAGTATCATCAAGAAATGTACAACTCTGGTCACAACTAGACACTAGCAGTAATCAAATACCTGAGGTGTGCTACCATCACTAGTCCGTTCATATTTGCTTAAGCACTCTTGCAGTCGAAGAATCTGCAGTAAACATATGTTAGGTATATGTTACATTATCGGTATGTTAGAATATTAACATGTAATAAGAACATTTTAAGAAGTACCTCTTCACTCAAAAAATGAAGGTTTTCACGTTGGTATTGCAACAGAGCCATTTGTTGATCAGAGAGCCGACCAACATCATGATACCTATCAATATGAATCAGCCCACACGTTGCATGAGTTCAACAGAAACTAGTATGCATGAAGTAGGATGCATCTATAGCAGTGTCCTGTAACATCAACTAAAATACATATGTACTGCTATGAACTATTAGAAACAATAGTGATGGATGGCCATAGGAATAGAAGAAAGGTAGGAAGCAAGATAGTGTATGTGGACACAAGAAAATAAGTATGATCACCTCAAACCTTCCAATGAACTTGAGGGTTGAAGAGGAGAATATAATGACTTTAAGACATCAGGCTGGGAATTTAATGAGTTGTACTGATGAACATAACCTGTAAACAAAAAGGCAATGAATGAGATTTAACCTCCATCAGATTAAGAGCTTATGCTCGGTATGTAGGCATGCTTGGTCTATGGATCAAATGCACTTCTCATCCTCAGCACTATTAGTTGTAACTGAATGCCATTGAATATCAAACTAGGTATAGAGGTTTTCAAGTCTCCAAATAAGACCAGATGACTCTCCCAGTCTCTAATCCATAAGTGCAACCAAGAAAGTTGTTTAACTAACTAATGTACCAATAATCCAAGTTTCATAATCAAAATGCAAAAATAAACTCACCAATATATAGACTCATAAAAGATCCGGCACATATTGCTTCAATTACCATGATAACCCTGAAAATATTATTGATAAGCAATATTCAGTCTACATTTTACAATAGACTTGTACAAACTCTACATCATACTAAACAAGGAACTGCAAATATCAACAGATGTGCCAGACTTGAAAACAAGCTCAAATTCTAGCCACATTATATACATCTCTGAGAAGGGATATGCGCAGCAGACTGTGATAAAGAAGTAACACAGCTAGCTTTATAATGCGTACCTCAATATTGCAGGGAGAGAAAGGAAACTGATGTGGGGTCTCCAGACCATGACGAGTAACATTGCCGCAGTTCCTGACATTCAAGCAAGATATTCAGCAACAGAATCATTCATTCATAACAATGACAAAGAAAATGATTTCCAGGTAACAATGACTACAGATTACTAAAAACTTTGCTTGATTCACCAATATGCTTTTCTTACATTCGTGATGATAAAAGAAAAAAGGGAACCAGCTCTACAAGTTTGAAATGAAGAATAGATCAAACTATAACACAAAGGCAGAGCTCATACCATATGCAGTAGCTGCAAAAGGTAGGCGAACAATATGCTTCAACTTCTGGCTGAAGCTATAATAACCCTACAGAAGAATGTGCATATCATGTTTAACAGATCATGTATGTAACTCGTAGCTTACAAACCAAACACAATTAGCATCACAACACGGTAAACAACTCATCATCAATAATAGAAACAAATTTCAAATTCAGTCATCAGAATCACTCCCTCCCTGACTATGCAATTTCTGCCTAACCCCACCCACACATGAACTTGCAAACACAATCGGTAACAAAAACTTCCAATACAAAGAGCATTTCCAATTTCCAAGTACGATATGTTTTCTGCATAATGTTGGTCCTACACTAGTAACAGAACTAAACCGTTACCTGTAACCGTATCTTCTGCACCTGGTACACCAAATACTGCTGAAAGATGCCTGCAAAAGTTAACCACAGTAATCAAAGATGGAAACTTTAACACGAAATCAGCAAAAAGCTACAAACTTTCACAACCCCACATCGAAAAAAAGCAACAGCAAAGCTTTAACAGACCTGTGAGGATTAGAAGAAGAACGTTGCAGCTGCAAAGCAACTGGGGTATGTAACTCTGAATAGCCTTGAACATCCACGGCGATGCGACGGCGACGGAAGCGTAGCCGGCGAGAAGAATCAAGTAGAGGACACTTCCGACGAGGCTGCGTGACTTGCGGTGGCCGAATAAGGGAGCCTCGTGCATTATGTCAAGAAACCTGAATTGGAATTAGGTTAGGGATAGTGAGCAACATTGGGAATTGAATTTGAGGAATTGGGGAAACTTACAGTGCATCGTCTTCGGGTGAGGTTGAGGGCAGCGAAGCGTGCCTCTCTCGCTCTGTTGACATTGGAGTCCAATCCGGAATCGGAATCGGAATCCGGGAACCTCAGCCAAGTTTGAGTCTTTGGAAGCTTGAGCAGTTCAGACTTCAGAGACACAGAGACAGACGGTATATTTTGTTTAGGAAACTGCCGTTTGTTGTATGGTCCTTTTAATTTTTCATAATTACTCTTAAAGTCCTTTGAAATTTTTTGCTGTATGATTTTAATTGACCAACATGGTGCTTGTAAGTCTCGCTTAACAAAGCTAATGGAGGACGACATATGATGTAAAGTACATTTTGGACATTGATTAAGCGATACCAATTCCTAATATTCAAAAACTAAAACAAGATAATCCTTTTAATTCAAACTGGTTCCAACTTTGATAGACCACCAGCATGACACAATTTTTCCGAGTACAATAAGCCCAGATTACAAAATAATTAGAACAGTGTAGGTGAAACCATACAGTATCAACAACAGAAGCTTCCTTGTCATCCTTATGTTTTTTTTTTTTTGGTCGAATAATTAAGCTCTAATCTATTTAGAGTTTAAGCTTCTTTGTCATCTTGGCTGCACCAACTAGTCCTCCACTGATGGCCTTCTCAGCACGCCTCTTAGCCTGCTTATCCAAAATTGCTCTCAGCTGGCGATCAGACAAACACTTTTTACCAGCCATTCTGAGTTTGTAATTCATGAATGTTACATATTTAAGATCATCCTCGTGCATATTCATGGACCTAGTAATGAAAGCATTTGTGTTAATACCAACAGAAAAAAGATACAATTGTAAAATACATGCATGACTCTATTCAACAGTCTAGACAAACTACTTATCAATCACCACAAAAACTAGAAAACAACTTTAGTGCTCATGAAAGAGGGAGCTAGATATGAAGATTATTGACTGTTGTTTCTAGTCTGCTAATATTTTTCAAAAATGGATGAAACACTTACTGAGATAAGTTAATCCCATATGTAGTTGCTTTGACTACACGAGATCTCGCACCCACAGATTTAGATCCCAGTTGTTGATTGATCTGCTTTCGACACAAGTTAAAAAGATAAACTAATTAAGATGAGAACCAAAAGCAGTGAACACTATGATCGATCATACTTATTTCAATATTTCTTACAACAGACCTCTGCAAGCAGTTCCATGTGTTCCTGAGGGATGATGGCCATAATAGCATCAAGCCCACATTTCTCAACAACCATTTTCAGAAGAAGCTTACCCTGAAAGAATAGTTTTGAATGATTGAAACTTAAGGTCATGAAAAATTGATGGTATCATCATCCTTAGTCTACTAAAAATCTAATATAGGAAAAACAAGCACCTCCTCCATTAAAAAGAATCTTTTATCGCGCAATTTCTGCATGTCTACCAAGGTTTTGACTGTATCCCTCATCAAATAAGAAGAGTGTTCTCCTGTATAATAACAGCCATTATCCTTCCTATATCAAATGTACAAACAAACGCAAGGAAAGTTTAAGTAATTATAATTTTTGAGAGACAGGAAAAACTAACCTAGTTTTTCGAACATAGCCGAGACAATTTCAAAAACCAGGCGTAGCACAGCAGGATAAGAAAGTAACTTCTGAAAAGTAGCACACAGTTTTTCAATTAGAGTTGGCTCAGACTGGCTCCCATCGTCCATATTTGCATTCCTCAGAGTACTGTCAACTCCCTGTTTAATCAAGCTGTCATCAATATAAGCAATGAGACACTTAAAGGCATTTCCTGCTTGAATGACGTCCGTTACTACTTCAGACTGTTCGAGCAAAACTGTCAAATGCAAATACAGTAGGTCACTTGATAAGAGAAGACCGAATGTAATGTACTCGGATGTTGTATGCAATAAAAGCTAGTTATTAAGAGCAGAGTTTAGTGAAGACAAGAGTCTATACCAATGAGTGCATCAAACACAATAGGGAGTTTAGTTTTGCAGATTTGCTTGTTTAGGGAATAGATTTTTGGCACTCCGATAATGAGCAAATTAGCTACAGTTTCTGGGATGTACTTGGTCTTGTGTTGAGAGATAGAAAGACATATTGAGCCTATTAGCTCGAGCAACAATTCGAGAGGAACATCAGGTAATGATGGGTTGAGGAAAAGTCTGTGCAGAGCATCTGTGATGAGCCTTGTAAGATTTGTATGGTGCAGTTCCAAGAGCTCTTTCAAGTAGACCAGCACAGCAGTTCTATCCTCAATTGACATAACGCCAAGGCATACTATCACAAGATCGAAAGTATCCCTGGCCTTGAGGCTAATAAGGCCATCATTGGTCGGACGGATAGGATACTTGTTCATGAACAAGTCCATAATCGTTTTAGTTGCAGGTCCCAACAGCAGCGGAGTTGCTACAAAACTTTGGAGTGTATCGTAAACAATCAAACGCGCTTGTTTTCTTACCTGTTCCACACATACAACACCATTCCAATTTCACTAAATTATCACCAATCCAATTTCAGTAAGTTATCACCATTCCAGTAAGTTATCAGCATTCTAATATTATCAAGACTACAACCCTATCATATCCCTAAACAAGTTTCTGAATCAAGTGAAATAGTGAATTTATACCTCGAAAGTTTTCATTTTGTCATTAGCGTAGCTGAGTAAGAACCCAAAGGTTTTGGAAACTTGTGACCAGCTGTAATTGGAGACGCTGATGAGCAATTGAGCAATGCATTTAATTCCGGCGCAGGCGGCAGCATCATGGCACATCAGAGAGGCAACCCGAAGAGCTGGGCCTAAGGAATTGCAGACCATCTGGAGATTATTGACGAGAAATGCAGTCGGGACTTTGGGGATGACGAAGGAGAGGATTGTGAAGCGGGCGTGGAACTCTTCATGGGAAGGTCGGGGCCTCGCGGCGGCGATCAGGTCCAGAGAGGAGCACGCGGCGCGCAAGTAGGACACCGGCGTCGGAGGAGCCTTGTGGTCTCGCAGTACGTGGCAGATTACAATTATGAGCTTGCGGATTTCGAGGTCGATTTCGCTCGTGGCGTCGGTGAACCGCATGAGGATTGAGAAGCCGACGTTCGCGCCGTCGTCGTCTACGGTGGCGGAGGTGGGGTTTAGGGTTTCCATGGCTTCAATTTTGCAGAGAACCCCTAAGATTGGTCGATCCGGTTTCGCGGTTCAGGTAATCGGTTTGTAGTGAGTTGTTATGAAATACGGATGACGGGTGTTTGGCGGGTTAAGTGTGTTCTGATCACCACTAACGCTTTCTATTAAAATTGTTTGTTTTTGTTACGCTGTTAAACGAGTAATTTTATTTTATTAATACATCCTTAAATACTATATACTGTTTAAGAAAATTATATTTCCGTTATTTTATGTGTCTTGTCTTAGTACACGTAAGATTAATTAATCCAGTTTCTTTATTAGAATAGATTACAGTTGATAGAACTTCTAGATACTTTGAGAGATTCTATGTAATGCCTATAAATAAATTTTTCTATCAAATGAATGAGTGGATCGTTATTCCCGTTATCTTTTCTCCTTCAACATCTTATCAGCACTTTGATTTGACCCGAGCTTGATAACGAAAAACTCTAACTCTAGCACACAAAAAAAAACAAAAAAAAAAAACAACGCCTCCGGCTACCTCAGCCTAGCCTTCAGCCGAGTCCTAGTTCTGAGAACCCTCCAGGCGACCTCCTGCCTCACTACAGCGCTTCACCCCAGCCCCCCCTTCCGGACCTCCAGTTCCGGCAGCCGCTCTCGGCACAAACCCGACGCATCTCTCCAGCCGAGACCCGATCCTGCAACATAACCCAGAAATTTGCTCTGGGCACCCACGGCCCTTAGAGCGCTGGCATGCACGACCACCACACCAGCTCCGGCCGAACAAGCTGGCCCGGCCACCTCCGAACTCAGCGCGCCTCTCAGACGACCCTTCCCGTCGTCGCCGCTCTCGCAACCAAGCGCCTCAGCCTTGCACGCTGCCCCCATAAGGCTGCTGCCTAAACGAGCTGCTCCGAATCACCCCCGACCCAGCCTCCACGCGCTCGTCCATTGATCCCTGCGCGCAACCTAGTCCCTGACCGGCGTCGCAGCCATAGCTCCGAACCGGATCTGCTCGACCCGGATTTCAAGATCCGACCTGCTGCATGTTTCCGGATGTGACCCTATGATTGTACGAGGGGCAAAACGGTAAATTTTCTTCTTCGGGTAAAAAATTTTTTTACCTCAGAGTAAAAACAGTTTATTTACTTTGATAATTCTTTAATTAGTTTTACTTCTTACATTTACATATATTATATGGTGAATATGACTAACCATATGTTTTCATTTCATGAAATTTATCGCGTGACTAATCGCAATAGAAATGAATAAGTAACTTCTCTACGAGCATGTGGAAGTACGTATGAAAATTGCAAGGACAACTTCTTTTACACGCAGTTTATTTGGCAAACTAGCAAGTAAGTTTTTATAAAAGTTGCCGCTTTTGAATTTTAATTTCATAACCGGGCTTCGTAGCCTTCTTCTACCCCCACATTTCTTATAATGTGGGTTGATATTGAGGGATTGGGACCTCTCATATCAAAGTTGAAATTTGTGACGGTTTGACAAGTCACGGTAATACGACGAAATATTGTCGTGGTTAATAAAGGGACAAGCATCGATTTGCGACGGAATATCGATTTGTGACGGAATTTGTCACGGTTTACATCGAATTGAGTTACTATAAACTATGGTCTTGACCTAATTCAATACTTGGAATTAATTATCGTACATCGATAATAGTCAATCTTTCATCTTGTTGTTGAAATATTTGATCAAAACATGAGCCCTGAATTTGACATAAAAAAAATGACGAATTTCGTGTCACGAGTTCTGAAAAAAGGGAGAGGCAACGCCTTGAACCCCATATGTCATAAAAAGATTGGGTCAGTAAATGAAAGAAAAATCATGTCATTGATGTGGTTCTACATCGGTTCACTAATTGCAATGAAAGCAATATTATGGTCAATGTATACAAAATATATGGAGTTCTTGCAACAAGAAACTCACTATATGGAAGAAGATGAGAACATTATTCTCACAGTTACGGATTTCAAAAGCAAATGGTATATTGCGGAAGATATGAAGCATATGACTTCGGTTTAGTAGTCTAAATGACTACAAATCCGTTTATTTTTCCAAGTTTTGTGAAGACATACATCTCACATATTTGACTAAAGTTACTTAGTCGTTATATGTTGAATTAAATTCATGGTCAAGACCTCGATACAATTGTTGGCATATATATTCGAATTTTGTTTTGCACATATGGTTCGATCTACATAAGCTCTATGTTAATGCAATATATTGCATTACAACATGACATTACATTGGACTACAAAAGACCACCAGTTACTATAAGGTGACGTTTCTAAAGGCTAAAATATCATGATGTTGCGCAATGCACATCGATTTTGGATCAAAAGAGGATTTGTAATGTCAAGTGTGGCACAATGCACACTTATACAATTGCAAAGGCATTACAAACAAGAGTCGTTTTCTACACTCTTGAGCGGATTCATAATTGCAAAAAAAAAAAATTGCGTTACGCTAAATGTCATCCAAAATTGGATGTTGAAAAATCCTCTTTTTTCTCTACAAGATCCAACAATGGGCCGTGGGTGCTCATGACCAATTTTGCCAAGTTTTGGCATGTTCTAAGTCTTGTTTCGTCCATCTATGTAATATTACATGTCATGTAATGCACTCTAAAGGATTCTACTACCTTTTTTTTTTCAATCTCCATCGAAATTTTTAACATATTTCAGTTTCTATGTCTTGACATAAGACTGTTGTCTCTACATTCTGGTAGATGAATGTGTTGTAGCGAGATTGAGTGCTTAGCTTATTGCAAGGAATAGACAACTATTCATGGATTTAGTGTTTTATAAATCAGTTGTGACTACGATGATTAGATCATCACAAATAATCAAAGAGCGGATTAATGCTCAAGTTTCAATGCCTAATGGCGTTATGATTAAAGTCACACATGCTCTTTATGCATAAGGAAGCAATCAAACCGTGCTATGACTTAATGATATTCACGCCAACGTTTATCACCTGTAAACACATTGTGAGAATTGATGAGAATTTCTTATGTATCATTATAATGAATGCGCAACATTCATGAGTCACTAAGATTCAGTTAATTGAATCGGTTATTGTCACCAATGATGAGAATAGAGACATCGACTCATGTAGGCTTTAACATAAATCGTCCGAGACAATTTTGGACGTGTTTTGATGATCCGTATACTATAGAGTAAAGACTCTCACGGACATCATTTCTTTTGAGCAAAGTAATCATTGATATCAAAGATCACCAAAATACAACTTGGTGGAGCCATGAGCAATGCTCACGGCCTATAAATGGCATTAAAGCCGTCAGCATCATCCTCATATACAATGGAGGCACTACTCATGCTTTCACAAGCACATATGACGCAAAAGAACCTCCTATGATCTCACATTAGTCATGCTCGTTACTTGTTTTGTAAAGCCTATTCTTTAGCAAAGATTAGGAGCGACACCCTCCTACGCTAAAGACAATGTGTATAGACTAGCATATAAACAAGATGCTAAGTCGTTGTTCACTAAGTAAGACATTACAATGTCTATAAGTGATTCTACAAGACATTACAATGTCTATAAGTGATTCTACAAGAATGATACATAAGATGTTGGCTTAATGGCTCCTCATTGTTCACTTTGAGGCATAATGATGCTATGGTGATGTTCACAATGGTTTAACTCAAACCATAACAATTAGATGTTATGGGGAATCTTAACAATGATTGAAAAGTTGAAAAAACCTAGAATTTCCGGTTTTTTTCCAGCTTGCGGACCAGTCATTATCAAGACCGGTTCACAAAATTTTAGACCGAATCTTGAGGTTCTGTTTGCGGCCACGGATTTCTAGCATCCAAGCCTACCGATTTACAAAATTTCGTGGTGTTTGGAGACGTGGAAGGTGGTGAACCACTCAACATAAGTGTTCAAGGCTGTCCAGCGACTCTGACGGACGGTTCGACACATTTTAGGCCGGTTCCGTCGTTGAGGTTGGTGGTTTTGCAATCCTAACGCCCATGTCTACCTTCTTACAAAATTTGGTAGCGTTTGGAGCTTTGGAAAATAGTAAACCGTTAAAGGAAGTGTAAAATAGAGGTCCGGTGATGCCAGCGATCGGTTCAACCGGTTTCTTTTTGACCGGTCCCGTCGGTAAGGCCAGCGGTTTTTTGGACTTGTAAGACCAACGACTACGGGTTGTAGCAGGGTCATAGTTTTACTTATTCATCTTTACCCACCATCATTCAAATCTTTATGTTACGGTTGTAACGGTATGCATATTTGTTAACGAATTGAGTTAACGAATTGTTGTATGTGCCAAATTGCGCTTCCACAAGCGCACAATTATGGATTATTTGATGAATATTGTCTTTGAATAAGACATGAGCTTCCGACTATAGTCCGCTTATATAAGGATCTTGACAGGCGATCTCTTTTATGTCACTTTGATGAGCTAGTCTTCCCGTCGTTAGGAGGAGATAAGAACAAGAATGTTCAAGTAGAATGACTTGGAATTGTCGTGGTTTGTCCCTACTGTGTCTCATCAGGTTCCCTAAAGTGACGAGATCACATATACATGCTGCAAACATGCCTGCAAGGATTGATGTCCGGATAAGGACAAGTTGATGTCCGGATAAGAGGACATGTTGATGTCCGGATAAGAGGACATGTCGTCACCCATAGATGGTGGCATGGTGACATCACAAATGTGGTAGATGGTGTCGCTAGGCCGTGGCTCCCATGGTTTAGGGGGAGATCACTTGGTTCGATACATACTCGCCAAGGAAGAATGCGAGTTTGGCACAACTTGATTATTTGATCAATGATACTCATTCGTCTGTTATTTCTGGATTATGGTCATCATTGGGGGACGCCTCAATGTCAATACCAATCCATATAGAGATCTCTACACTAAAAAATTACACCGGTGTATATGATGACGTGGTTTAATGAGTTTGATATCGAACCATACTTCGTTGAGAAAATATCAACGTTGTAGATTGGCCTAAATGGAAAGATGCGATTTAGTTTAAACAAAGAGATAGTGCTTTGGTTAGGTGACGCCGACACCCTAAGTATAAACTCTATCAGTTATGTCTTTGTTAGAAAGCGTAGTGAGAAAAAGAGTTTAGACTCATCTTCTGGCGCAAGGTCTCTCACAAACGCCCTGGAATCGACTACGATGAGATATACTCTCGTAATGGATGTCATTGCACTCCACTACCTTGTCAGTTAGGTAGTTTCCGAAAACTGAACAGGCAGCTTGTGGTCACAACTTATCTTTGTTGGGAACTAAGAGATGTACATAAAGATCTTAAATAGATCGGTTTTCACCCAAATCAAGTGGCTCCTAACCACTGAGAGCGTTTGCAAGGTATTTGCTTAGTATCCACTTGATGGGGAAGGGATATGAAGAATTATGCCTATTTGCGTGTAAAATCTAGATGAATCGTGATGAACTGTTGTTAAACTAAGAGATGTCACTGATACAAAATTAAGAATGAAAGGATCTTGGGAATACTTGGTCTCGAAAGCAAGGACCGTTATTGATGATGCTTATTCATCTGTCGGCTTAAGGCAAGCTAAAGGACGATAAAGTTATGTCTATATGTATCTCTTGATCGGTCGAAGTCTTGAGAAGACTCGTTTCGTACACATGACGAAGAAGTCTTGGGAGAAATTATCCATCTAAGTACGGTAGCACATTCATGTACTTGTTACAATATGCACGACTCGACATCTCATTCACTATAAACTTGTAAGGCCAAGTTCTCCTTAGTCATTCAACTCTCTAGTGGTCGAGCAGCTTTGCTCCCTCTTAGATGAGTGTGAAGGAACATCAAGGTAATGGCCGGATGCGCCCATGCAACGCCAATGTAATGGAAATGATTCCTTCTATGAAAAGTTCAGGCATATTCATCCCTACAGAAAGACACATCAAATGCGAAATCAGAATCTGCCTAGTTTCGTAGGTCAACTTCCACCGGACCTACAGGATAGCTCACTCGTTGGAAAATGGTGAAATTGGTACCATTGGAAAGGTCTATGTATCTACTTTTCAAGGACATCAACCATTTGATCACATCTATCATATTGAGTGAGTTATGGCTATTTTCGTAAAGCAGGACGGATCTGTCTGAGAATCTGCTTTGGCAAAACAGTCATCTTCGACAGAGCTTTATGATCAGCTCAAGATGAACTAGGTTATGGACCTTGTATGGTTGGAAAGCTACAGGTGTCTAGTTTTCAGAACGTTTTACGGTTTGTCCATACCTATTGTATCGAAGACGTTATGACTGTTTAAGTACACGAAGGTCATGCCACGCGTGAATCTGATTTTCAATGCGAACTTATGTTTTGAGTTGTTAGGCAACCTTCTTCTTAAAGATCAAAGTAATGTTAAGAATAACAGGTCTGATCTAAGGATAATGTGGCTGGCTTTAATGACTAAATCGTTGCCCAAGTCTACTTTTGAAGTATGTGAAGTGCATTGGTTTGCGTCGTTTATCTGTACTCCGAGATTGAGTTACCAATCAGGGGGAGTTGTTGTGTAGACATCAGGGGGAGTCTACATGCATCACATGTTATCTTCAATTGTAGTTGATGCGTTGTGCTCTTTTTCCCTTCGTCCAAGTCTTTTATTTTACCCACGAGGTTTTTGTTTTACTTGGCAAGGTTTTTACCGAGGCAACACCATAAGCACCATATCGTATTAGGGACGCAACACAAGGGGGAGTGTTTAAGGAAATTATATTTTCGTCATTCTGTTATGTGTCTTGCCCTAATACACGTAGGATTAGTTAATCCAGTTTCCTTATTAGAATAGATTACAGTTGATAGAACTTCTATATCATTCGGGAGATTCTATGTAATGCCTATAAATAGGCTTCTCTATCAATGAATGAGTGAACCGTTATTCTCGTTATCTTTTCTCCTTCAACAGATACATCATTTTTTATATATAAATTATATAAGACTTTATGGATACATAAAATTACCAAAAAAGATATTTAATATTAAAAATAAAGAAACTTAGTTGAAATAAAATATCTTGTTTAAGACGTTCATATTAACTATTGTACTTCAAACACTTTTTTATTTTTAGTTTGAATCGAGTATCAATATTTTGACACTGTATATGAATATTATGTAATGGTTCCCAAGAATCGATTAATTTAGTTTTACACAGGATTGAATATTCTAATGCTGAAAGTTCCGTTAATGATTTTGATGATGTATTGTTTTGTTTTGATTCGATTCGATATGCTCAAGAAATTTTGAAATCAATTTGAGTAAGAGATTTATTGAGAAGAAAATTTCTCGAGAAAAACTGATAGGAGAAGATGTTAACAAAAGGGAAATCCCTCGAATAAGATCTTAACAAGGTGAAACCCTTTAGAGAAAAAATAAAAACTTTCGAGGAATATGTCAATGAAATTAAACAGAATGAGAAAAGATGAAATCTTTTGAGAAAAATCTCAGTAATGTGATTTTTTTTTTTTGTTGAAAAAATTGAGTAGCAGATCTAGAAAAATATGTGTAGTGAATGAACTGAGTATTATAAGTTGTGTAAGTTAAATGAAGGTATTGTAAGAAGTTTGGGTACGTGTATCTAGTAAAATATGAAAACAAAAAAATTAATAGATGATGTATTAAATATAAAATTTGTATCTAGTAATTAGAAATATGTCAATAAAATTTCTCTTATTAAAAATTATTTTTAAAGTACATGTTTTTTTTTTAAAAGAAAAATGATATGAGGCAATTTTTTTTTAAAAGGATTTTCCAGCCTGGTTACACATCCATCTAATGAAAAAAAAAAAGGCAAAAGCTTATTCCAATTAATATTAAGAAAAATACGATTATGTCCTCTCTATTCAACTACCTTACTCAACTCTCTTTCTCTTCCACTCTAAAAATTCTCTCTCTCTCTCTCCATCGTCGTCTTCTCCAGGTCCGCTCTGGCCTCTGGCAGCAACCACACGCACGCACGCCTCCGATCCCAAGCTTGTGACGAACAAAAGAGTAGTGTGGCTGTCGGAGTCGACGGCGTCAACGTTGCGTCGGAGTCGACGGCGTCAACGTTGCGTCGTCGTCGTCATCGTTTTTGGCGGCGATCCAATGACCTAGATCGAGCGGCAATCGTCCTATCGGCATCTTCCGAGCTGAAGCTTCGAGGTTCCAGCGCCGGCAATCACAATCGTTCGATCTGACAATGCTCTTGTACAGTTATGCACAACTTCACATCGGCGCGCATCTACCTCGCCGATCTCTTCCCCTCCGGCGTGGCAAAGCTCTGGCGCATCACCTCAGCCATCGCTCGTTCCAGACTTGAGATCTCTCACCTATGCTGAGACAGTTGAAATGGATTTCCAATTTCCATTATTCTTTGTTGTTTTGAAATGGATTTTCAGGTAATTGAGGTAAGTGAGGCATGGATCTATTGTAATCCATGGATCTATTGTAAGTGAGTTAAGTGACACAATGATCTATTGGATAGTTGTCAAATGATTTGTAATGCATCAGAAACTTGGTTTAATTTTTGCATATCTCACTGATGCATCAAGTGGCCTTATGTTCTTCTCTTCTTATATTTGTTTTTGGACATCTACTCCACCTGGATTCTTCTGTTCATCTACTCCACCTTTTATTACTCCCCAACAAAACATTTTTCATCATTCATGCCCCTAAAAAAGTTTTTATTGACCTAAGTAGAAATTTATTACTTCTCCAGTAAAATCTTAGTATAAGTTTATTACACCCAACAAAACATTTTTCATCATTACTGCCTCTCAGGAAGTTTTTATTGACAACGGCGGAAGTTTATTGCCCCCAGTAAAATATTAGTAGAAGTTTATTGTCTCTCAGTAAAATCTTAGTAGAAGTTTATTCCCCCCCCCCCGGTAAAACAGTTTTTTATCATTACTGCGTCTCAATAAGGTTTTATTGACCTCAGTAGAAGTTATTGCCCTCCTAGTTAAATCTCAATATAAGTTTATTGCATCTTAGTAAAACAGTTTTCATCATTATTGCCCCTTAATAAAACTTAAGCGATGATGCGGCACGCTTCCAGCAATGTCCGCTGACATTTATAAAAAAATTAAAAAAAAAACCTGTGAGATTCAGACGATCGGCGAGATTCCGGTGACATAAAAAAAATCCGGCTAAATTTCGGCGGCTGGTGATACTCCGGCCAAATTTTTTCTCTCTGTGCATTGTTAAGGGGTGAGGGCAAAATAGTTCTAAAATAATATTATTTGTTTAAACTTTAAGTAAAGATTTATTCATTTGGGCACAAAAGATACTACCTTATATTTACATGAGCTCTTGAAAAAGATTGTCACTAGAATGAGCAATAATGGGCTAAAATTAATACTAAATAAACATTTTCCTCCAAAACTAAGTTACAACTGATCTGTGGTATTCCACAATTTTGAAAAGCTTTTAAGAACAATCATTAATTAACTGCCTCAATTGACTAGCTCGGGTCTCCTTCCACTTTCAGTTTATATAGTTTGGTGAAACAATTGACATTAATGGAATTCATACAACACCTACACCAACCTTTTGATTATGCAGTGAAGAATCCAACCGTGGCAATGTCTGCATGATTTAGGAGAAGTCACAATCACTCTCACAGAGGGCTGAAAGAGTAATTATGAAAATTTAAAAGGACCAAATAACAAACGGCCGTCCACTCTCAGACACTGAACTCCCCAAACTTACAAAGACTCAAACTTTCCCGGCAGATGAAAGCTGTACATCAAATTCAGACCAAAGATGCAAACTTTACTCACAAATTCTTAGATTAGACACAAATTTCAACAGAGCGAGAGAGGCACTTTGCTTCCCTCAACCTCACCCGAAGACGATGCACTGTAAGTTTCTCCACCTTCAATTCCATGTTGCTTACTATCTATAACCTAAATTCAATTCCATGTTGCTTACTATCTATAACCTTATTCCAATTCATTTTGCTTGATTTTGCTCGCCGGCTGCCCTTCAAGGCCATTCAGAGCTATATACCCCAGTTGCTTTGCAGCTGCGACGTTCTTCTTCTAATCCTCACTGGTCTCGTAAACCTTGCTGCTATTTTTGATGTGGGTTGTGAAAGTTTGTAGCTTTTTGCTGATTTCGTCTTAAAGTTTCGATCTTTGATTGCTGTTGTTAACTTTTGCAGGCATCTTTCTGCTGTATTTGGTGTACCAGGTGCAGAAAATACGGTTACAGCTTACAGGTAACAGTTTAGATCTGTTACACTGTGGTCGCATTATACAGAAGCATATTCAGGAATAGATTATAGTACTTGAAAATTGAAACTGCTCTCTGAATTGGAGGTTTTTTTAGAGTTTTCGTTATGATTGTGTTGATGTATCGTGACTGCAAGTTATGTGTGGGTGGGATTTGGCAGAAATTTTATAGTCAGGGAGGGAGTGATTCTGAATTTCTGATGAATGAATTCATTTTCTGTTTCTATCAATTGTTAACCATTTTGTGGTGATAATTGTGTTTGGTTTGTAAGCTATGAGTTACATGATCTGTTAACCATGACATGCACATTCTTCTGCAGGGTTATTATAGCTTCAGCCAGAAGTTGAAGCATATTGTTCGCCTACCTTTTGCAGCTACTTCATATGGTATGTGCTCTGCCTTTCAGTTATAATTTGTTCACTTCTCCATTTCAAACGTGTAGAGCTGGTTCCCATTTTTTCTATCATCACGAACGTAAGTAAAGCATATTGGTGAAGCATGCACAGTTTTTAGTAATCTGTGGTCACTGTTACCTGGCAGTTCCTTTCTTGTCATTGTTATGAATGATTCTGTTGCTGAATGAATGTCAGGAAATGCGGTAATGTTACTCGTCATGGTCTGGAGACCCCACATCAGTTTCCTTATTCTCCCAGGAATATTGAGGTACACAAGTCATCATTCTATTTTAAAGCCAGGCGTATTACCTCTTTATCAGTCTGTTGCGCATATTCCTTTTCAGAGACGTATATAATGTGGGTGTGGCCAGACTTTGAGCTTGTTTTCGAGTCTGGCACATATCTATTGATATTTGAGTTCCTTGTTTAGTATGATGTAGAACTTGTACAAGTCAATTATGAAATGTAGACTGAATATTGCTTATCCATAATATTTTCAGGGTTATTATGGTAATTGAGGCAGTACGTACCGGATCTTGTATGAGTCTATATATTGGTGAGTTTATTTTCGCATTTTGATTATGAAACTTGGAGTATTCACATGAGTTACGTTACTTTCTAATAAATGTTGATCGACCCTTAATCTAATTTCATTTTATTAACATGTAAGGCTATAACTATATGATTTCCGGATAGACCATTAACAACATCAATTGAGCCAAGACTTGATTATATATTAGATTCTGAATTTTTCAATCTTTTGCTAAACAAATTTGGCTAGGAGTAGTTTATTAATAGGTTTCTGATTATACAATCAAAGCTGAAAATTCTGTCTTGTAATGTTAATCAGTTTTTTGTATGTACAGAAAAACTGGAGAGATGAAGGTATAGACCAAGGACACTGTGGATCTTGCTGGACATTCAGGTTGATTAGTCAGCTTAATTTGGGTTTACAGATCACATAACCAATTGATGTTCCAATTGTACTAGTTCTAATGATCTTTAACATATATGTGCTCTGCCGCAGCACCACTGGAGTTCTTGAGGCAGCTTATGTGCAAGCATTTGGGAAGCAAATCTCTCTGTCTGAACAGCAACTTGTGGATTGTGCTGGAGCTTTCAACAACTTTGGGTGCCAGGGTGGGTTGACATCTCAAGCCTTTTAGTACATTAAGTAAAATGGTGGTCTTGACACCGAGCAAGTATATCCTTACACCGGAGCAGATGGCTTTTGCAAATTTTCGTCTGAAAATGTCGGATTCCAAGTCCTCAATGCTGTCAACATTATCCTGGTAAGCTAAAAACGAGGGTCAAAAGTCTCATATGTATTAACCGAGAGCGGAGCAGGCACAATTTTTTTGAACTAAATATCTGACGGAATTTGTTTTGCATATGCAGGGTGATGAGGAAGGAATGAAGCACGTGTTGCATTTGTTAGGCCAGTCAGCATAGCATTCCAGGTGCTCAGTGATTTCCGATTGTACAATTCGGGAGTTTTAGAGACATGCGGCAACACTCCTATGGTGAGTTAAAATATGCTGATTAGTTGAATGAGACAGTAGTCAAATTAGTTGTATGCACTTGTGTTTCCCTAATGTGATCTTATGTTTGTTTGCCAGGATGTGAACCATGCTGTTCTTGCTGTTGGATATGGAGTCGAAAATGGTGTTCCATACTGGCTCATCAAGAACTCTTGGGGACAAAGCTGGGGTGACAATGTCTACTTCAAAATGGAGTATGGAAAGAACATGTGTGGTAAGTGAAGCTTGAACGAACTGCTGTCAATGCGAATGAATTGTGTTTCTGAGTGCAGCTTTTATTGATAAAATTATGATTTTGATGTAGGTATTGCAACTTGTGCTTCCTACCCGGTTGTCGCTTAAGTCTCTTCTCAAGCAATGTTGATCTTTATGTGGATATTATGTAATACAAGGTTCATCTTGTTTCAGTCAGGGATTTAGCAAGGTTCTAACTTTAAGGTGAAGAAGAGCTATACGATGTTGTGGTTATTTTATGTGTTTCTCTTGATGCATACAGTAACTGTTCATTCAGTATTATGGCCATTGTAATCCAAAAGCAGACTTTGTTATACTCTCTCAAATGGCTTCGCCATAACATTATCAATATTGGGTTCGGCTGCTATACACAATTGTATGACGTACATCATGCTGTGAGCCGTCCGATCGTTTAGCAATTCAAAATTCAAGACGATCAGACGGCTCATGGCTTGATGTATGCTAAACACACACAATTGAGACAGAGTTTCTCAACTGTAGACGTTCGCATTTATTCTTACGGTGCGGATTTTCACTTTACACATTTGTCAATTGAATTTTCACATCTCCACCGTCTAATATTTAGATACTAATGTATAGATCATCTCTGTAAAATTTCAGTCAATTTGGTTATCATTAAGGCACTCAAAACTATATTTTTCTGCTATAAACATGAACGGTTTAAGTTCAACAGAATTACGTTCATTCATTGTTTTAATTGAGTTTGAGTGCCTTAATGATAACCAAATTGGCTGAAATTATGCAGAGATGATCTATATATTAGTATCTAAAGACTAGACGGTGGAGATGTGAATATTCGATTGAAAAATGAGTGTAAAATAGAAATCCACACCGTAAAAATAAATGCGGACTCCCGCACCTGAGAAAATTTGTGTGTATATATATATATATATATATAAGAAAAATCCCAAGTTTAATACTTAATAATACCTGTTGGTTCCCTTCTCAGAGTTCAAAACTTCTAATGATCTATATCAGATCTGAGAAACTTTAGTCGCAGAGTGAATATACGGTATTATTTGTCTTTGTTTTTCTTAACCCTTGGTCGAAGCCTGCAATCAACTCAAACTCATCAGAGCTCTTATAAACACAGTTTATTTGGCAAATTAGCAAGTAAGCTTTAATATTACAGTTATTTACTTTGGAATAACTCGGGGGGGGGGGGGGGAGGGGGGGGCGATAAAATCTTTTCTCCCTTCTCTATCTCCATTCTATGCTTGGGATTTTGTACGTGCAGGTACCAAAAATCCCAGAATTTTATTCGCGGGTCAAGAGTGTGTTTGATCACTCTTGTTTCCTTGTCCGGGTTGTGTATGATCAACCCCAACCTATCACCGGATTGTGTTTGATCAATCCGAGGTATTTTTCCGAATTGTGTATGATCAATTCGCGGCTTTTCCAGATTGTGTGTGATCAATCCGAAGGACAAACCATTAAAAACATTGTTTGTGACCTCTATTGAGTCTCATAACAACTTGGTTTTGTATACAAGAGCAATGTAACATTCTGCTCCTTTGAGTTTTGACGTACTAGATGCCTAAGGCAGATCTTCACTTGGTATATGTGGAACCTTTCATTGGGAAGGATTAAACCACATGTTTTGACCCTCAAGCTAACAAGCCAAGATTCCAAGATATCACATCTCATGCGCTCAAAGTCTTTGAAGCGCCACATCAACAAAAGCCTTCAATGACAATCTGTGCAAAAAGTAATGACCACAAAGTACTATGGAATGCACTCATGGAGCGTTTCTTGAAACATTCATATAACTCTACTTGTTGAGTTATTAGTCAAGTGGATTGCTTACCACCTTAATTGACTACATATTGTCGATGATCTTTTGTGGCATCATGATCCATAATCTTTGGCGGATTCAATTATTATCAAGTTCTCTAGGTCCTCCAAGTTGGTTTGGAATTAACGAGACTTGATTTTGATCATACAAACGGGCATTGTATATACGCTAATATGATAAACTTATTTGGGATTATCTCCTAATGTGGGGATAACAATATGGGTCACGACAACCGCAGAAAACGTCGTGCCGATGTCTAGAAAAGAGGGGGAGGTGTCGCCGGCTCTAATAGCGACACTCTCGGTCTAGACACCATTTTGTCAAAACTACTCACGTCAGCTCATGACAATGCAACCGTTGTGGATCTTCGGATCACTGGTTCAAGATTGTTAAGCTCCTTCAAATTGTGAATGCATACAAAAAGGTACAGAAAATCAATATGAGGACAAGAACGTCATCCTCATGATCGCGAATTTTAAAGATTCGGATCCTTCTCTAGCTACCCATGACTTTGACGTCATCGGCTAAACATTAATTTTCGTTCCAAGCTATATGTACTAAGGTGTTGTATCGATGTCCTTCATCTATTTGAGACCTCAATGTACTCACATTAGCAATAATGAATGCCTTGAGAATTTTCGAAGTTATGAAACTATTCTCCTCTTATGGTTCGTATTGATTTACAAACAAGATGTACATTTTTACATCGTCCTTAGAAGCATGGCATATTTACAATCTACATGGTTAGATTGTGCCGTTTTGGTTTCTTCCAAGTAAAGATGACGCACGGTCTTGCATCCTCAAGAAGGATCGCTAACGTGTTTCTGGTTAAGTGTTCTACCCTATAGATTTTCCATCATCAATTGTTCAACTAGGCTCATCCAAGCTCAGTGTGATGTCTTAGAATTGTCCAAAATTAAGGAGATAGTGGTTTCAAGTGTGCCTCGCACTACCGACCCTCAACAGACATGCCTGGTCATACTGACTTGGAGTAACCGAAAGCTTTTGATTTTGGATCCCCCTACGCTATTAAACCAATTGCCGTCTTGCAAAAGACGTTGAAGACTTATCAAAACCGGAAAATTATCATCATGATCGAATCCTCTAGGTCCTCTGAGTTAGTTTATGTTCATGTCAAGGAGCTTTTGCTAACTAGTCATGGTGTTTTGGCCACGATCCTCAGCGCGCGGAGCAGAGGTTTCTAGTAGACAAAGAGATGGGAGTGTTGCGGGCGTGCCACCTCGCGGACGAGGAAAAGGTTGATGGGGGGTGCGCTTGACTTCTTGATCAGGCAAAAAGGGGGTCACAGGTGCCACCTCAGAGAAAGATTTACGAGCACAAGCGAATCGATACTCACGGCGGCGCGAGCAGAGCAATCACAGGGAGTTCAGAGAGAAACGGGGATGCAGAGTCCGGAGAGCTCTGGAGAAAGACCTAGGCGGCGGCGCTTAGGGTTAGGGTTTCGAGGAAGGCTCGAAGGGTAACTGGGTTTCAGTTTGTGTTTGTTTGAGAGTTGTCTCTGAGTTGTTGTTGTAAAAGTTGTGTATTGATTTTTGAGAGAGACTTTCTGTTAGGGTTTGAGCCCCCTTATATAGTAGTTCGGCAGAAGCAAAGTGATTAGAATCCAAGTCGGACTCTGAAACACTATTTCACAAGGACACTGTTTCGTCCATGCGAACCAACCAATTGGTGACACCTGCCCAGTTCACACACTCCATTCCGCGTTGCCAACTGTAGACTCCTATGCGAACTGGAATTAGGAGCATCCTCATCTCGTGGGCCGCTATAGTATGCTATCTCGCGTGCTTCTGTAGCTTGCGTCCATTTCGCGGGCTATTGCAGCTCGCGAGTCTTAAAAGGGCTTTTTATATTTAATGGGCCACAGGGGTTGGCCCGAAGCATGTCAAAGACTTGTAAAAGTCTTCAACGTTTGTCGTGGTGCGCGCGGATTCCGCATGTCGCTTCCTTGCGAAGTCTTCTATGCGAGCTAGTTCGCCAGCTCGCCTCGTTTCGCCTACGCGGAGAGTCAATCTCGCCTCGCCTATGCGGACTGGCAATCTCGCCTCGCCTATGCGGACTGGCAATCTCGCCTCGCCTCGCGGAGTGTTGAATAGTAATTCCGCGCGAAGGCATTCCGCGTGCGAGCTAAGTGTTCCACGCGAACTGCGTAGTCCGCCTATGTCCATTCCGCGTGCGAGCTAAGTGAAGTCAAGTTCGCATGCAGTTCGTTCCGCACGAAGTTTAACTTGGTCGCGTGGTCTCATTGGTGAGCTATCACTTGTAAACTTGGAGAAACTCCATCTCGCCGGTATGACATGGTCCAAGAAATGATTAATATTTACATAAACATTTACTGTCCAGTAAAATATTAGTCTAGGCGTAAACATTGCCCCTAGCCTCGAAGTTATGAAATGTCGAGAATAACTGAAGAGGTTTATGTTCATGTTGTTCCAAAGGTTCATGTTGCTCCAAAGCCAATAGTATTAGCTCGGGTCATACATAAAAGGAGTGTGAAGAAGTGTGAATCGTAGCGAACTGCTCTATGGCTCGCCTCGGTACCTTGGACTTGAACTTCGAATGTAATCGCTTACCCTTAGCTCGCATTCGCTTGTTCCACTTTTGCATTTGTGTGCTCTCAGTCCGCATTCGCCTGCTCTACATTGCTTGTACGGCGATGCAAATGTAGCTCGCATGGATGTATCTAGAGTGGACGTTTGACTTGACTACATTCCAAAAAAGGCTCTTCGCGAAATCTTAGCAGTGGCGAATCACCTTGGTGATAAACAAGGAATGACAATGGCTAAGTACCTCGCTGCCCCCCCCCCCCCAGTGCGAACCAAAGAGAGACAACCAAACAAAGTCGGCGAATTGAGAAATACTTGAATGAAGTTGTTTTTATTTAGGGCCTCTGGAATAGGCCTCAATCTTGTACTGGTCTGTTAATTAGACCACGCACGTTTCAAAGGGAGAAACTGATGACATGAGAAACACTTGAATAAAAATTTTCTTTTTTAAAATATTTAGGGCCTCTGGAATAGGCCCCAATCTTGTACTGGTCTGTTAATTAGACCACGCATGTTTTGAAACTCCAATCTTGTACTGGTCTGTTAGTTAGACCACACACGTTTTGAAAACTAATTGCATGCTTCCTCTTGGTGTTGCCCCCTAGTGTGAGGTGATGGAGCGTAAGCACAACGGCGCGTTACACTAATGACAGTGGTCGCGGGATCAGAGGGGGGAGGAGGGTCTGCGCGTTCCCAAACACTAGCGATATGGCGTTTTAAGAAACGACCATTAATAGGGTTAGGATGGAGCGAACCGTCGAGGTCACGCAAATGGTATGCCCCCTTAGGTAATATGCGATGAATAATAAAGGGTCCCTCCCACCGTGCAGACCATTTCCCGCGGCCGTCGGTTTTCTCCCCAAGGGGGAGCACAGCACGCCATATCGTTTGGCCTTCAGCATAGCTCCGACCTTGAGTGATTTTATCATAAGACCGCGCAACACGCTGCTTCTCGAGAATGAGATTGTTGAAAGCAGTGATGCGATGTTCGTCAAGGTCTTCAAGCTCCTGCCACATTGCCTGGACGTAATCGTCACCGAGCAACTGGTGCTGTTCTTGGACACGAAGCGAGGCGACGTGGACCTCCAGGGGAAGGACGGCATCATGGCCAAACATGAGAGCATAAGGGGTGGTATCGGTCGGACCGCGCTTGGAGGTACGGTAGGCCCACAAAGTATGGTGAAGTTCTAGATGCCAAACACGGGGGTTCAACTCTAGCATCTTGCGCAGGATGCCGAGGATAACTTTGTTGCTCGCCTCCGCCTGACCATTGGACTGGGCATAATAAGGGGTTGAATGCAGGAGTTTGACGCCATAACCGGTGAGGAAAGTGACTACAGAATCCGCCATGAAAGCTGTCCCCCGGTCCGTCACGATGCACTCTGGAATACCAAAGCGGGAGATAATGTTGCTGAAAATAAAGTTACGGACCGAGGTCGCGGAAGCAACCTTGAGTGGCTCAGCCTCAACCCACTTGGTAAAGAAATCGGTGGCCATGATAAGGAACTCGTGCTGCTCGGAGGAATGGGGGTGAATGAGACCAATGAAGTCTATCGCCCAACCTCGACATGGCCAGGGTTTGATGATCGGTTGTAACGGAATGTTTGGAATGTGTTGCACTGGTCCGTGAGCCTGTCAATCTTGGCATCCTTTGGCAAAAGTAATACAATCTTTGAGAATAGTAGGCCAATAGTAACCGTGGTGGCGGATTAACCAACGCATCTTGGGTCCAGCCTGATGCGAGCCACAAACACCGGAATGCACCTCACGCATAAGCCGCTTAGCCTCATTGCCATACACGCAGCGGAAGTCGTTACCGTCCTCGCCGCGCCGGCGAAGCTCACCATTGCGAAGCACAAAGTTGAGGGCAAGAAACCGCATTTGCCTGGAATGGGTGGCGTCGTGAGGGTGTTCGAGGTAGGCAATAAACGGTAACCGCCAATCCTCATCAATAGGATCTAAGGCGGCGACGTGGAGAGGTTCTGTGTTATATTGCCCCCTAGCAAGAAAAGAAGGAAGTGTACGTCGCTCGACTTTGAGGAGTCGTTCGCGCATTCCATCGCGCAGGCTAAGACCGGATGCGATCTGCGCGAGCTCGTTCGCCGCAAAGTTGAACTCGCGTGGGATGTGTTCAATGTGAACATCGTCGAAGCGGTCCAAGACATCAAAAACTTTTCGTAGGTAAGGTTCAATGGATGAGCTCAAACACTTGAACTTCGCCACAAGTTGGTTGACCACCAGTAAGGAGTCGCCAAAGACTTGAACCTCGCGGACTCCTAAGTCCAACAAGATTTCCAGTCCGATAATGAGCGCCTCGTATTCCGCCTGATTATTGGTACATTTAAAGTCCAGCTGGAAAGAGTAAGAAAAATGGTCTCCTGCAGGGTTCTCGATGGCGATCCCAGCACCGGCAGCGAGGTCAGTGCGTGAGCCGTCGAAGTAGAGAGTCCATGGAGAAGGGGAGACTGCAACGACTTCCAACTCGCGGAATGCTGTCAGCTCAGTGGGCAGGTGATGCGCGAGGAAATCTGCTATGGCCTGTCCTTTAACTTCCTTCTGCGGAACATATTGCAACGAGAATTCAGACAAGGCCAATATCCATTTACCTATGCGTCCGCATAGGATAGGGCGGGAAAGCATATATTTGACCAGGTCGGACTGGGCGATCACCACCGTGGTGAAGGCCAACATGTAGTGGCGGAGCTTGCAACCTGCAAAGAAAAGGGCGAGACACAACTTTTCCATTGGGGAATAGCGCGTCTTGCAATCGGTCAACACCCTGCTAAGATAGTAAACGGCGTGTTCCACCCCATTCTCATCTTCTTGTGCCAAGAGTCTGCCAATGGACAAGTCAGCAGCGGCGATGTAGAGCTTAAGCGGAACGCCCGGGCGAGGGGGAACCAAAACAGGTGGGGTTGCAAGATAATCCTTAATGCGATCGAAGGCTTCCTGGTGTTGTGGCTCCCAAACGAACTCGGTTGCCCCCTGGAGCTTTAGAAGAGGCGAAAAAGGCTGAATCTTCCCTGCCGCGTTTGAAATGAAACGGCGGAGAAAATTGATGCTCCCGATCAATTGTTGGAGCTCCTTTTTGGTCGTAGGAGGCGAGGCGTTGATGACCGCCTGCGCCTTGTCTTTGGGGATCTCGATACCTCTTTGATGGATGAGAAAACCAAGGAAGTCGCCTGCCTCCGCGAAGAAAACACATTTGGCGGGGTTCATCTTCAGGTGGTGTTTACGCATCCGCGTGAAAACCTGCCGAAGGTCTTCAACGTGTGTCGCCCGCGTCTTAGTTTTAACCACGACGTCGTCGATGTAGACTTCGATCAACTTGTCTAAGATGTCGTGAAAGATGAGGTTCATGGCGCGTTGATAAGTCGCCCCCGCGTTCTTGAGTCTGAATGGCATGACAACATACTCGAACGCGCCCGCGAACCCCGGGCAGCGGAAAGTAGTCTTGTGGTGATCTTCTTCAGCGACAGGGATCTGATGGTAACCAGCGGTTCCATCCATAAAGGAGAGCACTTCATGCCCCGCGGCTGCGTCAATGAGGAGGTCAGCAACAGGCATGGGATATATATCCTTAGGCGTCGCATTGTTGAGGTCACGGTAGTCAACACAGACGCGCATTTTGCCGTTCTTCTTGCGGACTGGAACGATGTTGGACAGCCACTCATTGTATTTGGCCACGCGAATGATCCCTGATCGGTGCATGTTCTCAATCTCTTCTTTGACCAAGATCTGGGTCTCAGTTCGCATGAATCTGCCGTCTTGGCGAACTGGACGTCTGTCGGGGTGAGTAGGCAGACGGTGACAAACTAAATCTGGGGAGAGGCCAGGCATGTCTTCGTACTGCGCGGCGAAACAATCCTTGTATTCATGTAGTAAGGCGAGAAGGTCTTCCTTTTCTTGTCCCGCCAACTTGGCACTGATGGAAAGTAATAAGGGTTTCTCTGCAGTTCCCACGTCGACTTGTAATGTCGGATCGCGGACTTGAGGCGGTGTGTCGTCCAAGGCAGCGGGAGCTAACTGAATAACTTCCTCCTCGGCGTCGGTATAGTCCACTATCTCGTCTACGTACTCCATAGTGGCGACTCTGTCATAGGCTTCGCGTTCCGCCCAATATGAGAGTAGTCTCTCACACAAGGACTCGCCAGCCTCGTGCGCTTCTTCTGAGGATGTACTAATCATAAGATGGTTGGAGGGGGTCTGCAATGGTGTGGGGACGTTGTAAGTCGTCCCTCGCTTGAGTGAGTCCCCATCTTGTCAAGTTGGAGGCAGTAACCCCATATGGGCGGCCTTTAGAATCAACGCCTTGGACATCCAAAGGACCCAAATCAGTATTGTAGTAGCGGGCGTCGTTGAAGTTGGCGGAAATAGAGAAGGGACGCGGGTCCGCTTGGATGAGGACCGTCTCGCGTTTCTTTGTATCCCAAATCAGGAGTTCTTGGTGCATGGAGGAAGGCACACAGAAACTTCTATGTATCCAGTCGCGGCCTAGGATCATGCTGTAGGATGAAGCACACTCGGCGACGAAGAATGTGTAAACCCTTGAAGCCGGACCCACCTTGACCCGTAAAAACAACAAACCTAAAGTCCTGGAGACTTGTCCGGTGAAGTTCTTGACTGTCAAGGACATAGTCTGGATCATCGAGCGTGGGATACCAAGGAGTCCCATAGTGTGGGTGGTGACAACGTTCACTGCCGCCCCCGTGTCGACCATGATTTTGTTTATCATGATCCCTTCAACTTCAGCCGTGATATACAATGGCCTCATATGAGTGGCCATATCCAGAGTCGGAGTGGAGAAGGTCAGAGTCGGCATGCGTGTGACGCTGCTCGTAGCTTCCACTGGTGGAGCGTTCACAGGTTCCGCCAGGACTGGACCCATCTCGCTGCTGCAAGGGGGCGATATGTCGCAGACACTCTCACTATTGTCTGGAATATCTGCCGCGTTGCATGTTGTATTTGGCGGGAGAGCGTATCTCTCAGATATGAAGAAAACCATTCCGACCTGAAAAGAGAATTGCTCGTGGACTGGGATTAGTGGAGTCTCAATGGGTCCATTGTCTCCTTCAAGCACGGCAAATGCGCTCTCCGCCGGGTTAACTTCTTCATGTTCTGGCCATGCAGAGACCTCGAGCATATTGCAGGTGAATGATTCACCCTGCCCTTCCGCTTGGTCGTCACCCAAGTCGATTCGAGGCTCGGAATGAGTCTCCTCGTTCAGTGAATTCTCGCGGAAGCATTAGGCCATGAGCTCCGCGAGGTTAGGGCTGGAGGTGCTACTTTCGACCCCTGGCGAGACGTTGCCCTCTGGCTGCCGTGGTCGCCATACGAGTTTGGTCGAAGGCTGTTTGTCCGCAGCTGAAAGCTTATCCGCGGCTAGTGGGGCTCTGGCATTGTCCTCTGCCCTAGGAGGAAGGACTGAGACCTGAGGCTCCTGTGTGGGTTGAGGATGGAGCGGACCCGGTCGTGATAGCTCCTTTTTAACCTCAGGTTCCTGGCGAATAGGCTTCGGAGGATGTGATGACCGAGGCAACTCGCGCCTTGGCTCTGACCTTGATGCGGCGGACAGCCTTCGCTTCGCTGGGGAAGACAGTTCTCGTCTTCTCTCAGCCTCTGGCGACTGCCTTCGCCTTGGTGGAGGTGGCGGGCCTCTTCGTCGTTCGGCTTCCGGCGACTGCTTGCGCCTTGGAGGAGGTGAGACATCCCTTCTTTTCTCAAGTTTTGATGAAGGCTTGTGCCGGGAGAACTGTGGCTCCCTCCTCCTTGCTGGCTCCGGAGATGATATGTACCTCGCGGGGCGCGGATCCTGTCTTGGTGGCACGGTGAGGCGGCAGAAGACATTTGCCCTTGGAGCGGGGTCATCTGCTGCCTGCGCACAGACACGTGGAGGCGTGACAGGTGGCCTTTGGAGTAGAGAGCGCAAGCCCTCAGCTTCTCTCCACATTCTCTCGGGTGTCTGCGCGAGCTGCGAGGGTCGAATGATGCCATCATCGGCCGCTCGCAAGGCACGCAGTATGCTGCCATACTTCTTCTGTAGCTTCCGCTTCTTGGACCTGCTGATGGTAAAAGGCTTTCCCCCTTGCTGTGTGTACCAAATCCCTTCCTTGATCGCTGATTTGGATTTCGGAGGAATATAGGGATCAGTCAAGATACCTCGCCTGGGGCTTGAAGCCTCGCTATCTTGGCGTTCACTGCCGGAGTCGGAGATGTCCATTTCGCTTGAAGATGGAGAGGAAGGTACATCTTTAGTCCAGTGTGTTTGAACGAAGGTTTCGAGTCGCTTGATCCTCTGTTCCAGCTCCTCGCGAGTCCTGGGACTCATGGGTTGATAGTTGTCAGTTGGAGATGGTATATCGTCCCGCATGGTAGCTTTGCCTTTATCCTTTCTTGAAAAGCGATCGGGCTGTGGTCTGGTGGCTACCTCCCTTGCCGGGTAGTGGTTCCCACCTTGGTTCGCCAGAACGGTGTAGTTATTTGCCGGCCTCTTACGGTTTCGACCTGGCGGGTCGCGTTGGCCCGCGTTTGGAGTCAAGTCCAAAGTTATCGCGCGCTGGCCGACACGAGGCCAGGTGATGTCAGCAACTGTGATCATGAAGCCGCCTTTGTCCTCGAAGCGAATATACTTGAGGTCTAACCTGTCACATCCCAAGACCCATTCCGCCGTAACACGATATTGTCCGCTTTGGGCTCACCGGCCCTCACGGTTTTGTTTCCGGCAGCTCAGGAGCAGCTTCCCAGTAGGTCACCCATCCTGGGATTGCTCTAGCATCAACATGCTTAACCTCGGAGTACCCATCCCCTCCGAAGCCGCTGAGCCACCAAAAGGCCTCGTGTTAGATTGGAGGTGGGCATGTACATATACAGCATATAACCCCTCTCCGTTTGGCCGATGTGGGATATTACAATCTACCCCCTTTGGGAGCCCGACGCCCTCGTCGGCACACTCGCACCACACGGCAGAGTGGCTCTGATACCATTTGTCACATCCCAAGACCCATTCCGCCGTAACACGATATTGTCCGCTTTGGGCTCACCGGCCCTCACGGTTTTGTTTCCGGCAGCTCAGGAGCAGCTTCCCAGTAGGTCACCCATCCTGTGATTGCTCTAGCATCAACATGCTTAACCTCGGAGTACCCATCCCCTCCGAAGCCGCTGAGCCACCAAAAGGCCTCGTGTTAGATTGGAGGTGGACATGTACATATACAGCATATAACCCCTCTCCGTTTGGCCGATGTGGGATATTACAATAAAAATTTGGACCATTTCTCGATTTATGCGTGTCATCCTTGCGCAGGGGCCATGCTAATCTTCTCTGTATCGTTCCAATTTTATCGTCTTCGTCATTAAATTTATAGTCCTAAAGTCCCTAGAGGTGTATTGAGGGACGAATATTTCGAAAGAATTATTCGAAGGAAGAAAATGTGACGACGGTAAAAATGGTAAATTTTAGCTAGTAAAAGGTAATTTTTATTGGGGTATTATTTTTGGGGTGTTGAATTTTGGATTGGATTTAAAGTGGGTTGGACCGGTTGGCCAAGCCCATTTCTTTTCTCCCTTTCCTTCCGCTCTTCCGCTCCCGCACCCGTACCCGAGTTCCTCCTCCCTGCCGATTTTCCGACCGCCCGTTCGCCGCCGTCCGGCCGCGCCAGACCGCTGCACCGGTCCCAAACAATCGGTCTCCAACCCAGCTACATTTCTAGACCGGTGGCAGCCTCCCTAGCGCCGCCGTGAAGGAGGAATCGACACCGAAAGCTCCGACTGCCTGAAACTTCTTTTCGCCGGAACTCCTTCCTCCGGCGGCCATATCCGGCGAGCCTTGGCTCAAAAGGAAGCCCTCCTCCCGTGCTTCAATCCCTCCAAAGGGCTCCTTCCATCTCGAGCTAGGTAAGGAGAAATCGGTATTTGAAATTCTAGGGCTTATTATGTGTTTGTGTTCGATTGATGTGTTTAGGCTTAGAATTGGAGTTTGTGGTAGTTAGGAATGTTGTAGAGGAGGTTGAGAGGAATGTGCTGTCAAATTTTGGTGGCATTTGCAGGTCGCCGGAGCTGGTCGCCGGCCGCCGCTGCCGGCGGAGCCGCCGCCGAGAAAATGTTTTTGGTGGAGAAAATTTTGAGAAGTTTATTGGAATGAGTTTTAGAATTTTTGGAGGAGTTTTGGATAGGTTTTGGAATTTGTTAAGTTTGGTATTTTTGGCGGATTAATAAGTTAAAATCCGGCCATTGGATTATTCTGGATGATTAGAACGTTGGAAGGTGATTTTGAAGATGTCGGTAATTTACGGAGAATTGTGGTTGGCAGTGAAGTTAGGTTTTAGGACGATATGCATGGTTGAGCGCGGGAAGCTCTTATTTAATTATGCCTATTTTCTTTGAACGTTGGGATTTTATTTGAGGAATTATTTATGTATTGGAACAGGACACGAGGAGGCTCGAGCAGAGGAGACCTCCGGCCGACGTCAGGCTTAGGCCTAAGTTGGAGTGGACTTTGTTTTTAAATAATGTTTTATTGTTGAATATTTTCCTTTGTTGGGTTTTATCCTGAGTTGAGGATTTCAGTGATTTTACTCACTTTATTTAACGTTTGTGAATATAGTATGTATATGAGAGAAAGCTAGCTAGCAATACGTACTCCCCTCATAATGAGGAAAAAATGTCATTATGAGGTGACGTGAGCGTTAGACGCCAGCGTCTAGCCCTGTACGACATTCTACTTTCCGAGTTCATTCTATGTTTTTAGATTCATTCATAGAATTCGTACAGGGAGTATACACGTATAAATACCACCCGGTCCCACCCCCATACTGAGGATAAATGCCACTATGGGATGACGTGCGCGTTAGACGCGAGCGTCCTAGCCTGGTATGACTATCTACCTTCAAGCTTATTCATAGATAGCATACATGGAGTAGACGGGTGTGAATACATACTGATATAAATATATAATTTAGCCTGAGAGGCTGTATTGTTTAATATTTGGGGACTAGCCAGAACTAGTCGAGTCCTTAAAAGTGTTTCTTGGGGAAATATTTGTTGTTGTCCAGATTATTTTTGTTCACTCACCCTGACGTGATTAAATATTTTTCCCCTGGGCTTTTCCTTTGTTTTAATCGCCCAGTCTGCAGAGTTCGAGTGGGGTCTAGGAGGAGGCGCCGAGGCATAGTCACCCACATTTCCACTACTGTTCGCCAGTAGGTCATCTGTTTAAACCCATTAGGTTTTTCTTCAGCTTCCGTTGTCTTTCCTATAGTAGCTCTGAATATTTCGGAAAAATAATTTGTGTATTATTTTATTCAGTTATTTGGATTAAAGTGAAGTTTAATATTTTGGGTTAAGAGGGTGTTCTATATTTTTTCCGGGTTAGGGTTATCCATTTTCAAGGGAGGTTTGCTGAGTCCTTCGGTAAATTTTCCTTGGAGGTGGTCCCCGTAGGACTTACCTCGGGTTTCAGGGTGAAATTCGGGGTGGGTCTTGACATAACCAGTCTTGGACTTGCTCGCAGAGCTGGTACCAGTCGCGAGTTCTGTGTCCCCAACTGTCATGGAGCTTGCAGTGGACGCGGCCCTCCTTGTATTCAACATAGGGCAAGGCCCTCGACACAGTGACGAGTCCGCCGTCAATAAGATCGTCTAGGACCTCGTGCGCGAGGTTGACGTTGTAAGTGTACCGGCGAGATGGCTGACGTGTGTCATCATTACCATCCTCTCGGTTTCGCTTAAGCACCCGGCGCGGACTATCACCCTCTGGATGCTCGGCTAGGTCTAAGGTAATTCGCCGCTCGCCTGGCTTTGGTGCGCGGTGACGGCTGTTCTCCCTTGGCTGGTCGGCCCAATTCACCTCGACCATACCAACCATGGCGGGGAAAGGATCCACGTCCACCAGAGAAGCTGTGCTCCTGGCGTCTTCATTTTCAGCGCGCCCGAATTCAACCAAGTCTGCAGTTGGTCGCGGAGTTTGACACAGTCTTTGGTGTCGTAATTGTAAGCAATGTGGAAACTGCAATACTTCTTGTCCTTCAGCTCTTCCTTGGACGGGATCTTATGGTCCAAGCGCACGTAGCTCGCCTCAATCAAGTCATTAAAGACAAGATGGGTGTTTTGCGCATCATACGTGTAGGACTCGTATTCGGGCTTAGTCCATGCAAAGGACTGAATGGTGATTGGCTCGCGGGTCATCTTGAGATTCTTCAGTTTGTGAGCCAGAGGCTTCCCGGTCAGTTCGACCGCTCCGACGTCGTCAACATACCCCTGCGCTGCCTCATTCTCCTCTTGCCTTTGGTAGTAAGGGTCGAACGTGGAAAATTGGAGGTTTAACGCCCCGACTATCCTGTTCCTCCCCGGTACGTACGTCCCTTTGGAGGCGTTCGCCTTTTCGTCCATCTCGTTGAGGATGAGTTCATAGCTGCCGACCTTGTTGATGAGGTCGCCCATAGACATGAAGCGTTCCCCATGGTGCTTCAGCCGCTGGCGGTGCTCGAGACCACAGACAGCCAACTTAATGGCTTCCTGTTCGGGTAGGAGAAAGTCGCACTTGGCTTGTTGGATCTTGAACCGCTGGAGGAAGGAGACTCCTGACTCCATGCTTTGCTGACTCATCTGAGTGAGGGAGTCAAGGCCGACCTCTGGCTCAATGGTACCGTAGGTCTCCCGGAACAGCTTCTCCATGGTAGGCCAGTCCGCGATGGATCCCGGCTTCAACCTGGAGTACCAAGTAAATGCAGCTCCGGACAGAGAGGTCCCAAAGAGCTTGAGCTTGAGGATGTCGTTGTTCCCATACTGGCCGCACTGGACTTTGAAGCGGGTCATGTGGGTTGCTGCGTCCTCCCTTGTTTCGCCGGAGAAGGTAGTGAACACTACGTTCTTGAACCCATGCGAGAAGGGGTATTGCGCCACGCTATCTGGATAGGTGTCGCGATACTGCAAGTTAGCATCACCGTGTCCGGTTTGCTCCTTGACAATGGAGGAGATAAGCTGGCGTCAATCGGCTGTGGTCACGGGCGCGGACTCCGCCCCTTCCCCATGGTTTGGCCATGCAGAGAAACTGACAACCTGTCCGCCATTCTTGGGAGTAATGCTGGAATGAACGAGAAGCGGGTCATCTGGTGTCCCGTTTCCTTGACGTAGAGAACTATTCAGCCCCCTAGGGGAGGCAAACGAGCCATGCGGGAGCGGGCTCTTTGACGTTCCTGCCCCTGGCACGAACTGCGGGGACTTCGGAGTCCCGACCTTAAGGTTTCCCCTGGTACGTTCATTGGGAGGAATATACTTGGCTGTCCCATCGCTCGCGCTTGGGCCGTTAGGGTTTAGAGCAGGGTTTTTTGGCGCCTGCGCCCTCATCCAGTCCTCAACTTCAAGGACCCGTAGGTTCAGCCGGTCCTGTTTGTCTTTGAACTCGTCTAGCTTTTCTAGACTGTTCTTACTTCCAAAAAAGGAAGCGTTCAGGCGGCGGGTCTGCTCGTCTACTGTCGCGCGAGTGAGCGACAGGACCTCTGCATGTTGCTTCACGGTCCCGCGCCTTGTTTCACGGTCTCCGTGTTCTGATCCAACTCCAAGCGGATCTGTTGCAGGCTTCCTTCGACCAAGCCTTTGGTTTCCCTTGTCTCGCTGACAAACTGGTTGAAGTCCTCAGTGAGTACGGTAAGGTTGTGCTGGTCCGCTTCCCAAAAGGTTTTGTCCCTTTTGACTTGGTCAGCGAGGCCGTCGACCTTAGCAGCAAGGTCGGTGAGGCTATGTTGAGTGGCGGAGCTTTGGGTCAACAGACCCTGGATCTGCCCCGTGAGTTGTGTGAACATCTGGACGATTTGCTCCATAGATGGAGCAGAGTCTGTATCTCGGGTCGGCTGAGAGCCTACCATGGCGGTCTCGCTGTAATCCGGATTACCAAACTGAGCAAGAACCTGCTCTTGATTGAGGGATCGGCAAGCCGCACTATTATGGGGCTTGTACCGCAGCGATCTATGCTTGAGACAGGACAACTGGGGTTTTCAGTACGGCGCTTCCTCCGGTTTCCCAATGATGTATTTGCTTGTACTTCCGGTCCCACTGGGCGTGCCAATGTTTTGGCCACGATCCTCAGCGCGCGGAGCAGAGGTTTCTAGCAGACAAAGAGAGGGGAGTGTTGCGGGCGTGCCACCTCGCGGACGAGGAAAAGGTTGATGCGGGGTGCGCTTGACTTCTTGATCAGGAAAAAGGGGGGTCACAGGTGCCACCTCAGAGGAGGATTTACGAGCACAAGCGAGTCGATACTCACGGCGGCGCGAGCAGAGCAATCACAGGGAGTTCAGAGAGAAACGGGGATGCAGAGTCCGGAGAGCTCTGGAGAAATACCTAGGCGGCGGCGCTTAGGGTTAGGGTTTCGAGGAAGGCTCGAAGGGTAACTGGGTTTCAGTTTGTGTGTGTTTGAGAGTTGTCTCTGAGTTGTTGTTGTAAAAGTTGTGTATTGATTTTTGAGAGAGACTTTCTGTTAGGGTTTGAGCCCCCTTATATAGTAGTTCGGCAGAAGCAAAGTGATTAGAATCCAAGTCGGACTCTGAAACACTATTTCACAAGGACACTGTTTCGTCCATGCGAACCAACCAATTGGTGACACCTGCCCAGTTCACACACTCCATTCCGCGCTGCCAACTGTAGACTCCTATGCGAACTGGAATTAGGAGCATCCTCATCTCGCGGGCCGCTATAGTATGCTATCTCGCGTGCTTCTGTAGTTTGCGTCCATTTCGCGGGCTATTGCAACTCGCGAGCCTTAAAAGGGCTTTTTATATTTAATGGGCCACAGGGGTTGGCCCGAAGCATGTCAAAGACTTGTAAAAGTCTTCAACGTTTGTCGTGGTGCGCGCGGATTCCGCATGTCGCTTCCTCGCGAAGTCTTCTATGCGAGCTAGTTCGCCAGCTCGCCTCGCTTCGCCTACGCGGAGAGTCAATCTCGCCTCGCCTATGCGGACTGGCAATATCGCCTCGCCTATGCGGACTGGCAATATCGCCTCGCCTCGCGGAGTGTTGAATTGTAATTCCGCACGAAGGCATTCCGCGTGCGAGCTAAGTGTTCCACGCGAACTGCGTAGTCCGCCTATGTCCATTCCGCGTGCGAGCTAAGTGAAGTCAAGTTCGCATGCAGTTCGTTCCGCGCGAAGTTTAACTTGGTCGCGTGGTCTCATTGGCGAGCTATCACTTGTAAACTTGGAGAAACTCTATCTCGCCGGTATGACATGGTCCAAGAAATGATTAATATTTACATAGACATTTACTGTCCAGTAAAATATTAATCTAGGCGTAAACACATGGAGTTTACGACCTTAGAACGACCGAAATGACTTGATTTTGATCATACATACGTCACTTTTGGCTAAGGCAAAAGCCTACACGTCACCTGTAAGCTTCATAGCTTCACACATGCCAATTCTGCGAAAAACAGCAATCTATCCCTTCTGGACAGTCAACTTCATTTGAGCTTTGTGAACAGATCCGGATGAACCAGACAGTGAGCTTTATATCATTGGAAAGCTCTACGAGTCTAGTTTTCAGAACTTTTCGCGGTTAGTCCATATCTATTTTATCGAAGAAGTTATGGCTGTTTCAGTGCACAAAAGTCATTTTGCGCGGAAATTTTTATGCACTCTTGGGATTGCAGCTTTTCGTAGCTTCTTTCAATCTTTCTAAATGGTTCAAGTGGAACTATTAACTCGCCTATCTACTCCTTCTTATATATATGTCTCATCGAGACATTGAGTGCTTCGCAGATAGTGAAACTATCCACAACATTTTAAGGAACCTGCAACTATCTTTGGATTTTGTGCCTTTGTAAATCTTCTGTGACTACAATAATTGAATCATACCGGTCATTCAGGGACCCAAGCTATAATCTGCTTAAGTCTTGATGCCTCATAGCACCATGAACAACGTCACAGATGCCCTCTATGCATTGAGAGACAACCAAACCATGTTGAGCTTTAAAGACATTCATGCTAATAGTTTTCATTTGAAAACACATTGTGAGAATGAATAAGAATTCTTTTGTGTATACCTTCTCATGAATACGGATTGAAATGCATCTTAGAGAAGTTCATAAGTCAATCTAATGGACTGTATGGCACTATGATTCAAATATCGAATCACATGTTGTCGTCAAACATGATATTTGGGACACCGACTCATATAGGCTTTAGTTTAACCATTTAAGTCATCTTGGAAGAGATGGTCCAAATTTTGAGAAAATCTCATGAACATCTATTGTTCCGCTCAAAACGAAGACATTCGAGATCTAGCATCACCATGAAGCATGGTGGTGACCCGGGAGACATTGACGTCACCCGAATACGACTCCAACTTCTTAGAGGCCGTCCGGTCAATTCCTCAAGCAATTAAGGTGTACCGGCCTTCTCTCGATATCTCATTGGCCCCCTGCAATGCTCATTACTCATTTTGAGAGCTTATTTTTTTTAGCTAAATTAGGAGTGAGACCCTCCGACGCTAAATGACACAAAAGAGAATATTATATTCTTACATCAAACTATGTAGATAGATACAACCAACTTGCGGACACGGACACCTTTTTATGCTTTATGGTGTTGGTTGAAGTGTTAAGACACTGGTCACGTGTTACACTATTATCTATTGCTTATGCTGCTTATACTTCTACGGGCTCACTACCCATTCTTTAAAGAAGTTTATTGGGATATAAGTTGAAGTGTCATGTGTTTACGCCTAAATTAATATTTTACTGGACAGTAAATGTCTATGTAAATATTAATTATTTCTTGGACCATGTCATACCGGCGAGATGGAGTTTCTCTAAGTTTACAAGTGATAGCTTGCCAGTGAGACCACGCGAGCCAAGTTAGACTTCGCGCGGAACTTGACTTCACTTAGCTCGCACGCGGAATGGACATAGGCGGACTACGCAGTTCGCGTGGAACACTTAGCTCGCGCACGGAATGCCTTCGCGCGGAATTACTATTCAACACTCTGCGAGGCGAAGCGAGATTGACTCTCCGCGAGGCGAGGCGAGATTGACTCTCCGCGTAGGCGAAGCGAGGCGAGCTGGCGAACTAGCTCGCGTAGAAGACTTCGCGAGGAAGCGACATGCGGACTCCGCGCGCACCACGACAAACGTTGAAGACTTTTACAAGTCTTTGACATGCTTCGGGCCAACCCCTGTGGCCCATTAAATATAAAAAGCCCTTTTAAGGCTCGCGAGCTGCAATAGCCCGCGAAATGGACGCGAGCTACAGAAGCACGCGAGATAGCATCCTGTAGCAGCCCGCGAGATGAGGATGCTCCTAATTGCAGTTCGCATAGGAGTCTACAGTTGGCAGAGCGGAAGCAATGCCCTATGAGGAATGGAGTGTGCGAACTGGGCAGGTGTCACCAATTGGTTGGTTCGCATGAACGAAGCAGTGTCCTTGTGAATTAGTGTTTCAGAGTCCGACTTGGATTCTAATCACTTTGCTTCTGCCGAACTACTATATAAGGGGGCTCGAACCCTAACAGAAGGCTCTCTCTCAAATCAATACAAAACTCTCTCTCAAATCAATACAAAAACAACAAACACAATACAACTGAAACCCAGTTACCCTTCGAGCCTTCCTCGAAACCCTAACCCTAAGCGCCGCCGCCTAGGTCTTTCTCCAGAGCTCTCCGGACTCTGCATCCTCGCTTCTCTCTGAACTCCCTATAGTTGCTCTGCTCGCGCCGCCGTGAGTATCGATTCGCTTGTGCTCATAAATCCTCCTCTGAGGTGGCACCTGTAACCCCCGTTGCCTGATCAAGAAGTCAAGCGCACCCTCTACAACCTCTTTCCTCGTTCGCGAGGTGGCACGCCCGCAACACTCTCCCCCCATCTCTTTGTTCGCTAGAAACCTCTGCTCCGCGCGCTGAGGATCGTGGCGAAAACATCATGTACCCCATGTTCACACGCAATACGGTCTCACCGAGGCTACAACCAAGCAACTTTAGCTTGTCGCTCGAACATTATTGATGCGCACCAATCTTTCTACTTCGTCTTGGGGCTATGCAATATTTGCATGCAGCTTTACTATTCATCTACAGCCCACCATCATTGAATATTGTTGTACTATAGCTCGTGACTGTGTACTAGGATTGACACGAAATTGCAATCCTTGAACTTGGCAGGATTGAAACGGATCTCCACTCCTTGAGCTCGGCTAGATGTTATTTCTAGGTGTCAAATCGCAATGCTACTGCGCACAATAATGGGTCATTTGAGATGAATAAGTTTTGGTTGGATATGAACCTCCACCTATAATCCGCATATGTAGAAACTTTGTCAGGCGATCTCATTCACCGCTAAATTACGAATTGTCATTTTGATGAGACAATATTCCCGCCGTTAGGGGGAGAAAAGAACACAAGTGTTTAAGTGGAACGACGTGAATTGTCATGGTTTGTCCCCACTAAGTCTCATCTTGATCCCAAATGCTTAAAGTGTTAAAGTGACGAGATCACATGCTGCAAATATGTTTGCAAGGATTGATGTTCTACAAAAGGACATGGCGCGACCAAAAGGTGTTGGTCTTGACGCCATCACCATGGATGGTGATATAGTGACGCCATATAGTGGCAAAATTGGTGTCACAACGTCGTGTGGCTCCCCAAAAGGAGGGAGGCCTTTAGGTTCGATACTTTCTAGCACTAGGAAGAAAGCGAGCTTGGCACAACCTGATCCATTGATTAGTGATACTCAAATCTGTCTCATGAAGTCTGAATTGTGATTATCGTTGGGGGACGCCTCAATGTCAAATCCAATCCATATAGAGATCTCTACAGTAGTACACTAGTGTACATGAGGACGTGAGATAATGAGTCTACTATCGAACCACCTTTCGTTGATGGATATTAACTTAGTTGATTGGCCTAGTGGAAAGATGTGATCCATCATTAACAAAGAGATAGGTCCTTGGGTAGGTGATGCCAACACCGCAAGCTAAACCCTATCAACTATGTCTTTGTTAGATAACGTAGTGAGAACAAGAGCTTAGAGTCACCTTATGGTGCAAGATCTCTCACTAACACGCACTGAGATTGACTACGATGAGATATGCTCTCGTAATGGATGTCATTGCACTCCACTACTTTGTCAGTTTGATAGTTTTCGAATAACTGAATATGCAGCCTATAAATGTGGTCGTAATAACATCTCTACAAGATCAGAGATATACATGAAGGTCTTAATCGGACTTCATTCATCCGAATCAAATGGCTCCAGACCACAAGAGCATACGTTTGCTAAATGTATTGGAACGCACATGGACTCTACTTGATTTGGAAGGGATATGGTGAATTATTCATTTGCGTGTTCATTCCGGATTTAAATAGACTCTTGATGGATCAAGAGATGCCAATATGTATCAACATCTGAGGAAAAAGATCTTGGGAAGACACGGTCTCGAAAAGGTACTCGATGATTATATTGATGATGATTTTCCATCAATCGGCTTAGGCGCTCTATAAGTAGTGAGGCCTACATATACTCCCATGATTAGTCCAAGTCTTTGCTCTAAAGAGAGATCCATTGTTTTGTCTAAAGCAAGATGACAAATATGTGTTAAGAGATGAAGTTCCCATCTAAGTACAATAAGACGCATCAATGTACTCAACACAATATGAAAGACTTGACATCTCATTCGCTATGAAAAGTTGTAAAGCTAAGTGTAGCTATGCGCCCACGCAACGCCAATGTAATGGCAGTAACTCTTTTTTCAATACTTAATAGTATGAAAGGTTGAGCCTTATTCTATCCCTACATAAGAAAGACACATCAAAGCGAAATCAGAATCTGTCAAGTTTCGTAGGTCAAATTCCACTGGACCAAAAGGAAATCTCACTCACTGGAAAATGGTGAAATTGGTACCATTGGAAAGGTCTATGTGTCTAATTTCCAGGGACACCAACCATTTCATCATAGCTATCATATTGAGTAAGTTATGGCTGTTTTCATAAAGTATGACGAATTTATCCGAGAATCTGATTTTGGCAAAACAGTCAACTTCGACGAACTTTGTGAATAGCTCCTGACGAACCAGAACGTGTGTAATATACGGTTGGAAAGCTAAATGAGTCTAGTTTCCAAAACTATTTACGGTTTGTTCATATGTATTTCCTAGAGGAAGTTACGACTGTTCTAGTAACTGAAGGTCATGCTGCGCGGAAATCTGATTTCCTACACGAACTTATGTTTTGAATTCACAAGCAGCCTTCTCCTCAAGATCTAAGTGTAAAAGATCATGTTTGAGGACAATACGGTATGATTTAGTTAATCATTGCCTAATGTTACATTTGAATACATGTTAAAGAGCATTGACATGTTAAGTTGTTGAAATTTCCGTGATTAGTAAGAATCAGGAATAGCCCTATCATTGATGTAAAGATCAGGGGGAGTCTAGCACATACATACATGTCACTATCAAATGTGAAGAGTGCGTTGTATTTTTTTTCTTCTACGATCAAGGTTCAGTTTTTCTCCCATAAGGTTTTTGTGACTTGACGAGGTTTTTGACGAGGCAACAGATCAACACCATCGGCATATCAGCGCGTGGCACAAAATGGAGTGTTTTAGGATTTCTGTATCTTTCTAGATATTCTTTATGTGTGCCTTGGTCGTATGTCATTAGGATATGTAGTTTGACTAGATCTATGTATTCCTTATCATTACCATCTTGGTACTTTGTAATTTCATATATAAAGGGTTCTTATCAATAAATAAGATAATAATTCTCTTACTATCAATTGTTCTCTACGCTCGTTAGAAAATAATTTCCATAACATATATAGACGGGAAAAGAAAAGTTTTAAAACTGTGATGAGAACACTACACTTAACCCGCCAAACACCCGGGTGATCCGTAACAACTCTCTCCCGCCCACTACCTGCTTACCTGAACCGGATCAACCAATCTAGGTTTTCTCTGCAAAATTGAAGCCATGGAAACCCTAGACGATGACGGCGCGAACATCGGCTTCTCAATCCTCATGCGGTTCACCGACGCCACGAGCGAAATCGACCTCGAAATCCGCAAGCTCATAATCGTAATCTGCCACGTACTGCGAGACCACAAGGCTCCTCCGACGCCGGTGTCCTACTTGCGCGCCGCGTGCTCCTCTCTGGACCTGATCGCCGCCGCGAGGCCCCGACCTTCCCGTGAAGAGCTCCACGCCCGCTTCACAATCCTCTCCTTCGTCATCCCCAAAGTCCCGATGGCATTTCTCGTCAATAATCTCCAGATGGTCTGCAATTCCTTAGGCCCAGCTCTTCGGGTTGCCTCTCTGATGTGGCATGATGCTGCCGCCTGTGCCGGAATTAAATGCATTGCTCAATTGCTCATCAGCGTCTCCAATTACAGCTGGTCACAAGTTTCCCAAACCTTTGGGTTCTTACTCAGCTACGCTAATGACAATATGAAGAGTTTCGAGATATAAATTCACTATTTCACTTGATTCAGAAACTTGTTTAGGGATATGATAGGGTTGTAGTCTTGATAATATTAGAATGCTGATAACTTACTGAAATTGGATTGGTGATAATTTAGTGAAATTGGAATGGTGTTGTATGTGTGGAACAGGTAAGAAAACAAGCGCGCTTGATTGTTTACGATACACTCCAAAGTTTTGTAGCAACTCCGCTGCTGTTGGGACCTGCAACTAAAACGATTATGGACTTGTTCATGAACAAGTATCCTATCCGTCCGACCAGTGATGGCCTTATTAGCCTCAAGGCCAGGGATACTTTCGATCTTGTGATAGTATGCCTTGGCGTTATGTCAATTGAGGATAGAACTGCTGTGCTGGTCTACTTGAAAGAGCTCTTGGAACTGCACCATACAAATCTTACAAGGCTCATCACAGATGCTCTGCACAGACTTTTCCTCAACCCATCATTACCTGATGTTCCTCTCGAATTGTTGCTCGAGCTAATATGCTCAATATGTCTTTCTATCTCCCAACACAAGACCAAGTACATCCCGGAAACTGTAGCTAATTTGCTCATTATCGGAGTGCCAAAAATCTATTCCCTAAACAAGCAAATCTGCAAAACAAAACTCCCTATTGTGTTTGATGCACTCATTGGTATAGACTCTTGTCTTCACTAAACTCTGCTCTTAATAACTAGCTTTTATTGCACACAACATTCGAGTACATTACATTCGGTCTTCTCTTATCAAGTGACCTCCTGTATTTGCATTTGACAGTCCTGCTCGAACAGTCAGAAGAAGAAACAGACGTCCTTGAAGCAGGAAATGCCTTTAAGTGTCTCATTGCTTATATTGATGACAGCTTGATTAAACAGGGAGTTGACCGTACTCTGATGAATGCAAATATGGACGATGGGAGCCAGTCTGAGCCAACTCTAATTGAAAAACTGTGTGCTACTTTTCAGAAGTTACTTTCTTATCCTGCTGTGCTGGGCCTGGTTTTTGAAATTGTCTCCGCTATGTTCGAAAAACTAGGTTAGTGTTTCCTGTCTCTCAAAAATTATAATTACTTAAACTTTCCTTGCGTTTGTTTGTACATTTGATATAGGAAGGATAATGGCTGTTATTATACAGGAGAATACTCTTCTTATTTGATGAGGGATACAGTCAAAACCTTGGTAGACATGCAGAAATTGCGCGATAAAAGATTCTTTTTAATGGAGGAGGTGCTTGTTTTTCCTATATTAGATTTTTAGTAGACTAAGGATGATGATACCATCAATTTTTCATGACCTTAAGTTTCTATCATTCAAAACCATATTCTTTCAGGCTAAGCTTCTTCTGAAAATGGTTGTTGAGAAATGTGGGCTTGATGCTATTATGGCCATCATCCCTCAGGAACACGTGGAACTGCTTGCAGAGGTCTGTTGTAAGAAATATTGAAATAAGTATGATCGATCATAGTGTTCACTGCTTTTGGTTCTCATCTTAATTAGTTTATCTTTTTAACTTGTGTCGAAAGCAGATCAATCAACAACTGGGATCTAAATCTGTGGGTGCGAGATCTCGTGTAGTCAAAGCATCTACATATGGGATTAACTTATCTCAGTAAGTGTTTCATCCATTTTTGAAAAATATTAGCAGACTAGAAACAACAGTCAATAATCTTCATATCTAGCTCCCTTTTTCATGAGCACTAAAGTTGTTTTCTAGTTTTTGTGGTGATTGATAAGTAGTTTGTCTAGACTGTTGAATAGAGTCATGCATGTATTTTACAACTGTATCTTTTTTCTGTTGGTATTAACACAAATGCTTTCATTACTAGGTCCATGAATATGCACGAGGATGATCTTAAATATGTAACATTCATGAATTACAAACTCAGAATGGCTGGTAAAAAGTGTTTGTCTGATCGCCAGCTGAGAGCAATTTTGGATAAGCAGGCTAAGAGGCGTGCTGAGAAGGCCATCAGTGGAGGACTAGTTGGTGCAGCCAAGATGACAAAGAAGCTTAAACTCTAAATAGATTAGAGCTTAATTATTCGACCAAAAAAAAAAACATAAGGATGACAAGGAAGCTTCTGTTGTTGATACTGTATGGTTTCACCTACACTGTTCTAATTATTTTGTAATCTGGGCTTATTGTACTCTGAAAAATTGTGTCACGCTGGTGGTCTGTGACTGTTGTTTGGTTCTGATATTGCTGCTGTATTAAGATATGTTGTTATCTCTGATAATTGATTCAAGTTGAGAAGGACCAGATGATCATGGTAAAGGGACGTTATTTTGTTGGTCTTCACCTAGAGAATGTGACAAATCGATTCATCTTGTCATTGAGGCAGAGATAAATGCAAGAAAGATCTATGATTCACTTCATATCCATTCATGCCCAGAGTGGGACTTGGTTAACATACTTGAAGCATTCAGGCAATTTGAAATAGCTAGTACATCTTCTTCTTCTGCAGGTGGTCCTCAATGCATGTCCAAAACTCCAAAAGCATCTGATACTAAACAGATGGGTGTAGGGATAGAGTAATTTGGTTGATAAACCTTAGTAATTTGGTTGATAAACCTTAGGTTGCTACTAACGTACTGGATAGATTAAAGGAACAAAGTAAAGGAAAATGCAACTTAAAAAAAGATAAGCAAGACCGAAGATTACAATCCACGAATCCAGCACCTGCGGTCAGTTCTGAGAACCCTCATCTCCATGGTCGTACACAATCCCAGCTCCTCCTACGCCTTGGTTCACCTCTACTGGATTGTTTTCTCCTCCCTCACCAAGACCACCGCCGTCGTTATCAACAAAAGCTTCTTCTACTCCATCAACTTCTCCTCCTCCATTAACTTCCTCTTCTTCTCCTCCTCCATCAACTTCTCCTTCTCCTTCAACTTGTCCTTCTCCTCCAACTTCTGCTTCTTCTCCTACAACTTCCTCTTCGTCTTCATTTTCGGGGTCGGAATTCCAATGAGCAGGAGGATATCCTTCCCTCTGGGAATTATGACCGTCGATTACCCGGAGACCCCATTGATCATGTTCGTTGGAATCCCACACACACTCTCTCCACCTTCCTTTGAACCCCTCCACCGTACCCACCTCGGTATGGTTATCCGCCCCAAGAATCTGTCAAAAATGGAGAAATTAAATCTAAGTTTCATAAAAAAAAACAAAATCAAAATTAAAAAAATGTGATATACGTACCCTTCTGTCCTGCCCATTTTCGTTTTCCATCGTCGCAAACAAATTATCCTCCTCATCACGACAGTAAGGAGTAAACCAATAACCCCAAATGTCCTCAGTGCAGTCGATTATAAACTCTCCAATGACCTCGACATCGAGCGTTGGGATTGGAAGACCACGAGCATACAAGGCCCCGCGGCCCCTTCTCAAAATTCTCAACTTCCCGGTTGTCCCGGTTGTCTGCGCGCGACACTCGACATTGTTGCATTTGAAAACCAAGTGGTTCCGCTGGCCGTCCTCGGGGTCGACAGCCGAATGACTCGCCTTGAGATATTGGACATGTTGGAAGTTCACGCCGTGATTGATGGCAATTTCTTTGCAGGCTGCACAGCGGACAGTAACTGAGTGCCCCAAATGGGGATCACTCCAGTTTCCTCTCATCTCACAGCATAACTCCTCTTCCCTTAGATCATTCAAGCTAAGAGGGACGAGTCGGAAACCAAACTCTATATCCTCAATAGAATACTGGAGCACATATCGCTGTTTCCGGACCGTTCCCTCGTTGGACTCAAGACTACCCGCCCCATCAGAAGGAGTTGAAGCTTCACTCACATTGGAAAGAGCAGATGAGCTTGAGCCACTCATGGTTTGAGGATTTGAGGTTTGAGCTAGGTATCGGATAGAGAGAAAGAAAGAGAACAGCTTGGTGTATGGCAAGGGTTTCACTTCAGAGGTATATATTACAGTTAGTAGTCTCTGATGAGCTAGCTAGGTTTTCGTTCTTATTTTCACACAATATTTTACAGCTGGTAAGAAAATCTTTGGTCAGAGCATATCTTTTCAAATCAGTCAATGGTGCTCTGCCCTTATTATTGTTGCAGACTTGATACTGCTCAGAGTTGAACAGTCATCCCCACCCCCATCTTTTCAAATCAGTCAATTCACTTACACTAAGCTTGTACAAACTTTTCGTGCAGCTCGATCGTGCTTAACTACATATGCATTTTGAATGGTACTTCTATGCTTCTGTTCTACCCTTTTCTCTTCTTCTTTTTTAATTCTTTTAGTTCATAGCAGTATAAATATGTGTCTCTAGCTTAGTTGATGTCACAGGACACTGCTATAGATGCATCCTAGCTAATGAGAAAGAACTTGCACTTTGCTTCATGCATACTAATTTCTGATGCAGAAATAATGGATGCTCATATCTGACTTGAATCCTCCACTTTCATTTCATGCCTTTTTAATTGTGGACCGAGAGGATAGTGGTGATCGGCAACGGCTAGTTGCGACGATCTAATCTCTTCTTTTCGATCAGCCAGTCCTTTTGGTGCCTAAATAAACCGATCAATATGAGCTTCTTAGTGGGTAATTGAAGTAGTATTCGTTTTCCTTTGAAATAGTCCCCCCTCCATCATGAAGCCATGACCCACGAAATAAAGAATAGATCTGCGCTACCGAAAACGGCAAAAGGAAGATTTTCACTACAGGTTTCATTCTAGGAAACCTTGTCAGCAGAAGTAAAGAGACTTGGACACTGCTACTTCGTAAGACTGAATATCGATTTTTGCGTGTGTTTGGTTTTGGACATTACTCAAGTAATTATGAGAAAGAGAACGTTGTGTCTCGACCCGAGAGTCTGATATGGATACATGGATGATGCATCATTTATATATGGGTCAGCTGGATGCATCATGTACGTATATATCAAACCCTAGCAAGCATCATAGATTTTCATTCTTCTTTTGCATAACTCAATCTTGTGGATCAGCTCTTGTATTTTGTACAAGTCTTGTGTGTTTTGACATCTGGTTATGGTGTGTAAATAGAATTGAATCAGGCAGAGAATGGTGTTAGAATTTCATTACGTAGAATCGTAGATGTTATAAAATCTCTCATTCCTCTCATGTTATATAATTTCATTGTACCTACATCGGCGATACCCCCAGGAGCAACCAGGCGGTGTTCATAGAAAAACTGTACCGTAACTCCTCTGTCTATGATAGCTTGTAGGAGTGGAAGGACGGCATAGCTCTGGGACAGGTAAAGAGAAAAATGCACCATTGATAGAATAGAGGCATGTGACTGTTTCATCTGCTAGCTCATTAACTGATCAAGATGAGAGATTGAGAGGTAAAGCCAGCTTCCTCTTAACCATACTTCGGAGGCCCAACTTCTCGCCAGAAGGCAATCAATTTCATAGATTAATTGATGTTGCAGCAACTAGTTGATCTAGAACCTGAAAAATCAGGTCTTATTAATTTAGAGACTTGAAACCCTCTATATCCACTACTCCCCTTAGTTTGATCGATGTTCAATGGCATTCAGTTACAACTATTAATGCTGAGGATGAGAAAACAAAATATACTGATACTCATAGTGCATTTGATCCATAGACCAAGCATGCCTGCACACAGAGCATAAGCTCTTAATAATCTGATGGTGGTTAAATATCTATCATTCTATTTAACATGCAGGTATACCTACCAACTGAACCCCTTTCACTATTTCAGTTAATTAGCTAGGGTTTCAGAATAACTAATGTTACTAGCTAGGATAACATACATCTAGTCCGTACCAACAAACTCTCCAAGCCGTGATCTTGAACATATGGAAGCATTTGGTTTAAGGAATTTGGCTCTAGACAGTCTTGACTTTTGAAGATGATTTCTAAATCTAGCTAGGGACCCTCTAATATAATCCATACACCAATATATCCTCAAAATATATATGTACGTACATGTTCCTATCTCGATATCAATCGACACTGTTGCATGTTTACAATGATCCTAGCCTTTTTCGCACATGATTCCTTGATGGATTTCTCAAGAGCGTACAAGTTCGAAGACTAGGGTTCTTTATAAAACTCCAAACAGTCATCATCGTCCATAACATTATTAATAGATATGTTGTATGGTTCTTGATCATTGGTTCTTCATTTTCAAACAGCGTTAACAAGCATGTTTATGAAGCATGATCTAACTGCATCCTCTGATTCTATCTTTTTATACAGCGTTAACAAGCATGTTTATGAAACATGATCTAACTCCATCCTTTGATTCTATCTTTTTGTATAAATGATCTTCTGGTTTTGATCGAATATATGTTCGAGCCACCCCTTTCCTAGCTACTCCTTGTACTAGTATTACTAATCACTCGACTGTTCTTTCTTAAATGTTAATGTGCATTTTCAGTCCATTTTTCATTGTAAACATAAGCACTTAATAAGCTACCATCAAAGTTTTGACGGCCCTCATTAGATAGAGGGAATATTATTTATTATAGAGATCTGGCGACAAAGTATAATGATAGAGAAAGAAACTGTGGATTAAGAAGTTCTACTGAAATTAATCCATATATTGGTGACAAAAACCAAACTTCTGGAGGCACATACAATAGTCCCAAATCCCAGCTTTAAAGCCGTATCCCGTTCTCCCTTTCTTCTTCGTAAAATGGGAAAATAATTCTCTCAGACGTCCTTTGAAAATTTTGCAGTTTTTGGCCGTAACAAACTCCTAACAATGGCCGTAAGTGCAATTCTTAGCTTATTCTTATTCTATGCATCAAGAGAAACATTACAATAACCTTACATGCATTGTAGCATAGCTGCTATAAGAATTCCATGAACCTAGCTATCTCTACCTAGCTCAGAAATTTGGTAAAATAGTTTGTTGATCAAATTAGTTAATAAGATAGAGAACTTTGGATCCCCTTCTATAAACTTAACTCTCGAAAGAAATAGCAAAAATTCTCAGCTGGCTAGTCATGTATATATAGGTAGCATCGTTTCTGGGAAAATAAGCATCTTTTCTGGTCTATTCTTCTGTTCAATCCTCTTGTACCTAGCTACCCCCACACAATCTTCTGCGACAGAGTTCCCTCTCTGGGAAACCAAGCATCTTTTCTAGCATGGTCTTCTTCTCTGTTCAGTCCTAGCCTCTTCTTCTGCAGGTGGTCATCAATATACATACACATGGTATACAAACTCAAAAAGTGGTCCACCCACTTATTTCTATTTAAGGGCATATAAAAAACATTTTGATGGGATAAAATTGTCATTTTACTATATTTTTTCAAATAATAATAGTCACGTACTTAGTTTGTGTGGTATGCAAATTTGTATACTAAAATTTTCCTTTCTGCATCACTTACACTTTTTTTTGTTCAAAAACATTGACCATTTGATGCATGTACAAGTTATCTACAAGTCATCTCGATCTACTTCTGTGTAATGATTTATATATTTATATATGCTACAGATCATATGCTTTATGTGCATGTGTAACGATTTATGTGTAACTGAGTATATATTCTAGCTAGTAACAATTTGATGTTACTATCTCGACATCAATCGACATGCAAGCAATGTCTCAAGCAGCAAATAAGCTTTAACAGACCTGTGAGGATCAGAAGAAGAACGTTGCAGCTGCAAAGCAATTGGGGTATGTAACTCTGAATAGTCTTGAACATCCACAGCGATGCGACGGCGAGGCTGCGTGACTTGCAGTGGCCGAATAAGGGAGCCTCGTGCATTATGTCAAGGAACCTGAATCGACATTGGGATTTTGGATTGGGGGAAATGGTGAAGGTGGAGGAACTTACAGTGCATCGTCTTCGGGTGAGGTTGAGGGCAGGGAAGCGTGCCTCTCTCGCTCTGTCGACATTGGTGTCCAATTGGGAATCGGAATTTGGGAGCCTCAGAATTTGCGAGTTGGAGTGGGAAGTTGGGTTGCGATCTATCGGGAAAGTTTGAGTCTTTGGAAGCTTGAGGAGAGTCAAGTTTCAGAGAGACGAAGAGAGTTTAATTTCCTTTGTTTTTGCTTCTGTTTTGTGAATGGGTGGAGAGACCCTGCTAATGTTAAAGAAAAAAAGAGTTACTCGTGATTATTTTCAACAACCATATCGGTTTATTATTTACTTTATATTTAAAAGAGAATAACAGTATATAACATCTTGACCAACGAAGTTTACATTATCAAAATGTAACTTGCCGAACATGAGATTATATTTCTCCAAATGTGATCATGCAGAAGTTTGTGTTATTGGTGAGCAATAGTCCGTCACAAACATAGTGGCATGTTCATTTTAAGAAAGATTGGAAAATCCTCACTAGTTGTAGAGGCTCTAGCCCTACGTAACAGTTTTGTATGTCAAAGATAGAAATGGGCAAAGCCGGTTGAAAGTGGAAGGAGACTGGTATGCCTTTGTTTAGAATAACAGTAATAGGTGAATAGGGTTCTTGTACATGTCTTTGCCTTTGTTTTCCTCTTTGTAAATCATAGATGTTCTAAAAGCTCCCTTCTTATTTTCATAACAGAAAACGAAAAGGCTTCTACATAAAATAATTTTTTTTAATATTAATAAACATAAAAAAGCCTTGTAAGAAACAAGTTTTAAAACTAGGCGTCAGTCGTGATGAGAACACACTTAACCCGCCAAACACTCGTGATCCCTAACTCGTTCTCGCCCGCCCACTACCTGCTTACCTGAACCGGATCAACCAATCCAGCGTTTCTCTGCAAAATTGAAGCCATGGAAACCCTAGAAGACGACGGCGCGAACGTCGGCTTCTCAATCCTGATGCGGTTCTCCGACGCCAGGAGCGAAATCGACCTCGAAATCCGCAAGCTCATAACCGCAATCTGCCACGTATTCCGTCACCACAAGGCTCCTCCCACGCTGCTGGCCTACTTGCGCGCCACGTGCTCCTCTCTGGACCTGATCGCCGCCGCGAAGCCCCGACCTTCCTCTGAAGAGCTCCACGCCCGCTTCACAATCCTCTCCAACGTCATCCCCAAAGTCCCCGCCGCATTTCTCGTCAATAATCTCCGAATGGTCTGCAACTCCTTAGGCCCAGCTCTTCGGGTTGCCTCTCTGATGTGCCATGATGCTGCCGCCTGCGCCGGAAATAAATGGATTGCTCAATTGCTCATCAGCGTCTCCAATTACAGCTGGTCACAAGTTGCCGAAACCTTCGGATTCTTACTTAGCTACACTAATGGCAATATGAAGAATTTCAAGGTATAAATTCACTATTTCGCTTAATTGAGAAACTGTATAGGGATATGATAGGGTTGTAGTGTTGATAATTTAGTGAAATTGGAATGTTGATAACTTAGTGAAATAGGAATGGTGATGTATGTGTGGAACAGGAAAGAAAACAAGCACGTTTGATTGCTTGTGATACACTCCAAAGTTTTGCAGCAACTCCGCTGCTGTTGGGACCTGCAACTAAAACCATTATGGACTTGTTCATGAACAAGTATCCTATCCTGCTTACCAGTGATGGCCTTAATAGCCTCGAGGCCAGGGATACGTTGGATCTTGTGATAGTATGCCTCGGCGTTATGCCAACCGAGGACAGAACTGCTGTGCTCGTCTACTTGAAACAGCTCTTGGAACTGCAACACACAGATCTTACAGGAATTATTACAGATGCTCTGCACAAACTTTTCCTCAACCCATCATTACCCAATGTTCCTCTCGAATTGTTGCTCGAGCTAATATGCTCAATATGTCTTTCTATCTCCCAACACAAGACCAAGTACATCCTGGAAACTGTAGCTGGTTTGCTCAATTCTGGAGTGCCGAAAATCTATTCCCTCAACAAGCAAATCTGCAAAACTAAACTCCCTATTGTGTTTGATGCACTCATTGGTACAGAATCTTGACTTCCCTAAACTCTTCTCTTAATAACTAGCTTTTATTGCATACAACATTCGAGTACATTACATTCGGTCTTCTCTTATCAAGTGCCTACTGTATTTGCATTTGACAGTTTTGCTCAAACAGTCTGAAGCAGTAAGGGACGTCCTTAAAGCAGGAAATGCCTTTAAGTGTCTCATTGCTTATATTGATGACAGCTTGATTAAACAGGGAGTTGACAGTACTCTGATGAATGCAAATATGGACGATAGGAGCCAGTTTGAGCCAACTGTAATTGAAAAACTGTGTGCTACTTTTGAGAAGTTACTTTCTTATCCTACTCTCCTGTACCAAGCTTTTGAACTTGTCTCAGCTGATAGGAGCATAAATATGCGACGATATAATGGTTAATTCTCCTCTTTACTTTGTTAGTTTATCGTATTTTCCATTTGATTTAGTTATTTTTATGTTTATTAGGTGTTTTGGAGAAAAGAAGGGAATATGAAGCAAGAGAGGAGAAATCTTGAAGGAAAAGGAATCCATGTCGTGCAAGGAAAGAATAATGAAGATCTGCCAGAAATTATCATCTAACTTTGACAGAGGATTGTGATAAAATGATCCTTTTTGCACAACTGAGCAAGTTCTCCAACGATCTAAGTGTAAGTTCTTTATAAGACTCCAAACACGTTAACAATCAGCATGTTTATATATGATCGAACTGGATCCATCCTCCGCCTAGCTGATTCAATTCTATATATCTTTTTGTATAAATGATCTTCTAGTTTGATCGAATATATATATATGTTCGAGCCACCTCTTTCCTACTCCTTGTAGCTAGTACTACTAATCACTCGATCGAGTGTTCTCTCTTGAATGTTATGTGCATTGTTAGTCCTCTTTTCCATCTTTCATCGTAAACATAAGCACTCAACTAACTTCAAAGAATTGTTAGAGGGAATATTTATTATTAAAGAGATCTGGCGACAAAATATTCCCTAGCTATCCCAAAATGTAATCGAGATCGTTGTTATAAAATATTCCCTAGCTATCCAAAGTTTTGTAGCAACTCCGCTGCTGTTGGGACCTGCAACTAAAACGATTATGGACTTGTTCATGAACAAGTATCCTATCTGGCCGACCAGTGATGGAGTTATTAGCTTCAAGGCCAGGGATACTTTGGATCTTGAGATAGTATGCCTTGGCGTTATGTCAACTGAGGACAGAAGTAGTCACAGAACTACTGTACGTGAAAGAGCTCTTGAAACTGCACCATACAAATCTTTCAATACTCATCACAGATACTCTGAAGTCTGCACAGACTTTGCCTCCACCCATCATTACCTGATGTTCCTCTTGAATTGTTGCTCGAGAGCGTGTCTGGATAGGCGGGCTAGGACGAGTGCCGAGAAGGCTAACAGTGAAGGACTAGTAGGTGCAGTTAGGATGACAAAGAAGCTTAAACTCTGAATATATTAGAGCTTAAGCTAGCTCAGAGAACACATATACAAGCTTAAGGATCAGTTTAGATCGTGGTCAGTTCCAATATTCTCCATCAGCCACGAGAAGAAACGAGGATAGGAGTCATAGGACCATTACATTCTCTAGGTTATAAACTCTGGCTTTCTGGAGATTGCATCGAGTCTTTGCAGATGCAGCAAGTGCAGCATTTTGAGCAAGCACTGTGCAAGAATTGTGTTCCCTTCTGCTAATTCTATTAAAGCCATTCTCAAGGGTACGAGTGTATGACCAAGGCAAAGTTCACCATCAAAGAAAACCGGTAAATCCGGTAATCAGTTGAGAGGAAAAAAAATGATACTGATGGAAACTCCTAAAGCAAAAGATCATACTGTTGAGATTGGTGTTCATTCTCATGCAACTAGAAACCATGCAAAAGGTGATGCAGCAAATATTGACATGGGTGAATAGCTAGCTATGCCATAGCTAGGAACAAAGCTTTAAATGATGTTTGTGGAAATTGAAAGCTATGGAAGTCTTCTATGGTGTGCTTGCAGCAAATTGAATAGGTGGGAAGAAAAAGCCTTGGTTTTTTCACATGGTATGATTGTTGCCTATAAATAGGCTGCATGGAAACTCATTTGAAGTATGCAAGCAAGTTTGCATCAAGTAAGCATCGGACAAGCTATAGAGAGCTTGTGGGTTGTGCATGAGAGTGAGAGAAAAAAAAGTGCTAAGAGGGAAATTCTCTTAGGTGAGATATAGTGTTCTTGGGTATTCTATGAGTGAGGGTGTACAAGGGTTTTGGGATTTGAGTTATGAGATTTAACTCATGTATCTTGTATTAGTTTTATTCTCATAGTGGAAGAGCTATATCTTGGGATGGACGTAGGCAAGAAATTTGCCGAACCACGTTAAATCTCGTGTCAACTGTTTTTTTCATCCTTGTTTGTTATTCTGCTTTATTGCGATGTTGTTGGGTGTGTCTGTTTCTGAATCTCGGTTCGTTCGTGGGGTTAAAATCCCAACAAGTGGTATCAGAGCCACGGCTCGAAGCTGCGGCGGTTCGTTTGAGATTCAAGGCACCATGATTTCAACAAAGAGTTATGCAATTCAGCAGTTCGATGGCAAAGGCAGCTTTACTCTTTGGCAGAGGAGAGTAAAAGATATTCTTGTCCAACAAGGCTTGGTTAAAGCTTTGAAAGGCAAGGATGGGAAGCCAGAAGGAATGAAAGATGATATGTGGGAGGAGCTGGAGTCACAGTGTGTAAGTACGATACGACTCTATATAGCTGATAACATTATCAACAATGTTATGGATGAAGATTCTCCGTCGGCTCTGTGGGATAAGTTGGAAAAACTCTATCTTGCAAAGAGTTTGACCAACAAGTTACATCTGAAGCGGCAACTGTACAAGCTGAAGATGGACGACGGCGATAATCTCATGGACCACATGAACGTGTTCAATGGATGCTTGGATCAACTGCGGAAAGTTGATGTGAATATTGAGGAAGAAGATAAGGCCCTTCTACTTCTTACCTCTCTTCCCGATTCGTATGAAAATCTGGTGACTACCATGTTGTATGGTAAAGATACAGTGAACCTAGAGCAAGTGCAGGCGTCGTTGGTGTCTCATAGTACTCAGAAAAAAGCCAATCTCAAAGACGAGTACGAGTCTGTGTTTGTTGCTCGGGGTGGAAATCGTGGAAGGACATCCGATGGTAGATCTGATACAAGCAGCAGGTTCAGATCTAGTTTCGGAGGAAAGGGTGTGCAATGCTACGGGTGCAAAGAGTTCGGTCACATCAAACGGAATTGTCCTAGAAGAAAGGATGGTAATGGTCCGAATAATTATGTTGGGGTAGCGGAAGATTATGGAGATGTCCTCACAGTCTCCGAAGGTATAAACACTTCTCTTTGTGATGATTGGTTTTTAGATTCCGGTTGTACTATGCATGTTTGCTCCAGGAGGGATTATTTTGAAACATTCCAAGAAAGTAAGGGAGGTAGCTTATTTATGGCTAATGGTGTCCCTTGTAAAATTGATGGTGTTGGAATGGTGAAAATAATGATGTATGATGGAGTGGTTCGTCAGTTAGACGACGTTGCATATGTACCAGGAATACAGAGGAATCTAATCTCGCTTAGTCGGATGGACTCCATGGGATGCAAATGTTCATTTGCGGATGGAGCCATGGAAATCACGTGTGATAATATGGTCCTGGTGAAAGGAAGGAAGTGTGATGGTTTATATTGTCTGGAAGGAAGTACGGTACTTCCAAACTCGATGGGCTGCTGGAAACAAGGCGCGCAAACAGGTTTCCAGGATACAGACAATGGTGAGGGGTTTAATCCTGCTGGAGGAGAGGGTGCATCGAGACCCTCCCCTGAAGTTAACTAGCAAAGTTAGCTTGGTGCAGTTACACATGGTTGGCCGAAGTGCTGAATCAAGGAGGACCAAATTTGATTGATTCAGGGTGTGTAACTGGTCTATATGAAGGCCAACGAGTTTCTAGTGTGGTGCAGGTTTTGCATGGAATTCTCACCAGGGTGGATGTTGAGATTGGTGTTCATTCTCATGCAACTAGAAACCATGCAAAAGGTGATGCAGCAAATATTGACATGGGTGAATAGCTAGCTATGCCATAGCTAGGAACAAAGCTTTAAATGATGTTTGTGGAAATTGAAAGCTATGGAAGTCTTCTATGGTGTGCTTGCAGCAAATTGAATAGGTGGGAAGAAAAAGCCTTGGTTTTTTCACATGGTATGATTGTTGCCTATAAATAGGCTGCATGGAAACTCATTTGAAGTATGCAAGCAAGTTTGCATCAAGTAAGCATCGGACAAGCTATAGAGAGCTTGTGGGTTGTGCATGAGAGTGAGAGAAAAAAAAGTGCTAAGAGGGAAATTCTCTTAGGTGAGATATAGTGTTCTTGGGTATTCTATGAGTGAGGGTGTACAAGGGTTTTGGGATTTGAGTTATGAGATTTAACTCATGTATCTTGTATTAGTTTTATTCTCATAGTGGAAGAGCTATATCTTGGGATGGACGTAGGCAAGAAATTTGCCGAACCACGTTAAATCTCGTGTCAACTGTTTTTTTCATCCTTGTTTGTTATTCTGCTTTATTGCGGTGTTGTTGGGTGTGTCTGTTTCTGAATCTCGGTTCGTTCGTGGGGTTAAAATCCCAACACATACACTTGCTCCTTCATTAGTCATCACCTCAACAGGCTATATTCAACATGTTCAGCTGCAACAACATCCCCGACACGCATTGCCTTACCATCAACTAGCGCAGATAATAGAATGAACTTCAAGAACAACATAGAGAAGAACCCCAGCCAATGCCTTCGTTTGCCACAAAAATTGTCTCACAAATTCATCTAATAGAACAGTCATTATACTTTGGTTAACATGTAATTTCCATTACGCGTAGCTTCAAGATTTGCAAAAGAAGCAGCAGCAACAACCATATTTCAAGTTAAGAGCAACAAAATAACACCCCTTACCATATCACCTGGTCCAAAATTTTACAACTTGGATCGATTACCAGAGATAACAACATACTCTTAAGACAGCAGCAAATATCCGAACCAAACAGCAGTCATAGACCACCAGTGTGACGCAATTTATCACAAAATAAATAGACCAATGTAGGGGAGCCATACAGTATCAACATTCAACAGCATACGCTTCCTTAACTGACTCAATAATATAATATATATTCCGTAAACAAGTTAACCAGCTAATAGGTAAGTACGAACTAGCTAATTAAGCTCTAATACTTTTTCTTGCTAGAGTAATTAAGCTCTAATATTCTTTTTGGTCAAATAATTAATCTCTAATCTATTTATAGCTTAAGCTTCTTTGTCATCCGAGCTGCACCTACTATTCCTCCACCGATGGCCTGCTCAGCACACCTCTTAGCCTTCTTTTCCAAACATGCTCTCTGCTGGCGGTCAGACAAACACTTTTTACCAGCCATTTTCCGTTTGTAATTCTTGAATGATAGATATTTAAAATCATCGAAGGGTAAATCGTTGTTCATATACTTGGACCTAGTAATCAAAGAAGTTGTGTTAACACCAACAGCAAAAAGATACAAATGAAAAATACATGCATGACTCTATTAAACAGTCTAGACAAACTACTTATTAATCACCACCAAAAAAGAAAAGTTTAGCGCTCATGAAAGAGGGAGCAAGATATGAAGATTATTGCCTGTTGTTTCTAGTCTGCTAATCTTTTTCAAAAACTGATGAAACACTTACTGAGATAAGTTATTCCCATAAGTAGTTGCTTTGACTACACGAGAACTCGCACCCACAGATTTAGAACCCTGTTGTTGATTGATCTGCTTTCAACACAAGTTAAAAAGAAAAACTACGTAAGATGAGAACCAAGCAGTGAACACCATGATCGATCATTCTTATTTCAATATTTCTTTCAAGATACCTCTGCAAGCAGTTCCACGTGTTCTTGAGGGATGATGGCCATAATAGCATCAAGCCCACATTTCTGGACAATCATTTCTAGAAGAAGCTTACCCTGAAAGAATATAGATTTGAATCATTGAAACTTAAGGTCCTGAAAAATTGATGGTATCATCATCGTTAGTTTACTAAAATCTAATATAGGAAAAACAAGCACCTCCTCCTTGAAAAAGAATATTTTATCCGGCAATTTCTGCATGTCTGCCAAGGTTTTGACAGTATCCCTCATCAAATAAGAAGAGTATTCTCCTGTATAATAACAGCTATTATTCTTCCTATATCAAATGTACAAACAAAAGCAAGGAAAGTTTAAGTAATTATAATCTTTGATAGACAGGAAACACTAACCTAGTTTTTCGAACATAGCTGAGACAATTTCAAAAACAAGGCGTATGACAGTATGACAAGAAAGTAACTTCTGAAAAGTAGCACACAGTTTTTCAATTAGAGTTGGCTCTGACTGGCTCCCATCGTCCATATTTGCATTCATCACATTACTGTCAACTCCCTGTTTAATCAAGCTGTCATCAATATAAGCAATGAGACACTTAAAGGCATTTCCTGCTTCAAGGACGTCTGTTTCTTCTTCTGACTGTTCGAGCAGGACTGTCAAATGCAAATACAGGAGGTCACTTGATAAGAGAAGACCGAATGTAATGTACTCGAATGTTGTATGCAATAAAAGCTAGTTATTAAGAACAGAGTTTAGGGAAGACAAGAGTCTATACCAATGAGTGCATCAAACACAATAGGGAGTTTAGTTTTGCAGATTTGCTTGATTAGGGAATAGATTTTCGGCACTCCGATAATGAGCAAATTAGCTACAGTTTCCGGAATGTACTTGGTCTTGTGTTGGGAGATAGAAAGACATATTGAGCATATTAGCTCGAGCAACAATTCGAAAGGAACATCAGGTAATGATGGGTTGAGGAAAAGTCTGTGCAGAGCATCTGTGATGAGCCTTGTAAGATTTGTATGGTGCAGTTCCAAGAGCTCTTTCAAGTGGACGAACACAGCAGTTCTGTCCTCAGTTGACATAACGCCAAGGCATACTATCACAAGATCCAAAGTATCCCTGGCCTCGAGGCATATAAGTCCATCACTAGTCGGCCGGATAGGATACTTGTTCATGAACAAGTCCATAATTGTTTTACTTGCAGGTCCCAATAGCAGCGGAGTTGCTGCAAAACTTTGGAGTGTATCACAAACAGTCAAACGAGCTTCTTTTCTTACCTGTTCCACACATACAACATCATTCCAATTTCACTAAATTATCACCAATCAAATTTCACTCAGTTATCACCATTCCAATATTATCAAGACTACAACCCTATCATATCCCTAAACAAGTTTCTGAATCAAGTGAAATAGTGAATTTATACCTTGAAATTCTTCATATTGCCATTAGCGTAGCTGAGCAAGAACCGAAGGTTTCGGAAACTTGTGACCAGCTGTAATTGGAGACGCTGATGAGCAATTGAGCAATGCATTTAATTCCGGCGCAGGCGGCAGCATCATGCCACATCAGAGAGGCAACCCGAAGAGCTGGGCCTAAGGAATTGCAGACCATCTGGAGATTATTGACGAGAAATGCCATCGGGACTTTGGGGATGACGAAGGAGAGGATTGTGAAGCGAGGCGGCGATCAGGTCCAGAGAGGAGCACGCGGCGCGCAAGTAGGACACCGGCGTCGGAGGAGCCTTGTGGTCTCGCAGTACGTGGCAGATTACAATTATGAGCTTGCGGATTTCGAGGTCGATTTCGCTCGTGGCGTCGGTGAACCGCATTAGGATTGAGAAGCCGACGTTCGCGCCGTCGTCGTCTAGGGTTTCCATGGCTTCAATTTTGCAGAGAAAACCTAGATTGGTTGATCCGGTTCAGGTAAGCAGGTAGTGGGCGGGAGAGAGTTGTTAGGGATCACCCGGGTGTTTGGCGGGTTAAGTGTAGTGTTCTCATCACAGTTTTAAAACGTTTTTTTTTCCGTCTATATATGTTATGGAAATTATTTTCTATATTTTTCATGAAAATAAATAAATAAATAAATAAGATTGGTTGATCCGGTTCAGGTAGTGTGTTGTGTCCGAGCTTCAATTCAAACGGTGGAAAGGCTAAACAAATAGTTTGTAATTAAAAATCGAAAGAATTTTCTTTTTTGTCTTTGTTGTTTTACAAAATGAGTAATATAATACGGAAATAATTTCGTTGATCAACTATGGTCACTTATATGTGACAAACACTAATGAAAGATGGACAAATATTAACAATAATCATAAACAAACATACCAAATATCTAAAACCCTCGTATTATGTCCTTAAATTACAGCCAAGCCTTTTAAAATAGATAGTGTCCCATGTTCATTGGCTGACCAGCCCTTGTCACCGAAGTCGGGTTCATATAATACCGCATATTCACTCTGCAACTAAAGTTTCTCAGATCTGATATGGATCATTAGAAGTTTTGAACTCTCAGAAGGGAACCAGCAGGTATTATTAAGTATTAAAACTGTACTATTGATAATGTTTTGGCGAAGCCATCTGGGAGAATATAACAGTTTTTGCTTTTGGATTACAATGGCCATAATACTGAATGAACAGTTACTGTATGCATCAAGAGAAACACATGACAATAACCACAACATCGTATAGCTCTTCTTCACCTTAAAGTTGGAACCTTGCTAAATCCCTGATTGAAACAAGATGAACCTTGTATTACATAATATCCACATAAAGATCAACATTGCTTGAGAAGAGACTTAAGCAAGTTGCAATACCTGCATCAAAATCATAATTTTATCAATAAAAGCTGCACTCAGAAACACAATTCATTCACATTGACAGCAGTTCGTTCAAGCTTCACTTACCACACATGTTCTTTCCATACTCCATTTTGAAGTAGACATTGTCACCCCAGCTTTGTCCCCAAGAGTTCTTGATGAGCCAGTATGGAACACCGTTTTCAACTCCATATCCAACAGCAAGAACAGCATGGTTCACATCCTGGCAAACAAACATAAGATCACATTAGGGAAACACAAGTGCATACAACTAATTTGACTGCCGTCTCATTCAACTAATAAGCATATTTTAACTCACCATAGGAGTGTTGCCGACTTGCCGCATGTCTCTAAAACTCTCGACTTGTACAATCGGAAATCACTGAGCACCTGGAATGCTATGCTGACTGGCCTAACAAATGCAACTGCGTGCTTCATTCCTTCCTCATCACCCTGCATATGCAAAAAAAATTCCGTCAGATATTTAGTTCAAAAAAATTGTGCCTCCTCCGCTCTCAGTTAATACATATGAGACTTTTGACACTCATTTTTAGCTTACCAGGATAATGTTGACGGCATTGAGGACTTGGAATCCGACATTTTCAGACGAAAATTTGCAAAAGCCATCTGCTCCGGTGTAAGGATATACTTGCTCGGTGTCAAGACCACCATTTTACTTAATGTACTAAAAGGCTTGAGATGTCAACCCACCCTGGCACCCAAAGTTGTTGAAAGCTCCAGCACAATCCACAAGTTGCTGTTCAGACAGAGAGATTTGCTTCCCAAATGCTTGCACATAAGCTGCCTCAAGAACTCCAGTGGTGCTGCGGCAGAGCACATATATGTTAAAGATCATTAGAACTAGTACAATTGGAACATCAATTGGTTATGTGATCTGTAAACCCAAATTAAGCTGACTAATCAACCTGAATGTCCAGCAAGATCCACAGTGTCCTTGGTCTATACCTTCATCTCTCCAGTTTTTCTGTACATACAAAAAACTGATTAACATTACAAGACAGAATTTTCAGCTTTGATTGTATAATCAGAAACCTATTAATAAACTACTCCTAGCCAAATTTGTTTAGCAAAAGATTGAAAAATTCAGAATCTAATATATAATCAAGTCTTGGCTCAATTGATGTTGTTAATGGTCTATCCGGAAATCATATAGTTATAGCCTTACATGTTAATAAAATGAAATTAGATTAAGGGTCGATCAACATTTATTAGAAAGTAACGTAACTCATGTGAATACTCCAAGTTTCATAATCAAAATGCGAAAATAAACTCACCAATATATAGACTCATACAAGATCCGGTACGTACTGCCTCAATTACCATAATAACCCTGAAAATATTATGGATAAGCAATATTCAGTCTACATTTCATAATTGACTTGTACAAGTTCTACATCATACTAAACAAGGAACTCAAATATCAATAGATATGTGCCAGACTCGAAAACAAGCTCAAAGTCTGGCCACACCCACATTATATACGTCTCTGAAAAGGAATATGCGCAACAGACTGATAAAGAGGTAATACGCCTGGCTTTAAAATAGAATGATGACTTGTGTACCTCAATATTCCTGGGAGAATAAGGAAACTGATGTGGGGTCTCCAGACCATGACGAGTAACATTACCGCATTTCCTGACATTCATTCAGCAACAGAATCATTCATAACAATGACAAGAAAGGAACTGCCAGGTAACAGTGACCACAGATTACTAAAAACTGTGCATGCTTCACCAATATGCTTTACTTACGTTCGTGATGATAGAAAAAATGGGAACCAGCTCTACACGTTTGAAATGGAGCAGTTTCAATTTTCAAGTACTATAATCTATTCCTGAATATGCTTCTGTATAATGTGACCACACTGTAACAGATCTAAACTGTTACCTGTAAGCTGTAACCGTATTTTCTGCGCCTGGTACACCAAATACTGCAGAAAGATGCCTGCAAAAGTTAACAACAGCAATCAAAGATCGAAACTTTAACACGAAATCAGAAAAAAGCTACAAACTTTCACAACCCCACATCAAAAATAGCAGCAATGTTTACGAGACCAGTGAGGATTAGAAGAACGTCGCAGCTGCAAAGCAACTGGGGTATATAGCTCTGAATGGCCTTGAAGCGCAGCCGGCGAGCAAAATCAAGCAAAATGAATTGGAATTAGGTTATAGATAGTAAGCAACATGGAATTGAATTTGAGGAATTGGGGAAACTGGTGAAGGTGGAGAAACTTACAGTGCATTGTCTTCGGGTGAGGTTGAGGGAAGCAAAGTGCCTCTCTCGCTCTGTTGACATTTGTGTCTAATCTAAGAATTTGTGAGTTGTAGTGGGAAGTTGGGTTTGTGATCTGCCGGGAAAGTTAGTCTTTGTAAGCTTGAGGAGTTCAGTGTCTGAGACCTTTTGTTTTTGTGAGAGAGAGCCTATTCAGCGCACCCGGGTGCGCGGCGCACCTGGAAATTTAACGGTGAGATCGCCGATGAGATCGCCGGGTGGGGCCGGGTACAATGAATGGACGGTGAGATTGGCCGGGTGCGCCGCGCACCCGGGTGCGCTGTATAATTTTCCTTTGTGAGAGTGGACAGCCGTTTGTCATTTGGTCCTTTTTAATTTTCATAATTACTCTTTCAGCCATCTGTGGGAGTGATTGTTGCCACAGTTCGATTCTTAGACGTTTCATCTGTCAAGTTCACCCGTTGGGTTAGATTAAACACAGTGACTCATGTCACTTTAGGTTACTACGACTCGGTAGCAATTTTCACCCGTCAAAAATATGAGATTGCTGTCACGTGGCAATAACTGTTTATTGAATTTAGAAAAACGTTTTTAAGTATGAATAATAGTTTTAGAATAATAAATTTTAACCTAATTATAGAATAAAATGTAAGTGAATTTAAGATGATCTAAACATTAAAGTTACAATGAAATAAACACTATGGCATATGAAAATAATAAATTTATTCCAAACCTAGAATAAACATTACCAAAAAAAAATTGGTAATTATCCTATTGTAATTTATTGTTTATATCATTTTCTGATTATTTTTTCATAATTTTCAAAATAGGTAATTAAAGATATTGACTATTAAATATCAGCCTTTAGATTCAAAATATAATTAAAAATAACGGTCCAGATTAAATTCTTTGAATAGGACATGTGCTCTTTTGACGCGAGTCACGAGTTAAATATAAACTAAACGCAAACTGACAAAAGCATCGTGAGCACGCTACTTTGCTTGGAAGACATCAGTCCATGTTCTTCACTCGAGCAAGGAGAGCATGAATTCTCTTTCACATGGGTTGCTAACATCAGCCACATTTGGCTTTTGTCTAAGTTGGAACAATTCAACCTGGGCTGGATTTCTCATCTAGCCTAGGTTAGTTCTCCCCCTAAAAATCTAACCTGGCCTAAAATGTGAGAAAACCCATTTAATAGGTGGATTGAAATTTTTTGGGTCTGGGTTGGATTGCATGTGTGGCATCTAACCTGGGTTAGATTTTCAGCATCGGGTGGACATGCTCTTAGTACTAATTTTAACCCCTCATTGCCCATTCAAATGACAATCTTTTTCAAGAGCCCATTTGAATATAAGGTAGTCTCTTTTGTGCCCAAATGAACAAATCTTTACTAAAACTCTTAACAAGCAATACTATTTTAAGACTATTTTGCCTTCACTCCTTAAATATGCATATAGAGAGAGAGAGAGAGAGAGAGAGAGAGAGAGAAAAATTGGTTGGAACCTCACCGGACTCCGATCACCAGCCGTCGGATTTTTTTAGTTGTATGATACAGGTGTATCCTAGCCTTTTAGGGATTAGCCGATTCCTTCTCTAAGTTAGTTACGGAAATAGCTTTTCTAACTTGCTAGGGGAATAGTTTTCCAACTTAGTTTGGGATTAGTTGTCTAACTTAATTAGGGAGTACTCTCCAAGTTAGATGAGGATTTATAGAGATTTAGACTCTATAAATAGAGGTGTCTAGCTTAGTTCTAGACACTAGAGCGAAACAGAGAGATATACCTGTTTAGAGTTATTGTGAGGGAAGGATTCAGACAATAAACATTGTACCTTTGCACAATAATAAGAGAAGATATATTTCTTCGAACCTACATTTCCTTGTGTGTTTCAGTACTATTAATAATTTCGTTATTAGTAGTATCCGCCTAGTAATTTGTATCAAGTTGGTATCAGAGCACATCGATTCTGCAAGGGGGTTCCTGTGGTTTATGGTCCTTACTCGATCGTAATACAAAAAGCTAAGCTAGGAAAGCTAGGCGAGGTAGATGCCCGCCGATGTGAAGCAGTGCATAACTGTACACGATCGTTGACAGATCAGACGATTGTGATTGCCAGTGTCAGAACCTCAAAGCTTCAGCTCGGAAGATGCCGATAGGACGATTGCCGCTCGATCTAGGTCACTAGATCGCCGCCAAAAACGACGCGACGTTGACGTCGTCGACTCTGACAGCTGCACTACTCTTATGTCCATCACAAGCTTGGGATCGGAGGCGTGCGTGCGGTTACTGTCGGAGGCCAAAGTGGACCTGGAGAGGACGACAACGGAGAGAGAGAGAGAGAGAGAGAGAGAGAGAGAGAGAGAGAGAGAGAGAGAGAGAGTTTTCAGATCGGAAGAAGAAAGTTGAGTAAGGTAGTTGAATAAAGAGGACATAATAGTATTTTTCTTAATATTAAGAGTGCGGCTATTAGGACCTTTAAATTTGCTCACAAGACCTCACTCTATTGTGAATTATTAAATGACATATACATCCTCATACACAATAACTATTAAAGACAATAATTATAAAAAAAAAAAGAAATATTTATACAACGGATTTATAAAGAACTAAATCCATAAATAGTTGTATATTCCTTCTAATAAGCTAAGCACTCAGTCTCTCTATGACACATTCAAATACAAGAATGTATAGACAACAGTCTTATATCAAGACATAGAAACCGAAATATGTTAACAATTTCGATGGAGATTGAAAAAAAAGTATTGGAATACTTTATAGTGCATTATATGACGTGTAATATTACATAGATGGACGAAACAAGGTTTAAAACATGCCAAAACTTGGCAAAATTGGTCGTGAGCCCTATACTGGGTGGCGGTGCCGCCAACGGCCCACTGTTGGATCTTGTAGAGAAAGAGGAGGATTTTTCAACATCCAATTTTTGATGACATTTAGCGTAACGCAATTTTCTTTTTCCAATTGTATGAATCCTCTAAAGAGTGTGGAAAACTACTCTTGTTTGTAATGTCTTTGCAATTGTATAAGTGTGCATTGTGCCACACTTGACATTACAAATCCTCTTTTGATCCAAAACCAATGTGCATTGCGCAACATCATGATATACCAAGCATGCATTGCGCCACACTTGGTTTAATTATGATGCCCAAGTATACATTGCGCTATACTTGGTGTGATTTCAGCCTTTATAAACGTCACCTTATAGTAACTGGTGGTCTTTTGTAGTCCAATGTAGTGTCACATTGTAATATGATATATTGCATTACATATAGCTTATGTAGATCGAACCATATGTGAAAGACATTCGAATATATATGCCAACAATTGTATCGAGGTCTTGACCATGAATTTAATTCAAAATATAACGACTAAGTAACTTTAGTCAAATATGTGAGTTATACGCCTTCACAAAACTTAGAAAAATAAACGGATTTGTAGTCACTTAGACTATTAAACCGAAGTCATGCACTTCATATTTTCCGCAATGTACTTTTTGCTTTTAAAATCCGTAACTGTGAGAATAATGATCTCATCTTCTTCCATATAGTGAGTTTCTTATTTCAAGAACTCCATATATTTCTTGTCCATTGACCATATTATTGCTTCTTTGCAATTAATGAACAGATATAGAACCACATTAATAACAAGATTTTTCTTTCATTTACTGACCCAAACTTTTTATGACATATAGGTTTCGAGGCGTTGCCTCTCCCTCTTTTCAGAACTCGTGACATTAAATTCGTCACCTTTTTTTTATGTCAAATTCAGAGCTCATATTTCGGTCAAATATTTCAACAACAAGCTGGAAGATTAACCATTATCGAGATACGATAATTAATTCCAAGTATTGAATCAGGTCAAGACCAAGGTTTATGGTAACTCAATTCGATGTGAACCGTGACAAATTCCGTCACAAATCGATATTAACTGTGACAATTTTCGTCACTAATCGATGTTAACCGCGACAATTTCCGTCGCAAATCGATGTTTGTCCCTTTATTAACCACGACAATGTTTCGTCGTAATACCGTGACTTGTCAAACTGTCACAAATTTCAACTTTGATATGAGGAGTCCCAATTCCTCATATCAACCCACGTTATAAGAAATGTGGGGGTAGAAGAAGGCTACGAAGCCCGGGTATGAAATTAAAATTCAAAAGCGGCAACTTTTATAAAAACTTACTTGCTAGTTTGTCGTGTAAGAGAAGTTGCCTTTGTAATTTTCATGTTTGCTTCCATGCTGCGAAGTTACTCTCACAATTCCATAGCGATTCGATCATCATGTGAAAAATTTCATGAAAAAATATAATATATGGTTAGTCATATTCACCATATATATAAAAACAGTAAACCTAATTAAATAGTTACTACTGTAAATAAATTGTTTTTACTCATTGGGTAAAATCTTTTTACCTAGAGGGAAAAATTTACCGTTTTGCCCCTCGTACATTCAGTTTGGAAAGACGGAGCGGGTCGGATCCTCGAATCCGGGTCGAGCATATCCGGATCGGACTTGATTGCCGGACGTCCGTGCGGCGACATTGGTTTCGAAGATGGAGGAGAGATCGAAGGACTGGGCGAGACGGCCCGCGGGGCTAGGCTGCCGGCGATCAGGGAGGAGCGGCGCTGCGGGCTAGCAAGGTGCGCTGTGTTGGGGCAGGCGTCAATGGAGCCACACCGGAGATTGGGATCCGTGGAGGAAGCCGGAATCTGGGCTGGGCTAGAGACGCGCGCGCGGGCTGAGGTTGGGTCGTCGGCGCCGTCAAGAGTTGCCGGATCAGAGAAGGTGGGTGCCCAGAGAAGAAATCTGGGTGCCAGGGCAGAAATCGATTGGGTTTAGGGTTTTTTTTTTTTTTCAGGTTTTTAGGATTTTTGGTCAGAGCAAAGTGTTGATAACGTGTTGAAGGAGAAAAGATAACGAGAATAACGGTCTACTCATTTATTAATAGAAAGACCTATTTATAGGCATTACATAGTGTTTCCAGAAAGATCTAGAACATCTATCAACTGTAATCTAATCTAATAAGGAAACTGGATTAACCAATCCTACGTGTATTAGGGCAAGACACATAACAGAAGGACGAAAATATAATTTTCTTAAACAATATTATATTTATTCTCTTTGGACTTTCCAATTCAATAATAATTGATTCAGTTATTTATTATTTTCTTTATATATTTTTATTTTCCAATTTCTTTTTATTAAAACATACATATAGTTTATAATCAATATCGATCATGTGACATAAAACTTTGTATTATCATACATGTTGAACGCATATACTTGCAAGGTGCATAAATTTTTTTATATAAAAAAATTAATATATATCTATTATAGAAAATATATATTTATTGAAATAATTTATTTTGAGGTACAAAATAGAGATCAAATTATTCAAAAGAAAAAAATTGAGAAAAAATGACACGTACAAAAGAGAAAAATAATTAAAAAGATATATAGAATAGTTTATGATAGAACTTTTTCTTGCATGAAAAAAATAATCAAAAAATGAAGGTATGGATGATGGATGTTGAAAAACAAAAAGGAAAAAAAAACAAAGAATGAGAGCTCCATTGAGTGAATAAGAGGTAATTAATTGATTAAAATATATGTTAATAAATAACTAAAGTTATTTTAGAAATTTGAAATGAGGTATAGTGAGCAAATGCTTATATTAAAAAGTAAAAAAGAAGTGTAAAGAGAATAAGATGTATATTGAGTAAATTTGAAGATCTCATTAGCCACACTCTAATTTTAATTAGAATAAGCTTTTGACTTTTTTTTTTAAAAAAATCCTTAAAAAAAATTTAAAAATAAAATAAAAAAAAATAAAAACTCCCTCGTATAATTTTCTTATTTTCTTTAAAAAAAAAAAAAAAACATGTACTTTAAAAACAATTTTAATAGTGTAACAAATCAAAACAATTTTAATAGAAGGCGTTAGTGGTGATCAGAAGTTCAGAACACACTTAACCCGCCAAACACCCGTCATCCAACTCACTACAAACCGATTACCTGAGCCGCGAAACCGGATCGACCAATCTTAGGGGTTCTCTGCAAAATTGAAGCCATGGAAACCCTAAACCCCACCTCCGCCACCGTAGACGACGACGGCGCGAACGTCGGCTTCTCAATCCTCATGCGGTTCACCGACGCCACGAGCGAAATCGACCTCGAAATCCGCAAGCTCATAATTGTAATCTGCCACGTACTGCGAGACCACAAGGCTCCTCCGACGCCGGTGTCCTACTTGCGCGCCGCGTGCTCCTCTCTGGACCTGATCGCCGCCGCGAGGCCCCGACCTTCCCGTGAAGAGCTCCACGCCCGCTTCACAATCCTCTCCTTCGTCATCCCCAAAGTCCCGACTGCATTTCTCGTCAATAATCTCCAGATGGTCTGCAATTCCTTAGGCCCAGCTCTTCGGGTTGCCTCTCTGATGTGGCATGATGCTGCCGCCTGCGCCGGAATTAAATGCATTGCTCAATTGCTCATCAGCGTCTCCAATTACAGCTGGTCACAAGTTTCCAAAACCTTTGGGTTCTTACTCAGCTACGCTAATGACAAAATGAAAGCTTTCGAGGTATAAATTCACTTTCAGAAACTTGTTTAGGGATATGATAGGGTTGTAGTCTTGATAATATTAGAATGCTGATAACTTACTGAAATTGGATTGGTGATAATTTAGTGAAATTGGAATGGTGTTGTATGTGTGGAACAGGTAAGAAAACAAGCGCGCTTGATTGTTTACGATACACTCCAAAGTTTTGTAGCAACTCCGCTGCTGTTGGGACCTGCAACTAAAACGATTATGGACTTGTTCATGAACAAGTATCCTATCCGTCCGACCAGTGATGGCCTTATTAGCCTCAAGGCCAGGGATACTTTCGATCTTGTGATAGTATGCCTTGGCGTTATGTCAATTGAGGATAGAACTGCTGTGCTGGTCTACTTGAAAGAGCTCTTGGAACTGCACCATACAAATCTTACAAGGCTCATCACAGATGCTCTGCACAGACTTTTCCTCAACCCATCATTACCTGATGTTCCTCTCGAATTGTTGCTCGAGCTAATATGCTCAATATGTCTTTCTATCTCCCAACACAAGACCAAGTACATCCCGGAAACTGTAGCTAATTTGCTCATTATCGGAGTGCCAAAAATCTATTCCCTAAACAAGCAAATCTGCAAAACAAAACTCCCTATTGTGTTTGATGCACTCATTGGTATAGACTCTTGTCTTCACTAAACTCTGCTCTTAATAACTAGCTTTTATTGCACACAACATTCGAGTACATTACATTCGGTCTTCTCTTATCAAGTGACCTCCTGTATTTGCATTTGACAGTCCTGCTCGAACAGTCAGAAGAAGAAACAGACGTCCTTGAAGCAGGAAATGCCTTTAAGTGTCTCATTGCTTATATTGATGACAGCTTGATTAAACAGGGAGTTGACCGTACTCTGATGAATGCAAATATGGACGATGGGAGCCAGTCTGAGCCAACTCTAATTGAAAAACTGTGTGCTACTTTTCAGAAGTTACTTTCTTATCCTGCTGTGCTGGGCCTGGTTTTTGAAATTGTCTCCGCTATGTTCGAAAAACTAGGTTAGTGTTTCCTGTCTCTCAAAAATTATAATTACTTAAACTTTCCTTGCGTTTGTTTGTACATTTGATATAGGAAGGATAATGGCTGTTATTATACAGGAGAATACTCTTCTTATTTGATGAGGGATACAGTCAAAACCTTGGTAGACATGCAGAAATTGCGCGATAAAAGATTCTTTTTAATGGAGGAGGTGCTTGTTTTTCCTATATTAGATTTTTAGTAGACTAAGGATGATGATACCATCAATTTTTCATGACCTTAAGTTTCTATCATTCAAAACCATATTCTTTCAGGCTAAGCTTCTTCTGAAAATGGTTGTTGAGAAATGTGGGCTTGATGCTATTATGGCCATCATCCCTCAGGAACACGTGGAACTGCTTGCAGAGGTCTGTTGTAAGAAATATTGAAATAAGTATGATCGATCATAGTGTTCACTGCTTTTGGTTCTCATCTTAATTAGTTTATCTTTTTAACTTGTGTCGAAAGCAGATCAATCAACAACTGGGATCTAAATCTGTGGGTGCGAGATCTCGTGTAGTCAAAGCATCTACATATGGGATTAACTTATCTCAGTAAGTGTTTCATCCATTTTTGAAAAATATTAGCAGACTAGAAACAACAGTCAATAATCTTCATATCTAGCTCCCTTTTTCATGAGCACTAAAGTTGTTTTCTAGTTTTTGTGGTGATTGATAAGTAGTTTGTCTAGACTGTTGAATAGAGTCATGCATGTATTTTACAACTGTATCTTTTTTCTGTTGGTATTAACACAAATGCTTTCATTACTAGGTCCATGAATATGCACGAGGATGATCTTAAATATGTAACATTCATGAATTACAAACTCAGAATGGCTGGTAAAAAGTGTTTGTCTGATCGCCAGCTGAGAGCAATTTTGGATAAGCAGGCTAAGAGGCGTGCTGAGAAGGCCATCAGTGGAGGACTAGTTGGTGCAGCCAAGATGACAAAGAAGCTTAAACTCTAAATAGATTAGAGCTTAATTATTCGACCAAAAAAAAAAACATAAGGATGACAAGGAAGCTTCTGTTGTTGATACTGTATGGTTTCACCTACACTGTTCTAATTATTTTGTAATCTGGGCTTATTGTACTCTGAAAAATTGTGTCACGCTGGTGGTCTGTGACTGTTGTTTGGTTCTGATATTGCTGCTGTATTAAGATATGTTGTTATCTCTGATAATTGATTCAAGTTGAGAAGGACCAGATGATCATGGTAAAGGGACGTTATTTTGTTGGTCTTCACCTAGAGAATGTGACAAATCGATTCATCTTGTCATTGAGGCAGAGATAAATGCAAGAAAGATCTATGATTCACTTCATATCCATTCATGCCCAGAGTGGGACTTGGTTAACATACTTGAAGCATTCAGGCAATTTGAAATAGCTAGTACATCTTCTTCTTCTGCAGGTGGTCCTCAATGCATGTCCAAAACTCCAAAAGCATCTGATACTAAACAGATGGGTGTAGGGATAGAGTAATTTGGTTGATAAACCTTAGTAATTTGGTTGATAAACCTTAGGTTGCTACTAACGTACTGGATAGATTAAAGGAACAAAGTAAAGGAAAATGCAACTTAAAAAAAGATAAGCAAGACCGAAGATTACAATCCACGAATCCAGCACCTGCGGTCAGTTCTGAGAACCCTCATCTCCATGGTCGTACACAATCCCAGCTCCTCCTACGCCTTGGTTCACCTCTACTGGATTGTTTTCTCCTCCCTCACCAAGACCACCGCCGTCGTTATCAACAAAAGCTTCTTCTACTCCATCAACTTCTCCTCCTCCATTAACTTCCTCTTCTTCTCCTCCTCCATCAACTTCTCCTTCTCCTTCAACTTGTCCTTCTCCTCCAACTTCTGCTTCTTCTCCTACAACTTCCTCTTCGTCTTCATTTTCGGGGTCGGAATTCCAATGAGCAGGAGGATATCCTTCCCTCTGGGAATTATGACCGTCGATTACCCGGAGACCCCATTGATCATGTTCGTTGGAATCCCACACACACTCTCTCCACCTTCCTTTGAACCCCTCCACCGTACCCACCTCGGTATGGTTATCCGCCCCAAGAATCTGTCAAAAATGGAGAAATTAAATCTAAGTTTCATAAAAAAAAACAAAATCAAAATTAAAAAAATGTGATATACGTACCCTTCTGTCCTGCCCATTTTCGTTTTCCATCGTCGCAAACAAATTATCCTCCTCATCACGACAGTAAGGAGTAAACCAATAACCCCAAATGTCCTCAGTGCAGTCGATTATAAACTCTCCAATGACCTCGACATCGAGCGTTGGGATTGGAAGACCACGAGCATACAAGGCCCCGCGGCCCCTTCTCAAAATTCTCAACTTCCCGGTTGTCCCGGTTGTCTGCGCGCGACACTCGACATTGTTGCATTTGAAAACCAAGTGGTTCCGCTGGCCGTCCTCGGGGTCGACAGCCGAATGACTCGCCTTGAGATATTGGACATGTTGGAAGTTCACGCCGTGATTGATGGCAATTTCTTTGCAGGCTGCACAGCGGACAGTAACTGAGTGCCCCAAATGGGGATCACTCCAGTTTCCTCTCATCTCACAGCATAACTCCTCTTCCCTTAGATCATTCAAGCTAAGAGGGACGAGTCGGAAACCAAACTCTATATCCTCAATAGAATACTGGAGCACATATCGCTGTTTCCGGACCGTTCCCTCGTTGGACTCAAGACTACCCGCCCCATCAGAAGGAGTTGAAGCTTCACTCACATTGGAAAGAGCAGATGAGCTTGAGCCACTCATGGTTTGAGGATTTGAGGTTTGAGCTAGGTATCGGATAGAGAGAAAGAAAGAGAACAGCTTGGTGTATGGCAAGGGTTTCACTTCAGAGGTATATATTACAGTTAGTAGTCTCTGATGAGCTAGCTAGGTTTTCGTTCTTATTTTCACACAATATTTTACAGCTGGTAAGAAAATCTTTGGTCAGAGCATATCTTTTCAAATCAGTCAATGGTGCTCTGCCCTTATTATTGTTGCAGACTTGATACTGCTCAGAGTTGAACAGTCATCCCCACCCCCATCTTTTCAAATCAGTCAATTCACTTACACTAAGCTTGTACAAACTTTTCGTGCAGCTCGATCGTGCTTAACTACATATGCATTTTGAATGGTACTTCTATGTTTCTGTTCTACCCTTTTCTCTTCGTCTTTTTTTATTTTTTTAGTTCATAGCAGTATAAATATGTGTCTCTAGCTTAGTTGATGTCACAGGACACTGCTATAGATGCATCCTAGCTAATGAGAAAGAACTTGCACTTTGCTTCATGCATACTAATTTCTGATGCAGAAATAATGGATGCTCATATCTGACTTGAATCCTCCACTTTCATTTCATGCCTTTTTAATTGTGGACCGAGAGGATAGTGGTGATCGGCAACGGCTAGTTGCGACGATCTAATCTCTTCTTTTCGATCAGCCAGTCCTTTTGGTGCCTAAATAAACCGATCAATATGAGCTTCTTAGTGGGTAATTGAAGTAGTATTCGTTTTCCTTTGAAATAGTCCCCCCTCCATCATGAAGCCATGACCCACGAAATAAAGAATAGATCTGCGCTACCGAAAACGGCAAAAGGAAGATTTTCACTACAGGTTTCATTCTAGGAAACCTTGTCAGCAGAAGTAAAGAGACTTGGACACTGCTACTTCGTAAGACTGAATATCGATTTTTGCGTGTGTTTGGTTTTGGACATTACTCAAGTAATTATGAGAAAGAGAACGTTGTGTCTCGACCCGAGAGTCTGATATGGATACATGGATGATGCATCATTTATATATGGGTCAGCTGGATGCATCATGTACGTATATATCAAACCCTAGCAAGCATCATAGATTTTCATTCTTCTTTTGCATAACTCAATCTTGTGGATCAGCTCTTGTATTTTGTACAAGTCTTGTGTGTTTTGACATCTGGTTATGGTGTGTAAATAGAATTGAATCAGGCAGAGAATGGTGTTAGAATTTCATTACGTAGAATCGTAGATGTTATAAAATCTCTCATTCCTCTCATGTTATATAATTTCATTGTACCTACATCGGCGATACCCCCAGGAGCAACCAGGCGGTGTTCATAGAAAAACTGTACCGTAACTCCTCTGTCTATGATAGCTTGTAGGAGTGGAAGGACGGCATAGCTCTGGGACAGGTAAAGAGAAAAATGCACCATTGATAGAATAGAGGCATGTGACTGTTTCATCTGCTAGCTCATTAACTGATCAAGATGAGAGATTGAGAGGTAAAGCCAGCTTCCTCTTAACCATACTTCGGAGGCCCAACTTCTCGCCAGAAGGCAATCAATTTCATAGATTAATTGATGTTGCAGCAACTAGTTGATCTAGAACCTGAAAAATCAGGTCTTATTAATTTAGAGACTTGAAACCCTCTATATCCACTACTCCCCTTAGTTTGATCGATGTTCAATGGCATTCAGTTACAACTATTAATGCTGAGGATGAGAAAACAAAATATACTGATACTCATAGTGCATTTGATCCATAGACCAAGCATGCCTGCACACAGAGCATAAGCTCTTAATAATCTGATGGTGGTTAAATATCTATCATTCTATTTAACATGCAGGTATACCTACCAACTGAACCCCTTTCACTATTTCAGTTAATTAGCTAGGGTTTCAGAATAACTAATGTTACTAGCTAGGATAACATACATCTAGTCCGTACCAACAAACTCTCCAAGCCGTGATCTTGAACATATGGAAGCATTTGGTTTAAGGAATTTGGCTCTAGACAGTCTTGACTTTTGAAGATGATTTCTAAATCTAGCTAGGGACCCTCTAATATAATCCATACACCAATATATCCTCAAAATATATATGTACGTACATGTTCCTATCTCGATATCAATCGACACTGTTGCATGTTTACAATGATCCTAGCCTTTTTCGCACATGATTCCTTGATGGATTTCTCAAGAGCGTACAAGTTCGAAGACTAGGGTTCTTTATAAAACTCCAAACAGTCATCATCGTCCATAACATTATTAATAGATATGTTGTATGGTTCTTGATCATTGGTTCTTCATTTTCAAACAGCGTTAACAAGCATGTTTATGAAGCATGATCTAACTGCATCCTCTGATTCTATCTTTTTATACAGCGTTAACAAGCATGTTTATGAAACATGATCTAACTCCATCCTTTGATTCTATCTTTTTGTATAAATGATCTTCTGGTTTTGATCGAATATATGTTCGAGCCACCCCTTTCCTAGCTACTCCTTGTACTAGTATTACTAATCACTCGACTGTTCTTTCTTAAATGTTAATGTGCATTTTCAGTCCATTTTTCATTGTAAACATAAGCACTTAATAAGCTACCATCAAAGTTTTGACGGCCCTCATTAGATAGAGGGAATATTATTTATTATAGAGATCTGGCGACAAAGTATAATGATAGAGAAAGAAACTGTGGATTAAGAAGTTCTACTGAAATTAATCCATATATTGGTGACAAAAACCAAACTTCTGGAGGCACATACAATAGTCCCAAATCCCAGCTTTAAAGCCGTATCCCGTTCTCCCTTTCTTCTTCGTAAAATGGGAAAATAATTCTCTCAGACGTCCTTTGAAAATTTTGCAGTTTTTGGCCGTAACAAACTCCTAACAATGGCCGTAAGTGCAATTCTTAGCTTATTCTTATTCTATGCATCAAGAGAAACATTACAATAACCTTACATGCATTGTAGCATAGCTGCTATAAGAATTCCATGAACCTAGCTATCTCTACCTAGCTCAGAAATTTGGTAAAATAGTTTGTTGATCAAATTAGTTAATAAGATAGAGAACTTTGGATCCCCTTCTATAAACTTAACTCTCGAAAGAAATAGCAAAAATTCTCAGCTGGCTAGTCATGTATATATAGGTAGCATCGTTTCTGGGAAAATAAGCATCTTTTCTGGTCTATTCTTCTGTTCAATCCTCTTGTACCTAGCTACCCCCACACAATCTTCTGCGACAGAGTTCCCTCTCTGGGAAACCAAGCATCTTTTCTAGCATGGTCTTCTTCTCTGTTCAGTCCTAGCCTCTTCTTCTGCAGGTGGTCATCAATATACATACACATGGTATACAAACTCAAAAAGTGGTCCACCCACTTATTTCTATTTAAGGGCATATAAAAAACATTTTGATGGGATAAAATTGTCATTTTACTATATTTTTTCAAATAATAATAGTCACGTACTTAGTTTGTGTGGTATGCAAATTTGTATACTAAAATTTTCCTTTCTGCATCACTTACACTTTTTTTTGTTCAAAAACATTGACCATTTGATGCATGTACAAGTTATCTACAAGTCATCTCGATCTACTTCTGTGTAATGATTTATATATTTATATATGCTACAGATCATATGCTTTATGTGCATGTGTAACGATTTATGTGTAACTGAGTATATATTCTAGCTAGTAACAATTTGATGTTACTATCTCGACATCAATCGACATGCAAGCAATGTCTCAAGCAGCAAATAAGCTTTAACAGACCTGTGAGGATCAGAAGAAGAACGTTGCAGCTGCAAAGCAATTGGGGTATGTAACTCTGAATAGTCTTGAACATCCACAGCGATGCGACGGCGAGGCTGCGTGACTTGCAGTGGCCGAATAAGGGAGCCTCGTGCATTATGTCAAGGAACCTGAATCGACATTGGGATTTTGGATTGGGGGAAATGGTGAAGGTGGAGGAACTTACAGTGCATCGTCTTCGGGTGAGGTTGAGGGCAGGGAAGCGTGCCTCTCTCGCTCTGTCGACATTGGTGTCCAATTGGGAATCGGAATTTGGGAGCCTCAGAATTTGCGAGTTGGAGTGGGAAGTTGGGTTGCGATCTATCGGGAAAGTTTGAGTCTTTGGAAGCTTGAGGAGAGTCAAGTTTCAGAGAGACGAAGAGAGTTTAATTTCCTTTGTTTTTGCTTCTGTTTTGTGAATGGGTGGAGAGACCCTGCTAATGTTAAAGAAAAAAAGAGTTACTCGTGATTATTTTCAACAACCATATCGGTTTATTATTTACTTTATATTTAAAAGAGAATAACAGTATATAACATCTTGACCAACGAAGTTTACATTATCAAAATGTAACTTGCCGAACATGAGATTATATTTCTCCAAATGTGATCATGCAGAAGTTTGTGTTATTGGTGAGCAATAGTCCGTCACAAACATAGTGGCATGTTCATTTTAAGAAAGATTGGAAAATCCTCACTAGTTGTAGAGGCTCTAGCCCTACGTAACAGTTTTGTATGTCAAAGATAGAAATGGGCAAAGCCGGTTGAAAGTGGAAGGAGACTGGTATGCCTTTGTTTAGAATAACAGTAATAGGTGAATAGGGTTCTTGTACATGTCTTTGCCTGTTATAACGAGTGCAAGAAAGAACACAGATTTACGTGGTTCACTAACGACGTGTTAGCTACGTCCACGGACAGAAGGAGAACAGTTTTATTATGTTGAGCAAAAATACAGAACGACATGTACACAACACACAATAGGTTGTATATATACAGCCCTAAATCCGATATACTAGTCCTAATAGGTAACCATAACCTAGTATAACCCGAATAGGTAACCATAACCTAGTATAACCCGTCAGCACAGATTGGATGGTTCAAGGCATATATTAACAAATCTCCACCTTGACTTGAATCCTCTCACAAATAACAGATGTACCAGATGCACCATAGTGATGCCAGATGTACAGATAACTCCTTCTGCCTCAGATGTCGCCCCCAAAGGGCAACTAACAGCTTGTAACATTTAGCAAGTCCAAACAATGTTGGAACTTGCTGTGTGGAACCGACTTGGTGAACATATCAGCGGGATTGTCAGCAGTGCCCACCTTCTTCACCTTAATTCTGCTCTCATCTCTCAGAAAATGATACCTGACATCAATGTGCTTAGTCCTCTCATGATGAACTTGATCCTTAGCTAAACATATTGCACTCAAACTGTCGCAATATACTATAGCCTGATCATGATGCAAACCAAGACTACTGACCAGTCCCCTCAACCATATGCCTTCCTTTGCAGCGGCTGTCAGAGCCATGTACTCTGCTTCAGTAGTAGACAAAGTCACTGTAGGCTGCAAAGTAGCTTTCCAGCTAACAACAGAGCCACCAAGAGTAAAGACATAACCAGTCATAGATCTCCTAGTGTCAACATCTCCAGCATAATCGCTATCTGAATAGCCTGTTACCAAACAGTTTGTATCACCTCCATAAATGAGACCAACATCAGACGTACCTTTGAGATACCGAAAAATTCTCTTCACAGCCTGCCAATGCTCCTTTCCGGGATCACCCATAAATCTGCTGACAACACTAACAGCATGTGCAAGATCAGGCCTAGTGCAAACCATAGCATACATCAAGCTTCCTACTGCACTAGCATAAGGAACTCGAGACATGTATTCCTTCTCCTCAGCAGATTTAGGTGCAAACGCAGTAGACAGATGAATATTTGCAGCACTTGGAGTATCTAAAGATCTAGATGTAGACATACCAAACCTGGATAATATTTTCTGGATGTAGCCTTTCTGAGATAAGAAAAGCTTCTTCTGACTTCTATCCCTGTAAATCTCCATTCCCAAAATTTTCCGGGCTGCTCCCAAATCCTTCATCTCAAACTCTGCACTGAGAAGACCCTTCAACTTCTGAATATCAGACTTGTCTTTTGCAGCTATCAGCATATCATCTACATACAGGACCAGATAAATGAGGGAATCATTTGTTAACTTGTTGTAGTAGACACAACAATCATACGGACTCCTGATGTAGCCGATTTCTATCATATAGCTATCAAACCTCTTGTACCACTGTCTAGGAGACTGCTTTAGTCCATACAAGGACTTCTTCAACTTGCAAACATAGTCTTCCTTTCCAGGGACTTGAAAACCATCTGGCTGAGTCATGTAAATCTCTTCTTCCAATTCTCCATGTAAGAACGCTGTCTTCACATCTAGTTGCTCAAGCTCCAGATTATGATGTGCAACTATGGCTAGTAGCACCCTGATAGAAGTATGTCTGACCACAGGTGAGAAAATCTCATTGTAGTCAACTCCCTCTTTCTGATGGAACCCTCTTGCAACTACTCGAGCTTTATACTTGATGCCCTCAGCAGGTGACAACCCTTCTTTCTTCTTGAAAACCCATTTGCAAGTAATAACCTTTCTCCCCTGATCAGGTCGTTTGGTCAATTCCCAAGTCTGATTTTTCTGAAGTGATTCCATTTCATCTCCCATTGCAGCAAGCCATTGAGCTGACTCTGTACTTGTAACTGCTTCCTTGTAGGTGGACGGCTCATGAGGATCCACCTCTTCAGCAACCTGTAGTGCATAAGCCACCATGTCCTCAAAACCATACCTTGTAGGTGGTTTCCCAAAGTTTGATCTCCTAGATCGCTCATGAGTCAAACTATGCTGATTAGCAGCCATTTGTTCTGATTCTGAATGTAGGTATTGATCTTCTTGTTGTGGTTCACTCACATCTTCAGTGACTTGTTGCTCCACCTGTTTCTCAACACTACAATTTTCTGATACAACCACAGACTTCACAGTAGGGTTAAACATAGAATTTTCATCAAATACTACGTTCCTACTCAGTATAACCCTCCTTTCAGATGGAGACCAGATTCTGAAACCTTTAACCCCATCTCCATAGCCTACAAACACTCCTTTTTTAGCTCTTGGTTCTAACTTACCCTCACTTACATGATAGTAAGCAGAACACCCAAAAACCCTCAGATTGGAGTAATCAGCAGACTTACCAGACCACATCTCATAAGGTGTTTTGAGATGTATACCTGTGTGTGGTCCACGATTTATCAAATAGCAAGCAATATTCACCGCTTCTGCCCAGAACCTTCTTTCTAATCCAGCATTAGAGAGCATGCATCTAGCTCTCTCCAGAAGTGTCTGATTCATACGTTCTGCTACACCATTTTGCTGTGGTGTATTCCGGACTGTATGATGCCTTGCAATACCTTCAGTCTTGCAGAAATCATCAAATTCAGCAGAACAGAATTCCAGACCATTATCAGTTCGCAGCCTCTTGATCTTCTTCCCTGTTTGATTTTCAACTAATGCCTTCCACTGCTTGAATTTCTTGAAGGCGTCACTTTTATGCTTCATCATGAACACCCAAGTCATTCTTGAGTAGTCATCAATCATAGACACAAAATATCTGTGACCTCCCAAAGAGTCAACGCGAGAGGGGCCCCAACAATCAGAATGGATATAATCAAGCGTGCCTTTAGTTCTATGAATTACTTTAGGAAATTTTCTGCGATGTAGCTTCCCAAAGATACAATGTTCACAGAAACTAAAATCCTTGACCTTGTGACCACCAAGAAGATCATTCTTTGACAGAATTTGCATCCCTCTTTCACTTATATGACCAAGCCTCATGTGCCATAGCTTGGTCATATCATCCTTGTGAACCTCTGATGATGCAACAGCAGCCGAGCCTGACAGCGTTGAACCTTGCAGAATATATAAAGTACCTCGCTTGACACCTTTCAGAACCACATTGACACCTTTGTAGACATTTAAAATTCCACATGAGCCTTTGTACTTGAAACCTTTGCTATCTAGAAGACCCAAAGAAATCAGGTTTTTCGTCATGTGTGGAGCATGCCTAACATCATTCAATGTACAGAATTTACCATCATGTGTCCGTATTTTTATTGAGCCAATTCCAACCACCTTACTTGCAGAACTGTTTGCCATAGAAATATTGCCTCCATCTATCTGCTCATAGGTTGAAAACCACTCTCTGCGTGGACATATATGATAAGACGCCCCGGTATCCAAAATCCACACATCCCTGTGATGTATGTGTGCATCTGCAACCAAGGCCAGATCTTCTTCCGAAGTGGTGTCAACTTCTGCTACAACAGCAGTACCTGATGCTTTCTCAGACTGCTTCTTCTTCTTTGGACATTCGTTTTTCCAATGTCCCTTCTCTTTACAGTAGTTACAGACATCATTGGATTTGGAACCCTTTGAAACTGGATTCTTGTATTTCTTCTTCCCCGAGCCTTTTTGTCCCAAACTTCCACTGGCTACCAACCCTGCAGCCTGACTGTCTGAACTAGTACCGGTCACCTTATGGCGCATATCTCTAGTATGTAAAGATGATCTAACATCCTCCAGAGTCAGAGTATCTCTCCCACCAATAAAAGAATCCACAAAATTCTCATACGACGAAGGTAGAGATACCAACAGGATTAGAGCAGCATCCTCATCATCAATTTTAACATCGATATTACGCAACTCTAATAGAACAGTGTTTAACTGATCTAAGTGATCTCTTAGAGATGTACCTTCTTCCATACGCAGACCGAACAGACGTCGCTTTAGAAGCAACTTGTTGGTTAAAGACTTCGTCATGTATAGACTCTCAAGCTTCAACCACAGACCAGCCGCAGTTTCCTCCTCTGCGACCTCGGTGATTATATCATCTGCAAGGCACAACATAATTGTCGAGTGTGCCTTCTCCTCCAGACTGGCCATCTCAGCGATTTCTTGATCCCCTGACTTCTTAACCAGCGGCGCCCACATCCCTTGTTGTTTTAACAAGGCTCGCATCTTGATCTGCCATAAACTGAAACTGTTCCTCCCTGTAAATTTATCAATCTTCACATTCAAACCAGACATCTTTCTTGGCGGAAATCACAACCAGGCCAGATAAACCTTGCTCTGATACCAATTTGTTATAACGAGTGCAAGAAAGAACACAGATTTACGTGGTTCACTAACGACGTGTTAGCTACGTCCACGGACAGAAGGAGAACAGTTTTATTATGTTGAGCAAAAATACAGAATGACATGTACACAACACACAATAGGTTGTATATATACAGCCCTAAATCCGATATACTAGTCCTAATAGGTAACCATAACCTAGTATAACCCGAATAGGTAACCATAACCTAGTATAACCCGTCAGCACAGATTGGATGGTTCAAGGCATATATTAACATTGCCTTTGTTTTCCTCTTTGTAAATCATAGATGTTCTAAAAGCTCCCTTCTTATTTTCATAACAGAAAACGAAAAGGCTTCTACATAAAATAATTTTTTTTAATATTAATAAACATAAAAAAGCCTTGTAAGAAACAAGTTTTAAAACTAGGCGTCAGTCGTGATGAGAACACACTTAACCCGCCAAACACTCGTGATCCCTAACTCGTTCTCGCCCGCCCACTACCTGCTTACCTGAACCGGATCAACCAATCCAGCGTTTCTCTGCAAAATTGAAGCCATGGAAACCCTAGAAGACGACGGCGCGAACGTCGGCTTCTCAATCCTGATGCGGTTCTCCGACGCCAGGAGCGAAATCGACCTCGAAATCCGCAAGCTCATAACCGCAATCTGCCACGTATTCCGTCACCACAAGGCTCCTCCCACGCTGCTGGCCTACTTGCGCGCCACGTGCTCCTCTCTGGACCTGATCGCCGCCGCGAAGCCCCGACCTTCCTCTGAAGAGCTCCACGCCCGCTTCACAATCCTCTCCAACGTCATCCCCAAAGTCCCCGCCGCATTTCTCGTCAATAATCTCCGAATGGTCTGCAACTCCTTAGGCCCAGCTCTTCGGGTTGCCTCTCTGATGTGCCATGATGCTGCCGCCTGCGCCGGAAATAAATGGATTGCTCAATTGCTCATCAGCGTCTCCAATTACAGCTGGTCACAAGTTGCCGAAACCTTCGGATTCTTACTTAGCTACACTAATGGCAATATGAAGAATTTCAAGGTATAAATTCACTATTTCGCTTAATTGAGAAACTGTATAGGGATATGATAGGGTTGTAGTGTTGATAATTTAGTGAAATTGGAATGTTGATAACTTAGTGAAATAGGAATGGTGATGTATGTGTGGAACAGGAAAGAAAACAAGCACGTTTGATTGCTTGTGATACACTCCAAAGTTTTGCAGCAACTCCGCTGCTGTTGGGACCTGCAACTAAAACCATTATGGACTTGTTCATGAACAAGTATCCTATCCTGCTTACCAGTGATGGCCTTAATAGCCTCGAGGCCAGGGATACGTTGGATCTTGTGATAGTATGCCTCGGCGTTATGCCAACCGAGGACAGAACTGCTGTGCTCGTCTACTTGAAACAGCTCTTGGAACTGCAACACACAGATCTTACAGGAATTATTACAGATGCTCTGCACAAACTTTTCCTCAACCCATCATTACCCAATGTTCCTCTCGAATTGTTGCTCGAGCTAATATGCTCAATATGTCTTTCTATCTCCCAACACAAGACCAAGTACATCCTGGAAACTGTAGCTGGTTTGCTCAATTCTGGAGTGCCGAAAATCTATTCCCTCAACAAGCAAATCTGCAAAACTAAACTCCCTATTGTGTTTGATGCACTCATTGGTACAGAATCTTGACTTCCCTAAACTCTTCTCTTAATAACTAGCTTTTATTGCATACAACATTCGAGTACATTACATTCGGTCTTCTCTTATCAAGTGCCTACTGTATTTGCATTTGACAGTTTTGCTCAAACAGTCTGAAGCAGTAAGGGACGTCCTTAAAGCAGGAAATGCCTTTAAGTGTCTCATTGCTTATATTGATGACAGCTTGATTAAACAGGGAGTTGACAGTACTCTGATGAATGCAAATATGGACGATAGGAGCCAGTTTGAGCCAACTGTAATTGAAAAACTGTGTGCTACTTTTGAGAAGTTACTTTCTTATCCTACTCTCCTGTACCAAGCTTTTGAACTTGTCTCAGCTATGTTCGAAAAACTAGGTTAGTGTTTCCTGTCACTCAAAAATTTTAATTCCTTAAACTTTCCTTGCATTTGTTTGTACATTTGATATGAAGTATAATAGCTGTTATTATTCAGGAGAATACTCTTCTTATTTGATGAGGGATACTGTCAAAACCTTGGCAGACATGCAGAAATTGCCGGATAATATATTCTTTTACAAGGAGGAGGTGCTTGTTTTTCCTATATTATATTTTAGTACACGAAGGATGATGATACCATCAATGTTTCATGACCTTAAGTTTCAATGATTCAAATCTATATTCTTTCAGGGTAAGCTTCTTCTGGAATTGGTTGTTCAGAAATGTGGGCTTGATGCTATTATGGCCATCATCCCTCAAGAACTAGTTGTCTTGACTGTTGAATAGAGTCATGCCTGTATTTTTCAATTGTATCTTTTTTTCTGTTGGTATTAACACAAATGCTTTTATTACTAGGTTCAAGTATATGAACGACCATGATCTTAAACTTATATCATTCAAGAGTTACAAACGGAGAGTGGCTGGTAAGTATTTGTCTAATCGCCAGCTGAGAGCATTGTTGGAAAGGCCGGCTAGGAGCATTGTTTTCTAGTTATTTTGTAATCTGGGCTATTATCTGAAAAGGTTGTGTGTTACACTGGCGGTCTATGATGAAGGGGAAATGAAGTGTCATATTGAACTTCAACCACCACAAAAACTAGTATACCATGATGAAGGGGAAGCCTAGAGGAAGACCTTCCATCTAGTTTAGAACTTGTATTGTCCTACCTTCAATTCAAATGGAGGAAAGGCTAAAAAAATTGTTTATGGAAGAAGATTTGTAACTAAAAATCGAAGAATTTTCATTTTCGTCTTTGTTTTACTATGGTCCGAATGGGTATTCACTCTGCAACTAAAGTTTCTTTGTCTGATGTAGTTCATTACAAGTTTTAAACTCCCAGCAGGGAACCAAGTAATATCAAGTACTATTAAAAATGTACTATTGATAATGTTTTGGCGAAGCCATATGAGAGAATATAACGAAGCCTTGCTGTTTGCATTACAATGGCCACAAGTACAATTCTGAATGAACTCTTATTCTATGCATCAAGAGAAACATTACAATAATCACAACATAGTATAGCTAGCTCTTCACCTCGAAGTTGGAACCCTGCTAAATCTCCAGTGAAACAAGATGAAGCAATATTACATATTATCCACATAAAGATCACCATTGCTTCTGAGAAGAGATCGACTTAAGCGACAACCGGGTAAGAAGCACAAGTTGCAATACCTGCATCAAAATCATGATTTATCAATAAGATTCTGCACTCAGAAACACTTGATTCTCATTGATAGCAGTTAAGTACTTACCACACATGTTCTTTCCATACTCCATTTTGAAGTAGCCATTGTCACCCCAGCTTTGTCCCCAAGAGTTCTTGATGAGCCAGTATGGGACACCGTTTTCGACTCCATACCCAACAGCAAGAACAGCATGGTTCACATCCTGGCAAACACATATAAGAATCACATTAGTGAAACACAAGTGCATACAACATTTTACTACCCTCTAATTCAACTAATAAGCATATATCAACTCACCATGGGAGTGTTGCCGCATGTCTCACTGGTGTAAACACCGGACTTGTACAATCGGAAATCACTGACCACCTGGAATGCTATGCTGACTGGCCTAACAAATGCAACTGCGTGCTTCAATCCTTCCTCATCACCCTGCATATGCAAAACAGATTCAGTTACATATCTAGTTCATAAAAGTTGTGCCTGCTCTGCTCTCAGTTAAGACATATGAGACTTTTGACACCCATTTTTAGCTTACCAGGGTAATGTTGACAGAATTGAGCACTTGGACACCAACATTTTCAGACGAAAACTTGCAGGCACCATCTTTTGCAGTGTAAGGATACCCTTCCTCAGTGTCAAGACCACCATTGTATTTGATGTACTCAAAAGCTTGAGATGGCAACCCACCGCTGCACCCAAAGTTGTTGAAAGCTCCAGCGCAATCCACTAGCTGCTGTTCAGACAGAGAGATTTGCTTCCCAAAAGCTTGCACATAAGCTGCCTCAAGAGCTCCAGTGGTACTGCAGCAGTCACATATATGTAAAAGATCATTAGGACTTTAGAACGAGTATGATTGAAGCATCAATTGGTTATGTGATCTGTAAACTCAAATTAAACTAACTAATCAACCTGAATGTCCAGCAAGATCCACAGTGACCTTGGTCTTTAACAGGGGTGACTATACCTTCGTCTCTCCAGTTTTTCTGTATATACAAAGAACTGATTAACATCACAAGAATCTTTGACCCCTCAATTTTCAGCTTTGATTGTATAATCAAAAACGTTCTAATAGAATACTCCTAGGGTCATCAAATTTGTTAAGCAAATGATTAACACATTCAAAATCTCATATAGTCATAGATAATCAAGTATTGGCTCACTCAATCTTGTTTAGCTTCCATGTCAATCAAAGACTAAATCCACTATGAGTGATTCAAGAATAGTTTTGGAATTACCGAGAGAGGTGGAACAGCGTCGGTAAGCTTGTGGTTGCCCTTAGTGGTGGCAGAGCAGTTCTGAGCAGCCCCCAACCTATGCCTCTGGAACTCCTCCCAAGTCCAATCAGCAAACCCTGTAACCAAATTACCAACATAAACAACAATCAACACCCTAAATCTCAAATTAACTCTACTGATCAAGCACAAGATAAACAAATTAAACAAACAAAAAATGAAAAGAAGTTGACTTACGGTTGACACCGAGCTTGTAAGACAAGCCCTTCCTGTTGGTAGATCGAATCAGCTTCTTGTTCTCGGCGAAAATCTCGAATCGCCGCCTCATCTCCTCCAAGCTGTCGTACTTCTTCTCATACCTACACAACCAAAACCAGTCAACTTCAACCGATCACAAAGATCGAATTGCCATAAAGCAGTAACAGAACAGTGTCTCCGGCATAGTACTCACCTGAAAGCGAAGCGAGCGAAGGAATGGACATGGCAAACACGGCCGAGGACTTGGACGAACTGGTCCTGCAGCTCACGGAGCCCTTCGGAGGCCAACCGGATGGGGTTGGACTCATCGAAGCTGGAGGCGGCGGAGCTGATGAGAACGACGGCGGCCAAGACAGACAGAAGCAGCGTCAAACGAGGAGAAGCCATGTTTTAAGGTAATGATTGTGTTCTTCTCCTCCGATAACCGTGGGGGTGGAGTTAACTGTGTTTATATGTAGCAGAATGAGGAGGATGAGGGTTTTTCATTGGAGGATGTGAACCGGTGAGAGCTTGCCATGTGTGCTGTGACTGCGTACATTGTCTGGTTCTATACGTATGCGGTAAATTATTCTGGGTACGTATCTTGGTTTAACGTTCGTCGTGGATGACGTGAGGGATGACCTAGAGTTTTGCTTTTTGCACTTTAACGGCAAGGGAATTCCTGTTCAAAAAAAAAAAAAAACGGCAAGGGAATGTTTTCTGGCGACACTGCCGGTATCGTGTGACATCAGGCGGTTCTTTTCCTGCTTTTGAACGGAAAGGAGTCGGTTTTTATTTTTTTAGCTCCAGTGTTGTCGAAGGTGGATTCATGGGCGAAGGAGTGTATAAGTGAGAATTGTTGGGTGAATTTTTTAAACGTTATGAAAAAGCGTCACGTAAATGTTATGTATATACGTAGCATAAGACGTAAATGTTGTGGAACGTACCATATAAGGGATCAAGCGTTTGTTAACTTTTTACGACTATGTGTAGATGGAAAGCATGCCTATAATTGATTCTTTTAGTTTTATCTTCTATTGTATATTTATAGCAAAAGTTCCACCAACCGGCTTCAAATCGATAATGAGTTTCATATCTAATCGGGAAAAAAAAAATTATGTTAACCGGGTTCCCTATTAGACATGTAGAAAATGACTATAAATGGCTAGATAATTCTTGATGCACGATCACAATTTCCTGATGAATTCACAACAGAATGCATTACAAATAGATTTGGAAGTGCTAGTTCTAGCTGTGAGTTTTGCATATCAATGATAATATTTGTTCAGCCTTTGATGTGATCATTTTTTTTAACATCAATCGCATGTGAGTGTAGGGTTTTATATGTTGTGCTCTCTAAGGAATGATTAGTGTAGCCACTGATATGTTTATGTGCTTTCTTCTCTTACCGGTGAAGATATTCATGTCTATGAGGACGAAAATTTTACTCTGCAAGAACACAATTATTGAACCCTTTAGTTTTATTTTTGTAGAAGATTCAACTACCATGACTATTTTGGAATGAATGGAATCCCTTGATTAAATATCATCTTGTGCATCATCAATTGGAAAACAACAAAGATGGAAAGAGATATCTGACAATATGAAAATGATGTTGTTGAATAAAACAATCCAAAGGGCAAGTATGGGTCTTTATCAATCAAACAAGATCCAAAGGAAATATCATGGAGAATCACACCAATTTGAATCAGATCCCAACCTCTTTTAAACCAGTAAATTATGCATAGATCAGATCGATCATCAAGTTAAAAGAACATTTGGTTTTTGAAGATCAGAAACCAGATGTAGAACTCCATAGCTATGCAAATACTAATAGCACTTGAGCTAGCTAGAACTACTTCCAATCTTTCATAAACCCAACCTTAAACAAACTGTTAGGATTGCAATCACCAGGTTTCTTGAAGATATCATATAATTCTGAGGTACCCATCAACTGTATGTAAGTTTGAAATCACACATTTCTTTTGGTCTAGATCCACTCATCTCTTTGTCTTGTTTGAAAATACCATATGATATTTTTTATGGTGGTGTGACAGAAGAATCTTCATGAATCAAATATACACGTACTACAAATTTCGGGGCCGTTAGAATATTCAACCTCCTTGATCATGTTGTTGTAACGATCCAGATGACTGCTTTGGGCTTTAATTAGCAGTTCTGGGGTTTTGTAGTGGGCAATTTGATCCAGACTTTCCATGTGAAGTCTAGCCCTAGTTTTCCTATAGTTTGTTGCAATTGATTTATATTCAATGAAATCCTTCTTTGATTTTAAAAAAAAACCTAGCCTCCCAAGTTTTGAGAGCAATAGTATGAACCTATCTACGAGTAACAATTTCTCATTTTATTACCTAACGTTTGACGAAATTAATATGTTATCGATGATAAAACTTTATCATGTTTTAGTTAGATACAACTATGTGTCTGTTTTTCTTATTACATGACGTTTTAATGTATACGGAAATTAGTACCTTGTTGCTAACTTACTTAATGTATGTGTAATATTGTATGTTGTTTATGAAATCTCCAACTTCACTCTCTTACATTCCAATATCGAAATTAGGAGCTTGATTCTCTATATGGGCACCCATTACTCGTACAAGTTGGTTAACATCAATAACCTGCACTTGTGCCATTTCCAAACACTGATGATTACATTACGTGAGAGTGATCTAGCATTTTCCTAATAGTCTTATAGCGAATAGTGTTGCTTATAACACATGATCTATAACATAATTTCCCATCATTTTCCAAGCTAGCTTCAATTCTCCTCTCTCTCCCTGGAAATCGATAAAGGTATGTAGTGGACGGTTCTTGCACACAAAGCTACAAATTAAGCCTTTCACACCCAGCAAATGAACACATTTGCCAATTAACTATCCCAGCTGACTTAGACTCTCTCGTACACGCTTAAGAAGAAGATTAATATATAATAGACCAAATCAAGCTTTGCATTCCTATATCAAAAACATTAGGCTAGTAAACTCTAGTAGTTTCCTTCGATCTTTGACCACCATATATAGCAATTCACTTCGTGTTTTAGTTCCTCCAACTCACTCGTATCATTTTCCGTGCGTAAATAGTAAAGATCTTCTTGCCTAACTTGTAATCTTGTATACACCGAGGTTTGCAGCACACGGAATAAGTTTGTAGACCAAGAAAACTTCAACTCGATCTGAAACAGGGAGTTGCATGCAGTCTTTGGTAGTTGAACTGAGCATAATCTACATCATGCTTACCATTATTTTAGCATGGTCTTAATTAATCAGATGAGATCATACGACATTTTTATTCATATTTGATGTTGATCTCGATCACCGTCCTTTAATATTCCATTAGGTGAATTTACAAGTATTTTCTGGTTTGTATACTCGTATTCTCCAAGTATTTGTTAGCATGATGGAAACAGGTCTGAAAAGATGGATGTAACATGTTTTCGAATCGGAGATTACATAACTGCATACGAAGTTTGAAGATTTTTTGTTGCTGGGTTTGGTTGTTTGGTGAAATTCCATACAGAGAAGGTAGAGGGTGGTTGGAGATAGATTGAATGTTTTGTTCATCATTTTGAATTTCTAGTTTCTTGACCTTAATTTGAAAAACAATTAACGATAATTAGTTTCTTCCTCACGTGATTACAACAATGTTGTTTGTGTGGATAATTGGATTTAGATGCATGAATGCAAATGAGAAGAATATTAGCATGCATTATTTGTAGTCTAAAGAAGGCTTAAACTAGGATTACGAATATAATCCCAAGGATTTGGACGGCTATAGCTAGTGTTGTGCTGTGAACTCCATGCCGAACTTGTTAGTTTGGCGGGCAACATGATGATCCCGAGCTCCTAACATGTCTTATTCAACTGCCTAGGGTACGTCATCGGTTCGGGGCTCGAGTTTGTTTTAGTTTGAAATCGGCTTTCATGTTAGTTATGATTGTGACTAAAAGTTGAATTTGAACCAATCTAAACAATAATCCGAGTCTTAGTAATTTTAAGACATAACTGTTCTATGAGTGACACTATTACAATTTTGAGCAATGACCACACATCTAGTGTAGCCATTAGAGGTGTTACAATTCTCTGTAAATGTGACAAATGAGAATATTAGTAGGTAATGGTGGGATATGAGTGGAAATTGTCACATGTATAGAGATTGCAACACTTTTAATGGCTACACTAGATGTGTGGTCATTGCTTAAAATTGTAGTAGTGTGAGCTTGATATCAATTTTTAAGGGTGTCGATCAAAATTGTTTTAGTCACCCCATACATATTATTAGTTAGGTCTCTCTTTGCATCTGATTATCCTATAATATTGATTAAAATCAATAACATACTTGTCAGTGTCAAATTAAGAATTTCAATCAGAATTAAATTGTTTGTAGGGTAGAGAGTTTCCAAGGATGATGGATATAATAGAGAGAGTAGCTTAAGCTTGTTTCTCAAGTGCACACTAATGCATCACGTTTGTTAATTATTTCACTGGCTTTGGCTTTGTCAGGGCATATAAAATAGGGTTTTCTCATCATAATCATGTCTTAGACTACCCTAATTAACTTCAACCCACTAAGCACCAATTTTTTTTTGGCTCCTAGTTGCTAAATCCAAACTAGCTAACCGTGTACACCTATGTGATACATTTTTACATAGAAAATTAGTTAAAAACTCAAAATACTAGACCTCTTTTAAGATAAACTCATATATATTTTTCTTTCATTTTACACTCATTCCACATAAGCAAACTTACCATATAGAGCAAATGTCTATAATTAATAGTTTTATTCATTTTTCGGTTTCTCTGATTTAACCTTCAAACGGTAGAAATCTAAATTTGGTATCTTTCTCAATTTTAGCATCAATTTGAAACTCAAATACTGAGCTAAAATTTAGTTGGATTTAACTTTTTCATAATCAATTACATTCTTTAATTTCTTACCTTGTTATTACTAACTTGAGTGTATATATATATGTTATATACAGAAATATGTCATTTGTAATAGAATGATTTTTTTCATTCTAAGCTCACATTTGGTGTCTCTTTACGTAGACGAAAAATGTTTAATTGTAAGGTACACGTTCTTGTTCTTTGATTAATTTTCTTCTTTTTAGGTATATTATTATATCATTTCTAATCATGATCGAGATAACATTTTATTCTCAACTACTTACATTTCTAATATACCTATTAAGTATGACATGATATGATAATATACTTAAAAATAAGAAACTCACAATTAGATTTAGGGTATAGAGTTAAGGTATAGGGTTAGTGTATATAAGGTACATGGTATATGGTATAAGGTTCAACACGTAATTTCTTATATTATTTTTCATTCTAAACTCATATTTCATGTGCTCGTTGTGTTTTCAATTCTTACCAACACATAATCGGAAAAGATTTACTTTTTTACTAATCCAATCTACCTTTTAAGTACCATGTCATATCGACTCATTTGAATATCAAGAGCAGTTTGGCAGAAATTCTTGCTTCGCAAGTTTCTGATATGATTTGTATATGTCTCTTTTGCTATTAGGCAATGACACAGTCGTTGTTCTTGATCGGAGATGACTATAACACCCATTGACTTTCAGAAAGTGACGAGTAAAAATGTTCTCCTCCCTACCCAGAATTGCCCTCGCTCAGATGTCTTAATCTATAAAATATATCCTTTACCTAATCTCCAAAACTAGCTAAGCTGCCGAAGCTTCTTTCACACAGAGTCAGAGTCAGAGACATTGACTCTTCCTACTAGCTAGCTAGTTTAATTCCATCTACAAGATTCCTATTCATCTCTTTGAAACACTTGTTAAGACCAAGATTAAACATTTCATTAGCATTATGCAACCAATGACACCTTAACCGCCACACGAGGGGACCCATCCTTTTTCAATATAAGAGAATGCCATTCGGAAAGAGAAAAAGTATAATTTTTCGGGATAATATCGATGAGCAATATCAAACTATAGTTTATAAACAATCTAATAATTCGTTACTTAAAATTTTAACAATCGTTTTTGGAAAATGCATGTTCGATTTTCTATAACTTTTCAAATGTCAATCACCTGGTTAAATTATAGTAGTGAGAGAAAGAAGCTCAAACATCTTGTTTCCGCTTAGTTCTCTTGCAACGGGGTTAAACTAATTTGTCGAACATCTTGTCTTTAACATGTCTCTGGACTTCACTGTTCACTTCTTTGGCGCTAATGACATCTTTGCCCTCTCAAAGAGCATGGCAAACATGCTACAATAGATGTCGAGCATATATATTAGAGAAAATGACAAACCACTACCATAAACAGTTGCAAAACACAGAAAAACCATCTTTCAATAGATTTAAACAAATAAGGACATAAGCCCAAACCCATAATGCAGAGTCTCACGCCATGTCAGCAATTTTTACGCAAAATACCTAAAAAACCAATCTTTTCTAAAGTAACTACAAAACTGCCACTACCTCAACCAAAAATACTCTAACCAAATATATATATATATATATATATATATATATATATATCTCTCTCTCTCTCTCCCATACGGCGACGCCATGACCTGAACCTGGAAACCCAAAACCTCCTCCTCCGACAAAAAGCCCGCCGCGGCCACCACCGGGAGGAGACTTATCGTCCCGCTCCAAGGCGTCGTCCAAGGCCGAGGATGCCTCCTTCTCGACTCTCTAATCCCCTACGCTCTCTTCTACTTCCTCTAGCTCTACCTCAAACGCCACCGTCCCTCCCGACTCGACCAGGAACCGCATTCTCCCTCCCTCTCCTCCTCCAACCTCGCCGAGCTCCACCGATCCTCATCTAGCTCCACCTTGTCCGGCCGATGATCCATCAGCCTAGTCCGGGTCTCCTCCCAGGCCGACCCAATTGCTAAGCCCAACGAGTCGCCGTATTATATCGAGCTCGATAGGGCTCGACGACAGACGTTGGAACTCGGCAACGAAGCCTCAGACCAACGCCTTCATTCTCTACAATAGATTTGAAAATGTTTTGTGTTTTACAGAAATTGTGGTGCTCTACTCCAATTCATTTTCGAGTATGGGGAGAGGCTGGGTTTAGGATTTGGAAGTGAAGGTGAGTCAATTGGGGGTTAGGGATTTGAAAAGTGATAAGGGCAAAATTGAGGTGAGAAAGAATGCAAAATTCAGCTAGTGTAGTAGCAGGTTTTTTAGAAATGTTGTCGATGTCTACGGGGTGATGTCATTGGATGGATGAATGCATAGAACTGTATAATTGGATGAGACTTAATTTTCATATAGTAGCAGAAACTTGAAAAACATGAGCGCAATAGCATAACTACAACAAGAGTACAACGAGCGTAATAAAAAAAAAGTATAAGTGCTCGACAGTAGCAGAGACCATGACAAGTGATGTAGTAGAACCAAACAGTAGCATAATTCATAAATGAACTTTCTCTATCAATAGTAGTAGTCACAAATGAATTTTTCTGTCAAGTGTTGTTGATTCATGCTGCTACTGTGTGCTGCTATTATGTTTTGTTGTTGTGTGTTGCTACTGTGTGTTGTTGTTATGTGCTGCTTGTTGCTGCTATGTCCTGCTACTGCTTGTTGCTGCTATGTGCCGCTACTGCTTGTTGCTGCTATGTGCCGCTACTGCTTGTTGCTGCTATGTGCCGCTACTGCTTGTTGCTGCTATGTGCTGCTATTGCTTGTTCCTGCTATGTGCTGCTAATGTGTGCTCTTCGTGTTGCTACTGTGTGTTGATGTTGTGCGCTGCTACTACGTGTTGTTGATTCATGTTGCTACTGTGTGTAACTAATTTATGTTGTTGTTGTGTGCTGTTACTGCGTGTTGTTGATTCATGCTGCTGCTACTGTGTGCTGCTACTACGTGTTGTTGTTGTTGTTGTGTGTTGCTACTATGTGTTATTGTTATGTGATGCTGCTTGTTGCTGCTATGTGCTGCTGCTACTTGTTGCTGCTATGTGCTGCTGCTACTTGTTGCTGCTATGTGTTGCTGCTTCGTGTTGTTGATTCATGTTGTTTCTATGTGTTGCTACTGTGTGGTGTTGTTTTGTCATGCTGCTACTACATGCTTTTCGTGCTACTACTACGTGTTATTGATTTATGCTCCTACTATGTATAACTACATTGTGTTGTTGTGTTGTTGTGTGTTGCTACTGCATGTTGTTGATTCATGTTGCTGCTGCTATGTGTTGCTGCTGCTATGTGTTGCTGCTGCTATGTGCTGCTACTACGTGTTGTTGTTGTTGTGTGTTGCTATTATGTTGTTGTTATGTTAACCCCTGCTATTACTTCTACTGTAATTAACTGTTACTACTACTGGGATGTTAACCCCTGCTACTACTTCTACTGGAATTAACTGCTACTACTACTGGGATGTTAACCCCTGCTACTACTTCTACTAGGATGTTAACCTATACTACTACTTCTACTGGAATGTTAACCTCTGCTACTACTTCTATTGAAATTAACTGCTACTACACTAAATTATTGAAAATCTGCTATTGTATTCCATTTACTGAAAAATCTCAAAATGAGAGACTTTTCTCTTATAAAAGTATATTTAATTAGTGTAGGGTTAGTTTGGTAAATTAAATCATGACACATGGCATGTAGAGAAAATATTGTCTTTAATTGTTAAAAACTGTCCTTATTTGTTTAACAACAACACAAGTGGATTTATTTGTGTTTCAAATCCTTTTGGAGGATGTATATGTGATTTGCTATATATATTAAACCGATATCCACAGGTATGTACCCGCAGAGAGAAAACTCAATTAAACCAAAGGGTAATGATGCTTAAGATGACGCATTGTATCTGAAGGTCGATGATTGCATTTTTGGGATAACATTTTATTAAGCAACCAATGTTCCGGAACCTAAAGTTTATTGCAAATAGACCAAACCTTTCTTTGCTAAGTTAACCCACAAGTCTAAACTCTAAATTACTAGGAAACCTCCACCCATTTCAAACCTCAATGTGAAACAGCTGCAAACTTTTCAATATCATAGCTGGTTTTCTTTGTTCTATTGGGAGCAATCAGTTCTTCTAGTTTAGCCACTTTTGTCAATTTAGTAAAGCCTAATACCCCTATAGGCTGCTAAGTTCTAATGCTTTACATGATCTAACCCAATGACAGAAAGCAAATCATCATTTAAAAACTAAAAATCTTCTTAATTAGTTGTTAATTTTGTTCTTATGCTAATTAGAAGTCAAGGTCAAGGAGGGCAGCCATGTAATTTTAGGTTGATATCAACCGAGTGGACTAAAGGCTCGTTACCATCTATATCTGAATTCTATAAATATATTGGAAGGTGATGCATAGAATGTTACAGAAACAAATCAAGAGGGGTTGCTAGAAAGAAGTTGCGGACCTCTTTCTATAATGTCTGGTTTGGAGGGCAGTTGGTGATTTTGAATACTACACCTTGTCTTCTCCTTATAAGTCTTCCCTAACCATTGCTCATTCCAACATCCCTCCCTTGTCATTTCCTAACCCAATTCTTCATTCTTCGAAGGTTGTTGAACTTTTAGGATAATCCATTCGATCTTAGAGAAACCAGCACAGACAAGTTTCAAGGCATTTTTGATCATCAAGAACAATGACAGTGAAGAAAATCACATGTTGGTCTGTACTCCCAAGCTGCTACAAGTCTGAGTTCCAAGCTCCCAAGAACAAGGCAAAAGTTGTAGCCAAGCAGACTTCATTCCAGAGGCTTTCGCTTTCGGATTTGAGTAATCCCAGCTCGACAACACTTTCGGAAGACCTCTCCATATCTCTTGCAGGATCCAATCTTCATGTATTCACACTTGGGGAGCTGAAGGTGATCACACAGAGCTTCTCATCCAGCAACTTTATTGGGGAGGGTGGTTTTGGACCGGTTCACAAAGGGTTCATTGATGATAAGCTTAGACCCGGTTTGGCTGCTCAGCCTGTGGCTGTTAAGTTCTTGGACTTGGATGGATCACAGGGACATAGAGAGTGGTTGGTGAGTATTTTTTTTTTGCAGGATAATGAGAAATAACCACTTGGTGATTTATTGATTCCTCTGTTTTAATCATATTGTTTGATTCTGGTTTGCAGACTGAGGTTATGTTTCTTGGGCAATTGAGGCATGCACACCTTGTGAAGCTCATAGGGTATTGCTGTGAAGATGAACATAGGCTATTGGTGTATGAATATATGCCAAGAGGCAGCTTAGAGAATCAGCTATTTAGAAGTAAGCTTTCTGAATTCTCTCTACAAAATTTTCATTTTCAAGAAACAATGATTTCAGTTACTAACTTTATGTTTGATTTCTTGGTGTACAGGGTATTCAGTATCACTGCCATGGTCAACCAGAATGAAGATTGCTCTTGGAGCTGCAAAGGGTCTTGCTTTCCTACATGAAGCAGAGAAACCAGTTATATACCGCGATTTCAAAGCTTCGAACATCTTGTTAGATTCTGTAAGTATTCCTCTACTTAGCGTCCATAAACATGGTAATATTTCTTTTGTTAATTATAAATGCTCATGTATGTTTCATTTTTGGTTTCCAGGACTATACCCCCAAGCTCTCAGATTTTGGTCTAGCAAAAGATGGCCCAGAAGGAGATGACACACATGTTTCGACACGAGTCATGGGAACACAAGGCTATGCTGCTCCTGAATACATTATGACAGGTACTAATTCACACCATTTAGTTCAACCTTGTCCACAGATTGGTAATTCAGGCTACAAGTTCTTGGACTAATTTGCTTGATGATTTCAATTGTTTTTAGGTCACTTGACGGCGATGAGTGATGTGTATAGCTTCGGAGTGGTACTATTGGAGCTACTAACAGGAAGGAGATCGGTGGAGAAGAGCCGTCCTCATAGAGAGCAGAACTTAGTAGAATGGGCAAGACCAATGCTGAATGAACCCCGAAAACTCAGCAGGATAATGGATCCTAGACTAGAAGGACAATACTCGGAAATGGGAGCCAGAAAGGCTGCAGCATTGGCTTACCAATGCCTCAGCCACCGGCCTAAACATAGAGCAAAAATGTGTGAGGTGGTTAAGACATTAGAGCCCCTCAAAGATTTTGATGACATTCCCATTGGACCCTTTGTGTACACAGTTCCTACCGATAAATCTGATAATTCGATCAAGGATGTGAAGGAAGGTAATGCACAGAGGGAATCGAAGAAGAAGAGCGGCCATCAGCACCAACACCAGCAGCTCCATGGCCATAGGCATCATCAGAGGACTCCTCCAAAGTCTCCAAGTTATCACTCGGAAAATTTGGTGCGCCAACGTCGCAGAAGTCTTGATTTGAACTCTCCTTTGCACCAAGTAGTCAAGGGAGTATAGATCGAGTACTGTAGTATAACATAATGTAAAGCAATCACACATATTTTCACACTGTACATATAGATTTTTCAAAGTTGCTTAGGAATACAAATTATTGTGAGAGGACATGAATGTTTTCTTTAATTCTTTTGGCCATCGATGTCCATCTTTTCTTCTCAAGATTCTTTTCTGAAATTGTAAAACACCTTTTTTCTAGCTTTCTCATTCAAGTAGAATCGATCGCTTAAAGTTTCATTTTCAGTGATCAAGAAATGTTTAGTAACACGTACAGACTTATTTTAAATTTTCGTTAAAAACAAAACACTATTTTTCTGCATTCCAAAAACCCAGAATCAGTAGCAGACACATCTTGAATGAATCAAACATGCACCTCAATTCTAAAAGTGGGCAATCACTTTCCTAAGGTTTGTTGAATCAAAGCATTGTTTTCAACACACTGTCAAACACAGCTAAGCAGTGGTGGTATATAACGCGGAGAGAGAGATATATAGAAGTTTCATGGGTGACATTATTTATAAGGCTTGTGTCATTTTCTTAACAGAAATAGAGGAATCCACCATCATCAGAACCCACAGTTCCTGCCACTGATTTGCTCTTTCTTGTTTGTTTTCTGAAAATAACAAATACAAGGTGGCTTTCTAAATCAAGATTGGAGGCATGCATGATCTGGTTTCATGTATCTGTAATCAAAGACAAAATTACCCAACTGCTTGTATAATACTAGTTTAGTACAATCCCAATAGCTAGCCAAAGACGTACGTTGATTCATGCAATTGTAGGTTTACTGAATTTTAAGCAGTGTTTAATGGAATGCTCTTTTACACCAGACACCAGACTGGTCAAATGGATACCTCAAACCAAACGTGCTTCGTTTTCCATTCTATCCGGGCCTGCATGGCCTTATATTGTGTGCCATAGCTTAAGCATAAGCAAAACTCGATCTCAGATATTTAGGGTGGAGATGAGATGAGGTTGGATGAGTTTGTGTGGTTAGTCTCCTATGCAATAATCCATTTGAGTATCTCAAATCTCAAAGGTGCATTAGGTGCTGGTGTTGTTCTTGTCATGGTTTGAAACCTTGAAGGAGTAGACCCCTAAAAAGAGCAAGATGGGTTGGTGAAGTCCTGGCTTGTGAGAGAGTAGTTATGTCATTATTGCTAAATGACGGCAAGTCGTTTTCCATTTCCATTTATCATATGTGCCGGTCTTCCACAGATCATCTGCCGCTCTCTTCAATTCATTTCTCGTTTTGCATTCTTGTGTTTTCATATTAAACTGATGTTCATAACACAAATTATAACTTCATACCCAATTGGGAGGTGTTCTGTATATGTGTGTCTATGGTTGTATCAAATTGAATGACAGAGATGATAAAGTCTGGGTATAAATATGGCCACTACCCAAATCGTTTATACCCTCTCCAATTTCAGGACCCAACCACTACCCAAATCACTGGTTGTTTCTGTTGTTAGCTGGCTTTTGTTCTCTGCATGTGTTTTAACTCTAGGGTGAATCTTTGTAATAGGGCCTTGTATTCTGGAACTTGTTGTTGTATTCTGGGCCTTCTATAGATAGTAAAAGAACACATGCTATTGGTAAAAAAATTACTTTTTATTTCTAACATTTCAAATCTGGGTATAAATATGGCCGGAGATTTGCCACATTAACTCTCCAATGTGCTCATATCCCATAAAAGTAATTATATATTTCTTAATAAGGAATCGTGCAAATACATGCATACATTTCTTCAATCATAACAATACTCTGTGTCGGAGCATTGGCAGGTTTCACCATTCCCCCATATATTCACGGCCTTACCACAAAAGCCTTTCTTGTGACATCTTTTAATGCACTCTGCCTCACAATAATCGTTAGCTCGCGCTGATTTATATTTAAAGAACCATCCGGTATCGCATTCCAAGTCTGTATAGAAAAAAGGCTCACAGCGATAACTTATTTATGCAACACCAAAACGAATCAAGTTTGATGTTGAAAACATCAAGAAGAGCGCTAAGAAGAAACCAAGTACCCTCGACTCCATGGCTAACCGCTACAAAATGTAATTTGAATGGAACGTAACTACTACGATCATATTATAAAACACACAATTGCAATGAATGCAGTTATAAATAAGCTTTTATTTCGACATAAATCATAAAATTTAACTCCTTCAGGAACAATAACTTATTCTCTCAATAGGATTTAAAAAAAAAAAAACTTATTCTCTCAATAAAAGAAGAATGTGAGTGCATTCAACTACCAAAAAAAAAAAAAAAACACATACACACACACAATATTGATAGCACCCCTATGAATGACTTCTCAAAACCAGTCATATAATTCAACTACAAGTCTCATTACAACTGATCAATACAAGCTTTTTGAATCTAATCTCACTACCACAATGTTGAGCAAATGCCACACATTATGTGTGGGCAATAGAAGTGTTGCAATTCTTATATATGTGGCAATTAGTGGAGTATGAGGAGAAATTGCCACATATATGACTAATATGAGAATTGCAAGAATGAGATATTGAGATATATCCTTGATTTGCTTCGGGAATCCTGGTAGCCATGCATTTAGATATCGATATAGATCTACTAGTTTTGTATCATAACTTGTTTTGTTTTGTTTGTGTGTCTTCTTAATATTAAGAAGAAGGGATTGATTGACGAACAGAGTTATTTTATTAATGTTTATGATCATAGATTAGATTGCGGGGTAGAATATCAGACATTACATTATGGGTTCGTTACAATAGTAGATTTACCCACTCCAAGAAAAGAAAAGAAAAACTGTGAGCAAGGTGCCCTGTTATAATTAATAAAGATGGAGTGGGAGCCTAGGCTCCACAACCGCAACAAGTGGAAACTTTCTTGGTGTTGCCAAGCCATAAACTTCATCCATGCTCAAATCCTCTGGTTTCATTTTCTCAGGCAATTTCCAGTTGAATCCATGCAGCATGTTAGCTATGCTGGACCGAATGAGTTTCAATCCAAGGCTATAACCAGGGCACATCCTCCTTCCTGAACCAAATGGCAGGAGCTCAAAATTATGTCCCTTCACATCAATTGTGTTCCCTAGAAACCTCTCCGGTTTGAACTCCTCTGGTGCTTCCCACACTGATGAGTTTCTCCCTATGCTCCATGTGTTTATGAACACTCTCGTCCCCTTGCGAATATCGTAACCTTCCACATTGCAATCTTCAAGAGCCAGATGTGGTGCAAGCATTACAGCAACAGGGTGTTTCCTCATTGTCTCTTTCATGATTGCATCTATGTAAGGAAGCTGTGCTATGTCTTTCTCTTCCACCCATCTCTCTCTCCCAATCACCCTGTCGAGCTCTTCGGTCGCCTTTTCGATGAGGTGTGGTTGTTTCATGAGTTCAGACATTGCCCACTCCACAGTGGTAGCTGAGGTATCTGTGCCTCCTGCTATTAAATCCTGATTTCAAATAAACAATGTGTCACTGTTCAAAAAAAACAATGTGTCAATTTCTCGTTAGTCGTTACCATAATTTAATGTCCAAATATACGTACCTGAGTGAATCCTTTGACACTGTCATAGTTAAGCTTAACTTCAATATTAGGATCATCAGCCAGCTTCAACAGTACATCCACCAAGTCCTCTGGCACATACTCCTTCACACCTTCCTTGTTTGCTCTGTGTTCACCAAAAACATGGTCATGAAACCTTTCGAACTTTTTCTTCAATGCCTTCATACGCTTCACATAACCTTGCAAGTCGAAAAGCTCGAGCCACGGTATCCAATCCCCTATGTTCAACACCCCATTAAGCAAGAACAACTCGTCCAGCATCTCCTGGAACTCGTTAAGTGTCACAATCGAAGTCTCGGATTCCGACACACTGAAGTACTTCTTCCCCAGCACAATCCTACTTATAATGCTGAGAGTGAGGCGCGAGAGGTGCTCCTTGAGGGTGACTGGCTTGCCTGACAAGGCACACAGCCGCGAGAGGAAAGCGCGATTTTCCTCCACACGAATGTACTCGAAAGAGTCTAGTCTCTTGGAGTTGAATAGCTCTGAGAGGTAGAATTTGCGGCCTTGGCGCCAATATGGGCCGTGAGGTGCCCAAGTGATGTTGAGGTAGTTGTAAGTGGTGTATTTCCCAGCTGCAGTTTGGGGTCTGGAGGCAAAGACATGATCATGTGTCTTTAAAATTTGCTTTGCCATTTCTGGAGATGAAGCAATAACAACTGGGTAGGAGCCAAACTTAAGCTGCATTATTGGTCCATAAGTTTGGGATAATTTGTGAAGGGATTGATGAGGGAGAGGACCAATGAGGTTGAGGTTGCCAATGATCGGCCAGGGTTTTGGACCGGGTGGAAATTTCAGATTCAGTTTGTGGCTTTTGGGGAAGAGAGTTTTTGAGAGGAAGGTCAGAGTAGCAAAGATTACTACTGCAAGCGTCGAAATTGCCCAAGAAAGAGACTCCATTTCTGGGTACTGTGATTATAGTTGAGGCTAGTATAAGATGGGAGGGCACTTATATAGTTGAAGCTTGAATGTATTAAGGTGGGAAGAAAAGTGCATAAACCACTGAACAGTAAAATTTCATTCATATTTTTTTTTGTTCATTATCTTATTTGTTAATAATATAGTTAAAATCGAGTTGCTTGTATAATTGCAGTAATATAGTTGAAGGTCTGGCGAGCTTTTGCAGACTTTGTATATGTGTGATGCATGAATTGTGATACACTCCAATTATTCGTTTATGTCTATTTAGTATTTGGAGCAGACTCAGTAGAGTCGGCTACCATAAGTTTATCCTAGATCCCCATTTCGGCCGCAGTTGAATTAGCAAATTAGTAATCTTTTTATATAAAGAAATCCCTTTGAAGTAGTTGAAGGTTTCTTAATTTCTCGATATGAAATAGAGTATATATGAAGGACTACAATTTTCTCAATATGAAATATAACATTGCACATGCAATCCACCAACCAAATCACTATATATATGCACCAAAATTTGGCAACAACATGCGTTAGTGATATTATAAATCAGAATTATTGTAATGTTTGTTTCTTAATCAAACAATTAGCATTATTAGTGAGTCTTCAAACGGAATAGTCTCCTTTGAGGCTTAAAGCCTGAAACGACCATTAAATTGCTTTATATTTCGTGCTTCAACCACATATGGTATGTATTTTATCCTCTTCCGTCTTCACTAACAAATGAAGTCAGTACGTTAGTGGCAGTACATCCAGAAGCAAGCTAGGAAAGTTCAAAGTTTTTAAGTTATAGGAAGGTTTCCTCACACATATAGGAATTAGTAAACAAGAGTAAATTAAGGACGAAGAAATGGCAGTTGAGTTCTTACTTAACTTCCCATTTTCATTTAATCCCATGTATATCAATTATAAAACATTATGAATGCATAAATTTCACTCACTTAATTTATATACTCCCTTTATGCCAATGCAATTGAAACAGAAAAACACAACTTCAGAATGAAAAATAAATAAAATGAAATACGAGTTTGATCACCTCGCCTACAATAATGAAGAAGAAAGCAACTCTAACATGTGCTTCAATAAACCATAATATCAGTCGTAATTGTTTGTATGTAGAAGCTTTTTAACGCGAAACTAATTGCCTACACTTGCCCAATAAACTTAACCAATTCCATAAACAATTTAGGGGATAACACCGAAGGGTATGCCCAATATTGGTCGATCTTTTTGCCTCCACTGCCAAAAGAAAATTTTGGTTTCGTCAATGGGATTATATTGCTTAGTTTGCAGGCAATAATTCACCTTGTTTAATGTTTTGATAGTCTATCAAATGACGCTGGTTTCCAATTTCATCACTTTACATACCATTTTTTAATGTCTGCCTATCTTTGGACGTGCCAAAAGCTCACCACTTTTAACTTATAGCATGCATGTATCCCCACTATCCCGATTTGAGAATCTGCTCGATCTGGCTTGAAAAATGTGAGCAATCTGCTCTTAATATATTTCAATTTCATGACAAATGTTATTCGGATAATTACTTAAATAGATTAGAGCATATGCACATCGATCTGATCTAGCTAATTAACGTATACGAATGACATTAAGAAGTTCGAAGCCATATATATACTCAATCATATTCATCTCCTAAGCCTCGTTTGATCGATCGAGTGCTTAAATAAGTATAAGTATGGATATTCCATACTCATGTCAACAACTTATTATCTTTATAATTAGCATCCACAATGATGATGAGATTTCATGTTTTGATGATTAATTACATGCCTTCTCTTCCGAGATCTAAACATTTGTGAGAATTGAGCACTAACATATTATACCCAAGTGATCGAGTAAGGGAAACTCCCATATATATTTTTCATTTTCCTCCCATGTCACGTACTCATTTTCACCCCAATTATTTCTTTCATCAAACGATATGAATAATTTGATTACAGTGGAAACTCAATAGCTTCAAAGGCCCCTAAACACAGGTTGGTAGATAAGCCCACAAGACAAAATTAAAGAAACCCTGCTCAAAAATCCATCGATCCCAAAACTCATCAAAAATCCATCCATTTGCGTTCTTTGCATTCTGTAAAAGGCCAAAGCTGGGAATAAACTCATCGTTTACGCGTCTCTATGATTTCCTCGAAGCTGCATCGACTTTCATCAGAAATCACCTTAATTTGCCATATTATACCACATAACCACACATATCAAAAATTAAAAGGAGCTCGAAGTCTCGAACCCAGCACAATTAACAAATTAAACCCAGATCGAATCATAGGGACATGTCCTTCCTCTACCCCAGTTGGAAACCTCATATGATTCATGTCCTCCTAAACGTACTCATCCTTTCCAGCTTTTACACTTTCCAAATATTCACAGATCGAATAACACAGAGAAGTTCTCTCTTTCTCTCTCTTTCGTATATATGCTAAAATCTCATCTTTGGAACTTTGAATCACAAAACAGTAGTTGAAGTAAATTTTGATAACTTGGAGAGGAAATGGGAAGAGACATAAGCGTAGACAAACCGTTGAAGCCGCAGAAGATACGTCCAGGGAGGCGCAAGAAGAAGAGAGGAGATGACGGCGAGCGTCGCCGCCGTGGCAAACCCTGCCGTCGTCAGGAAGTTCTCTGCCGTTACTTCCTCCTTGTCCTCTTGTTCTTGGTTGCTTTCTATATCTTTGGAATATTGTATTCGGCAAGAATCAATGGTATTTGAGGAGGGAGGTGAAGTTGGACTTTTCATGCAAATGCATGAATGCAATAATCTATGGACGTCTAACCTTGTTACCTGTGAACCGTTGGATGAGGATTGTCCGTTAAAAACTGTGTAATTACCCGTTGATATTTTGATTTACGTATGCCTTTTTACTCTTGGTTTTTTTTTTTTTTTTTTTTTTGTTGTTGTCAATTTTTCAAGTCACTAGTGAGTGTGTCAGTGTTTTCTTACTATAATATGTGAATAGACATAAATGTTATTAAGCAGACTTTCTTCTTTTCACTTCCTTCTTTAATTTAGAAAACATGATGTTGTGCGCCAAGCTAGTATGACAGGAATGAGTTTGAAAATCAAAGTTAAGGATATAGGTTTTGAGAATTAACGGTTTATAAGTTATAATGTTATATAACCAAAAATAAATTGAAGTTGAATTGTATATAGTGTTAACTATATGTTAGTTTTATAACAATTAAGTCGCAAAGACACTTTTGTCATTTTACGTTTTAAGTCTTATATGTAATTGTTATAACCTCATTTTCAATCAATAAAGATAGCATCTTGTAGCCTCAAACTTCTCTCTACGTACGTTTTCCTTTTAGTTTATGTATTTTGCCTTTCAATAAACCTTGAATCCTTTCATATAGTACGTATAATATCGATAGTACGTCCATATGGAGTCAGATATCTGAAACTTGATTCAGTACTGTGCTCAAGTTGTGTTCCGCAAGTGAAAAATTAGTAATAGACTACCAATATGGTCACAGTAAATACTAAATAGTCTTCCACAAAACTAAAAAAGACAAATAGTTCAAGCAGGTTTTCTAGGAATACAACAATTGGATATATATTCTTCAAAAAAACAGCAAAAAAAACAATTGGATATATATCCAAACAATGCGAGGCCTGCACAAAACCTAATTATAAAAGCTTGAGCCGCTTGACCATTACTAATGGGCGTTACAGATTCGGTTTTCTCAAAGTAGTTTAGAACTCGAAGAAACTAATTGGGTGTCCAAAGTAATCTGTATAGTTGTGTGAAGCTGAAGCATGTAATCCAATCAAAAATTCTCCGCTATATAGCACACGATTTGTAATCAAGGACAACTCTTTAGCACGAGTGCTAATTAGACTAGCTGTTATAGTCCAAAGAAAACCATGTAGTCTCATGAATGTTTGAGCACCCAAAGTATCTTCGACCCCAAAAAGAATTAAAGAACTAAAAGAAGTATATAAAAAATTGATAGCTAGGTTCGTTTTCATAGTCAAAAGAACTAACAAAACACCTCTTCCAACATTCATACAAACTCATTTGTTCATATACTCCTCTGCTGTTGCATATATATAAATCAGAAGCAAAACTAAGCATGCAGAAAGAGTAACAGGATGATGATCTTGTCGAAATCTCTCATGCTTCTGTCGGTGATAGGTTGATGATGATTTGTCGCCGAATCATATAACTTTAACTCCCACTGTTGAAATCTTATATGTAGTAGCTTGCTTGGTCTATAAAATAACACCTCGATCATGTGCATGTTTCCTTTGGCTGTGAAATCAAAATGTTAATCGTGAAGATGTAATGAAGTACTTCGTTGCTGCAAGATGTTATATATAGTATTCTCTATGGAATATGCACCCTGCACCTCCACATTTCGGCAAATCATCTCAGGTCCATGCATGAGACCTCATCTCTCTTGGGCATTTCATCGAACACCTTTGCGAGCTTGTTTGACATTATCAATTTTGACGAGCCGCTTCAGTGCTTCTGCATCGTGGGTGAAGCAAAGGGTGAAGTTGTAAATAGTCTTCCAAAATGAGGTCTGATTGTTAAACGAAATGGGCCCAAAGCGGGCTAGGAAATGGGTGTGTCTGTCTAGGCGGTCACTCGACTAGCTGGGCCTACGCAGGTTTTGGGTCCATCCTTTAAAACCAAGCTAAATTACCTAAAAGGACCAACATAAAACAGTATATTCCAATTCAATCCTGCTCAGAGTCGTCGTCATCTTCTCCGAACTGGTCCTTTCCTTTTTCTCTCATTTTCACAATCGAATATATTACCTTTGAATCATGATGAAGCTGTGTATATATATGCATGAAGAATTTTAACCCAAGATTGTAACTTTCGAAATTGTAGCAAGGAAATTAGGAGACTTGGGATCAAATTGGGTTAGGTTATATATGTTAATAGAATTTCTCTGTTAATCTTCTGAGGTTGCATATATATAAATCAGAAGCAAACTAAGGCATGCAGATGAAGAGGATGATGATCTTGTTGAATTTCAGTACAGAAAATCCTATACATACTTTGACAGCATTGCAGCAGCTTCAACTACCAATGCTTTTGTTGTGTAAAAATATATAGAATCTCTCCATGTGCAACCCAGAAGCAATGAACCAGGAGGAAACAGGAAGGAAACTTTCTTTTGTTCACCAGTCTCTTTTATATAAAAAATATCTATAACCTGTTGAAGGCAAGGCACACCAACAGAGGGATATCATTGTGCTTTCTATAATAGTTGATCGACCTTGGAATGCAGCTAGGCTCCTCAGCCTCCTCAGCCTCCTCTAATATAATACAACTTCTGGGCTCTAATCTTTCTTTCACTATCATCATCCCCACTCAAACCCAAAATGAATCCAGGTGTATACTGTGCCCATAACAACTTTAACTGTATAGCCTTTGGGGTAACTTTTGACTGTTGCTACAAAGTGAAAGTTATATACCTGCACTACAAAATGGGGCAAGAATTTCAGATGATGAGGAGCTATTAGCTAGCACAACATTTGCAATCTGACTTGCATGCATTTGAGTTTTTCTATCTTTTAGAGGAAAAAGTTTCCAAGCAAGCAATTTTACAATAAGTGGATAAGTGGTTTGACCGATAGTCATAGAGTGTTACGTAGCCAAGAAAGAAAAAAAAGGGTGAGACATCAAACCTACAACACATAATGTATTTTCAGTACAATTTTAAAATCACACATATTCTTTTCACGTGTTAAATTCTGATTGATTTATCAAACTGTGTGACATAGACCTTTACATTCTTGAAAGAATCTATATGTTATATGATATATCTAGTGTAAGTGAGAACCCACAATGATGTTCGACAAAATGTTGGCTGCTTGGAGGAAAAGGTGTGCTAAATAATTGTGACATGTATGTGGATTGTGGTAGTGGAAATTGGACCTCACCAGGTGCCTTTGTTTGGCACTGAGGCTGAGGTTTTAGGACATTCATTATATGATATGTCCCATTGGATTTTTCATTTCATATAATTGCTGCAGCCTTTGTATACATTTAGATATGTAAAGCGTCTCAGTCTCCCACTTCAAATTAAAAACAAATAGCTGGGCATCTTTACACTGTACTTGTAGCTACTACAGTTGCACTGGGGAGTAGCCAAAGGATTCGGCTGGATTTTCACCAAGCTTTACAAACAAGAAAGTAGCCAAAGGATTCGGCTGGATTTTCACCAAGCTTTACAAACAAGAAGCACTATAAAAGAAGTGGGGGAAAAGATGAAGCTTTTCAGATCCACACAAGGTGTTTGAGAAAATGCATGAGTGGGAAGTTGTTGCACAAAGAGGTCTTACTGTTAGGGAATGGACCTCTCCTCATCAGTCCCTCCCTCCCTCCCTCCCATTATTCCACTATTGCTCTCTAGCTATTCTCTACCATTGTCACAATTATCAGAGAATTACATAACAATGGCTTGTGGGTGGGGCAACTTCCAATCCCCTCCATCCAATTCAAATCAAGATCCATCAAATTAAGATTTGAATGAAAACTCCATTGTGCCTAACATATATGCTCATGTGAGCTGCCTCACTAGTGTGATGGGGTGTTGGATCATTGGATTTTTAGGGTCTAATAAATCCTCCATATTTGGGGAGTTGGAAAGGATATATCAAAGAAGTAGCTTTATGGCTGCATCTCCTTCAATTTAGGATCAATTTCTCTCAATGTTATTGCAATTATATAGAGCTTTGAATCCATGCCATATTGGTTTCTTGCTGAACTTAAACACTGCATTTCATCAAATTTATTCTTTGGTGTTGATTGGCATTTTTTACAAGGTTTTGGCACTATTTTAGTATTAGTATTTCGTCATTTCAATTCACACAAGTCATTTTCATCCTAGACAATGTAATTTTTTGGTTTGAGAAAAACGCAGTGTGTCTCTCTTTCTTAGTTATGAAGTCTCATTCTATGACTAAGAACTGAAATTGGCACTGGAATTGGAGAATGCTGGTTCTTCGATGGTTATGTAATCTCTAACTTTAACTATCTAGCTTGCCTAATAATTTGATATTGCAACACCATGAATATTCTGCACGATATGAAGGTTGTTGGTGATCGATACTGATCGATAAGTGTTTTCGAAATGATGTTGAAGGATTACAGAGAATTGTTAATTGTTGGAATTATCCTTGAGCATAATGGGAATGCCCACTACTCATCATATCCTGAATAAGAGATCAGAATAAGAAATAGTTGCCCTCTAAAGCATCATTTATAGAATCATCCTCACCTCATGGGTTCATCACATTCTCCACCGATTCAATCTTGAAAGGAACATCTTCCCTATGCAAACGAAGAGCAAATCCAAAGAAGTAGTGCATCGGGTCTCAAAGTTTGTATACTCTAAATTTGTATGTGCATGAATTTGGCTTACTTTCGTGAGTTCATCTGTTTAAGAAATATGAACATTCGTCCTAAAATTAATTACCAATAAAGGAAAGCACTTAGAATTTTATCGCAATGTAATAATTTTTTCAATATGTAGGTCGACAACATTATGCAATCTCACACTGACAAATACATATTACTAACATGTAGATCGGCAACCAGCATAACACGCGAGAAATAAATTTATGAATCCTAATACCTAACATCCTTTTTATTACATAGTCGAGAATAGTGGGGTAAGCACCCCGGCCTAACCTACAACTTTAGGGGACAACATGGTGCACTCAAACAGTAACAAATACATATCACTAATAGGAATAGGTCGACAATCGGCAGTACACGTGAAAAAGAAATTTTAGAAGAGATGTGAAATCCACACTCCTCAGATTATAATCTACACTCTCATTTTCTATTTTTAGTTATTATTTTCATAAGGAGACAAAAATTAAGTCCTTAAAAACAAAATTTAAGTTACTACAAATAAAAACAGAATTGTGGATTACAATTTTGAGAATACGAATTTCACTTCCCTTTCAGAATCCTAATATCTAAACTAAACTTATATTACCAAGTCGAGTACTTACCTTGTCTAGCCTACAGCTTTTGGGGACAACATTGTGCATTCACACGCTGATAAACATATTACTAACATGTAGGCCGGTAATTGCATTACACGCGAGAAACAAATTTCCGAGTAGAGAGTAGTATGGGGTGATTACCTTATTTCGGCCTCTACCACTTTGGGGATCGATCACAGAGGTCATGAAAGCAGGATTAAACTAGCTTACTAGCCGCATGCTCAATCCACACATTGGAAAAGAGACTAAAGAGGGAGAGAGAGTCTTGGTTCTTGAAGCTTGAATGTTCCTTGGGTTGAAAGCATGCAAGTGATAGCTTCAGGGTGTAGCATCATCCTTTTCTTAAATTCCTAAAAATCAAAACGAAGATTTAAAGGTCGGTGATAAAATAAAAAGATGAATGGCATAACCCGCGTGGATAATTAATAATAATTTGAAAAGAAAAAAAAAAGCGGGAGAGAGGAAGCGTGCGGGAAATGGGAACCTGGGGAAGAGGGGGGATTGGATTGGCTGGATTGGCGCCACTATACGCGGATACGGAGAGGTGGGCCACAGAGGATCGTGGCACTCTAAAAAGAGCCAGCATGTGCTCACCAGCCCACTTTCACATCATATTCACACATCACGCGCTCGTCAAATCATTGGACCTCTCCTTCTCTTTTGTTTTTCCATACTTGCACATGTAGTTGGTGCTTCTCAATCTTTTTCTTTTCCTTCTTTTATTATTTCATATGAGAAAAATTATTGACCTCCATGTTTCTATGAAGAACGTTGATCGATGTTTTCTTTAAGGTTTATAGATAAGTGGTTGTAGCTAAATATAATCTATTACATGGGTCATATGAAATTGATTTTTGTATTGTGGTTAGTTTAAGTTGTTGTAAAAAATTAGTGGATGGAATTTTTTTTTTCTCGTTACAGATATATTATTTACTATATGGGTCACCTAGATGACTGAATTAAATCAGTTAACTAATATGATAGAACAGTTGGTCTAGTTTTGCAAGAATCGTCTCAAGCGGATCGAATCTGACATATTTTCATGTACTAAGTTTGGCTAGTTCTAATGTGAAATCTGTAATTTTTATTCAAACGTGTAACCATAACCAAATTAAGAAATACTGAAAAAACTATTTCGATTTTGTTAGTCATTTAAAAACGTTCACTATTGTCATTGACCTAGACGGGTTAGATGAATTGTTAAGACCATTCCCTTTGTCCACTTTACTCTTTTTTTCTGGAGATGAAAACAAATTAGCCATCACAATCAAATGAATAACGGCCCAAAGACCAGACAGCAAATTTTGAAGTGAAAATGAGGCAAGTGAAATTACAAAGAGAAGAAAAGGAAAAGAAAATAGAGCGCGTGGGAGTGGATTGCCTTGGGGTGAAGTAAAGTAAGTGCACGCCTAACTGCCATGTAGAATCTGACGGTCACAGTCAAAAAAGACTGAACAGAGATGACGAAACGAAAGTAGCCGTTTTTTTTGCCCTTCTATTTAAATACAACAATTAAATGTAGCCGTTACATTCTTATTTCCAATTTTCCACAAGTAAATAGGAAAAGACAAAATTATACCGCGTATTTTGCATGGCACAGGTTTTCTTCTTCTTCTTCTCTCCCTCGACCGCCGTGCCATTTCTTTTTTCTTCCGATTTTCTGCCACCCGAGGAGATCACTCCATGACTCGCTGTGTATTCTTATGTAAGCAATCTTAGCTTACTAGACACGTATGTATCAAGTAACTAGATAGGCCTAATTGAAAAATTAACCTCTGCTCAATCCCAACATCGGAAACGTCTTAGTAGAATTCTTAGTTCTACATAACATGAGAGTACATGACCCTGACTAGGTTGTCACTACGTCCCCATATATTGTTTGTGATATATAACTTATATTTTTGTAAAGTTTTGACGACTACATTAGAACTTGATCGATCATCAAAAGGAGGATGAGAAATAATGCACAGGTTAGCAAACGCCTCCAGCCGGAGAATCAAGTCAATTATTCATGATATCTTACTTCTCGTTTGTTGGTTTGACATCTCTTTCACTCATGTCTTTCGTGAAACAAACTTTTATAACGGTTAATTTTGTGAATACGGATCCGGTCTGGCTCTCTAATGCCTAAATATTTGTGTTTACCCTCAAGTTGTAATTTCAGTGGTTTTCAGTATGATTCATCAAGGTTCTTAAGTCCATTTAATCAATAAGAGCAATGATCTTCTTGTTGATCAAAATCATGTACTAAATGATAAAGAATTCGTGTATAAGTCTAAAATATCAGAGGGACTTGTAAGATGATTTCAATATGTCAATGATACGTGTTTGATTCAGTAGTCTGTGGTACCTATATATACAAACATCGATCCTCATTTTGTTGTCGAAACTTGTACCATCGGTATTTATGCGTCCGACCAATCACACATCCTTTCCGATCCCACGTCCAAAATTCATGTCTTTGGTTGATGAGTTCAATCACACATCTTTCACTAGCTAGCGCATCCAAAATACATGGATCGACATGCACGCTGCAATGTAAGGAAGACAAAGCTTACCATCAAGCTGTTTAGGATTGGGAAGACACGACCGAGAAAGACACTCATATAATTTTGGCTCTCCTCACTTCAAATGACGCGTCTCCAGCTGTGTATCGTCTTCTTGTTCGTTCAAGACAAATTAACCAGAGCTTCCGGATCAATCAAGCATTACACAAACTTACCTTTGCAGCAAAAATACAATTCCTTCATTCACCAAATGTCAAAATACATGAACGTGTTTATACTATATATGTCGCCACAGGAAAACATAAACGAAGATCTAGGGCATTCCCGTGATGCATGAAAATAATGGCATTTTTCATTCTAGTTGATTAATAAACGGTCATGACTCTCTTTGTAATGGGTACAGGAAAGGGAAAGATATCCGAAAATCCAAACTCACAGTCTTTTCATCGTCGTCTTCGTTCTTGCCACTAACCAACTAGAATAATGAGGGTAAAAGACTGAAGCTTGTAGAACTATATCAATGGAGTAATTGGTGTTTATTAGCTTAAAGAAGTCGCTGCATGCATGTGGGTTTTGTTACAATTCAACATCAACTAACCGATACTAAATTCTAATCAATAAAGGACGTGACACTTCAAAGTTTCATTATTGTATTTTTTTTTTCCACCTTAGCTAGAAGAATTAGTTATTGGAATCACCGTGTCTCATTTATGAAACTGTGTTGTGAAAGTTTAATTATCGTTTACTTAATTGCATTCTTATTCGTAAAATGTCTTTATTACACTCCGCATGATCAGAATCGTTCGTGTATCAATCGATCCAGGGACAGAAACAATTTCTTTAAAGTTCGATCATACTACTCAAAACGAGAATCGGTGTTAGTGAGCAAGAAAAATAAGATTTACGGTGGAGAGAAAATTAAGAAGATGAGGAATTTGTTACAGGGAGGCGACGAAGATGGTGGCAATGGAGTAATAAGAAGAAAATGGAGGTCGAATTTAATATCCCATCTTGCTTATAAACCCGACATGAGTCTCTCTCGTCTTCTACCTTTTCCCTCTTATATCCTCTCTGACAGTCGCAGCTGCTAAGCGACTGGACTGTCCTCTCTTTCTTCTTCTTCTTCTCCTTCTCCTTCTCCATTAATTCCCCTACACCCACCAAATCTATCTCCGAACTTAGCTTAACCCTAAAACCATGGCCTCCTCCGAGGCCCAGTTCTGGGTCGTAGCCTTAACACTCCTACTGCCATGTCTATCTGTAACCGCCAAACAGACCTACATAGTTCAGATGAAGCACCATTCCAAACCCTCCTCATTCGCCACCCACAGTGATTGGTACTCCGCCAACCTCCAAGCTGTCTCATCTGACTCCGACTCTGACTCTGACGCCCTCCTTTACACCTACGACACCGCCTACCACGGCTTCGCCGCTTCTTTAGATCCCGACCAGGCCGAGACGCTTCGCCAGTCGGAATCCGTAATCGGGGTTTATGAAGATACTGTTTACAACCTCCACACCACTAGAACTCCCGAGTTTCTAGGCCTGGAAACCGCTAACGGGTTCTGGGCCGGACACTCTCTCCAGGACTTAAATCAGGCCTCCAATGACGTCATCGTCGGAGTTTTGGATACCGGGGTCTGGCCGGAGTCTAAGAGCTTCAACGACGCCGGAATGCCGGAGATCCCGTCACGGTGGCGAGGGGAGTGCGAATCTGGTGTCGACTTCAGCCCGAAGCTATGCAACAAGAAGCTGATCGGAGCCCGGAGCTTCTCCAAAGGCTACCGCATGGCCTCCGGCGGAGGCTTCATGAAGAAACCCAGAGAGGCCGAGTCGCCGAGAGACCAGGACGGCCACGGGACCCACACGTCCAGCACCGCCGCGGGTTCGCTGGTGGCGAACGCCAGCCTGCTGGGGTACGCGAGCGGGACGGCGCGTGGGATGGCGCCCCACGCGCGTGTGGCGACTTACAAGGTGTGCTGGACAACCGGCTGCTTCGGGTCCGATATCCTCGCGGGTATGGATCGGGCCATCCTCGACGGAGTCGACGTCATGTCGTTGTCTCTCGGCGGTGGGTCCGCCCCGTATTTTAGGGACACAATCGCGATAGGAGCTTTCACCGCCATGGAGAGGGGCATTTTCGTCTCGTGCTCGGCCGGGAATAGCGGGCCAAGTAGGGCCTCATTGGCCAACACAGCTCCGTGGGTCATGACTGTTGGAGCCGGAACCTTGGACCGGGACTTCCCGGCTTACGCTGTTCTCGGAAACCAAAACAAGTTCACCGGAGTTTCACTTTACAGTGGAACCGGAATGGGGACAAAACCGGTTGGGTTAGTTTACGACAAAGGAAGTAACAGCTCAAGCAATCTATGCTTGCCCGGTTCGCTTCAACCGGAGGCCGTACGTGGGAAAGTGGTCGTGTGCGACAGGGGAGTTAACGCACGTGTGGAAAAAGGTGGGGTTGTACGCGCCGCGGGTGGGGTGGGGATGATACTCGCCAACACTGCCGCTAGCGGCGAGGAAATGGTGGCTGACAGTCACTTGTTACCGGCGGTTGCTGTGGGGAGGAAAGTCGGTGACATGATAAGGGAGTATGCACAAACAGATCCGAATCCAACGGCGGTGATTAGCTTTGGTGGGACGGTGCTGAATGTAAGGCCGTCGCCGGTGGTGGCGGCGTTTAGCTCTCGTGGGCCTAATTTGGTGACTCCCCAGATCTTGAAGCCCGATGTGATTGGTCCAGGGGTTAACATCTTGGCTGCTTGGTCTGAGGCTATTGGGCCCACTGGGCTTGAGGAGGACACTAGGAAGAGTCAGTTCAACATTATGTCAGGTATGCATGTCATTTGCAACGGCTACATTTCTTAAACGTTCTTGATGTTGATTCATTTCGAAACTTAAATTGTGAAAATGATCGAAAATTGTATCGTACATCGGTTTATTACATGTTTCGAGCTAGATCCAGCGATAAAAACCCTAATGTGTCACGTACAGTATAGAAGAAGATTTCGAGAACTCTTATGTTGTGATTTTGAGCATTAATTTGTTTACTCTATTGTGCTATGGCGAATAGTTAAATTGACAGATTTGGAAATTGTTATTTGTAGGTACATCTATGTCATGCCCACACATTAGTGGTCTTGCAGCATTGCTCAAAGCGGCACATCCCAATTGGAGCCCAAGTGCAATCAAATCTGCACTCATGACTACAGCCTATACACATGACAACACCAAGGCTCCTCTAAGTGACGCTGCCGGAGGCCAATTTTCGAATCCATGGGCACACGGTTCCGGCCATGTTGACCCCTCCAGAGCCGTGTCACCGGGTCTTGTATACGACATTTCGAGCGAGGACTATGTTGCATTTTTGTGCTCTTTGGGATACACCATCCAACAGGTCCAATCCATTGCGAAGAGTAACGTTACATGCGCAAGAAAGTACTCTGATCCTGGGCAACTCAACTACCCGTCATTCTCAGTTGTGTTCGGAAACAAGAGGGTTGTGAGATATACTCGAGAGTTGACAAATGTAGGTACTGCACGTTCTTTATACAAGGTCATTGTGAGCGGACCACCCGGAGTGAGGACTACTGTAAAGCCCTCAAGCCTTTTCTTTGCAACTGTAGGGGAGAAGAAGAAGTACACAGTCACCTTTGTGTCTGCCAAGAGCGGCAGTAGAACATCGAGGGCAGGATTTGGTTCCATCGTGTGGGCAAACACCCTACACCTAGTTAAGAGCCCAGTTGCTTTTGCATGGACGCTGTTGTGAAGTTGAGAAGAGGTTCTTTTTCTTGTGTTTTTCTGGAGCTAGTTTGGCCAACAAAAAGAACAGAAATTCGGAGAGTATCAAAAAGGTTAGGAGAGTTTCTGTTCTTATGGCAGTGCCTAAAAAGGAAGGCAGTTCACAGGTTAGGTTAGAGCTTGTAATGAAAGAACTGCAATATACCTTGGCCAGGAAGCTAATGTAATAGAATGACACAACTGTGTTAATTGCATAGTGGAGATTGCTTACATATAATATATCATTTGCTGCTGCATTTTCTCAAAACCATGAGCAAGAAAGTATTTAGCAATGAATTAGCATAGAAACTGGGATTCATTGACCTTACAACTTAAACTCATGTAAAGATTTTTCAGAATATGCCTGGGAGAATTGAGGAGCAGTAATTGCAGATGAAAATCAACAGAAAACAAACAATCAAGCGGCCAATACTATAAAATTTATTTCATAAACTCACAATTTTATGAAACCCTGAATATTTGCAGCATATATAGACTAGTTAATATGGAAAGCCATGACTCAGAGCTTCCATCAGAGATGTCATAAATACTACAAACATATACTGCAAGGGTTACAGCAGGTTATTTTACAACAGCAACAAGGCCGTACCTTCGGACATTTAGGACAAGAGCATTTCCATTTGAAACAATTCAAACAAGAGCAATCCGGACACGAACACGAACATGATGGTAAAGTGCAGCAATTTTGGCTGCACGAACATGAATTAGTTTTGCAGCAATGGGATCGGGGACATGAGCAGCAACACTGCCACTTTGGTAGTGAAGGGCAACTGAAACACGATTTGCAACTGAAACACGATTTACAGTTACATGGACCACTGCATGAACCGCTGCATGAACCGCAGCCTGAACCGCAGCCTGAACCGCAGCATGAACCGCAGCCTGAACCGCTGCATGAACCGCAGCATGAACCGCAGCCTGAACCGCAGCATGAACCGCAGCCTGAACCGCTGCATGAACCGCAGCCTGAACCGCTGCATGAACCGCAGCCTGAACCGCTGCATGAACTGCAGCAGGAGCAGCGTGGCATTTCTAGAGAGCACCCATCACAACAGCAGCAACAGCAAATCGATGACAAGCTAAAACAGGGCATTCCACTGTACCATAAACATTTTATGTTATAAGAGGAAGTGTAGGCATCATATGTCTAATTGATTGATACTGCACTACAGCGGAGGGAAAAGAAAAAGGCCAGCGACTGCCAATCAAATATTAAGGTCAAGCGTGTTATTTAGGAACCAAGCACAAAACATTTACTTGCATAACTGCTACTTCCATCAATAATTGCAAGTTATTAGGCATCATCAAAACCATACTTCCTTAACAAATGATCCGAGTCAAGAGCTTATGTAATAACTTATTGTATCAGAAATACAACTGAGGACTAAGGATGAAGACTGGGTTGACATTTCTATCTATAGAAAGAATTTATGTTCTTCATGATCTTTCAGCATAACATATTTTACATTTGTTGGAGAGCTATGTTTTCTGCTCAATAATGCTAACAATTACTTTATTCAAAATAATTTTATCTTAATTAGAGCAGCATTTCTCTTGAAATATGATAAACAAGAAATGAAAAGTAAAGAGAAGATTATACCATAGCCATTTCCAAAAGCGACATGATCGTCGTTTCTTTCGATTTCTGCTTGACAGATAAATACAAATAATGATCAGAAAATTTAATGCAGACTAAACTATACAAATATTTGGTTATATTCTTACGTAGGTATTAACGGATCTGGATTGGCAGTCACAAAATCAGCAATCCTGCAAAACAGTTGCATCAATCTACTAGAAGATTTCAACAAAAAAAAAAAATCTACTAGAAGATGACTAAAACTACATAAAAAGAAAAGAATCACCTAATTTTCCTTACATGCTAGAACAGATAAATATGAAAATGTTAGGTTCCAGTTCCTTTTACACTTGAAACATTTTGAGAACTAGGTGCCTTATAAGGCAATTGAAAAACTAACATACTCTTTGCAGCATTTGGATGCGGGTTGAAGGCGTTCAACAGATTTTAGTTCCTCCTGCTCAGAGAAAAAAGAATAATCAGCTTGTTAACTTTTGACAGAAACTAAGAGGAGAAATTAAGAAAACACCAATAATAGACCAAGGTCTTGAGTTGCAAACTTGATTAAGAAGCAGATTTCCAGTGAAATTATTGCACAATATTATAAAGTACCTTTTTTCCAATCTGAACATCAGTTTGTTATCTCATACTACAACTAATTTATCCAGCAGAAGACATGAATCAGGTTTTAAGAAGACAGATTACGAGGTCATATAAGTACACATTTGTCAAGTAGCCTACATAGACTTTTCCTCATTTCCTTCTCTGATTCAGAACCTATAATTTGACACAACTAGTCCACTATACCAGAAAAGGTGGCCTCTAGTAAATAATCATAGATCAAATGAACACAAAGACCATTCTGATGTATTGGCACCAAAATATATCCACATTATTATTTGACCTGGTTAAAGCCAAATGGAGGTATCAATGAAGTCAATGAGAACCTGACAAACACGTTGAGTGTCCAATTGACTGAAGAACAGATACCAGCCATGATGAAATCAATACACAATCATGCACTTGGCCTACATTTATATAACTCAATATCACTAATTTAAAACCAGTAAAGAAGCAATAATTCAGAGAGCTCACTCTCCAATCTCCATGTAGTTTGCTGCAAAAGGGTGCGGTTCATGTTGCTAAACAGAGTTAGGGATCAACATCTAAGATTACCAGCGAAGGGAGTCTGAACTCCATCCATAAAAAGTAGTTAGATTGATCTCCTACACCCTTTGGTTAAATTCTCTCTCAACTCCATCCTTGACTTTAAACTAACTGCTAAGCCATGTTGCTTTAGGAACACTTGCTTAGTAATGGTCTTACAGTTCAGATAGATGGAAGTCCTACCTTTTTAGTTAGACATAATTAAGCTAATGAAATCAAAAGGCTGAATCTTTTGTGTTCCAATTAAAGAAACAGAAAGCCCTTTTAAGCCAAGAACGGTTTTTTATTTTGGAGTGGACAAGTCATGTGCTTGCTTAATTTGTTTTTCTTGGTATAGAGTCTTGGAAAGTGACTACTCATTCCTCTTTGTTTTAGCTTGTTTTCACGTACATACAATTCATGCTCGGTTGAAAACTTGAAAAAAGACAAACCAGAAGTCTTGAAATCTCACAATTACCTTCTTCACCCAAAACACAATCAAATTGCTAATCTGAAATTTTCCAACACAAACTTCACAACAGATTCAAGTATGCGAAAAACTCTCAAACACAGAATCAGCAAGAAACCAAATCACAAGCAAAAACAGATAGCTTGCAACTTAAAACACCATCTAGTTAATAAAAGTTGAAGCCCAGTAGTACCTCAAGAAAGCCAATTTCCCTCTCAAGCATCTGAACCCTGGCGGTTTCTCTGCGCTTGCCATACAAATCTGGGTACTGCGGCGGCGACTTTGGAGTTGGCGGCGGGAGAGAAGGAACCACCGGAGCAGAACAACCAGACTGAGCTGCCATTTGGGAAGAGTCACACACTATAGCCAAAAAAGGACCCAGAACACAACTCCTGAACCACCAAAGCTCAGTTCACAAAAGAAGCAATGAAGGGTGAAAAAGTTCCAGTGAGCTCAGTAATGAGCTCTACTGCTACTGTCGAAAACAGAGCAGCAGAAGAAGCAGAGGAGAGAGATAGAGAGAGAAAGAGTGAAGTAAATGTGAGAAGACTAAGAAGCGGCAAATGATGGTGGGTGGTGAAATGGAGTATACAAAAGGCCTGTGGTAGAGGCAGTAATTACAGTCACTGACACAGGGATAATTACGACCCCCACAAAGGAAAAACAAAAAATTTCAAATAACAAAATCCATAACAAAAAGATTAAAAACCCTGAGCTTTGCAGATGATGGGTCTAATGGGGAGAGGCTTAAACGGTAAACAAATGAAACTGAACGGAGCGTTATATTGAAAGAAATAATGGTCACAGAACACAAAGCAAAGCTAGTATCTTTGTGTGCATGGTTGGTAGTAGCAGTAATAATAATAATAATAATAGTATGGAAATTTCAATGACAACGGTGCAGGAGGTAACAGTAAAGACGGCTGTGAAAACTGAAAAGCTGCAACTGCAGCTGGTGAGTAGTGTTCCTTGTTGCTGTGTACGATCCCATTTGGGCAAAGTTGAGAAATTTGATCGAGTTTGAGCCAAGGGTTGGAGTTTTTAACCATCATAGAAAAGGAAGGCCACCATTGTATTTTTAAAACCTCTAAAACCTCTGATGGGTTTTGCAGAAATTGCAGAGAGAAGAAGCGAAAAGCACGATGGGGAAGTACCTCAGACCCCACGTGACCGCTGCGTAGGAGAGAGAGAGAGAGAGAGAGAGAGAGAGGAGTGTGTTTGGACGAATCAGCCCTGATTTTGAGAAGAACTACCACAATCATCATCAAGGTCAAATCAGTTCTATTTCTTTCTCTCTGGGTTAAATTTCGTTTCACCTTAGTCGAAATTGGGCAGGCAGTTTCTGATTTCTGGTTTCTTTTTTTACTGCCAGGAAGCTTCTTACTTTCTTTTCTGGGCTTTGCTTCTGGGCACAATCCTTTCCTACCATTTTTTTCTCTGATCATTCACTGTAGGCTACAGAAATGTCTTGTTTGTGTGTAAAATTTTGTCTGGGTTTAATCACATTATGCATAACTGTTTTTTTACCCCATTGGGTAAGTTTTTTAGACAATTATTTCTTGCACCTCTTGCATGATTTATATTTCAATGCCAGTATGGTCGTCTGCATTGTCAGGGTACGATCTGAGAAATTTAAGCTGGATTGTAACTATGACCTGTATTTTTATATTTTGTAGCTAGACCTTTTGGAGATGGAGCTTGAATTTTGAAGCTACTCAGTTAAATTGGTCCATAAATTCACATGGCAGCTGGCCCAATCAATGACAGTTCCCAATATATTAACAATGAATTCAAAATTCAATTATATTTCTTTCTTTACTTTACTTAATCAGCCTCGTCATATTCAGCTTCGTACCTTGCATAAAAGTTTCCAGATATAATTGGAAACGTACCCCTTGCTCCTACTTTATAATATTATTTTATGGTGTTCTTACAGTATGAGGTTTAGGCACTGTGGTTTTGTTAAAAGTTATGATGTGAGGCAACCATTTTAGCTCTTATTAAAACAAAAATTCCCGCCATGATAGGAAAAAATTATTCATGCTTGGTGAATCCTTAAACAAGTTGGTGAATCTCACCATGAAATAATGAGAAGCTTCGATTTCTTTTTATAAGCGACTTAAAATTTAATGTACAAGTGATTATTATGCAGAATGTGTGAAGAATTATTATCGAGCTATGCCAATCGAATTTCAAACACTATCAAATTTGAGTATCAAACATAATTTTCATACGAAGTTTAAAATACTCATAATCAGCCCCTCGAATATGATCAAGTGATCAACATCACAACACCTGCACACATTTTAGAACTCAACTTCTAAAAACTCTCATATCTCAAATACCATGTCACATCAGCATTCATCCACTATCACATTTTCATGTCCAACTCTCATGCTCTATCACATCACCTTTTGCACTTTCTTTTCATATTTGTAGATCAGCACTCAAATGCTCGTTATCAACACGGATACCATAAGAAAGAAATCTGAAAATGCAAAAGATAAATAAGATAAAAATCACTGTTCTTGACCGTAACGGGTAAGATCATACGATCCCGTCCAAACTATACTTGTACATGAATACATGATGATTAAGCTGAACCAAATCGTGTTAATCCTATTTAACCAACAACACCGTAGCTAATCACTTCCGTACGGTTATCAACCGTCTCCAACTCCACGCGCGCGCGCGCGATTCAAGTGTGGAGGTCAGGGAGGGGGTGGGGTCCTCACAGTTTTTGATTGATCAGGGATGCCAGGTGTGGGGTCCATCTGGGAAGCGACATTTCATTGTAAACAGAAGAAAAGAAAAAAAAGAGGGCCTGCTCTTTCCCGAAGAGGGTACAACCCTACGGCAAAAGAGAGAGAGTGTCGAGAGTGGGCCGGGCCCATCTCGCGAAGGCCGATGCCACTCATGCCAATGTGCGCCTGGGTGGGTGGTCTCTGTCGACGACGCCGTGTTAATCATAGCGATGTTGGTTTTTGGCCGTGCATCGGTGCATGGCTCCACACGTGTGACGGCTTACAGTGACCTAGCTTGTAATGGCAAATGCGTGTTCATAAGAACCCCTACGAACTTACATGTTCGTCCCGCTTTCCCCCGTTTATTCACGGTTTTGCCCACCTCTGCTCTTTTTCTTATCTTCGTCTCGATGGTCTTGACGTGTTCCGATCGAACTGATCCAAGTTTGGGTGTTCAGGTTTGTGCTGGTAATCAGGCAAAAATATATCAATTGTTTCTAATTCTCTCATCAATTGGTGGAATACTGGAGTTCAGATTCCCCCCACCACTTTTCTGGGCTGCAGAATATGAGCGATCTGTCTGCTGGAGGTTATTACTGATATCTTAAAATTTTATGGATCTAATGATTTATTGATTGCATATTATTGATTTCAGCATTAATTTTATGATCAATGGGACACCATTACTGGTTGAGGGGTTGCATGAGAATGCTCTCATTTCTATGCTTCATAGAAGTGAAAAGAAAAAGAAAAAACTGCTTTGTTGCATTGAGTTCGTTAGCCTTCAACTTTTCTGTACTTGGCTATATGACTTACATTATCGAGGCTTAGGTCGGCGGCTTCAGGAGATGAAAAATCTACATGGAAATGAAATTGTTAATTTTGCTCAACTGTTAAAGCGCGCTTATAGTCATCTATGGTCTTATGCTTATGTTTGTTTTCTATTTGCTTTGCTTCAGGTACAGGCTGTTGATGCTTGGACCAGCCAAAATGGTGGGAAATAAGTGTTTAGAAGTGATTTAGGTCACAGGTATTTTCATTTCATAGACTGTAATTTACATGCCTTCAGTGTGGGAATGTAGAATGTGAGATCTGAGAATTGAGCCCGACAGTTCTTAGACTAGCAGTTATCACCGCGTACTTATATACAATCCAACCAGTTCACCAATTTTATTTCTTCAAACTTAAATGAATGCTAAGCTTCTATATTCGTTTTCACAGATACTGATGGGTGTGGTTTTATTGAAAAGTACGCCTGCTGCCGGCTTTCATGAGTTACTTTCCTTCACACTATTTAATATGCCTTGCTATTTTCAAAAATGGGTTTTTCTTATAGATGAACAAAGATGTTTAAAAAAATCTGATTGATAGTACTCAGCTGTGTTTGGTTGATGGGGTATGCCATTTGTTTTCAAAATGGATTTTTTTTTTTTTTTTTTCTTTTCTTCCAGAATTGATGCAATAGTGAACACACAAACTGAGGGTTTTCCCAATGTGTTTTTATATTAATGGATTATTTATTCTGTCTGTTTAATGTTATATAGGGGAACTGGAATCTAGAACATGCAAAGCTCAAAACTAAGATGGAAGTTTATCAGGGAAATCAAAAGTTGGTACCGGTTCTCTAAAGTAAGGAAGTATTTATGGTTTCGTTAGCATTTTATTGAAAAGTTATGAATGTTGATGGAATGGGGTTCTTAGTTTTATATTTTAGGAAATGAAAATGGCTCCAATCCTCTTCAGTCGGGTTCCAAAGAAATCAAGAACCTTTATGTGCTCAATAATTACCAATTAAGATTCTTTTGTTGTTTTATTTGGCCTTCTCAATTCTCACCCACAAAAGACAAAAAGCTTCCTTTGTTGCTAATTTTGATTTGTTTTGAGTTTTGAAGTAGGTGATTGATGTTATTGTTTGCTATTTGGTATTTGTGAAATTGCACTTGCCACTAGCTGTTATTGTTTTGGTTGAGCTCTGTGTTATTTGCTTTGGTGAATTAATTTAGAGAAATTGGATCCTTGATGAGGATTATTATTATTTTAAAATAGGTTAAGAGGATTATTTTGTTATCAAAAAGTAGTAAATTTGTTTGGCTTTGCTATTGATTGAGATATTATTGATTCGTAGGCAATGACAGAAACCTGTTTGGAGCAGTCACAGCCTAAAGAGGTTGAGGGAAGTGTGGTAAGTGATTCTCAACTCTTACATTACAAATTGTGGCTCAATCGGCTTACAAGTTGAGTTGTGAATGGAATGTGGGAAGTTTGAGTTTGGTGTTTGTTGATTTATCAACGTGGTCAATTGCGAATAATAATCTCTTATGCCAAACTATTTGTAGGTGATTGTGCAGTTGGGCGCAGTTGAGGTTCACGGGCTATGTTAAAGAAACAAGTGATTGTGTTGTTGGCCAAATGGTATGCATATCATATTGCCTCTGACTGATTGCTTATTTAATTTTTCTTGCTTTCTGTAATTTATAGATTGCAAATTTCTCTATAGAATGCCCTTGGTAAAAAATTATTGTTACTTCTGATTGGAACATGCTCTATAAATCATATATTATGATCTTAATCTTCCTTTCTATTGAAACATGTATCATATTTTTGGCGTTATCAGGGTCCAATGGCGTTATCAGTGGGTTTGGACGAGGAACATGTGTATACATTTTTCTTCGTTGCTTTTTATTCATGTTTGAACCTTTTTTTTTTCTTTTTTTTTTTCTTTCTGCTTATGAATTATGAATTATTGTTATTTCCTGGATTTCAGTACAGTTTGATGAATGTGGAGGCTATGCTGTCAAGCTTGGCATTTATGAAAGTTTCCAGGTGCTTTTTGAGACTATAGAAGTTCAAGTGAAATGCAGATTATGTCCATTGAAAAATAGTGCCTTCGATTCGAAAGATCTATGTTTTTAGGAAATTGTGTGATATTTCTGATTCTGACTATAATCTATCTGGTCTTTGTGACTAAAACAAAACCTTATACATGTCTACAATTCTCCTATTTTGAATGAAATGATCTCATATCAATAAAGACGACCATCTTGATAAAGACGAATATGGATCAGCTCAAATTTTTATTTGAAGATGGAACTCATGTCTTCATAGTTCATACAAATGCTATTGAGTCAATATGGATACTGTTGAAATTTGTGTGGACTCTGACTAATTACCTCTAACTGCTCTATTTTAAGTTAAACCAAATCAGTGTCACACACAACATAACCCGCAGCAAAGCGCGGGCATATTGCCTTATATGGTAATGGCAGAGAAGATTGGAGGAGTGGAAACACACTATACAGAGAAAAGGGGCCTAAAAGCTTTCTCGTGTTTAGCGTTCTCTCCAAGGCTGCATATAACGATTTTTCTGTGTGGTTTTGGGCTCATAATTTTTTTTACCCCAATGTTTTACCGAAAATACGTGAATTAGTAATGAATGAATTTAGGACCGGTCCTAAAATTATGAAAATTCCGAGCAAATGGCTTAGGGATGACAATAATCCCCAGCGGGTAGGGTACCTACGGGTATTCGACTCTAACGGGAGAGATATAAGGGGATAAACGAGTATTTTTCGTATTTTTTTAAAAATTACTTTATTACAAAATGGTTAACGGAGATCGGGGCGGGTATGGGAACCTGATCCCTAAATGGGACGGGGACGGGGAATCCCCATTATCTTATTACGGGGATGGGGACGAGTATGAGGATGAGAAATGAAATAGGGTACGGGTATGGTTTTTTGATCCCCTGACCCTACCCTCCCCATTGCCATCCCTAAAATGGCTCAGTGTCAAGTCTTATGGCCGCTCATTCTGTCTCTCCCTAAATGGAACGGCTCTCTTAGTTACATTGAGCCCTAGCTCAAGTGCCTGCTTCTCTTCCTACGTTATAGTAGGGGGCACAAGCAAGGGCCAACCACGCATACGCGGCGGCCCATTTGGGTGGCTTTCGGTGAGGATTCGAAGTATGGCTTTTTTTTTTAAGGGGAAAAGGGGCAGCAGCCCCAATATTTTATTGATAAACTCATGCCAGAATGACATCAAAACACCATTATATTAGACATTTAGCTCACTTATTCAAGTGAGATGAACAAAGGATTAAACCAGATACAAAACAAGATACCAAAGAAACATAAAAACTGGAGCCAAGGCGCTCAATTGCGGTATTCCAAGCCTCATGAATCCATCTACTTACAACTAGTTTGCTCAGTCTGCTAAGCTATCCAAACATGCGACTTAAGTCACAATCAGTTTGAAATCAGACCTAATAACCCAATTCCAAATCTGACTTTTGATGGGCTTGAGACCAGACCCAGGCCCAGACATCCGAGTCCATTCCCAAACCCTAGCAGATTTGCATCGTCGCTTGCTGACAATCTCTGATCGCACTAATGGCAACCAAGATGGCTTCGTCACCGGCGTCCCTGCCCCCGCCGACATCATCATCAGATCTTCTAGTTGAAGAAGCGTAGCTCTCTTGGGTTCAAGTTCAAACTCAGTCTCACTAATCGAAGTCCAAACCCAGAACCAAATTGGGAGATTCTGATCCTTGCTCGCAGCCATGTCCGGCGGCTACCAAATCTATTCCGTCGGTACAGTGATCGCCGACATTAGCAGGTACCCCTCCACCTCACATCCATACTCGGCAACATTTCGTCCTCCACCTCTATGGTTGTTTGACCACAAAAGGTTAATAAGGTTTGCCTCCACAAGAGGGCTTGATGGCGAGAATGAACAACTTAGAGTCGGCGTCAAGCGCCGTTGGAGACCCAGGCCAAGGCGGCGAGGGTTTAGGAAGGATCGGGTGCGGCGGCTTGGTACCGGCATCGATCGCTGTGATTGAGAAACCAAGCCATGACGGCTAGGTTTTAAGAAGAGAAGGGTTTTTTATGCTTCCAATATTCGAAGTATGGCTTTAGGGGAGCTGGGAGTAGAGAAAGTAGTCCTTTGGAGTGTAAGGGTGGAGTGTTGGACTACGTACTAGAATGACAACGGGGGCCAAAGGAATATAATAGTAATTCTTGGTGTACAAGAAACATGCACTTATTTGAATGGGTAATGGGAACTGGGGAGCAGAAACACAATACTCTTTCTATCCGTTTAACTGATGATCTTTGCCACATCATTGAAAAAAAAAAAACTTTGTGTTTATCTTTGCTTCGGTTAAGCAAAGGCTAGTGGAAGAAGCTTCATCTCATGAGTCATTTAGTCCTCCAAGCGACATTGTCCAAAACCACATTTTGTGTGGACAACTTATAATTCTTAAGTTCCTTAAAAAACGAAAAAGATAAAGACGATCATGTGTCATGATCTTGTGTTTCCTTACATACATATTTACGCTTCTTCAAATTTTATCTAAAAGGCTAAAATATCACATCTAGGAAGAAAAACTCGCCGCTAATTTGTATTACAATCATGTGGACTGTCCTTTGAACAATTGCGAGGTCATGACTCATGAGCATCTGTATCGGCAGACTTCCTATGATCATGTGCATGAATCTTTGAACGGGGCATTCGAATTCAACTCCTAGAAGATGCTTTACATCTTTCCAGAGTCGAGCACATTGTGTTTAAATGGCTAAATGAATATGCCATCTTCAAAAATAGTCATAGTTTTGAAGCAATATTATTCTCTTTTTAGACATTTGAGCCTCTTTGGAATCCTTCACTGGTTTCTCAAATCAGGAAACTCAATTGGTATATCTCTTTGTAAGATTGAACCAGAAGCCGTTGAATCTTCATTCCACGCCATCAGTCACTGCTTTGATTGGCTAATACTGGGCGCGTGAACCAACACTCATCCTCTTCAACAAGCAATTACCATCTTCCATGATTAAGCACATCGCAGAAATCACATTATATTCTTCCACATCATGCACGTATTGTATAAAAATACGCCAGTCAAAACTTGCCAAACATTTGAATGTGGAAGCCACCAAACAAGTTTCTTCTCTCAGAATACCTCTCATTATTTGCATAAAACAGAAAGCACCTTGTGCTAAAGCATATATAAGAAAGTTGCCCGTTGCTAATTGATTCTATTGAATTGTTCAGGAGTGCAAGACAGAGAGATAATCATGGCAGCTAAAACCAACATGATGCCTGTAATCAACAAGATGTATTGTTCATCAGCACAGGGTGTGTTTGTAGTCAGGAGGAGGCCTCATGCGGTAAATGGAGGTGGGTTTGTAGTCACAGATTGTAGTCAGAAGGTTGCTTTCAGGGTTGATGGATGTGGAATTCTGGGGAAAAAAGATGAGCTTATTCTGAGAGACGGCGATGGAGACGCCTTACTTCTCATTCGTCGAAAGGTACACTTACAGATGATACATGAGCACATAATGTTCTTTGCATATCATACAAGCTAATGTGCATACTTGAAATGTTATAGATATCAAGAAACCATTTCATTCATTCTTAATCAGGGAGCGATGGTTGAGGCGCTAAGCATTTACAGGAAATGGAACGGTTATGCTTTAGACTATGAAGGATCACAGGAGTTGGCTTTTAGCTTGAAAGAGCCAAACTCATGTCTGGCAAGAACTCAAGCAATCAGAATCTCAACTAAGAGAACGGAAAACAAAGACTGGGACTTCGAGATAAAGGGTTATTTCCCTGCTAAGGCTTGTAGCATTGTTGACTCTAAAGGCAATGTAGTGGCACAGGTAAACATTCTGGATTTGCTAAAACCCATTGTCAAGAATAAGTGCCATCTTTTTTGCATTGCTACCGAAATGTTTAATGTGTTGGATTTCTTACTCTTTTTTATGGAACACAGATAGGAGTCAAGGAGTGGGAGAAGATGATGGCAAGTAAAGATCTGTATCATGTTGTGGTGACACCAGGCATAGATCAAGCTTTTGTATTCGGAGTCATTGCCATTCTCGATTACATCTATGGTGAATCCACCAGGTGCTAACTATCAGATATCAAAGAGAGGCTTTCCTTGCTCTGACATCAAAACACACATCTGAGCAGTCCAATTTTCCGCACTTGGATTTGTTCATGCTCTTTTTTTTTTTCTTTTTCTTTTTTCTCTCGGTTTTCTCCATTGTCTTATTGTTTAACTGTACGACTTGGGATCAGCTTAACTAGAAGCTTCGAAATTATCTTTGTAATTGTTTGATTTGTAATTAGTTAGTTTTCTGATTGTTTTGCAAATAAGACTACAATAACTTTTACCCCAAGGATGCACCATCACTTAATTTGCTTGACTGGATGAGGCACCACGCAGGGGTTGTCAAATTTGTAATAAGGTAGAGAAGTTCAAAGCGATACTGGGGTGTTTATCAAAAAACTCAATCAGAAATGAAACAAGATCCTTTAGGGTTTAAGAGGACTTCCAGTTCTTAGATTCTCAGTTACTCAAATAAGGATCTTATATTTCTGAATGGAACATATTTTACACCAAACTACCTAGTATTTGCCAGAAGGAAATATTTCATCGATTACATTTAGGTTGTCACATAATTTTCTGAAATGTCTCCCATAGTAGTTAATAGCTTAATAGTTAAAGTTGGAGAAGGAAATTTGCCTACCTACCTGGTTTGAGTTAATAGCCAAGTCTCCAGATTAAGAACAGTACTTTACTGCGGTCACTAGCCGCTTGCCTCTTTGTTATCTTGTCCAAGAAAGGACACAGTTCTTCTCTGGCAAAGTACCACAAGACATCAGCAAAACCACACATTACTTCTGTAGTTAAGTTCAAGCAACTAATTCAAGATCACCCAAAAGGCGCTAGATGGGTGACCAAAGTGTAATTCACCAGTTTAAAGACACTGCTAAGAGGCAGGAGAAATGTGAAATAGAGCACATATTCTTTGTTTCTTCTACCATCATATCACAACGTAACAAACAGATTAAGCCGAGAAATATCCTCCTGATCAGATAGAGTACAGATGACTAAAGATAACAAACTCAGAGAATCATAATGATAAACAATTTTCCAAGTTCAAATTTGAGTCGACAAAATCTGTTTTTATATTAACAAGAAAGTGGAATACATTATCAAAGACAACAAACAGTATCAGTTACTCCTGATGGAACACTCAGCTTCTGGCACCAATAATGCCATTCCAACTCAACTCTGTACAAGACACAACCTAGCAAACCAATGCAATATTTATTTATAGAACTACCAGTTATAGTCCCCCCATTGATGCGGCTATTCTGAGGGAGAGAAATATCAAATAGAGTGTTATAAGGCCAACTCCTAAGATCTTGTTGGGGCGCATGTCATTCCTGGGCAGCACAATCAGTGACCAAATAAGCCCTGCCACTAGGAATCCCATTGTAAAATACAAGCTACTATCTTTGGGTATTTTATAAGATGCGGGTCTCTTAGACCAGGCGGAAAACAGCATCGACATCCCCAAGCCAGCAAGTGTGTTGAACATAGGCCCAGCATAGCATCCTGACATTGCAATTTGTACACCATCACCACCATTAATTGCCAGTGCAACATTCGACATTAGATCACCCATCGAGTTGCCCCAAGCTAATACAGTCAATCCGAGAATTGATGGATTTATTCCAAAAATCACACCCAGTGCCACCAGTAGTGAAACAAGCTCATTTGCAACAATGTAGAACCAGATGATACTCATGAAAAATCCTCCCAAAACCCATGGAAATAAAAATTTGCGAGGAGGCTGGTCAGCTCCGGTGTATATATATGCAAGGACACCCAAAACAACACCAGAGACAATACCTATAAAATATGCAATCTTCACACTCCTGGATCCCACATCATCTTGAATGCTCCATAAGAATACCAGAAGAATAGGAGCTAACACAGCACTTGCAACGGCATAACCTTTGGACCATCTATCCTCCTCAATTATGGGGATTGTCAATCGTCTTGGCAGCGTCAATGGAATCTCTAGCATTGATAGAACTTTGAAAGAGGAAGAGTTTTCATTGCTCTGTTCCTCTTCGTTCCAACCCCACAATGACCTTGGGCTGTCTGTACTATTCTTTGCACTTTGATTTGAATAAATTGCTACATTTGAAGCCCACATCCACTGCGGCAGCTTACTTTGGAGGTGAGGCACGTCACTCCCCTCTTCAGATTCAAGTAGCCCAGCATATATGGAATCATCCTCCTCATTTCCTTGAGAAAATATACTTCCTCTAACCGGAAGCAATGGTGTTACAACATCCAACCTTAACTTTCGAACATGTTTCCTCAAAAGCTCATTTGCAGCCACCACAAACCCATAAACCACATAAATCAACACAAACGCTATGGCACCCCCAACAGTAACCTTCCCAACCACCAACACCATCGCAAGGGAGAAGATTGTAAAGAGGAAAAAACATATATCTCTGATAAAGCACTTCCTATCGAGCTGAACCCCCTTATCCGCCACACAAAGACATATAATCCCAACAACAATACAAGTAACAAAAACAGCTCCACCCAACACACTATTCAGCCCCACGTCGCCCGCATCCTTCCCCACAAAAGCAGCAATGCTGGCAAACACATCCGGAGCACCATTCCCAAGCGGAAGCAGAGACACACCCGCCACAGTGGCCGGCAAATTCAACAGACTCGAAAGCTTCTCCAGCGAGCAACAGAAGTAATCCGCGGCAGTATTCCCCAACAGATAGAACAATGCAGCTAACCAAATTGTCAAAGCAATATAACCCATAAAGTTAAAGCTCCCACAGTCACAGTACAGAAACTTAATGTAATTAAAGTGCCCGCCGGGATTACATTCCGGGTGGGCAATCAAGTAGTCGCATTTGGTAGCGAAACCATGGTGTGTGAACAACCCAGTGCACATTTTAGGATCAGCAGCTGTTACAAAGTTGGCATCAGACCCATTAACACTAATACTACTCTGATTCGAAAAACTAACATCAACATTGACTTGGGCCATTCTCCGGCGAATAATATCGACCCGATTACCCATAAAGGCATCAACTTTGCACTTCCAGATAGGAGGAAGAACCGAATTCGAAGCACCCAGAATTGGGTTTTTGATGAAACCATCTTGGGTGTAGAACAAGAAGAACAACACCAGAGCACTAATTGCATTGAAAGCCCCACGAATTCGGGTCTTTCTAGACCCGAAAAAGCAATTGGGTCCTCCCATGATCGACCCCCCTCCCGATCAAAACCCTAATTGAAATCGAAATTGGGAAAAAGCAAGACTAGGGTTTTCGAATTGGGGGGAAATTGAATAAAGGGTTGGATTGAATGGTGTGAATTGCGATAAAAATTGGGTCTTTAAGGGAATCAGAGAAGGTGAAAATTGGGGGTTTGAGGAGGAGAGAGGGTTACCTTTGGCTTTTGGGTTTAGCACTCTTTCTGGTTTGGAAGAAACAGAAAGAGTGCTAAAGAATACGAACAATAAAGGAGCAGCTTCGTCGTAGCTTCGTTCAATTCATTTGGGGAAGGAGACCCAGATGACGTCGTAGCTTCGCATTAGCACACCAATATTTTGAAGACGATGACTCTTTTCGTTTCGTTTTGGTTTTTGGGTCAAGTTTTCTTTTTTATTTAGAGCCATAGAAGATTAGTGATCTACTAGTCAGTGTAACCAGCGTTACATCATACTATATGCTCTTCCGTGGCTATATACATTCTCAAAGGTTTTGTCTTGAGAAAATTTTTACGCATCAATTTAGATTCAAAAGATTTATACATGTTCAATAGCTTGTTGTTGTTTGTAACATGGAACTGAATCAAGATTGTCAGCGTCAGGTAAACAGTTATCTAAAAAAAGAAAAAGATTCTCGAACCTTTATAACATATTTAAAAGATGTTTTAATTGTTAGAGATTTCTTTTATAGTATTAGTATTTATGAGCTTTACAATTGTTCTCGATACTAGTATTTAAGAAACTATGTAAGGTGATTCGCACTAAATTTATTAGCTGTTTTTAAACGATCATCACATTTTTAGACTTTGGGTCAAAACAGTTTTTAACTTTAGCCGATACGTTTAAAAATCACATTGAAGTCTTAATATTGTTACTCCGTATGTTTTTTATTTTATTTTGTTCTTAATATGTACCGTAAACCATGCACTGGATCCGTAATTTCTGATCCTTACAACGTCAACCACATTCACTTAAAACCACACTAAATCATACATTGAGCAACAAGATCAGAATCTACTTCCCAAGTGATTGAGAACACGTCCACACCTAGCTTGCTGCCAAAACTTGGCCATCTCTCTGCTCATATATCTCACTTGAGCTCACCAAATGTTAGGTTGGCTCATTTGGTCATTTCACTGACCCACATTGTCGTTACTACCCGCGTGTCACTCCAATCTGATCGATACACTAAACTAAACACGCACTCAAGCAATCACCATAACTCAATCCTCAACGCAGTTCAATTATAAAAGACACAAGCTTTTCGCACTCCACATCCGTCACGGCATTACCCACTTTCTCATTCCTCATTTCTCATCGCTGATCACTAAGCTTTTTGCTTCGGTAACTCATCTTTCAATCCCTGATCATATTCTGTCTTTGATACATTGTTTTGTTATTGTTGTTTGTATCAGTTATTCAGTTGTGTTTGTTTTGTTCTTGATCAGTGTGAATGTTTGATATGCAGATATGAGTTTCGGAACAGAAAAAGACTATGAGTTTCTGGGGAAGATCGGTTTGGCTCCGGAAAATCCAGGTGGGTTCATAAATGGGAAGTGGAAGGCAACTGGCCCAGTTATCTCTACTTTCAATCCTGCAGACAATCAGGTTTGTTTGGGTTTTTGTTAGAATCTAATTGTATGTGTTAAAGTTTGGATCTTTATACAAAACTAACCCAGAATGACGGATTTTATGATGTCTTGTGCATTGGGATGTTAGGAAATTGCAAAGGTCACGGAAGTGTCTGTAGATGATTATGAGGAGGGGATTCGTGCTTGTAGTGAAGTATCCAAGACATGGAAGAGTGTGAGTTCCTTTTCATTTTTAATTGTTTATGAATCTTGATGGTATTACAACTCAGAGATGCTGTGTGAATTTTCATATTCGTTAAAGTTTAACAAGTATTGTTTGTTTTTGTATGTAGCTGCCAGCACCGAAGAGAGGTGAGATTGTTAGACAGATAGGAGATGCATTAAGGGCCAAACTGGACTATCTGGGTAGGCTTGTGTCCCTCGAGATGGGGAAAATACTTGCTGAAGGAATTGGGGAAGTTCAGGTATCAGTGGTCAATTTTTTATTGGTCAAATACATTTATTCAGTGATCATTGATTTATATGGTTTGATGGTAGTATAACTTATGCATCTGTTGAGTGTGGACTCAATTTTGTAGCTGTTTGCTTTTGCTGTTTTTGTGTCTTCAGTAGAAAAGGTCTGAACTTTTTCAGTAATGCCTGGGTTATTATGTATGCAGGAAGTGATCGATATGTGTGACTTTTGTGTTGGATTGAGCCGTCAACTGAATGGATCTATAATACCCTCAGAACGTGAGCTCCAACTTTACTTTTACTCTGTCGTCCTTATATTAATTGCTAATTTGAATAGCTTAGTAAAGCTTTAAAGGCCTCTAGTTGCTATTTGCTAAAGTTTCTTTTTGTTTAATCTACATCTGGCTTTTTTCTTTTCCAGGTCCAAACCATATGATGTTTGAGGTACATTACTAGTTCCTAACCTTATTTAATCCTTAAATTCTTCAAATTTGACAAATGATCTTTAAATTACTGACTTTGAATATGCTACAATTGACAATATTGTGCATTTTATGCACCATAGGTTTGGAATCCATTGGGAATAGTTGGTGTCATCACTGCTTTCAATTTCCCATGTGCTGTTCTTGGTGAGTTCTTGTTTTGTGTTGTATTGACATGCTTGCAACATTATATAAATAACTCTTCCTTATGTACAAGAAAGTCATGGCATGATGTTGGGTGACTTGGGTCTACTTTTTATCTTACCTTTTCTGCATTACACATGAAGTGTTAGAGTGGCATCCACTATCATATAATCTGTATATTAGAACATATAAGCAGCTATGTGTGTGTGTGGCATTTTATTGTGAGCAAACTGTCCGCCTTTTCTTGTTTCATTTTTTAGCTAACAAGAGTAGTTGGCTCTGGAACTAGATATTTAGAACTACATTCTGTAAGGAAAAAAAAAATGAAAAAGAAAGAAAAATGTCATATCTGAATTCTTTGATATTACATATAGACCTCTTTACTGAATGCGAAATGTATGGATTCGTTCATTGCTTTAGCGGTGCATTCAGTTCAGATGCCACCATTCTCCTTCTCTAATATGCGAATGTGTCAGGATTCAGGACAACCTACAAGGTCACTGTGTAAATATATTATGTATTAAACTGTTAATATATGATTGTGATTTGTGAACTAATAATCCATTAACAATATGCTTTATTTTGTCTCTTAAGATTCCATGAGTGGTTTATGAATTCTGAACTTTCCAACCGTTCTTATTTCTTTGTAATTTCAATGGTGATTTAGGATGGAATGCCTGCGTTGCACTTGTCTGTGGTAACTGTGTTGTCTGGTAAGTTTGTAGATGTCCTTATTTCAGACTTGATTTTTGACAAAATTTATCACTTCAAATCATACAATAACGATTTCTCAGAATCTCATTGTTTCATTCTTATAAATATCTAAGTATTTTACTTTCTCAAATATTCGAGTTTTGGCAGATGAATCCATCAAAAAGATGGCATGTATTACCAAAAGATGTCCTGTAGTACATTAATTACATTGATACTATGTATTGTAGGAAGGGTGCACCAACAACTCCTTTGGTAACTATTGCTGTGACAAAGCTAATTGCTGAGGTTCTTGAGAAAAATAACTTGCCCGGGGCTATATTCACTGCTTTCTGTGGTGGAGCTGAAGTTGGTGAAGCAATAGCAAAAGACAAAAGAATACCACTGGTTTCATTCACTGGAAGTTCAAAGGTGTGTGGTCACATACTTGTGCCTTCAAACCTTTTTTCTCTTTTTTCAATGCTGTTATGCTAACAATAGCTTTCACGATATGAAATATAGGTGGGTCAGCATGTGCAACGCATTGTCAGTGAGAGGTTTGGTAAATGCTTGCTTGAATTAAGCGGGAACAACGCTATAATTGTTATGGATGATGCTGATATCGAGTTGGCAGTGCGTTCTATATTTTTTGCGGCTGTTGGTACCGCTGGTCAGCGCTGCACTTCATGCCGCAGATTGGTAACTATTTACATTTACAAAAGATCTTTTTTTAATTTCATGGTGGTCATAGAAGTTTAACTTTCTTCCACAATTTTTGCTTTGTCATTCCCTGTTTTCTCCCTGAAAATTAAATGTGCAAATCTCTGTGCATGTATGGTTTCGCTGGAGTGCAGTATCTTCATGAAAGTGTATATCAGAATGTATTAGATAAGCTAGTCGGACTTTACAAGCAAGTCAAAATTGGGAACCCCTTGGAGAAAGGAACTCTAGTTGGGCCACTACATACTCACCATTCGAAGGAGAATTTTGAGAAGGGGATTGGGGCAATTAAATCTCAGGCATGTTATGCACCTCTTTGAGAATGTTATAATCTATTCACAAACCACACACGGTGGAGGAAAAAGAAAAATAATGTTTATGTCTTGCTCTGTACTTTCTTTTCTCAGGGGGGAAAGATCACTGTTGGTGGATCAACTGTAGAGTCAGAAGGCAATTATGTGCAGCCAACAATTGTTGAGATTTCTCCAACTGCAGCTGTGGTGAAAGAAGAGCTGTTTGGTCCAGTTCTGTATGTTATGAAATTCAAGGTAGTCTCACTTATTGAAAGTTCTGTTATTGATGGTTTTTACGAGTATATTCTTAGATTTAAAATTGCAACTTTTTGTCTGAGAAAATGCAGAGTCTTGATGAAGCAATTGATATGAACAACTCTGTATCACAAGGATTAAGTAGCTCAATCTTCACACGAAAACCAGAAATTCTCTTTAAATGGATTGGGTGAGTATCAAAGATTTGATGAAACTTGTCTCATCTTTTGTCAATTTGCGTAAGTATGTTACTCCAATTTTATGACCATTAGAGATTTGAACCTACATTCTTCAACGCTGGGATTTGATGCAGGCCACACGGCAGTGATTGTGGTATAGTGAATGTAAACATTCCTACTAATGGCGCTGAGATTGGTGGTGCCTTTGGTGGAGAGAAGGCAACTGGTGGTGGCCGCGAAGCAGGGAGCGACTCATGGAAGCAATACATGAGACGTGCAACATGGTAATCTTTCATTAACCTCTAATTTGCTCAAATCTTCCTGATTATCTGCATTGGTTATGAAACTGTTCATAGGTATTCAATCAATAATTTGAACAAATTGTATCCTTGACAGTACAATCAATTATGGGAGTGAACTACCACTTGCTCAGGGTATCAACTTTGGGTAGTAAACCAGTCCTCACACTAAGGGTTCGGTATAGTCTCTGACTCTCTGCCATGACGTATTAAGTACATTCTGCAGTAGCCGCTCTCAAGGATATAATTCCCCTACCAGCTTTACTATGTTCAACGAAGCCCGAACTGATCTTTATGAGCCCGAACTGATCTTTATGATGTTTGGTGCAAGACTCATGTTTACATTTATATAATCTTGAAAAATAACAGCAGAATGTTTGAATAGCATCCTCTTCTGTTATTTGAGTGACTTGTTTGCTTTTCTGAAGCTTCATTTGGGAGGATCCGGATTCTTTGTTTGGATTTAAGTTGCTTGGATTTGCTTGGATGTCTTATAACCATTAAATGGAGTAAGGATGACATAATGATGACATGACGGTCTTAGTTTGTACTCAATCCAATGGTTAGAAGTCATCCAAGTAAATCCAAGCAATATAAATCCAAGTAGAGAAGCCAAATTCCTTTTGGGAAATGACCCATCAATGAAAATGAACCCAACAACATTATGATCGCCGGGGTCCAAGTTAATAAATCTTGTTGCTTCTTTACATATATGACATCCTTTAAAAACTTTCATGTCAGAATGAAGCTTTATAACTAAACTTATATGAAACGGTTTGCATTGTAGTGAAGAAGGTAGAAGATGACAAGGGCCGTCATTATGAACCAAGTTTTGGCTGGTGAATTCGCTTCGCTGTTGCCACCAGAAGTTTCCGTCCAACTGATTTTACTTTCCAATCAGTGGCATCACTTTCATGAACACCAAAACCTATACAAAATCATAGTTCATGCTCACACTCATCTCCCTTGATTGACCAAATTCAAAAAACAAAAAACACAATCGACATTGTGCTGGAGCTTGGTGACTACAAATTTGATGATGCATGGAGTACAATAAAAGTGTGCACAGCCCTTGAAGTCGAATTAGTCTTCCGAGTTAAATAGGCTTAAGACACAAACCACGTAAAAAAGAACCACTAGGAATATCAAAACTACATTCAAAATCGATAACAATGGTATCATACTTCTTGTCAGATTTCTTGTTCAGAAAATTGCATAGAAGTTTCTACCTATTTCATAAATGCAACTAAAATTAAATTTAGTCAATCCTTTGAACTATAGACACTATACAACATACGTGCTCATATACGGACTGCAAGGAAGAATGAAAATTGATTGATACATGGAGCCAAGGAATAAAAAATTGATAATTTTCGCGATATTTCGCTGAAATTTTCGTTTTTCTCACCCAACGATATATCTTTACCCTCCCAAGCATTTCTCGTCCGAAACTCCCGATATATCCCTATATTTCCCTATATTTTACGAAATTTCCCGACATTTCCTGATATTCTTCACAATACACTGAAGGCTCTACACAGAGAGACGATAAAGATAGTGAAAATTTTGTACCTCATAGGTCTTTTACGTGGTTTTAAAGTACTCATGTAATTCTATGTGAAATGTATCATATGTATATAAGGCGTGATGACCTAGCATCCATTTGGGTTTCCAGCCATAAAAAAAAAAGATGTTTAAAGTAAACTTTTAAACTTTTAAACTTTTAAACTTTTAAGAATTATTAACGGTTCAACATTAACTTTTTCACCTTAACTTACTACAACTCCCTATAGATCAATGTTTATTCAAGGTTTTCATTTCAAATATAGTACATAATATAGAAAATAAACGTCTCTTAAAGTTTGGTTTAAAATTTCCTTGTTTTTCTTCAAATTTCGTCAATTTTCTTATTTTTTTACTGCAATTGATATTTCCCTGAAATTTTCATAGAAATTTTTATATTTTAGAGGGTCGAAATTTCCGTAATCACCGAAATTTTCTTCCTTGCATGGAGCACAGTATATATGCTTCAATAAAGCAAACTGAAACTTGTTGTGAATACCTCATTTTGTTTATGAACCTGAAGAGAAGAATGCCTCAAGTAAAATATCACTTTGGTTATTCATTGCATGAGTTCCATCACCGATTTGCTGCTCAAAATGTTTGCATCTTGATGGTCATATTTCTAGTCTGTGAGACCTAATTAGTTTTTGGCTCAAAGGTTACGAATCCCCTTACCAGCTTCAATGTGTTGTACGAAGCCTGAACTGATCTTTATGATGTTTGGTGCAAAGACTCGTGTTCACATTTCTAAAGCTTCATTTGGGGTCTGACCCATCAATGAAGAATTGACCCAACAACATTATGTTCATTTTTTCGATGACACAACATTATGATCATTGTGGTCCAAGTTAATAAACCTCTGTTGCTTCTCTACATAAATGTCACCTTAAAACTCTCATGTCAGACTGAACATGCCCCTGCAAATGTGGTCTCTCACTAAAAGCACTGGAAAATTATAGACATGCTTTTAGCAAACACGTTCTCTACATAACCAAATGCCAGAGCGTTGGATTAGCTCATTGTATTTAGCTAGTTGTATCATGAAAGAACACTATTTGAAATTCGACATTATAGAACTCTTTTGAGAAAACATGAGAGCACCGAAAGCCGGGATAAATGGGATGAAAATGTCTGTAACAGTTGCATATGGACTGTTTTTGGTTTTGACGCATGTAGAGCATGGACTGATATCAGTGTCTCTCTATTGTTGACCCCTTTGTTGTCAATACAGGACCGAATGAAGCTTCTATAATTAAACTTATATGAAACGGTGGACGGTTTGACAGAAGCTGAAGTGTCAATGTCCACCTCAAGTGCAGTGACAAGCGTTGGAGTGATGAAGGTTGAAGATGACAAGGACCATCGTTGTAATCCAAAGTTTTGGCTGAATTTTATAACAGGTTTAGGTCATCTACTTGAGAGAAAGTGCATAACGGAAAAGTCCTACTCTTTTTGACTGAAACAAGAATCAAAGATGAAGATTTCCACAGGGAAAAACATGAATTCTCACCTCGTACTAGGTTTCCAAAGAATGGAAATGGAATAATCCCATTGGACCGGTATAAAATCTCGTTTCCACAAGAAACAACTGAAAATCGGGTTACGTCCGTTGCAACTTGCATGTATTTATAGTGTTGATCAATCACACCGTGTAATCGATCTCCGAAATTGTTACATAATCACGTGTCTATATTTAGAGATGTGATCGATCACACCGCGTAATTTATCTCCGAAATTGTTACATAATCACGTGTCTATATTTAGATTACGAGAGAGATAGACATATAAATTGTATGTAACCCAAAAAAGGAAGAAAACTCTGGAGAAAATTCGAAATTAGGAAGGATACAACCTCACGGGCCAACCTTCTTTTTTAACATTTACAGGCAAAATCAGACAAAGGGAAACCTTGAACTTGACCCATGTTGTGCAAAATGAAGATGTTGGGTGTATATCTATCTGTCCCACAAAATTCTTGGTCTCTTTTGTCAGATTCCAAGTGTTCATAGCTTTCAGAAAAAGAAATCTTTTTTGCCAGAAAACACACAGAAGGACCTGAGAGATGAAGGTCACTCAGTTCAAGTACACAGAAAAAGTGCACCAACTCAAATCCCCTCTGAAACTTCTGAGCAATTTCATTGTGTCAAAATGTAACCATAATGACACCATAACTGTAAAGAAATCAAACCGCAATTATGATTCAGTCAATGAAAAATTGAAAAGCCAGCAATCGAAATTGAATTCGCTTCGCTGTTGCCACCAGAAAGTTTCTGGTTTTATTTTCCAATCAGTGGCATCACTTTCATGAACACCAAAAACCTATACAATATCATACTTAATGCTCATAATCTCAGTCACTCATCAGTGACCGAATTCAAAAAAACAAGATGCCATTCATCTCCAAACAAACAGATCATTGCTCGCGAATCCGAAACAAGACGAGCACAGATGTAATGAAAAAGAACTTAACAAAAAGAGAATCATATATACAATGAGATAGTCTAAAGAAACAAACCCATTAGTCTTAGAAATTAATTTCTGCAAAATCCCAGTTCTATGAAACCATTTGAAGCATAAACTAAATGATCCAGTTATGTTTCTGATGTAATAATGATAATTCTAAAACCATAAAACAGAGTTCCCCTGTTTTCATATATTTACCTCCATGAAAAACTCAGCTATTGAGGGCAGGGAAGCAACTTCCGGACCTCAGCAGCGCCGGCCCACGAACCCTCTCGACGTCACCGAGCGACGAGCTGGAATTTGACCGGACAGCCCTCGGAGTATCCAAGCTCCGGCGGAAAATCCGACCCATAGCCAGAATAGGATGCTCTGTTTTTTCCTTACTAGACGATCTGAAATTCTTGCAGACTCTTATGTGGCGGTTGAGGGCCTCCTCAGTAGAGATGAGCCTATCTGATCTGAGAGCCTCGTCTTTCACTGCCTCAACGCAGAGCCCACATATCCAGCGGCCTTGGTAGCGCTCACGGACGCGTGCGATGTAGGCGGCGGTGCAGTCCTCTGTGAAGCCGCAGGAGTCGCATTTGACGGAGAGGACTTCGGTTTGGGGAGGAGGGTTTGGTTTGGAGGAGGCTTGGGGATGAGGATGAGAGTCGGTGAGAGCCATTGTTGCAGAGCAGAGCAGAGCAGAGAGGGAGCATTCAACTCTGTCTCTTTCTTTCTGGTTTGGTCAGGTCACTCTGTTTTTTTGTGTAGGACTCTGTTTTGTATTAGGGATTAAATTTCTGGCTATAAATGAGGGCTTTGTGTAATGGATTTTCTTGCCAATGAATCGGGCCCTGAATTTTGGGTATTTTTTTCATTTTCCTGTGTTAAATTGGGTCATTGAAATTTGGTAATTACTGGAGGTCCATATTTGGTAAGTAACTTTTAATGGTTGGTAAATATAATTGGAAATTACCTTGATTATAGGCATGGAAAGAGATAACAGTTTTAGGATTATTCCAAATATTTGGATTGGAAGAATCCTGGAATGTTCTCTATCAGAGCATGTGTCCCATGGAAAAGAAGAGGTCGATATGACAATCTGATATGAGCATGAAGTAGATAAACCTTATCCTAGTCGGGAAAGGAATAAGTTCTTATCAAAAAGGCCCTTGAAACATATGAGAGATGGAGTGACACTTGCATGCACCTGTTTGAATGTCTTGAATGTAAGGCAAAATTCAAAATTGTGTTGCATGTCAATGTTGAACTAATCCCTCACTTTCCAATCATTTAGGTTTTTGAGTGACGGTACGTAGAAAAGTAAAAAAATGATATCAACGTTGAATTAATGTGTTTGGAATGTAAGGGAAACTAATCCATTGAATGTTTGGAATGTAAGGGAAAATTCAAAATTGTGTTGCATCTCAACGTTGAACTAATCCGTTGTTTTTCAATCGTTTAGGTTTTTGAGTAACGATGCGTAGAAAAGTAAGAAAATGATCTCAACGTTGAATTAATGCGTTGCTTTCCAATTGTTTAGGTTTTTAAGTAACAGTGCGTAGATAAATAGAAAATTAAAGACTCCGACATATACAAGACATAAATAACGTCATGAAAGGATCTGTCAATTAAAGTGATCCAAATCAACACCACACCTCATATGAATATTTCGTTTCATACAATACTGCACTAAGTTTTAACTTACAACACAATTTGACTTGTTCCATCTCTAACATGATCCTGACAACACCACCTTTGTTCTTGTCGATCTCTAGGCATTAGTTTTGATCCTTCTGTTCAATCACATGACATAAATCAGCATACAACACTACAGATGTCCCAGCGCAATGACTTTATCCTTGACAAAATTTATGACTGAGATTTGCTAACTTCATGTTCAGGCTTTGTTTGAGCATCTTTGCTTCCATTCACACTTCAAATCTCCCAGTCTCACTTGAACTGACTTCACTATCTTCTTTTTCTTCACCAACTTTGGTTTTTCATTTTCCATTCTGAATTTGGGTCATCAAATAATTGGAGCAAAATTTGGTGTTTGCCATATATCTTTTTTCCTTCTCGTACCAGAATCTTTTCAAGTGCATTGTCTGTGAAATCATGTTAGAAGGCAACTTGGCAAGGTCGATGCCGTGAATGGTAAAATCAACCCCCCTTGGAGGCTTCAACAAATTATCGAAGACATTAAAAGCTTGGCACAAGAGTTTCAAGAGATCAGCTTCATACACATATATAGAGAAGAGAATTTTGCAGTAGATACCACTGCAAATTTGGGACATTCAATAACAGGAAGAAGAGACTGGATCCAACCTTTGCCCAGGTCTTCTATTGGAAGAATTATTCTTTTTGACCAAATTGGTAGAGGGGCTGCTCAAGAGGCAGCTCCTTTTGCTTGTAATTTACTATCCAAAAAAAAAAAACACTTGGCAAGGTCGACTTGCTAATCAAACCATGTCATAGGATGATCGGATATTCTACCAAACGGATTTGAGGTATGATGGAGAAGGATAGGACTTTTTCATTCTCTTTAGCGTAATTGACTGGAAAAAATAGGAAAATAAAAATAAAAATAGGAGTCTGCTTTACATTGCACCACATTCCATCACTCATTCTCATGCAGTTCTAAACCCAATAACTTACAATGGGAATGTTATATAAGTTCCAAATTTAAACTTTGAAATGTCTATACATTCAAATTAGCATGCAATATGCATGGCCCAACACTAATAAAATCTACCATATTTCGAATTATTATCATCGATCATTGACCCTGCTCTATGCAGGATGTGGTGCATTTGCATTACATAATTCTTGTTCGGAAGCTATTCCTCCAAAAAAGCCATTTAGTGTAGCAAAATTTGAAGAACAACAACCAATTAATATGTAACCTTACGAGCATACTAATGTGAAATGTATGAACGTTACAATATGCAAAACATGAATTAACCGTTGAAGAAATTTAAGAACTATGTATGACTACGCACCTCGTTAAATTTAAAGACCAAAGGACGTGAATCTCTCTCAGAGGTTGCTTCCTTCCGCACAGCGTCAGCAGTATTCTGAGAACCTTTACCAAGCTTTCTAAACCTGTTTCAGGAATACAAGAGGAGATGAGACCAAGAAGAGTAACATACACCAGAGACATTCTGAGAGACCCATGTTCCTGGTTTTTTACACCAGAGATCTAGAAACACCCTCTTCTCAAAAACAAGTCATGGTCGTAAATTTTTAACCACATTATCCTCGGATAAAGCAGCAGTTTACTACTTTTGACTGTTTGAGGGAAAAAAGTGAAAGTGAAGAAAGAAAGAGGTAGAATACTAGTGGACGTACTGGAGCCAGTGGTGATCATAAGAGAAAGAGATACCAAGAAGCACATATATTACCTATCAAAGAAACTAGAGGAACCACTAGATGACTTTCTCATACATCCAGAAGAGTTTAACTTTGTGATCGCTGGGTTACTCCCGGTGCCCAAGTTGGGTAAAACACCAGATGTACTGGGATTTGATTGTGTCCTATTCGACATGCTTTCTGACTTTCCATTGTTCGTAGCAGATGCACCTAAATGATCAGCTCTACTAGACTGTAGTTTCCTAGTTTCTAGCCCTAAAGAAGCATCATTTTCCTTCTTGTATCCATCTGTCAACTGTTCAGATCTCCCAATGCTTGCTTGCAAAATCCTTTGCTTTTCAACCTGACACGAAAGGGTTTAAGTCAACCAAGGAAGCTACTATCAAGTGCAGTGACTTTCAGGAACAAAACTTTGCATATAAACAAGAAAACAAAAAAAAATCTTTTAGAATTACACAAAAAAAAAAGAAACAAAAAAATAATGACATGTTTAATTGTTTTAGCAATGCCTTCTTTAAAATGGAAAATTTTCTTCATATTGTTTTAAGGAGATAGGGAGATGTTAATCATAATTGAAAGTGTTCTGCTAATAAACAAAAACTAATAACGCCTAATAAATTAACTTAGGAAAGTAGATATCACATCTAAGAAATTGCATTCTAAATTATTTTTATCCTCCAAATGTAAACATAATTAGAGGGGATTTCAGTAATTCCCATGCCTGGAATTGTCCTCACATTGGTAACAAAATTCATCAATTTGGCCGACTTAGTCTATTTCTGGTGATTAAACATTAACAAACATTACGTTTTTTTTTTTTTTGGGAAGAGTTAAATACATTACTAAACTTCAAAAACAAATCCTACAACCACAACCAAAACTCAAACCTCGAAGTTAATGAAGCTACTAATGGGGGGATCAAAAGATAGCTCTGACACATCAGCTGCTTGATATCCGAGATTGCCAGGCAAAGCATCAGATTTGATTCTTCTATGTGTTATAGAATAGGAGACCATCGTGCCAACTAACTGAGCCAGATCATTCTTCTCCTTCTCTGAGAGTAAGTGCAATGCAGCCTGTGAAAGATACCAGACTATATCATAAATAATAACAATGACCACGAGCACAATATTTCATTACTTCATTACATAAAACAAACAGGCATGCATATCGAGAAAGACAGCAGAAAATGGCAACAATCTATGGATCTACCCCAAGAGAATAAAGCTATGGCAAGATCCAAAAAATAATTTGCATTGCGCGCGTTTCATTATTGAAAACATCTCAGTTCAACCTTAAAAGTTAAAAAATAATCTCAGTTCATCCCAATAGGGCGTGTACCTTGTAGCAGCTGGCTTATATAAACACAACATATCAGTTCATTCTATCAAAAGAAAAATCTCATCCTTGTGAAAGTTCGTCATTTCTTCCTAATGGCTCTGAAACATTTCCTAGTCTCATGTTCAGGCTTTGTCTTAGCTTGTTTGCTTGCATTCACAGTTCAAGTCTGCTTGTTCTCACCAATATCCCCAGTCTCACTTGAACTGCCTCCGCCATCTTCTTCTTCACTTCCTCAAAACCACATATTACAGGTGAAGAATTCTCCAAGTTATTGCTTATATATATATCAAGAAGCTTTTGCGTAACTCGATCTGTGCCTTTGTTTACTTCATGTACTTACGTTATTGTGTTTTGATGCAGAGAGTGATTAAGCTCGGAGATGGAGTGCTTCTGAAACCAGAAGATATTGCTTTGGATAAGGAAGGCACACTCTACACGGCCACTAGAGATGGTTGGATGAAAAGGCTTCACAGAGATGGGATTTGGGAGGATTGGAAGAAGTTGAATAGTCATACGCTACTTGGAATTACTATCACCAACGATGGTGATCTTGTTGCCTGTGATGTTGATCAGGTAATGACTAATGTAGAGTAATTTGATTCCTCACTCAATTCAAGAACATGATGAACATGGTTTTCAAGTGGTGCCCCTTGCGTATAAACTAGGACTACTCTGCTCTCTATCGGCTTAGTCCGACTATTAATGATGAGAAATGCTAGCGATATTTCTCCTAGTTTTCATTAAGTATTTGATATAATATGACGACTAAACAGTTTTTCGACGTCGTTTCATTATTTCCATAGAAGATTGCTTTAGATCAATTATGTGATTTGCAGGGTTTGCTTAAGGTTACTGAAAATGGAGTCACGGTTCTTGCTTCACATGTTAATGGATCCAAAATAAGGTAAGAGTCTGCTGCATACGGTCGTTTATGATGCCTCTGCAAACCCCACTAGAATGCATGTGTACTAAGCAAAACTTATCCATTTCTTGAAATCAATGAAATTTTGATTCGACTGCCTGCAATTTACCTATCCAAAAGGTTTTACCCTTCAGATATTGCTTAATTTTTTTTTTTAAGTCTAAAACGAAGTTAAGTTTCTACTGTTAGAAATTGAATAAAAACACTTGCAACTCGGCAAGTAAAAGAAGTTAGCGTGCGAACTTCTTCATCTCCCCGAAAAAACAAATTAAGGTTTTGGATTGTCCATGCCACTGGCTTGTAACTTTGTGCTTCCACCTATGCTCGAAAAAGACCAGAGAAAGCAAATGTGTTATTCTCATAAACTAGCCATGTGCAAAACCATGGCAATCCTCCTGATGCGACACAAACAAAACAAAGAAGATCATCTTGTATTGTGAGGTGTGGCTGTTTCCTCCCATATTGAACAATAGACACTGGTAGCATTGGTTGAATATATGGCAAGGAATCTCTCTTATTATGTCGGGACCGCTCTATAACATGTTCAAACTTCAAACACATCATGGTTTGTTGGTATATAAACATTAGTCCATGAATGTTCCTATCAAAGCTAAGAACTTTTGCCTCTGGGGCTCTTGTTTGGGTTTTCAATCTGGGATTTTTCTTTCATTAGTAGAGATTTTAGGTCCACAGTATCAAAGGGATGATGCATGTGGTTCTTATAACCCCAAAATAGACAAATAAATTGTATGAAATGGAAAAAAGAACTTAGGCCAAGTAAATATGTTGATGTTAACTTTATATACATGTTGTTCATATCAGATTTGCAGATGATGTGATTGAAGCTTCAGATGGGAGTCTCTACTTTAGTGTTGCAAGCACCAAATTTGGACTCCATGATTGGTATCTGGATGTGCTTGAGGCAAAACCTCATGGGCAGTTGCTCAAGTATGACCCTTCATCAAATGAGACTTCAATTCTACTTGAGGGTTTGGCTTTTGCTAATGGGGTTGCAGTCTCAGAAGATCAGGATTATCTGGTGGTCTGCGAAACATGGAAGTAAGCTTGACTAGTGTGACACAACATCTTTGTGATAATAACTAATGCTTGGTTTTGTACTAAGGTTTGGTTTTGTATGGGGCAGATTCAGGTGCCTAAGGTATTGGTTGAAGGGAGAGAAGAGAGGGCAGACGGAGATCTTCATTGAGAACCTACCCGGTGGACCGGACAACATCAATCTAGCTCCAGATGGGTCTTTCTGGATTGCTCTACTTCAGGTCTCAATCTTAAGTTTCATCTTCTTGTTTGTGACATATTTGCAGCAGACCAAGTACTAACTAGCATCATATGCTGCAGTTGACTTCAGATGGGCTGGAGTTTGTGCACAGCTCTAGAGCAGCAAAACACTTGGTAGCAACATCTGGGAAGCTAGTAGAACTAGTCAATGGACTACATAAGAAAGCTACGGTGGTAAATGTGGGAGCTGATGGCAAGATAATCAAGAAGCTTGAAGATCCGAATGGGAGTGTGATGTCGTTTGTGACATCGGTTGTGGAATTTGAGGATCATCTCTACTTTGGGAGCTTGCAGAACAACTTCATTGGCAAGTTGCCGCTGAATGTTGCATAACACTCATTTACTAGCATCCGTAGCATGAATAAAGAAATTGCTTTGCTTCTCATAGTGAAAAATAAAAGTACTTGCTGTTCAAAATGTAAACAATCCTCCTGATTCTACTTCAAGGACAAAACTATGAGCAGTTGAAGATTTTCGACCTATTGTAACTTCATTCTCTTCTCTGGATTCTTCTTAACCCCACTAGGTGATTGCTTATCTGATCCGCTTGATCTGTTGTCCTTCACCTTTGTGCTGTTGACAAACTCTGAGAAGGATGGAATTGCTGGCAACATTGTACTTGGGGAATCACTTTGCGTTGGTGACAGAGGTACAGGTGCTTCCGGTCTGACACTCTCATGGATGTCATTCACAGTGATTTCTGTTGCTCCGTCCACCAAAGGAGATGGCCTTGCAAAAGATCCTGTCTCCAGCAATGGTGATTGTGTTGCAGAAGGCTCTGTTTTGAGCACTGTATTCTCTGAAGGAGAACTGGTTATGGTGCCAAGACGATCAGTTAAGTCGGTAGAATTTACGGTTGATAACCACCTCACTGTACTTGCGACTTGAGAATAGTAGAATGATTTCCCAGTTTTCCCATATTTTTTGTAACATTCATTTTCGAGGAACAATGCCGATTTTTCCACCTCAATCCTGAATATAAAATTTCAGACAATGAGAATCTCTAGATTACTTGCAAAGAGTGGTTGTGAGAAATTGAAATCAAGTAATTAGTTGGTCTGTCACAAATAAATCTAACATACCAGTTTAAATGACCTTTTAACCTCTAAATATGTTCCAAAGTGAATGCAACAAATCATAATGTCAAATCCGCATGAAACAATGAGCTTACTTTAAGTTTCCAAGCCGATGCTGAGCCTGCTTTACAGAATTTTCTAATCTCTGCTTGCTTGCTTCCCTTAGTGTATCAGATATAGCATTCTTGTTAAGTTTATCTGGCTGTCATCAAAGTAGGCAAAAGAGCAGCTGTTCAGGGAAAAGGATTTCTGCACATATTAAAGAATACATACGAACAGTGTTGAATGCAGTACTGTTTTAGCATATTTCTAACTGCATTGGGATGCCATATCATACTTCTAACTACAGAAACATTCAATATGCCAGATTGGACCTGCTTTTCAGGGGATTTATTCTGGTAATATTTTTCTTCTGCACGCTGCAAGGCTTCCAACTTTTCATCGATCAACTTTGATCTGGTAAGGCTCTTGACAGCTGCAACTCCTGCAAGTTCTGCAACATCATCTGAGATGTGACAGAGATAATGAGTGAGAACGCACAGTTGTCAAGATTCTCATTCCTTCTGTCACCCAAAAGAAACAATGATATCTTATGAAAAAAACAATACCATCAGAATCAGATATGTCTTCCTCAGAACAACTTGCTTCATCATCACGGTTCCAGAATTCAGAGGACTGATCTTCATTACCCTTATTCAAGGAGCTGAAAATGAAAGACATCAATGAATAACCAAGCTCCTAATTCAATATACCTTCAGACAGGTAATGCTAATCAAGGCTGATAAACTATGGAATTTTAATCAACAAATGTTTGATATCCTTTGCAACAATTAAGCCTAACTATGACCCAGTCTAATTTCTCTTAAAGACCAAGGCCACTGAAACCACTATTCTATGTAACATTTAGTGGTAACGGCAAACTTCTTTGTCACAGCTAACATTAATATTAAGTTCAAAACCAAGGTGCTTTAAAATAGCTAAATAACTTAAGTTGCAAGTATCAGCAGAAGCATACAAAAAAAGTAAGAGAGAAAAAAAAAGAGCACCTGCCCACAAAAATTCTCGATGATCCAGCTTTCTGTTGTAAAGTACAAGCAGTTGCGAACTCTTCCAAGTATTTGGCTACGAGGTTTGGATGTTTACAGGCATCACAAGTTTTGCTACATAGTGTTACAGGTACCTATTTTAAAAGATGTCAGTAATTAGCTCTACTGAAGCCCCCCTCATACTGCACTAAAAGTACACAAGAACCAAACGTGTCACTAAACTACCTTTTCACCAAAATTCTCAAGGATCTTTTTCCTCCGGCATCCAGGGCCCTCACAATACTCAACCATCTGCATGTTTTTCAATTCAAATATTAATAAGTAACCAACCACATAGTTCATTCAGACATTCTCAGCAGCTATTACAGTTACCTGTTGAAAGTCGGTCAGGGATTTTTTTGACAACTCTTCCTGTGAGTTTGAGGCCTTTGATTTCTTGTTCTCAGCATTGCTTAGAATAAATTTCTGCAATAAATGATCAATTGAAGAACCTCAGCTAAACAAGGAGCTACGAATAGGCATAGAAATAAAGAGTGTTGCTGAACCAACCATTCTTTTGCTATCTTCAATTCCATAGTACAATAGGCTTCTGGAGGGTAATTGATCACGACCAGCTCTACCAGACTCTTGGTAGAAGCCTTCCATTGACTTTGGAATATTAAAATGGCAAACAATTCTGACATCTTTTCTATCTATACCCTTAAAAATCACCACAAAAGCCATCAGAGACTTGTAACAGCTGCTAAACATATCCAGCTTCAGGGTGAATTGAATAACAAAATTGTCAAGAGTTCTTTAAAGCAATTTGGTTCATACCATCCTGAAGAGACATCAAAAGCTCAATTACTGCTGCATGCACCACAACAAGCTCCAAGCACATATATTAGAGGCAAAAAAAACAAGGGCATCACAGTCCCAATCATGAGGAGGGAGTATTAAAAAGAATAAGTGAAATACATATATAATCATACCCAAAAGCCACCGTTGCCACTACAACTTGTATTTTGGAAGAAATCCAATCATCTAAAACAGAACTGCGTAATCTATCATTCAACCCTGCATGATAAGCTGAAAAGAATAGAATAATATTATAAATAAATAAAAGTTTTATTGATACCGAACAATAATTAAGAGCATGTTTGATAACCATTTTCCTTTCTTCTTTTTATTTTTTAAGGTGAGAAATGGAAGAGGGAGAAAAATGAGGAGAGATGAGAGAGCTGAGGAACATAGGAAGGTTGAGTGAAAAACAGTGACTAACCAGCACATGAAATCCCGTTTTGTGATAGATGAACAGACAAGTCATCGCACATTGTTCGTTCAAGGCAGTACACAATTGCGCAGATATCTCCACCACATTTAAGTACGTCAGACAAATCAGCATACACGTCATGTAACAGATCTTTGTATCGAACTGCATTATAAAAGAATCTGAGTCAGATATGTCTACTGTATATGATGTAAAGTAAGGATGAATCTTACCCTTCACTCAAACTCCCTGCAGAATACAAAGGCCACACTACATACAGTGATAAATCTAAAGCATGACTTTCCCCAGCTACCAAAGCTTGTATAAAATTAGCAGGTGAAACAGGACGCACCTTCATAATATATATTAGAACGATTGAAAGATGATTTTAGGACTAAAGGGTTTTGGAGGCGTAAGGACTCCATCACATCCTTCTGAACTCTGCAGAACAAAGGAATAATTGATGATTAAATAGTTAGTTTTCTCTTTCTAAACCAGAGGTACGGCTTCATACTGATGACCCTTCAGAAGAATTCAGATTTTACAAAATTACAGACAAAGAGAGACATACTTCTAATATCTAAACACATGCAAGGATACTGAGACTGCATCTAGAAACTCACTTAGGAACAGCTGTAGCTGTCAAAGCCAATGTTGGTACACCTGGGAGGTGGCTCCTTAAAGACGATAGCTTACGATAGCTAGGCCTATTTCAAAATGACAAAGGGTAGAGAACCCAAAGATAGGGATTAGAATTCTGCTGCCATCTGGTTTTCACTACCATATTCTAGATTCTTAATAAGTTTGTCTTTCAAATCATTTGGGTAAAAAAAATCATAACTGTAACCCATTAATTTATGCTGAAATATATCAGTATTACGAACCTAAAATCATGGCCCCATGAAGAGATGCAATGTGCCTGAAATTTTTGAAAAGAGGTACATTTAAACAAAAACACTGAAACTTTCTGGAAAAACTTAAATGTGCGAGCATATGTATACTGGTAATAGGTAAATAGATGGAGTAGCTAAGCACCTCGTCTATGGCAATAAGATTCAACAACCCTCTTGAGTGAATCTTTGTCAGCTTTGTCATAAATCCAGGTGTTGCAATCAACTCGGGCGTCACATATAGAAGCCTCAAAGATGGTCTTCCAGAATCAAGGTCTTCATGTATCTAAATCGCAAAAACAAATCCCATCAATACTCCCATAATCTCAAGCACAAAAACATCTGCTCCTAGTCAATGCTTTTCAACTTAAAACAAATCAACTGCAAATAATACGGGGCCACCTAAACACTTAATGCTTGTTTACGAATCTACTTAAGAATCCGAAAATCTACCTTATTTTTGACTTGGGATGTCTGCGTGGAAGATAGATATTCAGCAGCAATTCCTTTCTCCTTCAACGCCATCACTTGGTTTTCCTAAACAAAAACACCAAAACCTCACACCTTTCATCCTCCTCCGATTACGAAAACTACCACAATGAGCAACCAAGCACAAACTTACTTACCATCAAAGCTGCACACACAAAAATGCACAACAAACTTAAGAGAATTAGAGCCAGTAATTTACAGCAACACTTGAATTCGCAAAGCGAAACCGAAATGTAGAACTCAAACATGATCAAATTCTCATACCAAAAAAAAAAAAAAAAAAAAATCTGATTCACCTATCAAAGGACACACAACAAGCACAATGCCGGTCTTCTTGGCCAGCGCCGGAATCTGATAACACATCGACTTCCCGCCACCGGTCGGCATCAAGCAGAAACAGTCTCTTCCTGAAAACGCACAAAACGTCACCGTTTGGCATCAAAACGAAACCAAATGTAGTTAAAGCGGTGAAGAATTAAACCTGATAGAACAGCTTCAATGGCCTCCAATTGCTTCCCTCTGAACTCCGGATGACCGAAATGCCACCTCAGCAGCTTCACCAGCGCTTCCTTTCCGAGCTTCTGGTTCCTACCGGCGCCGGTTGCGCTATGCAACGGTAACGTCGATTTCTTCATTCACAAGCGAGCAAAACGAGCGTCGAGGTAAGACTAGAGGTTGAGCGGAGCCGTTGGTTTGTGCGGTTTGGGATTTCGTGAACCGGAAAGTTTGTGAGAGGCGGTGAGAGTTTGATCGGAGAAGAGAAAGACGAAGTACCAGAGAGGTAAAAGAGGTTTGATTCGGGCCGGCCCAATTTGCCCTTCAAAATATGAACTTAACACGCTACTTAGCGGCTTAACGTCATGTACAAAAATATGAAAATTCTTCTATGTTTCAAGGCATAAGTGAACCGAGCAATTAATATGCAGTATTTTCATTCGGCCATCTACGTCGCACTACATGTATATATATTAATACCGTTAACAAAATTGAAACCCAAAAAAATAGTCTAAATTGTTTCAAACTAAGGAGGTGAGAACGCTAGGTCGAAGAAGATGTACTCTTAATATGAGTGTTTAATTTGATCGAATCAAAAATGAAATTAAAATAAAGGAATTTAGGGTCTCTAGTCTTCATTCGATCTTCCCATAAGGCGATTTGAACACTTACACAAACAGTATAAGTGTACTTTGGTGCGTAGAATCCACTTCGGTAGCGTAAAGCTGATGCACTGTTCTGAAAATTTTCCCTTATAAATATTCATGAACATTTTAACCCTTTTACTATAACAGAGACCATGAGAGAGGATAAACTGAAATTTGGACGATAATAAAAGGGTTTAGAAGGTTTACGACTATAGCCGTCGTCTCTTAAGCGGAGTTAAGGCCAAAGTGGTGGTGAAGGTCCTGGGATCATCAGCCTATCTGACCAAAAAGATGGAAGCATAGGTTCAGGTAACTGCTGCTGCTCGATCAGTCATTGAGGACTTAATTTCTATATATGCAATTTCTTATGATCGATCACCAAAGACAAACAAGATTGGATCCTAAACCCTAAATCATCATATAAAAAAAAAATGTATATATATGTTGATGATGATTCTCTATGGGTTATGTTGTTATAGAATTGGAGAATTAATAGTTGTTTACGAGTGTTTGCTTCTTCCCAATCTCCAGTATCCACTGACGATGACCTGATGTCCTGATCTATTCGATCATTAGCTATCAAGATTGTTGCAAACTCTGAGCAACTCAACACTAAGATCGACACTGAGAAACGAGCAAGTAAACAAAATTTGAGGTGATTGCTTTTCTTCATCCAGCTCAATCAAACTGATTAGATAGTTAATATGATCTAATTTCTTCATTTACTCAAAGCAATTCTAACATAATGGAAAATCAATCTTCTTTTTATGTATGGAGGATTTTTCACTATTCATTACATAGGCTGCTTAATTGGCTTTGCATATCATCTCAAAATGGTTGGGAATCCCAGTATTAAAATGTCATGCGCGCGCGCACACATTCATTGATCTTTATATGTAGCCAAATTATCCAAATGTTGATACAAGTTCATTATCTTTTAACCAAAGAAGTTTAAAATCTGTTGTTGAGAACCTGTGTATCACATATATATATATATATACACATATAAGCATCCATGACCACATTCTCTTTCTAAGTTTGGCTTTCAAAAGTATGGTATCTACTAATAAGGTACGTCACTCATGAGATTTAATTTCTAAACTCTTGTGTTTAATAATCATAGTGTCTGAATTTTCTCATGGTGAAGTATCTTTGTTTTAGGCAACTCAAAATGGGTGGTGGTGGCGGCGGCGACGTGGTGTGCAACATTTTTACGTTCACCTTGTCTCTGATGATGATCATTTTATTGTCTTCCATTTCTTTATCTTGTAAGTTTAAATTATTTGTTCAGCGTTAGAGACTCGGGTAATGTTTCTGGTCATTTTAAAATTCATGATGGTGGTGCAGATGCATACGACCCATTAGATCCTTATGGCAACGCAACTATCACTTGGGATTTCCTCACGCAGAGCGACACAGATACGTATGACGTGAGTATCAATCTACCTTACCTGTGTTTCATTCCTCTCATTTTTATCAAAATTTCATTCTCTTTTTCATGATTCTTAATCCATCTTACTCTTCTCTCCATTTCACGCACATTTTTTGTTTTTTGTTTTTGTTTTATGATTTCATGTCGTAGTTACAACAGAAATGGTTTGGTCCTACACTCGTACTCTCCTACTTGCGTAAGAATTCTTTCATGAATCATGACTAGATCCACTTTTCTTAATTAGTTTTATTAGACAATTGATTAAATTCTCTTGATTAATACATGGGTCATTTTGTTAAATTTATTCAGATGGATTTGTTGAAAGTTAGGAGAGAGTATCTCAGATCGCTTGATTTACAGCATTTTTTTTATTGATATGCTGCTTTTTTGAACAAATCCATCTTTTTATTTAATGGATTCTCTATATTCTATCACTTTCCTGCAATGAAACGAATTATCTATGCGATTGAAATAGAAAAATGTTGGGACATACAAACGTGGACTCGGCAAACATGAAAAGAAAAAAAAAATTCACATTCACTAAATTGATTCAGCTAGCCAGGACACATTATATTATATATATGTCTTGTTTAATTTGTTGGTGATATTTGATGGATGCATGTATGTACGTATGCAGATAAAAGTATCGATATTCAACCTGCAACAATACAGGCATATCGAACTCCCGGGATGGAGACTAAAATGGACCTGGAACGAATCAGAAGTGATTTGGGACATGCGTGGTGCTGAGGCAGTTGAACAAGGAGACTGCTCAGCGTTTAAGGGTTCCGGCGCTGGAGATCTTCCTCATTGCTGCCTGAAGCGGCCCGTCATCACTGATCTGCTTCCTGGAACTCCTTACAACATGCAGTACAAGAACTGCTGCAAGGGAGGTGTTTTGTCATCCATGAACCAAGACCCTTCCAAGTATCTCTCCTCCTTTGGGATGAGCATCGGCAACTTTCATGCTAACCCTTCAGGATCAAACAAATCTTTTGATAAGCTTAACCTTACAATGCCTACCGATTTTAGTCTTGGGATTCCTGGTTACAGCTGTGGAGACGCATTTCGTGTCCCCTCAACAAGGTATTCTGATGAGAAAGGACAAGGGCGCCGTTGGAAACAAACCCTTGAGACATGGAACATCACATGCACCTACTCTCAGTTTCAGGCTTCTCGCGCTCCCAAGTGCTGCGTGTCCTTGTCTGCCTTCTACAACACCACCATTGTTGGTTGCCCTCGTTGCAGTTGCGGATGCCAAAGACTAGGAGGAGCCAAATGTATCGAGTAATTTTTCTCTCCCCTTTACTCCTAGATAGCTTAATAAATAACTTCACATCCTATCATCATTAAGAATTTCATCTTTGGACCAAAAACATCATTATATATCTCTCAGCATGGTATGATTGTAAGTTTGTAACTACGTGCATTGCAGGTCTGGTGACAAGCTTCCTCCTAGTGTGTTGAAACTTCCAACAGAGCAACAAGCAGCCATATGGCCTCCTCTGGTAACATGTTCGCAGCACATGTGCCCCATCAGAGTTCACTGGCATGTCAAGCAGAGTTATAAGGAGTATTGGAGGGTGAAGATCACAATCACCAATCTCAATTTTCTCAAAAACTATTCTGATTGGAACTTAGTTGTTCAGCACCCAAACTTAAAAAGCGTCAGGCAGCTTTTCAGCTTCAATTACCATCCCCTCACTACTTACGGAAACATCAGTAAGTCCTACCATCACTCAGTCTAGCGACGTCTTCAATTGTTTTTTAGTACTATTATACATTACTAAACAACTAAATATAAACTGATCAGATGACACGGGCATGTTTTGGGGCATCAAATTCTATAACGATATGATTCTAACGTCGGGAAACCAAGGGAACGTACAATCAGAAATGTTGCTGCACAAGGATGAAGGAATTTTTACATTCAGAGAAGGATGGGCTTTCCCAAGAAGAATTTCCTTCAATGGGGATGACTGTGTCATGCCCCCTCCAGATGACTACCCCACACTTCCCAATATTGCAGCAACCCTCAAGCCTTACATGCTATTAGTCTCCTTCATGTTCCTAGCAGTAGCATCACCGGCTCTTTTCTGATTTTGATCGGTGGCCGGAATAGATTAAATGGTGTTCTACTTCTGTTGTGCACCTGGCTAGTACTTCTGTTGTGCACATGAACAAGAGAATCAATGCAACATTCCATTTAGTTTAGATAATATATATTGCTAGCGATCATTGGTTAACTTCAGGACTTGATAATGTCTATAGTTTCTGAAGTTGCAGTCGAGATCTTTAACATGACACTAATGACGACGATGTATCATGAATTTATGAATTTTAAGCCAAAGCCTTGTGCTGTAAGGGAGATGAGAATAAGAAACATATATGCTTATTATTGTAAGAAAGCAAATTGAACTAGGGCACCAATGCCAAGAGAAAAGAGCCAAACCAAACCAATACATTCCTGTCACCAGGCACAAGCATTTTATTCTTTACAAAGAAAAGGTAGGTAGCTAGCTATTCTTTGCTTTTCACGTCTCCCTTGTGAAGCTTCAGGCCAGCATCGCTTCGTTCTTCTTTGATTCACCAGCAGATACCATGACGTTGTCATTTGTCACCATTTCTCTCCAGTTTTCTGATTCCTACAAACCCCACCCCACCGCCAATTCAAGCTCCTGATTCCGGACAAGTTGGTGATCCGCGGTGGGGGGCTTGAGGTGGATTTGACGCTGCTAGCAGCATTTAGAAACTGAGAAAGAATGGTGACAAACGAAAACATGCATCACCGACTTCATGGCGATCGGTAAACAAGGGTGTAAGTTAGAGCAAACACAAGCTAGTTGGCTTTGTGCAAATACAACTGATCATGCTTCCTATTTATACTAGAATTTTCCTTACTGCATGTAAACATAACAGATCGACAATGGACACTCGTCCTGTATATAGAAACTCCAATAATCCTAAGACTGAAATACGACCATGTTGATAAAAATGGATGTGAAAACAAAGACATGTTGAAATGGAAGTGTCATCCTTGGAATTAGTTCGATGAAATTAACCAAGAGGTAAAACAGACTGCATTGTCAGTTTGTCATCTCTTTATCGTTTGATCCATTTCTGGGAATTTGATCTGAAATAAACTTGGATTATTTGCCCAGGTTCAGCCGTTCAGGTACCTTAGGTCAGCTACACATTATACCATACTCGAGGATATTATAACAGAAAAGTAACATAATCACAATCATGGATATAAAACCATCAATTTGCCGCCATTTTCTTTCCTCTTTTATTATATCCAGCGATAAGATAGAAAACTTGGCCTCACTAGGGAGAAAGACTGATGATCCTCGCAAGCACATAGATCTCTTTTCATCTAGATTAAGCTACGCGGCAATAACTAGCTCTGCATATACTCTGATCCGATCAGGGATTTTGAACAAAACCCTTTATGTCAAAAGCATCAGTACCCTTTTTCGTGATGACACCCTGCGTGGAAGAACAAGAGGTCGGATCAGATATTTGAAGCACAAAAAGTGATCGAATTGATCTACAAAAACATATATGCATGTCTTGGTTGGTACCTTTTCCGTTATGATGCCAGATATTAAGCTAGCAGGAGTGACGTCAAAGGCTGGGTTCCAGACAGAGATTCCGGATGCAGCAACTTGTTCCCCGAGTCCTCCATGTGTGTTCAACAATTCCTTCGGGGATCTTTCCTCTATTACTATCTCTCCTCCAGAAGAAAGAGACAAGTCAACCGAAGTCAGCGGTGCAGCTACAAAGAATGGTATGTTATGGTACATTGCACTGACGGCAAGACTGTAGGTACCTATCTTGTTAGCAGTGTCACCTAAATTAGGATGAAAAGAAATCAGCTATGCAACCACTGTAGAATTAGAATGGTAAAGAAGTTGAGGAGTTGATTTTATTTCACTTACCATTCGAAGCCACACGATCTGCTCCAACAACAATGGCATTCACCTTTCCATCTTTCATTAATGCAGCTGCAGCCGAATCTGCTATAAGAGTGGCGGGTATGTTGTCATGCACCAACTCATACGCTGTGAGTCTTGATCCCTGCAATAAGTTCACAGGTATAAATCAATAACATTCAAAAGGTGAACCACAGCAAGTTCCCCATCACGTTCAGATGCATGTAAAATCTTAAAACACGATGGAACTCTTTCGTAACTAGTTTTGATCACTTAGTATATGTGAACACTATGGAGAGTTCTATAGAGGATGCAACACGGAAAAACTATGAACAACTATAGATTGCATACTCACTTGGTTGAACGGGCGTGTCTCTGTACAATAAGCCCTTTCTAAAACTCCTTCTGTATGAAGTGAACGTATAACACCAAGAGCAGTACCATAACCAGCCGTTGCAAGGCTGGAAATTGAAAACACATAAAGGTCAGAAACGACCTATAACTTCTATAAGAATTCAGTCTATATGTCTCATTTATTTATGTGCAACATGTGCAAATCCATATGAACAAATCAGCTGGTAGGAAATACCTGCCAGTGTTGCAATGTGTCAACATACAAATCCTCTTACTGTTCTCAAGGTGACGCTGGATAAAAGTCGCTCCATGAGATCCAATAGCTTTGTTTGTATCAACATCTTCCTTGAGCATGATTTCAGAAGCTTCAATGTATGCCTAAAAAGTAGACAGCAAAGATTAACATCTAGCAATGAATACGCGACTCGGCTCCACAATGAAATTCAACAACAAGCATAGTAATGCTTATAAGGGCCAATCACCTCAAACACACTCTTGTACTCTGAAGCACTCGCGGCGACCTTGGCCGCAATCTGCTTCAATTTAGTCGCAGCATCCGAAAGGTTCACCGCCGTAGGCCGGCTGAACAAGCACATGGAACAAACATCAGACAAACCACACTCACACAGTCACACTCCAACAATAAAACTCTGGAAAAAAAAAAATCGAAAATCATTATCCTGTTAATGACATGGTGGTTAAGCTTTACCTGGATACTAAATACTCCAGCTTCATTATAATGAAAGAAGAAGCTTCGTCCGGTGTTCCGTTAAAATCCTCCAAATTAAACACCTCCACCGCCAACGACAGCGCCGCCGCTATAGCAATCGCCGGCGCTCCCCGCACCACCATATCTTTAATCGCATGCCTGAAATTCCAAAATCAAAATCCACCGATCAACAACATTACCAAAATTAAATTAAAAATAATAATAATAATAATAATAATAATAATAATAATAATAATAATAATAATAATAATAATAATCAAGTAGCTTCGTTACCATCCATCAGTGGAGTCCCGGATATTCAAGTACGTACTTTGCAGGGGGAGCTTTGTCTGTTCAAAAAGACCTAAATGATTTTAGCTAATTACAGAGAGAGAGAGCCTAGTCGAATCATCAAAATTGATAGAAGAATCAGAACCTGATCGAGTAGTTGAAGCGAGCCGCGGTTGTAGCGGATGGCCTGGAGTGAGTTGCCGGAGTCGATTCCGTCGGAGAAGTTCGATTCCGGTGCCATTGGTGACGATGCTTGAGCTTTGGGGGATTCAAACTAAGGAGGTGGAGCTGATGCTTCAGTGTGAGAGGTCCTCTCTGTTTCTGAGAGAGTAGACTGGAGGATGACGTCAGGCGGCGTGAAATGAACCGTTTCGTGATGGGGTGGGCCATGCCGTTAATGGATGGAGACGTGGAGGGAGAGGCCCAGGTTTCGAAAGCCCAGGTTTTGGAAGGTGTTTATGGAAAGTCGGCATGTCGTGTAGGATTCAATTGTGTATTTCTTCTTCCTTTTGGCCTTTTTCTTGATAGGTTGTTTCTATTTTTTCTTGTATTATGGAATATAGGCTCTCTCTTTACTTTACAATTTCATGCCCATTGTTCCACTTTTGGGTTTTGAGTCTTTTACGATGGTGTTATATTGTTATGGAAATTTTTTTCGTGCTAGTTGGTAAAATGTCGGAAGATTGTGTCGAATGTGCTACATGATAGTTGACACTAAAAACATAGACACTTGTGGTGTATACATGCACATCTTTTTCAAAATTGATGATAATGACATTTGAGGCCTATTGAACTCAATGCTAAATTTATTTATGGTTGTGTCACTATTTAAATGTGGGCATTTGCATGATTTTTGAGACTTGTCTTGATGTAGCATTGGTTTATTTTATTTTATTAGTGATTATCAACAAGTGCAGTGTGAAATGCATTGAGTTGTTTTCTTTCGACAAGAAATGCATTAAGTTGTTCAATTTATAAGTTCTCACTTAGCAGAGCATCACTTAACATGTCTCTACATACATTGAGTAACAATATGAGTTTACCATCATGAAAATCGAAATTAGGTATGTATATAATTAATCAATAAGATAAATATGAATCATGTTAATTTTTATTATTTGTTATTCAATATGAATATGCATCCAATCGAATTAAAACTACATCGATGAGCATATAATAGCCTTGTTAAACCTAGTTAGAGAAAGTACCACACTAAAAAAAAAAATCAAGAACAAACACTTAGTTGCTGACTGCCACCAATAAGTAAGAACAAACATAGACATAACTGCTCGTGTAACCTCATATGAAGTTTTTTTACAATCACCATAATCCCACAAGAACTATAAGTGTTATCTCTTCAATTGTAAAACACTATAATCTAACTTTCCAAACTCAAAATTTACATCTTCATACAAATTAAGAGTAAATTCATTAGTACCGTACTTGTTATAAAAAAAAAAAAACTATATATTACAATACTAATGAATCAGACAACCACGATCGACTAACATACTTCATTTAATTTAACCAAATCAACAAATTTATTGAAATGCGGATTAAACAAAACAAACTATTTGTTAAATCTATCCGTTAATTTTTTATTGTTTTTTAACTCAAAGACAATTTTGTCTATGGCCATACCTGAGATTTCAGGATCTGAAGCGAGTCCGTAGAGTGGTGCCCTATCATGGTTAAAAAAAAAATCCCAATGAGGTTCCAAACCAATATAATCTGAAGATCCAAACCTGTACATAAAGAAAATGTATGGTTTCTTGAGAAAACATTGTTCGGCCTGTTCCTCAACTGAATCTGCTTAATAACCAACTCTGCAAATGTCTTGCCAAGAGCCGGTGTCCACCTCATCCTCGAACGTACCTGCTAAGGTCGAACACTACCTTCATTATCCATCAACAACCGCCAATCTATGTGCAAACACATTCAAACATTGCATTGAATCAACACTATTCCACATATTACAAATGCATTTGATGACTAAACAAGAACATAAATTCATCATTTTAATATAGAAATCTAATATTCAGCATAGAAATTAGTGAAAGTTTATGCCTTTTCAGCCAAAGGTTAAACCTTTGTTATACATTCTTTTGTAATTTGATCAAATTGCCCATATTCAATCAAAAATGGCTGCAAATTAAAACCCCAAACGAAAAGTAAATAGTCCTGCCTAAAGAATACAAAACCCAATCTGCTATAATCAATATAAACCATAAATACAAGACATTCGGATCAATCAGATTACATATATAACACTAAGAGATTGAAGAATTATTCTAGGGACGATAAAACCATTCGAAAAAAGAAAAATAGAAAAGTGAAATAAGGCTAAAACTGCATATAAAGATTACAATAATGAGAAGGGAAGCAAATAGTGAAAGAAGAAAGGTTCACTAGAGTCAAGATGTCGTCAAGAAATCGCCGGAAAGAGTAAAGCCTCTGTTATTTTCACCATAGTCTGTATACACAAAAAGAAGAGAAATTTTTTTGGTGCCCCCCATTATTTTGGGCATGAGGCGGCTGCCTCTTGGGCCTCACCTCAGGTCCGGGCCTGATTTTGTCATTTAATACTAAAGTAGATGGTACAATACGAATCGATCCGTTGCCATGCGTACAGAGGACAAACAAGATCATCTGATTCATATGAGGGTTGTATCCTCATTACAAAATTCGGCTCACAAGGAGCCTATAATCTAATAGAAATAGATCATAGGCAAAGATTATAACAAACTAAAGCTAGCAAAAATAAAGCTCTCCCATGTGAAAAGCATGGGCCAAGAGCAATTGTTCAACAATAAAACAAAAACAATAAAGCTGAAATAGAAGGAAAGAAAAAGCAGAACTTCAAAGAACCTCCTTGCCCTTCACACTAGGGTTTGGGTGTGGGGGCGCTGCAGGAGGAGTTAGAGAAAGAGTCATATCCTCTTGATTAGCACTTCTTCTAGGTTTCAGGTTTTTGGAGCCAATGGGACGTCTTCTTTTCTTCTTCTGAGCTTCAGTTGTCACGAGAGCCATCATAATTGAATCCGGCATGAGACCGAGAGTCTTGGTCGAGGGCAGCTAGGAAGTCAGGTTGTTTTAGTCTCTTGTAATTGGTATGCACATGAGCTTCATGTGCTTACAACAAGTCTATCAATACCTTCAACTTCTTGGGAGAGGTCTCACGTGATGAAGGTTTGCCCCATTTGCATCCCTCTCCAACAGTCAAGTCACCGTCAGGTTCAAGCTTTGGTGCAGTCTAGTCAGAAGAGTGATCAGGATCATTTACAGGTATATATATAATAGCTAGGGCATCATCTTCAGGTTCATGCATCGACTTCCTGAGAATAGTAGGACGCTTGTGCATCTTCTCTTTCTTTTGATCAAAGATTGAGGTAGCAATTGGTGTAGAGGGCAATTCTAAACCATGGAATCCATGCATCAAAGCTTTGGATGCAAAACTGATCACAGGGTTGGCATGATGTCTGCATGAGACTGACCTGCAGTGTTGTAGCTAGAGTTTGCTAGGCATTTTCCATTCTCATGGAACACCAAGTTACAAGCATCACAAATACTCAAACAAGTAAAAATCAATTTGTTCCTCAACATCTGTTGCTATCTTAATGGTTTTGGAGGTAAGAATAGGATCAGATAGTTTCTTCTCAACCCTAACCCTAACCTTCTTTGATCTAATGAATAGCTTGTCATCATATTCAATATAACGACCAGCAACAGAAGCAATACCCATAAAATTCTCAGAGATTTCATACTTAGGTGGAATATTTTGAATACGTACCTAGAAGAATATTAAAGAGTCCATGGCGAAGCTTTTGATTGACTTGACGCCATCATATAGTTGAATCACAATTGGTACATGCTGATACCACCAGGGGCCTCCTCGAAGGACTTTGTTTCTATCCTTGATGAGATCGAAGCTGATGATAAAGATATTGTTCGGACGTTCTTGGATCTGAAATTTCCGCTCCAGGATCCACACCCTTCCACAGAACCACTTGAGTTCCATCAGGCTTGGAGGGGTTGAGTTCAATGGCTTCGCTATCAAGAAGGACTGTGCATCACCTCTTTTAGGAGCAGAGATGCGGTGAGAGAGATCCACAACCTTGGAATTTGTCAGCGCCAAGGACGCAACAAAGGACTTGGTGACATCCTCGATCGATACATATTAGATCGACGATGAGGAAGCAAAGGACTTGCTCGAATTCTGCACAGAAGAAGTTGCAGAGGACGAGTGGTTTGGAGTTGGTGATGGAGATGAGGAGGGAAGGATGAGTTCCGGGAGTTTGAGAGACATGGGAAGCAACGAGATTGGTGATGCAGAGGCTGCGAGATTTGGAGAGGAAGGGTTAGGGTCTTGGGAGCACAACAATACTCTTGAGGTTTAGGGAGATAGGCGCTGAAAATTTTCAGACTCATGCATATCCATGTAACAATCTATCCGTTAAATGATCCAACAATTTTACCTGAAAAAGGAAAAAAAAACCACCAGTTTACATATTCAGAATTAATTTGACTAAATTCAAAATCCATTACATCAAAAATGTCAATTCCATTAATAAGTGTTGACACAGATTTAATACAAACACATGAAACTCCTCTGGCATGAAAACGACGAACGACGTGGAACCGACCTCTCTTTCTCCTCCACCGTCTGTCAAACTTCCACCGTTAAATAAAACGTCCGCGGTCCGCCCCTTCATTTCTCATTCTTCACGTCACCGTTTCAATCTCCGTCTATTTGTCCTCATTTCCATCTTACAATCCCAACTTTTGCTGTCTCAGCTCTACTGTTTCCTCAAACCCATGATTCTCTTGTGTATAAAAACTCTTCTCAGTTTCTAAAAAGCCAAACAATTCTGCTCACAGATTGCGTCCTCGCACCTACCACATCGGACACTTTTGTTATTTTCAGGTACCCATTTCCCCAGTGATTCTCTAGATCCATTTTTGCTATTTTCAGGCTTCTTTTACCTCTATTTTTTCCTGTTTGTTTAACAATTTAACTTGATCTGATTTTGCATGCTGCTGAAAAACGTGTTTGTCTGATCCTGGATTTGTTAAATGCATTGCGGTTTTGAATTTTGATAATTTTACTATAATGGAAAGAACACCCAGAATCTATGTTGTGATTTTGAGATATTAATTTGATGTTATTAATATGTAGGTTAGGAATGAAAGGAGGGTTTAATGGATTGAAGGGTAAACAAATCTCCCTTATTACTATAGTGCTCATGTCAACAACTATTCTATTGTGGGCATGGGAGAAAACTCCGCTTCTTACTACTTTGGTTCCGGCCGAAACCCGGTTGCAGCTGTCTCCAGGTTGGTCTTAAGTAGTTTATTTGTTCCGGTTTAGGGAAGTGTTGCATTATGTGTATGTTGAGAGTATGTGTTGGAATTGTGTGTGGTGCAGAACTGAAGGATGTTGCTGTCGATAGGTCTTCGGAACAAGTGTTACCTGTAGATGAGGGTGTACCAGCATTAGCAGAGAGGGATGCTCAGAAAGAAGAATTTCGTGCGGGGTTAGGAACTACAGTAGATTCTGGACAGGACACTAATAAAAGCGGTGGGGTTAATAGTGATCAAGTGACAAACAGTGTTGAGAACAATGGTAAGATAATGTGGTTTTTCTTTTACTTTGTTGGGAGTAGTTTGGTGATGAAGAGTTTATATTTGGCCATAGTTGTGCTTTCGTTAGTATTGTTGTTGTGCTTTCTCAAGCTTCTTCAAGCTGAGCAGCATGAATGTCGCGGACTCAGATTATTCTTGAATTTATTGTCTCATGATGTCAGTATTCATATGCATGGTACTCAAATGTGTCTCATTTTACCAATACAATCCGAGCAGATCTATCTGCTTTGAGCATCATGTGGTATAATTTGGACTTAACCTTTGTGTATCATATGGTGCAGGCAAATCCTTAACATCAAACGTAGAAGAGAGGACGTCGGCTGATAAAAGACACAGTGAAAAACCAAAGGAGAAGAATTCAGACCTACAAAAACCAATAGGTCTTGCTCATACAAATATCTCCACTGGGGGGAATCGCGAGGATACATTGACTACTCGTAAGGAAAATCCAGGTAGTAGATTCTTGTCTTTCAGATTCATTAAAAATGCCATCTATGGCACTGGATTTCCTCACTTAAACACGGAAATTATCCAAGAAATTATTCTTTCCCCAAGTGTCTTCTAGGTGAGTAGGTTCTATGCTTTCTAATGAAAAACGTCGGTCAAGAGAAGCTAAATACACCCATTATTGGTTGGTTCTGGGATGTTGTTGATACATCATTATTAGTAAAGTTACATATTGGAATTACATTACTGATTGTTGTATTTTTGACATTATTCCAGGCTGCAATTATGCAAAAGGAAAATGGGTTGTAGGTGATAAGCCGCCAGTGTATTCTGGGTTTGGTTGTAAGCAATGGTTGTCAGGGATGTGGGCTTGCCGGTTGACACAGCGCACAGATTTTGCCTATGAGATGCTTCGATGGCAGCCGAAAGATTGCCAAATGGAAGAATTTGAAGGCTCCAAGTTCTTGAAAAGGTATTACAATCTTTTAGCATAAATCTAATCGAGATGCAATTCATTCTTACAGCAAGTTAACAATTTTCCTAAACAAAGCCAACATTCGTGAAGTTGGAGAACTAGGATGAACTTTCGCAAAATTATTGGTGCAGGCCTGTCTATTTGAGGATTTTCTTTAGTCCTTACTTGAAATTTTTAGATTTTAACCTCTTTGGACGGGTATACCAAAAAAAGAAAAGAAACACTGATTTAGATTTAGCCTTTGCATCCTTTTTTTACTTCAACTAGTTGTTCATTTGAGCAATTGATCTTGTTTCCTTCTTCTTACTTCTATTACCTAGCGAATTATGTTAATGTGTTAACTGTATTTTGCATTCAGGATGCAAGACAAAACGCTAGCTTTTGTTGGAGATTCATTGGGTCGACAGCAGTTCCAATCTTTAATGTGCATGGTTACAGGTGGTAATGAGAGAACTGATGTCATAGATGTGGGGATGGAGTATGGGATAGCCCAAGCACGAGGCGACGTTCGCCCTAATGGGTGGGCTTATCGGTTCCCAAGCACTAACACCACCATCCTTTATTACTGGTCAGCAAGCCTCTGTGATGTGCAGCCTATTAATCCAACAGACCCAGCCACTGATTATGCCATGCACCTTGATCGACCACCAGCATTCTTGGTCCAATATCTTCATAAATTTGATGTTGTGGTCCTCAATACAGGGCACCACTGGAATCGTGGGAAGCTCAAAGCTAACCGCTGGGTGATGTATGTTGGAGGACAGCCAAACAAGGACAGGAAGATAGCGATGATTTGGAAGGCCAAGAATCTGACTGTCTACAGTGTTGTTAATTGGGTGAACTCACAGCTCCCAAAATATCCAGGTCTCAAAGTATTTTACCGATCCATCTCACCTAGGCATTTTGTTGGTGGGGACTGGAATACAGGAGGAAGCTGTGACAACACCAATCCTATGTCAGTAGGAAAGGAAGTATTGCAAGATGAGTCTAGTGATGAATCTGCTGCCGGCGCAGTGAAAGGAACAGGGGTTAAGATCTTGGACATTACAGCTCTATCCCAGCTTCGGGATGAGGGTCATATATCCCGGTTCAGTCTCACAGCCAAACCGGGAATGCAGGATTGTCTGCATTGGTGCTTACCTGGTGTTCCTGATACATGGAATGAAATTCTGTTTAACCAAATCTAGCCCCATGCAATTGATGCTGATGAGGCGTGTATCCAATACCTCAAAAGGGTTCTGTGGGTCAGGTAGATGGCCGAACGCCTCTGTGGTGCTATCTGAATGCCGTAAATCAATGAAGGGGAGAGACCAGCAACAGAGTTCTGCATAGAAGTTAGATGCTGACTTTGGTCAGATGAGAAGTTACATACCGTGAACATTAAGATTCATATGGATCCATCAAATGTTTCTAGTTTTAGACTCCCTTCAGTTTTGGAGGTTCTGTTTACCCTTAGATTGGGGTCGGAGCAAGTGCAACAGTATCTGCCTGAGAACCTGAGTAGAGCATCAGTATGCTGCAAGTGATAGCGCTTCAATACATTGGTTAGAGGGAGAGGACTAGTTTAGTTGTGAAGTTTTGTTCAAATGTGTACCCCCATAGTGTCAATTGTCAAATATACAGCTTCTGTTACTATATACTGCCAGATAGCAATTGTTAGGGAGATTGTTTGTTCCTATATCAAGCTGATTGGGCCATATTCAACCGTGTTTAGTTTCGAACTTCGAAGTAAACACACGCTTTATGTTTTGCTTGGGCCTTGGCATCTGAACTCAAAACGTTATATGACAAAATTTAGAGTCCACAGATGCAATCAAGAAGACTTCATAGATAATCGTATGCTTACCTGGGATAAGGTTGGAACTTGGAATAATGACGGTCAATCCGATACCCACATCGATTTCTCTCGAATTTTCTCACAACTCACGTAAAGGGTTTTGGCCGACATAAGATCCTCCACTTAATAAACAACAATGCAACACCCCACTAAAACAATTCTCTTCAGTCTTCCCCGTTAAGAAATGCCTCATTGGGCAATAGCGTAACTTCCACCAAAAATCCCCACTTAAAAAAGAAAACGACGCCAGCTAATCACCACCTGAACCCTCAAACCCCTGTGCCACTTGCCGTCTCCTCCCTCCTCCACGTCCCAATCAACCCAACCTCCCCGATACGCCGCCGTTTCACTATCTCTCATGTCACAATTGCCGCCCTCAAACGCGCATTTCCCGATGAATCACCACGTGGCGCCAATCCATTGCTCAAGAAGCCAGCTAAGCTCCACAACCCAAAATCTAAAAATAAAAAAATAAAATAAAATTCAAAAAATGGAATCACAAAATCCATGCCCCAACGGTCAAACGCAACTCTCTCTCTCTCACACTTTTTCCGGGAGTTTGTATAAACCAAACCCTCTCTCTCCTTGCCGCCACCGATCTCCTCCGATCCGTTAAACGACACCGTTTTCCCGACGACGCTGATCGTCCGAAATGGCCGAGGAGTTCTCCAAAGCCGTCGACGACGGTCTCCGCCTCTCCAAACGCCTATACTTCGGGAAGGACCGTTCCGTGTCGCCGCCCAAGCCGCCGCCGGCCATGGAAAAATCGGTCGCCGGCCGCGCCTACCTCCCTACGTCGCCGATGGTCTACGCCGTGATTTCCGACCCGACGATCGTCGACAACCCGGACATCCCGAGCTACCAGCCGCACGTGCACGGCAGGTGCGACCCGCCGGCGCTCATTCCGCTTCCGATGAACAGGGTTGACCTGGAGGTCGATTGCTTCATGGACACCGCGTTTATTCGGGTCACCGGGTCGTGGAGGGTCCACTGCGTCAAGAGCTCCAGGAGCTGCGGCTGCCGCATTGCTATCCCTATGGGTGAACAGGTCCTTCAATTTTAGGGTTTCTAATTTTATTTTTTATTTTTTTGAATTGAATTGTTTTTTTTTTTTTGGTTTAAAATGTTGTTAAGTAATGTACATTTTGGCTAACAGGGTTCAATTCTAGGTGTTGAGGTCGAAATTTCTGGTAAATCATTCTATACAAAGTTAGTTGAATCGAAAGACGAGGCGGATTTGAGCAAGGTTCCTCATGGAGAAGGAGGCTTTCTCAGTGTTAAACCTCATATTTTCACATTGACAACGCCGCCGGTAACGATTATAACTAGTTTTTGTTCTTGAAATTGAAATGTGTGCTTTTTTTACTGTGTTGGCTAAATTGTGGGCTGTTTTTGTTTGTCAAGATTGATGGGGGAGTCAATCTCACAGTGAAAATGAGTTGGTCTCAGAAGTTAATGTATCGAAATGGAGAGCTTTCTTTGGATGTACTGTTCACATTTCCTGAGTTTGTCGTCCCACCCGGAAAGAAGTACCTGAAAAAGGAGAAGATCCAATTGAATGTGAACTCTGGTCTGGGAACTGAAATTCTATTCAAGGGAGCTAGCCATCTTTTGAAGGTGATATGTTGATCATGGCTCACAGGTCTTCTTTCTATATAGTTTAGTAACCGATGTGGTAACTTTTTTCTGGTTTTATGTGACTTTACAGGAAATGCAGAGCCAAGATGGTAAACTGGGTTTTAAGTACGAGGGAGATGTTGTCGATTGGTCAAAAACTGACTTCCATTTCTCATATGCTGTAAGGCTCATATGCAATCTTCTTTCTGACTGTGTATGGATTAATCATAGATATACTTATATATATGGTCTTCGACTGCAAAACAGCTTGTTCTTTGGTTTCCACTGACGCAGGGCATATAAAAAATCTATTAGCTTTGGGAGTTTCAGTTCAACTAGTTAATTTTGCTAACATGTCTATGCATTTCTAGGTCTCTTCAAGCCAAATACATGGTGCTGTTATCTCGCAGTCACCGTCCAAGGATGATGTTGATCAAAGAGAGATTTTCTCTGTCTATCTTCTTCCAGGAAACCAGCGAAGTAGAAAGGTTGGTGTTATGTTCAATGGAACTTATCAGGTTCTTTCAAATTATTTGTTATCCGGTTTAGTTGTTCAAAGTTGTACCTGAGACCACTCTGATTCGGTCTTGCAGGGTTTCAGAAGGAATATAGTGATTGTTGTTGATATAAGTGGAAGTATGCAGGGAAAGCCTCTTGAGGATACTAAGAATGCACTATTGGAAGCCCTCCTTAAACTTGATCCAGAGGATTCATTCTGCATTATAGCTTTTAATGGACAGACTTATACTTCATCTACATCATTAAAATCGGCTACCAAGGAGGCTATCGACTCAGCCATTGAGTGGATAGGCATAAATTTTATCGCTGGCGGTGACACAAATATTTTGCGTCCCCTTAACATGGTATGCTCATCCTATGTATTGTCTCCTGCTTCTTTGCACCATACAGTTTTGCAATTGGAGTTTTACCAATGGTTTCATCATGATTAATTTCCATGTGTCTCTTACATGGTCATGTATTGTGGCACATTACTGCAAATAAACATGGTCATTCGTCGAGTTTCCCTTCTTGAGGGGATAGCTACTTTTCTCATATTATATATGCTGCATTGATGGTAAGCTATCTAAACAACTAAACAACAATTGTGATTGAATCATTTCTTTTGTTTCTGTGTCGTTTCAGGCAATAGATATGCTATCCAACTCTAACGGTTCTCTTCCTATCATATTCCTGGTTACTGATGGGGCAGTTGAAGATGAGAGACAAATATGTGATGTAATAAAAAAGCGTCTTGCAAGTGACAATGCTATATCCCCTCGCATATACACTTTTGGAATAGGTAATGGTTTGTTCTGCTAATAGAGTCTTGTGCTAGTTGCAGATTATATATTCTGTAAGAATGCTTTCAATTAATCAAGATCAAAGCATCTTTGTTGTCCGTCTCTTATCCAACCATATTTTACATTGCTTCAAGTACACTTTTAGCTAAGATCATAATGTTTATGCTCCATCTTCTGGTTAACATTTATCTATATATTTTCCAGGTTCGTTCTGCAACCATTATTTCCTGCGGATGCTAGCAATGATTGGAAGGGGCCAACATGATGCTGCCTATGATATAGGTCAGTTAACAATATTTTTTTGGAAACAAATATTTACCCTTAGGTCTACGTTTTGTACGTCAGGTGATAAGAAATTTTGGACTTGTGTGAGCTTACCCTGTTTTATCAAATCTAAAGCTATCATGACCTTAGACTCCTATAAACTTGACTTCAGATCATATGATTCTCACTCACCTCCACAGAATGTTGTCATGAGTGAGCCACAATTAAAAATATTTCATTTGAAAAAAAAAAAAAACATATATTACTCAATAAACATTAGCAAATTGATCTTTCACTGCATCAATCATTCTATCTAAAGGTACATGGAATAAATCCGGTTGCTGTTTATTTATGCACTTCAATATTTTCTCATGCTCAGAGTTCGTTCAGCGTCGAATACAGAAACTATTTGCGAGAGCTTCATCTGTGATTCTTACAAATATAACCATTGAGACATTGGACGATCTTGATGATGTTGAGGTATGCTCATCATCCTATGTGCTGTTTGGACTTTATGTTGAACTAAAATTACACTTTGAGCATTCTTTAGATTTAAACACTTGTGTCATACTATCAATGAAGTCTTCCCAGACGAAGCTTTGCATCTTTGCTTGTTGAATTACTTCTCGGACCTCTCTCCATGTATATTAATGACTTTTAATACCCATATCAACTCAGGGATACTGTACAATATATTGTATATTGTCCTATGTTATAAGTATAGAAATAGATTAAAACACAGATGAAATAAACACAGACAAGAATTTTCAATGGATTGGTGCAAAACCTCAGTGAGGGAAAAAACACCAATCAAGATTATTCAAATTTATCTTCAATTCAGAGTTTACAAGAGAAATAGTTCTCACACAACTATCAACACTTGAATCTGTTTACAACACTCACTTCTCACACAAGTGATTTAACCTCATGTATCTCTAAAAAGAGAAACTGAATCAAAGGCACTAAGACTGATGTCACTCTTAGCTCTCTTGTTCTTACACACAACTAGATACATGATCAAAACCTAAGACTTAGACACTCTTAGTTTCTTCCAAGCTGATTCTCACACAATCAGTGTACTTGGTTCTTCCTCACAACCTGTTCGCTGATTTCTGCAACACAACCAGCTACAATCTCTCACTAGACCTTTGTTTCAGCAATCTCAAGTGCAACCTGAATGCAAGAGAGAAAAGCTCAGTCTTTGAAATAACGCACACAAGCAGTCTGCAAATTGATCATGCACAATATTAACTTCAAATCAAGAACTCTGATCAATCACAAAAAGCTTGGCTTACACAGACCACATCAGGAGCATTTTATAGAGGTTGACACTCCCCCTCAACTAATGCAATTCAATGATGAGATTAATTATCGTTTCTGGAAAGATGCAGGCAGTCCTCTATCATTTTGCACTTTCCAAAACTTAAGAAAACAGTTTCATGCTATAACATAGCAATCAAATATTCAACAGATCAGTCTCTTAGTCTCCAGAGAACACTGATTATGTTCATGCATATGAATGATCAGATATGTTTAAATTCCCAAGATTTATGCAGATAAATATCTTAATGTACCTGATTTGGAAAACACCAAATCAGATATCCTAAAGTTACTCAAGATCCTGCATATAAACACCTTAATGTATCTGATACGGAAAATCCTAGATACAAGCCTTATCACCAAAATTTTCTCAACTAAATGAACAAGTAAGAAAGAAATTAACTTACCATATATGAGAAGTTTGAAATTCATTACCTTGTAATCCATGATTGGTTCTCAAAATACCTCTTCCTTGATCTCTTCCTTTCCTGGATGCATTAGGAGTTCTTATTGTTGAATAGTAATAGCCAATATACTAACATATGTTGAGAAGATATAGCATGTGCCTGCGATAGTTTGAACACCTGTTTAATGATTTCCTATTTTGCTGTGTGTATTTTGCTGCCTGCAGTAGTTCAAACACAGACCGACTGCGTCATTTGGAATTTGCAACCAAGTACTAACGCATTGATGTATCATAACATATTTTGAATTTATCCAATAGGTGTTCCCTTGCCATATTCCAGACCTATCATTTGAGAGTCCATTGAGTGTATCTGGGAGATTCCGAGGCAAATTACCGGAGAGCTTCAAAGTTAAAGGATTCTCAGCTGATATGTCGACTTTTGTGATCAACATGAAATTACAAAATGCAAAGGACATACCTCTTCACAGGGTAAGGCATTGGGTTTTGATCTTAATCTTAAGCTAATTTTCTGTTCATTAATTTGTGGAGAGTAATTTGGTTGGTTTGATATCCATATATGTCAACTGAGTTGAGTTGGCTATTCTAGCTCTGGACTTTCATCAAACCTTAATGATGGTGTTTGTTATGTTCTTATTCGATTAAACAGTTCTTTGCATGCTTACATGATTGCACTTCATGTCCCCTTAAGTTGTTGGTGCTAAGCCACACTATATCTTCTCATAGTATGCTCGCCCTATATCTTATGTCTTGTTTCTTGACAATTTCTTCCTTTTCTGCAACAGGTATGTGCAAAAGAAGAGATTGAGTTACTAACCGCTCAGGCATGGCTGTCAGAGAACAAGCAGCTTGAGGATAAGGTTAGTCATTGGGTGCTCTTACATCCATCCTCCATGATTTAATTCTTTCAAAATCCAGCCTCACAGTCCTTACACCTTAGCTTAAAATTTACAATTTATCGATGATTTCATCTCGAACATCACCTATCTAGTTCATGGTACTTACAAGAGTCTGGTTCCATATCCCTTCTATTGCCAGGTAGCTAAAATGAGTGTACATACAGGTGCTGTGAGTGAGTATACACGCATGGTCGTATGTCAAAAGGAAGAAGTTGTACAGAAGGTATGCGTATGTTTAACAAGTAAAGCTTTCTCTTTTCAAGTGGTGTGTTTGAATTTTCTAATTGCTTCTCCTTAATAAACATCATATAGGCCTCAAAGAAAAGCCAGGGCAAGAAGAAGGATATCGAAACCCTGAAAATGATATTGCCACACAGTTTGTGTGTCGGCTTTGGAAATGTGACCGCAACTTCAGACAACCTTTTTCCAGGAACCGAAGAACCAAAGCTTCCAGAAGCAGCTGAAATTTTCATGAAAGCCACTTCAAACTGCTGTGGCTCAATGTGCAATAACTGCTGTTGCCTGGCCTTCATCAAATGTTGTTCCCACGTAAACCCTCAGTGTGCAAACGTATTAACCCAGCTCTTTACTGGTTTGGCCTGTGCTGGCTGCCTAGGTTGCTGTGCAGAACTTTGTTGTGGTCGAGGAAATGGCGGATCATAAATCTTTGTAGAGTAGGAACTTCTGCATTTTCTTCAAAAATTGCATCAAAATACGCACAGCTAGACAGCTAGTACAATATTTCGCTCTAAATCGTAGTCGAGTGATCTACATTCTTGTAATGTTTTGGGGGTCTCTTCGACTATCCCAGGTCAACCCTGTAAATTTTCAGCAGGAATGAAATATATGAATATACCCTGTAAATTTTCAGCAGGAATGAAATATATGAATATACCCTGTAAATTTTCAGCAGGAATGAAATATATGAATATTTTTGAACTACAGACTTGCAGCTGATTTGGTTTGTGACTTTGTGTGACATTATAACGCTATGTTTCAACACAAGCCGAGAAGACTTCCGCTTCCCCGTTTCCGTTTCTGTTTCCATGCAACGGAGGTTTACACCTATTTGCTTCACCGGTTGGTTTTTCTCGTAACAGGTCGTAGTTTACGTGTCATGGGTTTCACGAAATAAGTTGCTGTAACAGTTACACGTGTCGGCCTCACAACCCAACGCATAACATATAGCGCCTAGTAACTAGTACGGCCGTTGTGTTCTTCTTTGAACTCATCCGTTAAGATTTTCTTCAATTCAGGCCAAACTCTCTTCACAGTTCGCCGGAGAACAATCTCACGTCCGATAAGGTTAATTCATTCCACACCCTCCTTCTTTTGTACTAGTTTGATTCAGTTATGTATGATTTTCGTCGACAAAGTTGGTTAGGAGTTAGACTATTACATAGGGCGTCATAGTTTCTGGTTCAAGTTTGTTTGTAGTAGTTTGGTAGAGGATTGATCACTTCACTGTTTACAGGTTAATTATTCACTTGGTGTTTTCACCGTGAGCGAGCGATCTTGCATTTTTCTACTGGAAAGATGTGCAAGTAAGACTAATGGCATCATCGTCTGATTCACATACGACAGTCCATGGAAGTATATATGCAGATCTCTACAAACCGGCCTTAATAGTTGCAGCTTCCTTTGCAGTTTTGGCACTCATTCTCTCTCTTTTTCTCATCCTTCGACATCTCAAGTCATACACCAAGCCTTCAGTCAGTTCCTTTGCACTCAAAATTGGGTTTTATTGATATGCAGAATTATAGATAATGCCATATGTCTGGTGACATTGCTGACATTGTTGTGTTGGCTTTTGCTTACTTGAATGTGACACTTAATGTATGCAATTTCCAGTTTCGGTTTATCATTCGTGTCTTTTCTACCATGCTGTAGTAGGAAAAGTACAACTTTGTAAGCAGTCATGCTTTCAATTTCAACTGGATTGCATCCAATTCCTTAGCTGATCGATTTCCTTGCAGGAACAACTATGGGTGGTTTTTGTTGTTTCCATGGTACCTGTTTATGCGACTGATTCGGTATGGGTCTTGATTTCTTTGTCTTTGTGACTAGTAAAAGCAACTTTTACTTCCAACTTCTAACATGCTTTCACTATATGTATTTCTCATTCATGTGACAATTGCTGGGGCATGGTTTTTTCGTAGAAGCAAACTTGAAATTATAGGTGTCTTCATTTCGGCGGATTTATGTTCCAGTTAGTTTCTTTGTTAGTCCGGGATCATACAACGTTGCAATTTGATAGTTCTGGCTTTCTATTTTATCCAGATTATATCCTTGTGGAAGCCAAAGCTGTCTCTACCATGTGACATTCTGAGAAACTGTTATGAAGCGTTTGCCTTGTATTCTTTTGGAAGCTACTTGGTTGCTTGTCTGGGTAAGTCACTTGTATATTTCTGCGTTTCTGATCTATGAGCAGATGATTTTCTAGATATTAGAGCTCGCATATCTATGATTCATGAATGGATGTTACACAGGAGGTGAGAGCAGAGTAGTAGAATTACTGGAAAATCAATCTGGAAAGCTCCTAAACGAAGCATTGGTAGAAGGAGAAGATGAGAATATCAGGAAACCACACTGGTCTCTTCGCGACTTCTTCTTCCAACCAACTATTATTGGGAAATATTTGTTCACAGTAGTGAAATTCGGTCTTGTTCAATATGTAAGTCATTTTTTCCCCTCGTATAAATTTCATCTTGTTTGGGTCTAATATCTACCTACTGGATAGCTCAGATGATTCTGAAGACAGCGTGTGCATTCCTTGCGCTGGTGTTGGAAATCTTTGGCGTCTATGGAAATGGGGAATTCAAGTTGTACTACGGGTATGTGTCCATTGCAAATATGTGCAACTATCTATAACACATTGCTATGTATGATTCATCAAATGAGATTACAGGTATCCATACATCACGATAGTACTGAATTTCAGCCAGATGTGGGCATTGTATTGCCTTGTGAAATTCTATAATGTGACTCATGAAAGACTTCAACCAATAAGGCCACTTGCAAAGTTTATCAGCTTTAAGGCTATTGTGTTTGCAACTTGGTGGCAAGGTGTGGGTATTGTGCTGTTGTGTTCTTTTGGTGTTCTTCCCAACCAGGAAAAACTACAAACAGGGTTGCAGGATTTCTTGATTTGTATAGAAGTATGTTGCTTTCTGAACTAGTTCTCTCTAGAAATGTGAAGTGGAAACATTGGCTGAACTTGCTAGGATAACAGCTGAAACTATTATATGATAAAAGCTTATTTAGTTACCAACTTACCATGCAGATTAAACGTGTGTGTGGTCTTGGCAGATGGCAATTGCAGCTGTTGCACATGTGTTTGTCTTTTCGGCAGAACCTTATCAGTACATTCCATTGTCTTCTGGATATGAGAAGATCACCACTACTGAAACAACCAGTGAGGAAGTAGTGAAGTTGGAGGAAGGTGACATTACACAAGCTGTGGTTGAAACAAAAGAAACTCAGGTCGAGGCTCCTGGAACAAGTGTGAGGAAGAGTGTTCAGGACATAGTTATGGAAGGTGGTCATCATGTAAGTATTTATTTTGCCAATATGATAAGGATACATACATGTTAACAGATCTCTCTCTATATATTAATTTTGCACATTGTATGGCAACCTGCAGGTTGTCAAGGATGTTGTATTGACCATAAATCAAGCAATGGGGCCAGTGGAGAAGGGCGTGACGAAGGGTGTGACAAAGATACAAGAAACCTTCCACCAAAGATCAGATGATCAAGACGATAAGTCGGAGGTATCAGTTGAGGAGACTATTGAGGTGACTCTTTCCGATGAAGAAGCACACATGGACCTCGAGAAAAGTACTATATCTGAAAGAAAAATGTAGTTATTGTAGTCAAAACTTTGATGGAATTGATTGAAGTAGTGCAATTGAAACGAATAGCAGGCTGAAATGTTTAGTTGGGGTAAATTGATGACTTCTACCAAGAGTGTGAGCATTCAGTGCGTTACATACATACATGCTGAGTCGAAATGCTGGAAAAGCATGAACAGCAGAGTCTTTTTGTGTAAAGAGGCAACACACACAAGGGACTTTTCCCCAAGCAATTAGGAAAGTATCCTCTCCTGCTAAGAGTAGGAAATTCCGCCAGGGCGTTAAAGTAGATGTGTACATGTCTTTTTATTGGTTGATCTCCTGAAAGTAATGTGTACATGTCTTTTTAATGTTAGTTCATATTAATTACTCAACAGAGAACAAGTTCTTATTTGATACTTGAATGTAATTTTGTACAAAAGGTCCAATACTGGTAAACACTTGTGTTACGTAGAACAGTTGGTTGGATTGTCTCCTTTAATTTGCTGGGACGACTCCCCATCTTCTTTACCATTATTTGCTGGGCGTCTCCAAGGTAAGGGCCTTGATATCTTAGCCTCTTCAATCAAACCAAGATTCATTAGTATAGCCAATGCTGATTTCTCCATGTTCATTGTATAAAGATGCAGTGTCCTAATCCCATGAGCTAAAATCGTGTTGCACATCTCTGTTGCAAGGTGAATTCCATAAGCTCTGACAGCTTCTTCATTGTCCTTAATAGGTTCCAACGCAGCAGTAACTTGAGCTGGTATCCTTGTTTTGCACAAACCAGTCATGCGTATGAAACCTTTGTAGTTATTAATAGGCATGATTCCAGGAACAATAGGACACGTGATTCCGATTTGGCGACAGTCGTTGACGAATCTAAGGAAAATATCAGTATCGTAGAATAACTGAGTGACGATCAAATCAGCACCAGCATCAACCTTTCTCTTGAGATAAGCGAGATCACTTTGGTAAGACTCGGGGGTGGCAAGGCCATTATCTTCTTCAATGACGTCTGGATGTGCCTCTGGATAGCCAGCAACAGTGATACCAAAGTAATCGCCATATGTTGCTCTGATATGAGTGACCAGGTCGAGGGCGCAGGCAAAGCCGCCTTGGATATGAACAAACTTGCTGTCCTGGTCGCCGCGGAGAGCAAGAACGTTCTGGAGGCCGTTGCACTTGATGGTCTGCAGGGCGTGGTCAATCTTGTCAACGGGCATGTTGGTGCAGGTGAGATGCATCATGGTCTCCACGCAGATCATGTTCTGCATTTTGTTGGCAATGTCAAGAGTGAGATCGGCATTGGAGGCCCGCCAAGTGATGTCGCAGAAGGCCGGATTATGAGCCACCATCCGATCCATCCTCTCCAGCAGGTTCTCCACCCCATCCTCTGTCCTCGGAGGGAAGAACTCGAACGAGAACACCACCTTCTTCTCATCCTCCAGGATTTTGTCGATCACCTTCATCTTCTAGTGTCAAGAAACCTAGTTTGTTTTAGTTGTACGTACCAAGCTAGAGAATGATTGTGTATTTGATTCATGAATAGGAGGCCTCTTCTTATCAAGAGAGGAATACAATCCTAATGTAATCAGGAAACTTAATCTTATTTTTGTAATTTAATTTGTGCTAAGTAAATTTAGATAATATATAAGTTCCTAAGTTAACTAACACATAAATTAGGTTGTTTAAAAAGAACTGTTTTATTACCTCCAATTACGTAGGAGACTATTGAGGTGTTTCAAGTCCATCTGAAAGAAGAATTTGATGGTAAAATTCAAGTAATGGACAAAGGGTATACTCGGTTGATCTCCTTAATGTAATGTGTACATATCTTTTTGATGTTCATATCAATCACATAACAAAGAACAAGTTCTTAGTTGATATTCATAGTCGATAATTTACCTACAAAGATATTTATGCCATTCTCTTCCCACAAAAGAAAGGTGGCCTATAAAATCTGAGAAGTTCTTACATGCGACTAACGTACCAGCTCATATATACGACCAGCCAATAACTACCCGACACGTGTTTATTATTTTTTTTCCCACCTCAACATGGTTGAAAAGAGAAAAAAAAGAAGAGATCGGAAAGAAATCGGACTGATAGGTATCCGATTAAACCAAACTCAGATCTTCTCCCTCTCCTAACCCATCCTCCACCTCAAGCTCCGCCTCTCTCTCGCCGGCCACCACCCAATCCGAAAACCAATCTCATTTCTGCAAACTCGCCGACGCTCGACTCAGCAAACTCGCCGACGCTCGACGTCGAGCGCCGCTCCGGCCCAAAATCGGCGAGGGGAGGGAAGGGTATTGGGTCGTTGGAGAGAAAGGCGGAGCTTGGGGTGGGATTGAGGTGGAGGACGAGATGGGAGAGGGTTTGGTTTTGGCCTGAATAGTTGATCGGATACCATCAGTCCGATCTCTCTTCTTCTTTCTGAGAAATTTTTAGATTCTAAGGAGGAGCCGGACGTGGTATTATATTTTAATTAAATATTAAAATTTAAATTTATTACGATTAAAATATAAATTAAATTTTTTTATTTTTTATAAAAAGAATTTTATGGGTCTTTGTTGAGTTTGGACTAGGGTTTAAGGTTTATGGTTTAGGGGTTAGAGTTTTGAGTCTAAGGTTTAGGGTCTAAGGTTTAAAAAGCAACAACAAACCCAAAATCAAAATAGCTAATATAATTTTTCTTTAGTAAAATCTAAATATCAGTATTTGATCAGAATGTAGGAGCACGTCACACTGATGTGTGAAAAATTTCTCGTTCTTACTCCTTTCAACCATGTTGAAGTGGAAAAAAATAAACACGTGTCGGGTAGTTATTGGCCGGTCATATATGTGAGCTGGTACGTTAGTCGCATGTAAGAATTTCTGATGAAATCTACGATGGCAATAAGAAGGAAAAGGGTGACAAGAAGACTCCCCAACAACACTAGTCCTCTGTTTAACCAAATCTTCTTATCACTCTTTTGTAGCGGGCATGTTCCATAGCTCACATTCTCCTCGCAGTCGGCAATGCTTGCACACCCGCAAACTGACAGACCATTTACCACATCGACGGCTTTTGGAGTGCCACCGCCATCACTTCTCTTGTAAAAATCAACGGCAATGTAGTTAGGCCATCTTTTACCAGCCACATTGTAACAAGTATGAACCATGTGAAGCAATGCGTCTGAATTGTCTTTGCAAGATTCAGGTAAGACTGGTACTTCTCGGAAGTGGTTCACTAGGACTAATGATCTTGTTGTTGTGTTCATGGGTGGTGATTCGCCACGGTTTGGACATGATCCAGCTTTCATGCCACCATTTCCATACTGGTTTTCTACTATGTAAAACCACTGGTAAGCAATGCCTTCTTCAGCCTCTTTTGTATGCTTGGAAGCGAAGACTACCAGACGCTGGTTTTTCTGGATCATATCAGCAATTGTTGGCCAATCTCCACCATCTTGGGGCATTCTTGAAACCGGGAACCAAAATTTTCCCAAGCCAGCAGCAACAAACACTTTGGTCAATCCCTTTGGAGATGTGACATAGTCTTCGATTATGATGGTCACAATCTCAGACGGGTTTGCTTCAAGAAACGCTGCAACTTCTTGAAGTGCTACAATGGCAGGTTGAAAAGCTGTGAAGTCGTAGCACTTGCCACCAAACGAGTGACATAACCAAATGTCACCTAAATAGTCATACATGTCCAGCATTAAGCCTCTAACACCATTATTAAGCTGTGAGGTGATGGAGTCCTGCTGAGTAGTATACAAAAATCTCGCGGCCGATTTCTTATCGAGTATCGCAAACGAATTGTGTGTTGTTAACCAAGAGTACCTGTTGAACGGCAGCGTTTTCACCTCAGAAATTGGACTTGTGGCCTTTATTCTGGTGCACCTTGGCACCAAATTCTTGTTTGCAACACAAGTATTGCAGTGCAGTCCTGAGTCGCAGTCACTGTTGTTGATGCATTGCTGTCCCTCATTGTGGGCACAAAAAAGAGGAAGGAAACAAAGCAAAGTAAGCAGAATTGGGAGAAGGGAAAAGGAGGAGAAGAGGAAGATGACGTCTAGACTCTAGAGGAGGAGAAGGGAGAGATGACATGAGTATTGATTAATGGGTCGATGATAAAATGATACGTTTAAAAGTAACAAATGATAAAACTGTTAACAAATGTTCCTTGATGATAAAACAATACCACCCATTTAAATTCCTTAAACTGTTGCCCATAAATTTAAAAAAAATTACATGCCATGCCACTGATAAAAACCGCTACACGTAAACCACGATCCATCTGGCTCGCTCACTCTCAACTCAAATCCATCTCCCTCACTCTCTCTTTCTCTTTTCGCTGCGAATCCCTCTCTCTCTAGCGAACATGTCGTCCTCCACGAAATCTGATTTCGTAGTCTTGGTAATTTCTACATCGTCGTACTTATGGTAATTCCTAAATCTACCGATATTGATGCCTTTACCAAAGCGAGCTTAGAGAGAACATATCTAGATCTAGAAGCACACGACGAACCTCTCCACCGTTGTCGTCGACGATTTCATCCTCTTTGATTTGTTTTTCGTCCTTCAACAAATCTTTTACGTCATGGCTTCTCAAATTAACCACGATCCTTCTTTTCTACACCATCCACTCATTCATCAGCCCTGACATCGGAGAGTTCTCGCTGTGGATCTTCAAAGGCAAGCTGTCCCATGAGTCAAAGAAGGTGGTCACAAGCATCCATCATCCTTTCCGCTACATGGCTTGGAATCTTATTCTTGCTTTGATCTACACTGGCCTTTCAAAAGGTCTGGTCCAATGTAAGTGGGTTAAGCTCTACTCAAAGGTATTGGTCTGTTCGTGTTTTGATGATTCCCTACTTGTTTGTTTGTTTACTAGTGTTTGTCTGATTATTTTACCTTTGGATCTCTAAATCTATGAGTTAATAATTTGGATCTCATAAATGAACTCGAATAAGGGCTGACCTTCTCAAGTTCTTGAGCAAGGAATGTGAGGAAAGAGCTGCTACACACTTGAATTCATGGGTTTTATTGTATTCTGGATATGTCATTTATGAAACATAATGCAGTGTCGTGAATCTTTTATTGATTAGATTGTAAATGCATGTTTGTGTGGGATGTTTAATTTGTGTTATGTTATTTGGTTATGCACACCAGGTGTTTGAGGAAATGTTTGTGAATGAATTTTGGTGTTTTTGCTCGATGAGAGCGAAGTAGACCTTGATGTGCTACTGAGGGCTGACCTTCTCAAGTTCTTGAGCAAGGAATGTGAGGAAAGAGATGCTACACGCTGCAAAGAGATGCGCATTAAAGATGAAACCTTAAGAAATATGAAATTTTGCCCAGATTTTCAGTCAAATTCGACGGCAAATTGCGAGCAACTCAGAGTGATCCAGGAAACTTGCCTTATATCAACGGAAAGCTAGAAGAGTCTAGTTTCCAAAACTTTTCGCCGATCGTTCATAGCTATTTTGTAGAGGAAGTTATGGTCGTCAGAAGGAGGGAAGGTCTTTCTGCCGAAAACTGGAAAAGGAAGGAGAAAAGTCTACCAAGCAAGTGTTCATGTAACTGGCAATGTAGCCGTTAATTGTGTATGTAACTATCCAAGTAACTATTGAAAGTCATGTAACTAGTCATGTAACAAGCAATGTAACTACCATTTACGTAGTTAATGTAGTTACATGAGTAGTTTTGTATGTAGCTTCTTATGTAGGATATATGTAACTACCCACGTAACTATAAATATGTAGTTACATAGATAGTTACATAGCTTAATGTAGTTACATGAGTAGTTATAGATATGTATATACTTATGTAGCTTATTATATACGATGTACGTAACTACCTAAGTAACTATAAATCTGTAGTTACATGGATAGTTTCATAGGCAGGTTAATGTAGTTACACAAGTGTAGCGTGTATGTAACTACCCAGGTAACTATCAATCTGTAGTTACATGGATAGTTACATAGATGAATAGTTACATGGATAGTTACATAGATGGATAGTTACATAGATGCATGGATAGTTACATAGATAGTTACATAGATGGATAGTTACATGGATAGTTACATAGATGAATAGTTACATGGATAGATACATAGATGGATAGTTACATGCATAGTTACATGGATAATTACATAGATAGATAGTTACATGGATAGTATAACATCATGTATACTTTAAGCTCCACTTTCTCTGCATCATATCAAAACAACCCGCATCCTATTTGATTTAAGCTCCTTGTTGATTTTGTCAAACCTCTATGTTTAAGTAAAGCTGCAACAACATGACTGACAAGTACAATGAGATTTGTGAATCAGTTATAGCATCATGATGACAAGTTGTTGAAGAAGTTCCATATGTGTGCTTAACTACATAAGCTTCATTGTCAAAGCCTTCAGGTTCTTATGGAGTGAACCCAGCTTTATGGAATGAACCCAGTTCAGAATACCATAAAAATCAAATCCTTCTGTTCTTCAGTTTAATGGGGTGAACCCAGCTTCATAATGCCATCAGAATCAAAGTAAAGTTGGAAACCATCAAAAAATGAAACTGATGAGCAAGCTTACAAATGCATTGATCATTATCACTAAGCAAGATTATAGAGATATAATGCTTCTATAAGCAAGAATTACAAATGCAAATTACTTAAAGCATTAAGAAACTCACAAGCCCATGGTGAGTCTTGTATCAATGCCACTCTCTATCTAGGAAGAAAAACAGTACCTTGAAGAACTTTTTATCACGATCATAATCAAGTCCAGGAGGGGCATTCTGTATGGTCATGAGGAGAACCTAAGAGAACAAACAAAGAGTTAGGTATGCCAAGATTTTCAATGAAGAACTACCTTACATTTATTTACATTTTAGTTAAACCTTTTCCGACAGAAGTACCTTCATGGGAGGATATTTTGAAAATGGTGCATGACCATGTGCCAACTCCAATGCTGTTATACCAAATGAGCAAATGTAGGCCCTGTACCAAAAAAAAAAAAAAAAAAAAAAAAAAACTGAGCATAGAACTTCCCCTTATTTATCATACAAAAAAAAAAAAAAAAAAAATCATTCTTGCTCCACATGGTAATGAAGATAACTTATCAAACAGATGAGACAGTGAATGCTTGCAAACAAAAAAAGTAATAAGACTCTATGATGCATTGATTTACACATATATACACTATAGGTTAGTAACCTACAAGCCTATAACCACATCTGACAGAGGTGAAATCCATTTCTTAGAACTTGTTTTAGTTACCACATTGCAGTACCTCTGGTGTCATCCTGGAACGCAAAAAATCTTAAAATCTCATAGACACAGATAAGAGAGCAATTAGAATAATATGTGGCAACAAATAGGAATTAAGTAAAACTTTGGTGACTTTATACTTACCAGCAAGGTGTTCCTACAAAAGTATTTCTTGACCTTTGTCTATCACCTGCATCAAACATGCATGCTGAAACACCAAAGTCCACAAGCTTCACCATCCCATTAGTATCGAGTAATATGTTTCCAGCTTGCATCAAAAACAAAAAAAAACAAACAATTACATTAGAATCAATTTGAAAACAAAAAAGGTACGGAAGTTTATTTAGAAGTGAATTACAGACCTTAACATCTCGATGAATATGACCCTGTTTGTGAAGGTAAACCAAAGCCTTAAGTGTTTCCTTTAAAATGGAACCAATTGCAGCCCCCTCAAATCCATCCGGATACGCAATTTTCATGAGATGCAGACAAGAACCCTCCGCCATAAACGGCATGATCACCAACGAAACTAAGAAAGAATTAAGATAAGTTTGACACTGCCAACCATAGATGCCTCGGGATAATCATGTTTGTGTTGTCTCAAGCTGCAATTGTGGCCAACTCAAACAATTATACCTTAAACTCCTTGTGGATTCAAGACTAGAGCGCGCCTTCACCGGATCTATCGTCAACCTCCAGTCCATTTTTATCGGATCCATCGAATTCCAACGTCGGAACGTTACCGATTTCGACCAATTCTTCGACAACAACCGGATCTGATTCTTCGACAACTCCGAGCCCGATCCCGATCCCGTCCTTCTTCTTCGCCGCCAACAACTTGGCCAGGATGAAGATTATGGTCCTCACGTCTGGTCTGGATGCAGGAGAGAGAGAGAGGACGAAACTCAAAATAATAATAAAAACATGCGATATCAGAGAGAAATGTATAATGATCACGTAAAAATGTGAAAATACACTTTTTTATCATTTAAGATGTTACGAGGTCATCATTTTATGATGTAACATGTTTTAACGGTGACCTTTATATCAAGTGAAACATTTGAATACTATTTTATTATTTGTATTTTTAAATGGTAATTTAGTGTTATATGCCTTTGATTAATTGCTATTTAAAAATAACTTAATAATAAATTTAATTAATTTAATTAACTTCATTACATTTCAACTCTTAGATCTAAAAGAGTCTGATCTGATGGTGACTAACCAAATGTTCCCTGATCAGTAGCTCAACAGGTGAACATGACTGAATCTATCAAATTGACGTTATTTTATGTGAAGAGGCACACACAAAGGGACATTTTCCTAAGCAATTAGAGCAAGTCCAACAGATTCCTTAAATTCTTTGATTTTCTCTATTTTGGAGAATATGGGGTCATTTTCCACTCCAACAGCTTCCCCTATCTCATTCTCTAAAATAAGGAAATAGATGAAAGAGAAGCTTTGTTTCCCTATATTTACAGATTCTCTAAAAATATTTAGGGAAAGAAGAATTGAATGTTGCACATTCTTCAAGGCTCAAAGATAAGAAAGAAAACATAATTTATTCTAAAAAATAAACTTTGAAATTTTTATACTTATTATTATATTGTAATAAATGAGGATTGTTGTTGTAATAAATATTTGAATCTTTAAAATAGGGAAACTGTTGGATTTGGTATACTAAATTTTTAGAGATTTTGAGTTTTGATTCCCTATTATGTGGAAAATATAAGGAAGCTGTTGGACTTGCTCTTAGGAAAGTATCCTCTCCTGCTAAGAGTAGTTTTTCTCTACAATGTACGTAACATGTAGTTACTGTTCATGTCACTTAACAGAGCACAAGTTCTTAGTGTAATTTTGAACAAAAGGTTAAATACTGGAAACTGTAAACACTTGGTCAACAGGTAGATGACCTAAAATGCTCATACCGTATCTATCTTACCAGACACTGAGATGTAGGACAAAATTATTTATGTATCACTTTACCTAAAACAGTTGAGTATACTTTGGACGTAAACGCTTCCAGGTTCCAACTATCTAGGAATTCTACCTATGAAATATTAACTCCAGAGCTGTAGGAAGTGACAAATATGTTCTCTTACCAGCATTAGGTCCTCCAATCAAAGCATATGTTACCCTTTAAAATTATCTTGGAGCAGGGGATGGGGTTTAATTAGGGCCCCTTAATTAGATTGGGGGGTTTAGATTGGCTAAAGTATCTTGGAGCAAGAGAAGGGGGGTTAATTGGATTGGGGGTTTAGAGTGGCTAAAGCTACCTGGAAGCTAGAAGAAGTAAAAGGAGTACTCACATGGTTTGTCTGTGTGGAAGTTTTCCTTCCGTAGAAATTGTTTCTTGGAATGCATAAGGATTGAATCAAGGTCAAAAAGTGAGGACTGCACAGAAGTATGCTTAATTTTCGTATGCACTTGATTCGATGTCATTGCACCGTCACAAAGTGTTCGACACATATCCAACCAAATATTACCAAAATATAAACTAGCAATGTGTATCAAGCTAACATTTATAATTTGATGGACAATATAAACGTAAAGTCATTGAGCGATATAAACGTAAAGTCATTGAGCGGAGAAATTGATTAGTCGAATCCAAGAGTACTGTTAAACAACTGCAACTATACTCTTTAAAAGTTTGAGCAGTGTGAAACTTAAGGGGGTGTATTCAATTCAAAGTTTATTAGATTTTTTTGGACTTTAAAAGTCTACGGTATTCAATCAGGATTTTAAAAAGTCCTAAAAATTTTTGATGTATTCAATTATGATTTTAAAATTTCCATCATAATACGATGGTATTGGAAACTCTACAGATTCTTATGGATTTCATTAGTTGATGGATTCTGAAGGAGTTTGAGGGCTGGGTACAAATACAAAATCTACTGAGAAATCTCACCTCCTCCCCCAAGATTTTGAGATTCTCTCTCAGAAGATGAGGAGAGCTCGCGAGAGGTTCTTCGTCCAAATCGAAAGTCGGTGAGGCTCTGCAACGACGGCGGAGAGCATGCTTAGATAAAAATGGATTAGTACATGCTTAGATTAAGGTAGCAAGGTTATTAGATAGATTAACAGTTAACACATAGGTTAAAGAGCATGGAAAGGTTAATTAGTCCGACCTCTTTGAGACAGGTGTTGGTCGTATACGGTACGATGAGCACTCATCACTGTGTCGTGAGTTGACACTTGTCTAATCAAAACCCTAAACCAAAAATGAGGGTGCAGGATGATCTGGTCAAAAGTTGATCAAGTTGGACCAGATAGAGCAAAGCAAGCGCCTAATAAGTTAAGCAAGGCAAGGGAAATCTGGGTTTTGGGTTTAGCATATGGACACCTTCACGTGTGGCTTGATGGTCTTGAGACAATCATGAACAGCATGTTGGCCCAGCCATACCTCTATCATGTGAGTTTACTGGATTTATGCCAACAAGGATATAGAACTTGCTTGATCTAGTTATATAACAAAATCAGATCAGTTGTAATTTGTTTATGGAAGAAATATACTTGCTTTTTGTGCTGAAACCACTATAAGGATTTTACTTGCATTCCAAGGATGATCCTCAACAGAAAAAACCAGGATCTTCATGGTTAACCAGGTGGAGATGAACTGAACCAGCCAAAGGTTTTAACTTTTGACAGTGGTGTGGAACAGTAACCAGTTTTGCACCACATAAATCTTAGCAATGAGTTGGGATTTGGGAAGAGCTAAGGAAAAAAAAAGATTGTAGTTGGAAATAAGGCGGTAAAGTCATTTGTGTTTGGGAACTTGAACCAGTAACTAGCAACAACAGCTTGGCTATGGAAATTCTCAGATCACAACTCTATAAAAGCCTTTTTGAAGCTCAGCTCTCAGTGGCTTATGGAATCTGTGTACTACTTCTGATTCAAATAAGCCCACTTAACATATCCTTTTGCTACAAAGCTAGTTAGCTAGATAGCTTAAACCAATTAAGCACAATAGTTTCCAACAGAACTTCAACATATGAAGGTAAGACTTGTTTAATGAGGGTGACATTTTCTGTGCAATAGTTTAGAAGGTGTACTGATTGACCTTGTTCGAGTGCAGATATTCAGTTGGATGCAAAGCAAGCTTACGGGGAAACCCCAGAAGAAACCAAACTTGACACTGTTAGATGGTAATTGTTTTTTTTTTTCTTTTTTTCTTTTTCAATATTTTCATGTTCTTTGATTTGTCCTCATTGAAATGTAATTTGTTCAATGTTCTTATGTAGATGATCACAAAGAGCAAAAACCTCCCAAAGAAGATCAACCAATTAGTCAATGGCCTCATGGATTGTTGACAATTGGGACATTAGGAAGCAATCATGAATCAAAAGAAGTTCTACATGCTGCTCCACCACCCTCCCCTAGAGATCCTCTTCATGATTTTACACCAGCGGAAGCAACACATATTCAGAATGAGTTGAACTTATTCTTCAATGAACATGTTGATCAATCAAGTTCTTCAGTTGCAGAATTGGACAAGTTTCTTAACAGGCAATCAAGCTTGAAGTTAACTGAAAGAACAAGTAGCAATGCTGCTGATTGTGATGAGCCTAAGGAGCACTTTAACAGTCGATTCCAACGGAGTGCAAGTGTGATTCTCAGTCGAGGAAAGGATGTCAATTGCTTGGAGAACACAAACACTGCCATTGGCAAGAAGTCATTGTCTTTTCTTCTGAAGAAAATGTTTGTTTGCAGAAGTGGGTTTGCACCACCAGTTGCTGCTCCTACTCTAAGAGACCCAATGCCTAAATCAAGAATGGAGAAGGTACATACATAATTGCATACATATTTATGATTAGAATATCATCAATATAATACATGTGCACTTAGTTTCAGATCCATGAATTGTTTCGTGGGATCAAAACGAAGAAGCTTATACGCCTCTGCTTCTTTTCTTGCTTTTCATTCTCTTTCTCTCTTTGAGGAAATATGTTGGACACGGTTATGTCTTAACCTCTTTGTACTCTCACTCTTTTTCAATGACCTCTTGGTCTGATCTAAGCTTGTTTTAAACATGTTGACATCCATCTTGCCTAGCTAGATACCTCTTGAATTATATAAGAACAATACATGAGGCTATTTTCAAGTGCTTCAATTGCCCACACTAGCACCCCTTGGTGGCCAGTTTTGTGTATGTACATGCACATCATCAATGTATAGTTTTGTTTACCATACCAGTTTGGATTGAGTCCATTTTTACTATTGCCAAATGCCAACAGTTATTGAGGGCTATACTTCAGAAGAAGATTTATCCCCAGCAAAGTTCAAATTCAACACTGTCCAAGAAAACTGACTTGGAGGACAGACACATCACCAAGTCTAATGTCACTGCCAATGAGGATCAACTAGTTCATAAGGGAGACGTTTCAGACTCGGATGATGAGGATGGAAGCAAATGGGACAAGTCTGATTCTGAATGTAAGCACTTAAACATGGTCTTGATTAAGTTGTTATATATGCAAATACATGCTTCCAAGGCATAGCATTTTGATCATCATTTGATTCATGGACTAACTGTTCAACCCATTTCTCTTGCAGACATCGTTTTAGAGATATAAACTACATAGTCTCTGGCATCCAAAATGTATCTCACCTCTTTCAACAATAACGCGGGTGCAAATGTGATCAATCGGTTCAAGCAGATCCCATAATCATGTATATGATTTAGAGGTTATGGTAGGCAAGAACAGTGACATATTGTGTACAAGGCTAGCAAATGAGGATATGTTAAACACCTACTTGTTTTGTATG